>OX104068.1:74059709-74311453 GCA_944474145.2 Dicrocoelium dendriticum | reverse complement strand
TGCGTTCGGGTGGATTTACTCTGTTATCTTTCATAAAATGCTCAGCTTCTAGGTGAGACAACGTGCTAGTTTGCTTCTGTAAAACTTATATAAACAACCAGTTACCTCGATTTCTCGTAAATTACACGGTGAGATCAAACGGGCTATGCTCACTTAGTTAATAATAATAATATACAAACAACTTTGAGGCACTCATTTACCTCAGTAAGTTTTAAGCACGGTTAGAACATGGAAGTTGACAGGTACATGCGGTTCCCACCGCTAATTCGTAACATGTGGTTCAGTGAGCCAACCGTCGCCGGCCTTGCAAATTGGCAGTGCATTGTAGCCTTGAAACTAGATCTGAAATTTCCCTACACTATATCAGGGCTATTTTAACAACCTGAAATTGGTGATGACCATTCGGAGCGTACGGTTAATCACTCTATCTAAACAGGACTGATGTAAATGGACACCAGTTAAACAAATTCCATCTATGTGGCTTATTTGAAAACATTAGCCCTGCATTGAGATTAGCTGTTACCAGTAACGTGCAGTTCCACCAAGCATTACGAAATAATCCATTTTTCTAGTTAATGATTACTATTCACCCTACTCTTTCACCAAGGACAGAATCGCCCTGAGAATTGCTTCAATGTTGTGTGCTTTCGGTAACCTTTGCCGAAGCTAGTTGGTGTCGCTACTCCGTTTCAATTTACCATTAGTACAGCTTGCGTGTGATGAAGGAGATGAGTTTCTGGTGGATTAACTAACTGCTTTTGGCTTCTACTGTGTCTCCGATTTGTAGTCGCATTAATTTACCTGTGTCGTAGGGTGCCAACTTTTCAAACCCATTTAGCCTGACTACTCATGAGTAGCTCATCAGCACCAACACCTAGCGCGCCTTCAAGCATTCTCTTCGTTTATAACATTACGCCCCAAATTCTACCAATAATCGCAAATTTTTCATTTATTCAGACGTTGTAACCGCTGCGAAACTATCATTTAATACTTTTCAAAGCAAATAGACTTGTCACCATGGTCTATTTGGTGATTAGGCTAAAAATAGCCTTGGGTTTCATTGGAATTTATTTTGCATCAGTTCCATTATATAAGGATGCAAGTTGTGTGTTATCTAAACCTTCCTGACCAAATAACTAGTCTTCTGAATTGTAGCATCCAACACTAATATGCAGTGTACTGCAATGCAGATCAAGCACTTTGCACTTTGATACATCGGGCCTGTGATACTATGATTTTGTTGCCTTGACATGGTGACGGGTGTAATTCCGTTGGAAATTTGGCTGACGATTGGAAGGACACTATTGGTAGTTACGAGTCTCTAACTGATAATGTTTGCTAGTCTAGTGAGTTGTTTGCCGAGCAATTCCTCAAAATAATCTAGTTAGCGTCTGCTAACAATTCCGATCCTGACAATGAAGTCACCGAATGTCTTAGCAACAACACAGAGGTCCCAGGGCTTTTAACTTCAAAAGGGAACTACCATCATATGCAGACGTGACGCAGCAAACCAGTGCTCTTTGGAAGTCGCTTTACCAGCAACTCCTAACTCCATCATCGGTATAGCCCCTCTTTCCATCAGGATGTGCGTACTTGTGCGATTTTCTACGTCGTTCATCGACCCAGTCCTAAGAGACAATTGTAATTCTTACATATTGTAAAGTTAAAGCGCAACACCGTCACACCAACGCAGACAGACAAATTGTTATCCTACGCAGCGGTTGTTTTCTAAGCATTTCTATACAGTGCTTTAAGTGCATTAGTGAATTATCGTTCAGCCAAACACTATAGATCACTGATACTTCTAACGATACTGCAGCTTATCCCAGATCATTAGAGGTATTAGCCCCGTCCGACTCAAACATATCAAACCACAATAGGCGAATTTGCATTGGAATGGACACTACTCAGAAAACATGCTTCACTAATGCCTACCCAGGCTCTAGTGAGCACCGAATGCCTTCATTTTAGCCAAGTATTTTAGTATTACGCTTACATATCAGCTTTACACACTTGTGCTTTTCGCAGGTGGTGTATACACACATCGCAAGAATATGCACTGGGGACCCTGGACTCAAGCTACCAAACGAGGAGGGGTTGTATTTCACTTCATTTTTTAAAACTCGTCTTGTCTGCAATTTGGATTACTTTGTATCTTCCGGAGAAAGTGAATATTCCAGTTCGAATAGGTAAGTTCATTAAGTGGTCGCTTCTAATCTGTCTTTGCTCATACATTTTGGGGCTAATACAACGGAATCGGGCGATAAGGTGTAAGTAATGGTCTCGTCTTCCTTCTTTGACCTGAGGGGCCGCAGTGCTCATTTTCAATGTACCATCTCGCCGGATTTCGTCCTGCTCCCATTGCATTTGGCCTCTATACACATGTTTTACCGAAGCTTTAGCCGAATGTGTCTGTGCACGTAATCACTTACGGGCAAATATTGTTTGAAGTGAGTTAGCAAGTTTAACTTCGTGTCATACAGGCATGCATCATTTTTATGCCACCGATTTGAGCTGATGGGTTACAGCTCGTCATCAATCAAGAATGTATTCTTGATTTCCCCAATGGTTTGACATCATTGTAGTTGAATACCAACGAGATGCCATTTGTAATTAGGCACCAGTCGTGGCATAATCTCAATGATGGGATTTAGAAAGTTATTCTTTTCAAGCAAATAGAAATTGGTGATGGATTGTCAATACACCCCTGCTTAGTTTCAACCCTCGCGTTTAACTGCGACTTTACTAAACAACACAGAGTGGCGTTACTAATGATTCTACGTGGGATGAACTATCAACATTTGCTAACTTCCCGCAATTTATTATGTCAAGCCAGTAATCTGTAGTAAAGTGAACGTTCTTTGGATCTTTCGCCCCAACATTTGAATGGAGATTCATGTAGTCGAGTGTGCAAGCAGGTCATTCTTTAAAGGAGCATTGGTTAAACTAATCTGCTAATTCTCTTTG
Source organism: Dicrocoelium dendriticum (assembly GCA_944474145.2). Classification (NCBI taxonomy): domain Eukaryota; kingdom Metazoa; phylum Platyhelminthes; class Trematoda; order Plagiorchiida; family Dicrocoeliidae; genus Dicrocoelium; species Dicrocoelium dendriticum. Next base: position 74,308,486 of record OX104068.1, on the reverse strand, counting down.
TATGATACCACATCATTTCCGCAACCACGCTTCCATTCTCTTCTTATTATGTTCACTGACTGGGATGCCGTTTACTTTTTTGCATATATGTAATCATTGCACTGGCAGTCTTTCCTGTTTCCATCCTAGGGACAGATAACTTTTTATTTTGCATTTTATAAACACTTGTTCCATTTGATGCTTCATCGCATGACCGACGCACTCACTCATGCTCATTCACTGAATGCTGCATTCCTGCATTCGATTGTATAAGTACATGATGCTTGCTGGTGTACGGGGTCTAATAATTAGCACTTCCCGCTTCCCCTTTTTGACTTCAGGGTAAGAAAGTTATATTTCAATTATATGCTTGCTATGACGCAGGCCTACCTATCTTCCACAATTTTGCATGACGATTCGACAATCTACGGCTTGTTTTCGGCCACTGATCCGGCGATCCCATTTCTTCTCAATGAGTTGGGAATACGAAGCCCAATTGCCTTGTGCTCATTCAGACTTTCTGATATCAACAGGGTGATTCACTCAAGCGATCTGATCAAAATCCGTCCACCTACGCTACCCACAGCTCTTTCACGTTATTTCAATCAGACCACATCTTATTTCAATGCTTCGGAGAGCGTACCAGCTAACTTGTGGAAGTTCGGATGTACGAATAGAGTCCACAGAATTCGCCGAACTCAGTCAGGTGGATTGGAAACAATAACAGACGTGAGGTCCTACTTCTTTTTTTAATCAGTTCGTATTTGGCTTTGTTGGTATACTGTTTTGTCGCGTTGGAAATTGTTCGGGTTCGCTTTTTTCGGCATTGTAAAAGTAGTAGTAGAGACAACAACCACAGATCGGTTGATTTCTTAGCAGTTAGGGCTACCTTTTGGGCAAGGAGAGTGGATAGCGTTTGAACCTGTAGAGCTACCTAGCATTGGACTTGCCAGATCTGAGCAGTTATTCAAGATTTTCCCTTAGCGAAGCTTTCACTGAGAACGATGCTCCGTGTACCACAATAAATGTGTTACACCTAAAGTGTGGTGACCTCCGTGCCAGGCAGATCGGCGTGTGTATGACACTAGAGTGACATTCCTTACACTAGTATGGAGCGGCCACGGGTACAGTTAATTTCTTTATAACCGCCACAGCAGTTAAAATACTGGCGATGCTAACGGGTTAGCCAATATTATGACTTGTGAAACCTGGAAAATATTTCATTGACTTAGGAATATAGTCCATAAATCATAACAAATTTCAATATTGGAGGATAGGACACCTTCACTCGCCGATTATGCGGATGCCAGCGATTTTCTTTCTCTGCGTGTTTACTGGGTTAACACTTCAGTACAGAACATTCCAATATATCAATTTCCAAATGGCAGCTGAGTAATCACTTAAGAGTTCGACACACTCACGTGCTTCCACTTCTTCTAAAAGTTGCAGCAGTACAATCTGTAGATGCGCATAACTTGAATAATGCAGAAAAATTCATGATCTAAGTTGAGTTTCTCGAAGTGACTGCGTCGTTGACGTTCATATGAGTGAAATTCCTTAATTCTACCAAGAAGAACAACCTAATGGCTTGATTTGCTTTGTAGAACTGCATGCTGTGGCATGATGTAACCGACAAGATTGTAACTATCCTAAGTGGATCAGTGTTAGGTTTTCAATGCTCATTCGAAAAACAATGCAACAACTCAAAGGAACGGATGTGAACCACCAAAATAATTGCAATTGGTTTTTTGCTTATTTTTGCCTCTTTTTTCGCTATGATTCCAGTGACACACTAACTGTTCTCAGAATTGCGAATGCAACCATATCGTCATTAATCGATGAACAATAACGCTAAGGATTAACTCGCTAGGCTCCGACGGTTATCACATTTTCTCATTAAATAAGGTTCATTGGAAAGTTGCTTTGTTCGAGATATCGGTGTAGCCATCACGCATCTTTTGTTTTTGTCGCCTTGTTTAAAGACCTCCATGCACTCCACATATTATCTTTCATGTAGGTTCCGGCCCATCATGTCGATTGTGATAACACATTTGTTAGCACCTGCTGTGATTGCATTTATCAGGGCAATCGTCAGCTAGAAATGCCACAAATCCTCTTACGTTTGTGCATAGCCACTTCGTCGAAACAATGCCCACACTATTGTTGATCTTTCAACGTCTTCTACTAGAGGAGAAGTCGCACTTCTAACAAGTTGTGTGAAAATGTCTCTGCTTGCATACTAAATAAAGTTTCCCGCCAATCTGAGTGGATAAATGCAAGTTTATTCTCATATCATTGATCCAAAATATGTGATCCCTACTGTCACAGTGTCCTGGACCATCGAGTAACAAACGTCTTTTGGCGATTGAGGCACCAATGCTGGCCGACTCAGTTTATCCATTCGGGGGCCAAGCGCTGGCTCTACTCTCCTTACCTTCTCAGTTAAACGTAATGAGGGAAGATCCTCGTTTCATCGAGAGGCCGCTTGCACATCTGTGTGCCTCATGTGAACCCTCAACCCTCGGCTTTGATGCTGTTACCGTGTTCTACTTGGGCATGGGTGAGTTCGGTGGTTACTCTGTGTGTAGCACAATACGCCAGTAAAACTATTTCTCACGTACACTTCCGACAACTGTGTGTAATATTAACTCCGGATACATTAAACGTATGATGGACAACTGCCTGAGAATTGGATTATGCATTTAGTCATAGTTCAAGCGTTAATTCAACTCATTGGCGATTCGCGTAATTTGTAGGCTTGTAGGCCTTCATCCAAGTTGTCGGATAGCAGACACTGGTGACCTCGATGAACACGCTGACGATAACGGCACGGTATTTGCGATAAAGTAAAAGTGGCTCATCGGAAACGACCGTCCTGGCAAAATAGGTAAGGTTATGCTGTACCACCACACCGCGTGGTTCAAAGAATGACTGTAATACAATGAATGTTTACATGCTCTATTGCAGTGTAATATTAAGACCCAAGTACACAGCTATGGGAGACATTTATTCTCACCAAAATTTGCTCGAGAGATGAACGTTCACCTAAAATTCTGATTAAAGTGGGTCACACGTCAGAAAATATAGCGGTATTACCTTTCATGATGGTTTAGTAAACACCATTTTAAAAGTATGCAGATCCTGAGTGAACGGTTTAAAGTAATCTTGAAGTAGTTCAGCATAAACGCTTCCCTGTACATTGGTAGAAATTCGCTCACTATCTCCACGGTGGTAAGCAAACTGTAGGTAACCCTCATGTACTTACATAGATTACTTAGAGTTGACAAAAATTGAACTAGGTTTCGCTGTCACACAGAATACACACACGAAGCTGATAAATATATTCCCAAACCAAGCTTTTCTAACTGAAGCTTCCAGGGCAATTATCTGGAACTGTCTAAAAAATGGCTTTGTTGAAGGTAATTTGTGAAGGCTGGTTAGCAATTTCGGCAAGTTTACTACAAGTAGGTTAGTTGCCAAGGTCTTCGGTTGACAACAACACTCACTTTATTTCAAATCTGGGCCTGATACTCAGCGGCCGATGTGTAGTTGACTCGCCGCGCTCCCGTTTTATGTTCTAATCCTGCATACGTTTTGAGTTTATCCTCAAAGCCTTGCTTGTTGATGAAGAGAAAGTAGTCTAGCAACAGTGTCCGGTTATAACGTTTTTAAAAAAAGCTAAATCACTATGTGTAAGTGCTAAAATTCCTAATAGTCAGTTATTCTCACACTGTCAAGCAGACGAATAGAAGTAAAGCATTAAGCAGCGACCTCCGCTATACATTTGTAGGATGAAGTACATCCATGTGCTTCGGTGAGACGTCACGTTCCTACATTTAATGTTCTACTATCATAACATGTCAGTGTGACTTTTAATGTGCAGTTTACCTTGAAAAGTCAGTTCATCTACCCGCTCGCAGCTTCTATGTAGCTGATGAGATTTACCCCAGTGCACACTACGTGAAAGCTGCACAGCCAACTCAAGCTACGTTGTGATACTTTCACAGGCACTTTTGTGACAAAACGGTTATCCCATGCAGTAATTTCATATCCTTGTGTAAACTGTAATGGATAGTGGGCGTTTGGAACCCACTAATAACCACAGTCCATTACATTGAGATTGCGCGTCGCAATCCAATCACACAACGTGTAGTCCAAACTTGACCCTCCAATCAGGCATCTATTTTGTTCTGTCAGGATTCGTGGATGCCATCGCCGCTGAGACGAGGGTGTACTGCATGGTGAGGTGCTAGAGGTCTGTCATCTAAGGATCAGGATGCAATCGCATCTCTTTTGCCTCTTCTAAAGTTTTACATGGATCGCGGCATCCTGTCAATGGAGTTGTCAAAGTACTCTTTCAGTGATGGTTGCAGGAAACTGTTTTAGTATTTCAGCCGATTCATCCATAGTTCAGTGCAGGTCGAAACTACTAATGTATTTGTTTTTGCTAGTAAGTGATGTGTAAGGTATGGGCTACGACATATTGACTTGGGGAAAGTTCTTGAAGAAGGAACGGAAACCGTAGCATTTTGCTGCGGACATATCAAGGCGCTTTATGTGTGTTTGCTACCGAACAGAGTAATGTTCATTGGAAAATGTTTGCAAAAATACTACCACTACCCAGAATTTTCGGCCACGATTCAAGATGGCTTCCGATGCTTCGAACAGTTATGGACTGGCTGAAGTCCTGAAATCACACCATCGGTCTCTTATACTAGACGTTTAGATGCTTTGAAAGTTTAAATATCTGAAGATGCTTAGCATTTACTTAATACAACATGTGGAGAATAGGCTCAAAGATTGACAGTCATGATTGGTGCACGGTGTAGAACACTTCCATGGAAGGGTAGAGGGCTGGCATGGTGTATTTGATTTTCATATCAGTTCACAACACAGTCACTCGGAATGGACAGCGAACGGAGCCGGTTCCGGTGGGAACGCCAAAGATTTAAAGAAACGAAGACAAATTTGTCACAGGACACAACAACTTGCTTTTAAGCCACACGGTGAGGCCATCAGTGAACCAAGCTGTATGGCCTGATGCAAAGTCAAAGGAATCGTTGTTAGCACCATAATTCATCCATGGGATGCTTTTCTAAATAACCGAATCGTTGACCCTACTATATTCGTATTTCGTCAACAGCTTAACGATGTAAACTCCGAGATACATCAAATAAAACATATTGAAAATGTTTATCTTGTAAGCACTTGTGTACCGAACTGCATTCCTTATTTGTTCGTCACAAAAGGAATTCGTAGATTTTTCATGGTCAGGCAAGCACTATGCACTATGCCTTGCGAAAAAGTAACTTCTCTTTTGCAAATTTGTAAATTGTACGGTTACATGTGTTGCCAAATTGAAACAGTTATCCTGTTGTTTTACTTGTTTGTGCTAGCTCTATTATAATGGCTGACTGAAATTAAGCGTTTGTTTTTGACTAACATGGAAGTGAATAATTATGTCAGTCATCCGATTAAACTCTTGGTGTCTGGATTGACCGGCACATGTTATACGTTTTTGAGAGAATGCACCGTTTGATATGTTGTGTGTACAATGACAGGACTGTTCGATTGCTCAGAACAATGGCTGCCAATTTTGGATAAATCACTGGTCTAACTAAACCAATTCATTTAATTGAGTGCTATCCTGCTCCTCTGTTACGTTTTATGTGGCCTCATTCAACATGAATTCGGCAACATTTAGGTTACATTCATATAGGATATATCTGTTCTTCATGGCTTCGTTGGCCTATTCTTGGTCAATCGATTGTAAGCATTAGAATGTGTTATTTGCGGTTTCTTGAATTAACCAACCAATATCCCTGATGTATGAGGCTGCAAACCCCATTTTCTTATTGTGGAACTTTACCTGATATTCCATAGTGTCATTAGAATATTTCAGTAATACACTTGCTCGTTCGGTTGATCTATGGGACCTAGACATACAATTAAGCAGTAGACACATTATTTGGATCGTACTCAACCTCTACGTGACCAATAAGCATAGATGCACAAACCGCAACCGTATAGCTGTGCCAAAGCTTAAGTTGTTGGCACATCTTCCTTTAACTACCTAACCTTTGCTATCGTCTTGTATTCTACTAACAGATTGCATATCCATTGATGAACTAATCAGAGGACATATTTCCCGGCAAACCACTGTGCTTGAGGGGACAATATCTCTTAGAAAAACATCAATTTGTCAAACCCAAAACATCGGTATTACAAATCAAATTACCTTCAACTAGACAAATGGATCACAATTAACTTTTAAAAGTGTTTACTGGATTGAACCCAACAGCAGCAACTAGCGAGTTTGCGGCTGCAAGACATTTGCGGGAGAAAATAACCCCTTTTTGTAAAATGATTGCCACAGTGCACCAAACATCTATGTCGTGCGGACGGTATCGGCGAGAATTGACAATCCCAATAACAGATCAAATGGTTCGCAATATTCTAGGTTACTGAAAATCCTTAACCATACCGAAGAAGATAACATTGGTGATCACGGATTCACTGGTGTTTTGGGCTGTCGAATTGATGATTGTGTGAGGAGGATGTGATGCACAGCTTCAAATATCATACCAGCATGAAATTGGATAACTTACTGTCACGGCGAGCATCTAGGTCGAATTCATTCGAAGTGGCTGAATTTTGTGCTGGTTCCGTCTACCTTATTAATCAGTGTTCATTCCGTTTTTTTAGATTTGGTACCTATGCGTTAATTGTGTGGAATGGGGCAGATTGTAAAACTGTAATCGGGCAACAGTCAAACCAGCTCACAGAGTGCATTTTAAGCCACGCTGTCTGCGAAATAGCATTCAAATGGAACCAGTGGGCCACAACTTCTAGGCGGGGTTTGCCTATGTATGCCCTTTCTTGCGACTCGGTATTTTTACCTACGGAACAAACGGCATGGTAAGTTATTTTGTTTTCACTTTGGTAATCGCTACCGGTTTAGAAGATTAATATTTTAGCGCTAGCAACTGGGAAAGACTACAGCTGAAAATAATTCATTTTCGCGGGAAAAGATTAGTAGTCAATCGGATATGGCTGTGGTTTATGAGATTCCACAAAACAGAACTTGATAGCCGCAATGACAAAGTATTTTTGCCACTTTAAGGTTGTGAGTTTAAGTAGGAGCTATCTATAGTAGTTGGATTTTGGCTTCGTTTCCACTGTACTGTCTTATCGGCAGTATTGGGTTACCTGACCGATTTTTAATATCGCATTCTCAGCCAGACTAATAAACGAATATTCTACCAGTCTGTTCCCTGGAGACCATTCACATCTGCAATCGGCTCGTGCTCGTCTCGCGTACTGCTTGATTTCAGCTTTTAGCTCTGATTTAATGAACATGAGCTGTTGCTACCAATCTGCAAAGGTGCACTGTTCGTGAACTAGTACAGGGAGCGGACAGCTTCAAACGTTTAGCGGCGTAAAAGAAAAATATGATCTGGTTTAGTTTTTTAACTACGCAAATCGAGGTAAAAACGTCTACTGACCGCTTAATTATTAAAAAAACTTATGAGACCCGGCTTATCGGAAAGCAATATTTGCCATCCAAGAAGGGTTTGTGCAGTCTATGTTATTAAGGATTTGGGCCAATTGATAACTCTGATTAAACGAAATAACAAAATTACCACCGAACTATAGAACTGAGAAATCATCCGGTTAAATTTGGAATAATTGAGTTAGGTTACTCCAAATCCGGATACCCTTGGCGCCTTTCGGTTTCGTGTTACGGCTGAACTAAGTCGATATAAGTTTAGTAACGGAATAACGTAGGTTTCTGTGGAGCTGCGGATAAATTCCGTAGTCCGCAGGAACAAATGTCAAATAGCAGCGGAGCATGAATCCATCTATCGCTGTTGCACCCGATAACGGAACTTAATCTCCACCGTGCAACAGGGTTATTTTCGTACAGCGTACTGCATGGTCCTTGGGTTTGGGATAGAGGATGATGTTGGTTCTTTCAAGACCTGAGGTGGTTGACCGATTGGGCTTGACTTACGAAGGTATATATGTTATTTTAGCTCAAGTTTTTGACATATAACCACTTTTTTAATAAACAAGTTCAAACACATTTTGTATGCCATTATATGGGTTTGCGTGAGTAACTACTGTGCTGATGTTAAAGCAGCTGAGCTTTTTGAACAACAATTGTGTTGGAGGCAACCCAGAAGTTGATTGAAGATCTGTCCGACGTTGCTACATCGAGTGGCTGTAGTTATGAATATTTGTCTGTGTAAGTAGAACTCTCTTCATAGGCCAATTATTTTGATGCCTTTATGCCGTTTTTGCTCAGCCCTGATTCATGAAAAAGGTAGCGACTCTGAGCTACTCATATATATTCTTCGTATACAATGCTCCTTTTCTGAGATTTCTCGTATGACCCAACTCACTCTCTGTGTTTCAGTTGTGAGAAATATTAATTGCAAATTGCCCGTAGAGGACTTTAACACCATTATTTCATTTCAATTAATGTTCTCTGTAAGCCGTGTATTTTTGAAAAACATTTCATTTGTAACAACCGCCATTTGATGTTTCATTCTTGGCTAGATGTATCCAGTTAACGCTGTCCTTGCAGTAAATGTACCAAACCCACTGTAGGTTTGTTTAGATTATCACAAGATCCCATGCTTGCAGTTGGATAGGACGCAACCAGCGTTTCCATGTGGCTGATGATCTTTACTTTATTCAACTATATATGTTTGCTGATATTGCAATGGCTATTAATTTACTTAAAGCTTCTCCACTCCATCGCATTTACTCAGCCAGTGGTGAGGTCTTCAAACTCATCGTATTTATGATGAGCAACGCACATTTACAAGCCGTCAGGAGAAATCTGCACGATAGGCCAGCCCTCGGCAATGCTTCACGACTTAAGCAGTCCACAGTTTTGCACAAGCTACTCCTTCTGCCCAGGAGAACGGAAGTGACCACAATCGTTCTTACACACGTGGACCAGGATGGGCGGCAAAGATTTCTGACCCCCGGGGTGAAAATGCTTTTAGAGCCAAATTCCACACTCAACTTGCTACTACTCAATGGAAAAGAATTACTTCAGACTGCAACTCACAACTGTCACAGAGCTCGGACTTGCAAGTTAGTATAATAGTCCGCCTCAGAATTTAGTTCCACTTGCTATTCGCCTTGGTACCGAGTCGAACTTGTTGCGGCAGACGCATCACATTGTGAAGAGTATCGTCCAACCATCGTCCTCTTGTGCTAACAGCTTTTATCCAGATTTCTGAGATGCCCACTGCTAGACAAGTCGTTTGACGGAACATTGAAACAGGTGAAACTAGGTGGCAGGCTCGTAACTCAATCGAAAAACACTAGACCTTTATTCAAGCTCTATGGCGTCTGTGCCCCATGCTGAGGCTGATGTTGCATCCGTGATGCTTCTCCACCGCAGTTGGGCTAAAACAACTTACACTTAAACCAGATCTTTTTAAGATGGATAAATCGTATTCCACTTTATTTGGTTTGTTCTGCCTACCTGAATAATCATCTATTAACTGGCCACGTTGCTTACGCTAATTGCGCTTATGTTCGATAATTTGGTGGTGTGTGTAGCATTTTTAGGTAACTTGTGGACATCTTTTCTTTATCACGGATTCGTTGCTAACCAACTTACTTCATATGCTAACTTAGCGAAGAGTTATGCCACCGGATCTGTATGCATTATTGGATTTATTTTATTTCATCCTGTTGTTTCAAGTGATTGACTGTTGCTTGATATGCTCGGTGTGGCTGCACTTGATGTGCATGTTTATAAGGTGCTTACCGGTCTATTACCCACTACCTCGTCCATACTAGGTCCAGGAGACAGTTGGTCGTTGCTGGAGAGGACGGGGTGCACGGTCCTTTTGGCAGTGTTAGACTCGAAGAGCGGTTCCACGCACTCAGTGTGGAGCGGACTACCGTCCAGTCACCGCCTTATGCGCTTTGGATTCCCCAAATACAGTGTGCTTGTGTTTGCCTGTGAAGGAGTGTGGGCCAGCTCCGCTGATGAAAGGTGGCTCCCATCCGCATGCCTCCCGGTTTTATTCCTTCGGGTTTACACTGGATATGGGTGTGTTTGGAACTATGGGTGGTGTAGTGCAAGTCACCCATGGTCCCTTTGTAGGCGCAGGCCTCCTGTGGCTGGCCACAATGATAGGTAAATCCGAGACCGGATGTCGTAAACCATGGCGTCTGTCAACATGCTAATCTCTGCTTTCTCCCAAAACCATACGAGCAAATATTGTTTTTGTACATGCGGCTAATAGCAGTCGGGTTCATTGGTATTGGGGGGCTTCGTTTCTACTCAATCTATGCATGGCAGCTGTTTTGGGTTCAGTGTCACTTTGACGAGTCATGCGCTGCATTCAACCACCCACTGAGGGACGCCTGTGTCGCAAAAACGCGGCAACCCATGTGAATTGCGTGTAGTAAGGAAGTACTGTTCATACTTTCTATTAATAGCCTTTTACTGCTGTCCTCTCACTGTTGAACAAATTTCTTCCCAGGCTTGACCACAAAGATCCGAATGTCGTAAAGCATCTTCGTACTTACAATCGAATTGTTTTCTTGTTAGTTAATAATCGCATTGCTTAAGAAAAATCGTCAGTAATGTCTGGGTGCGAAATCGGTAAAGCTACTCGAAGCTTGCGAACTTAACACAATAATGTTGTTGTCATTTTTGCAATCTACTTTATGGTTGTAACAGCAAATATCGAAGACACGGTGGACACGGTTGGTACTGTGGGGAGAGAGCCCTTGCGGTGTAAACATTGTTTTCCGGATGATGGGATCAGTTTAGTATCCACTCCGTGTGGAAAATAGGCATCAGCAGTACGCCAGTACACGGTACCTACGCCTCGCTGCCGCGCAATCAAAACCACTTGCACGTGGGATAGGGATATTGCGATTGTCGCCCGGTCGCTTCGCGTTATCGAACCCGCACCCTCAGCTTATAACGGCGGGCTTGTGAACCTTAAAGCTACGGATCGGCTATCCATGTGCTTCGGAAACGAACGCAGTAAAAAGGTTCAGCAAATAGTGTATACCAGTGACAGCATGTTGATTACACGCGTGCCCTTAATAAATATTGTCCGTTTCAAAGAAAGATAGCAGAGAAGAGGGCATGGAAAAAATCAGCGTGTCACACAGCGATAGCTACCGAGCAATAGCCCATTTTACGTTACTTCTGTATAGTTCAACATCGATATCGGCGTATGTCATGAGGTAGATATGCGAGAGATTACAACGTCTAGAAGATAACTTCTATATTTCCTAAGTAAACGTTTTAAAAGCGGATCAACTACAATTATCAGCCCTATCCCAAATAAATCCCGCCTATTTGAAATATCTTTAGTCACGTCATGAAGCTACAGTGTACCTAGTTCTGTCACCTGCTTTGGAGATTTTCAAAAGTTTTCTTAATATTTCTCGTCTACAGTTCATCTAAAGGAGATATTTAGTGAAGGTGTACCATGTAATGCATAAAATACCCTAGAAACTGTACCTTATGTATCTAAATTAAATTTTGTGTGTTTCTGGCACATAATGAGTTTGGTGCTTTTAGAAACTGATCCTGGCATAAAAAATGTAAACGACAATAAGCTGTGCTGGTGGACTTTAAAAAAATACCAGTACAATTAATTTTGCCTAGCTAAACGGCTTATCTTAGTAGATGAAGCCAAACGTATCAAAGAAGATGCCAAAATTTTGTGTATAATTGGGACCAAAATTAAGCGTTTTAGAAAATCTTCCCATTGGCTCTTTTAATGAATGCCCCCAACTATGATATTACGCTACTTCCATCCACCGCTGTTATACACTTACTCGGTTCATTTAATACAAATACTTCGCAGATCCACCTGAAGAAATGATACGGGCTTAGCGAATATAAATTTGAGAAATTTGACAATTTTTATTCAGTTGACTAGATTACCAAAGCCGGATCCAAAGAGGGAAATGGAATTTGTGGATTGACATCACATTTGAGAAAAGATGTCTCTTATTTCGGAATGTAAACGTAAAATGCAGGTCCTTTCGATGCCGAACACTTCAAGTTTTCAACAAGTGGATGTTGTAGCATGCCACCTTCATCGTCTGGCCTTGGTATTTTCGCGAATGGCAGTGTTATAGATGTTGTCATTATTTGTGGAGATACTGTGCAGTTTGTGAGTGAAAACAGAGACTTCAAGCCTCACGGAGGGGATCTTTAACTTACATGAACGTCCTCCAAACTAAGTGATTAAAATACCTCACAGAGTGTTACGCATCGAATGGATAAAAAGTGAGTTAATGGAAGGTTTTAACAATTGCACTGTCGTGATACAGCCTTACCCTACTTCATGATTCCATGTTATGCATATGCATTTTGTAGCGAAGGTCCAGTGTTGCAAACGAGCAATCACTCCCATTGTTCGATTTGCAGCAAACCTATTATTTCTATTTTACAAAATGGATGATCGTAACGCTCTTGTAAATTAATAGCACATTGCGCAAACACCGTCAACATGGAATAATGTGCTCTATTCAGCATAAAATATCCACCACCTGGTAGAAGTGGAGTCTACAACAATGGCTATGCTGTCATGCGACTCATTCGAAGTTCAAAGTGAGAGAGTAGAGTGTACGGCAACTAAATTTTAGCCACTGCGCCCTGCAATTATTCGGATAGAGGGTGAGATAAGGGTATTGGATGACAAGGTCTAGCTTATTCAGACCATTTTAAGTCTATGTTCTTTTGGACAATGGCACTAAGAGTTGAAGTTTGAACTTATTTCCGTAGGTCTGTTGGGAACAGGTATTTTTGGATGCTTTGCTTGGCCGCTCAACAGACTGACAACAGCGCTGGCTTAAGCAAAGAGCAACACAAGCAGAACATCATCATGCATTGTCCGGAAACTTGTTTTTACCTATTCTCCTACCGTAAGTGATTGAGCAACTTTATTAGTTAGATACCAACAGAGTTTGAGCATCATAAGTTCTCTAAAGAACCAAAATCTTGGCGCCTAGAAAAACTGCAGATCGCAGTCCATCCTTCAATTGTAATTGACTGAAAATCTTAGTAATGCGACTGCAGCAGCAGATAACTTGCCATCTTGCCTATCATAGATGTAATCGGTATCCCACTGGAAAAACGAGGTTTATACATAAGGTATCAGAAATGTGATAACAGTTCACTTGTGGTAGCAAATTATAGTCGAGATTGGAATGCCTGGATTGAGCTCTGGCTACAACGGATTGTTTTCACAATTGTCGGAACATCTTGTGACCAAAGTTCGAGTCATTAAACGAGTCTACTCAAGATGGCAAACATTTCAAACACGTGGATTATTTGAATACTTGAAATCAGGGAAACGGTGGATGCTTTTCTAAGACCAATGAACACAGAGCGTGCTGTTGATAACTCTCGTGTCAACTACATTAGTGTTGGCGGCATTTCATTCCGATAAGCGATGGAATGACTCCAGAGACCACATTGGTTACAAAAGATTCTTAGTAAATAAATGGCTTTAACTATCAGCGTGTGGATTTCAGAAAATCTATGTCATCCATCTGCTCTAACGGTTACTAACACTTTATGACATTACAAGGCTTTCTCCTCATTTGCAGGAATTGCTTAGCCTGGAAAACATTCGGCCGCGGTTGGCCTATCTCCCACGATAAAGTTGTTTCCAAAAGTCAGTCCAAGTGGCTGCCATTTCACCTCACTACTACAACAACATTTGCAGCCCAGTTGCAACTTCTCCTTAAAGCCCCTTCAATTCCCTTCTGCAGTTTGGTCTTAGTACATAAACAATGTCGTATACAAAAGGACACACATCAAATAATAATACCTTACTGATCTTAACCGAAGCGCAGCAAGCCTTGCTTCACTCGGCCTAATTAGTTGCTTTTCGAAGGTTCTCTTTTCATGCATAGGACTGCCTTGACACCATAAACAGCAACTGGCTACCTGTAGAGCTGCGGAGCTCAACCAAATTTAGTAAACCGTTGCTTGCATTATATATTTTTCCATTCTTTGGGTGTGTTGCTAGTGACAGGCTATCAATTCAAGTATGACCTACAACACTTGTACAATATTTAGCCGCTTCGAACTACTGCCTATAGGTTGCGGCTGAAGCTCATAACAGCTCCATCGGTCAGCTTGTCTTCAATGTCGGACGTAACCTAGGAGACCGTTTTCTGCGACCAATACTACATTGCTGTCGTTTACGTAGTGAGTACTGTGGGCTGTATAGGTGATGCGGGTCTTTAGCAAAAGTGATCAGATAGACTCGTCTGACTCTAGCTCAAGAAATATCTGCTGGTATTCATTCTTCTTATGCAACTACCAAACACACACAGTGCTGAGCAACCTTGCATCGAAAACTCACTCACTGTGAATGCAATCGTGTGTTTTGTGTATGCGCGTAATTATTTTCCTCCAAAACATTTCATTGCCATTTTTCACCTTTTTCGATCATTCGAAAAGGGAGTGTTCGGGTAATCAAATGATATCGCTAACCTAGAGATGGGGTGCAGCTTTTACCAAACCGGAGACTGCAGTGTATATGTTGCGGTAACTGGCCTTAACCAAGTACACATGCATGCAGCCCGAATCCTTAAAGTTAGAACTTCTGCTCAGAAGTACACTAGATTCGTTGTGAACCCTTCAGCGTAAATGGAAATTATTTATCCAACTTAGCTGTCCCATCACTTTTGATATGTAATCCAATTTGCGGAAGTCCATCAGCCTAGGCATCAAACTCCACTTTAGCCCATATATTGCAGTATGGACAGCTGTACAGCGATTGCATCCACCCCACAGTTTAAAGGAGAGCGGATAATCTTTGACTCAAATTGTCCCCACTAAAGAGGCGACTGTTAACAATCCCAAAGGTCGATGTAAAACGATTGAAGGCAGCTGTTTATGTTAAGATCATGAATTTAATCAGAAGGCGCAACTACCAAATGTTCAATAACACCTAGAAATAATACAACGCATGATATGGGTCTATTACAATAGCTTATGCATGATTCTCACAATCATTCTGGTGGAACAAGGTCTTTGAACTTTCCCATCTACCAGTTCCGCCATGCTTCCATTGATTCTCGAGAAATGATTTATGTGGGGAATTAAATTACTGCACACCATAGGAAAAGAACAGATATTTCGAAAGCATTGAGACAAGTGCTTTTCTTGAAGCGTGTCCCTTCACACTGACTAATATACTCCGCGCTACCGAGTGCAAGAGGAATTTTGATGTGGGTGAGCGTTCTCAAAACATCATTACAAACCTCTTTTTCTTAGTCACCGACGAATCTCCTGTCCTACTGCGGCTTCTGAGTATGCTTCACCGGCGCTTGTGTTAAGAAGCTCAAATGCAACAGCATCACCTGACACAGCATTGAGGGTGGATGTGTTGTTTTATTTAAGTTGGCCAAATTGCGCATCAAAAAGCACACATGAACTAGCTTAACTGATCGCAAGTTGTATCGTGCCTACGTTCAACTTGATAAGGCTAAGCGAGTGCATACATGTCCAAGCACGATGATAATGAACCTTCTGCCTTTCAGGGAATGTATGAAGCTACGGGATCCAGAATGTTACTGGAGTGTGTTAAAGAATGAGTGCAATACTAATCCTGACGGGTGAGTATTTACAGTAAATAGTTGACAGGAATCTATCTATACTTGACCATAACTCTGCACCGTTTGCAAGTGCTATCAAAGTGACCAGTCTATAAGTGTGTACTTCAGTTGTAAAGTTTTAGATTAAAGTAACAGCAACTTCACTTATTCAATTCAATTGTGTAACCGTTGATATTTTGCGCTTCACAATTTTCCATTCACCCGGCGCAAGTCGTGAGCGGAGCATCAAATAGTGAAGTCTACTGTTGGTGGCAGTGTGGACCTAATATCTGACGTCCTGTCATTACTTTGGAAAATACCGAATCTTTATAATGGACATCATGGAGCTTGAACCCATCGATTGCTTTGGCAAAAAAGCGAAGTAGTTCCTAGCTTTCAGTATATGATTTTTTGCTTCCAGCCAACTATGTGAAAGCTACATTGATGTGGTTATTTTTGTGTGTTTGATCAGGCGAAGGGAGTTACAGCTTGTGGGCTTACCTAGCATGACTAATTCCAGCTTCCAAATGTTGCAAAGATTACATATTATTTTTATCCAAAGTGCACTAGCTCTTGTTATAAGGTATAATACTTATACAAATTTTAGGATATGTGAACATAATCTTTTGTAATCTAAAAATACACGGATGCGATGAGCCTGTCACTAACGATTCGCAGTCGCATTCTATCCAGTTTGAACCGAAACACCTTTCCGCTAGCTCATCAAAAATAGGGTTATTGACACAAAGAGATCTTTGAAGATAAAGTTAAATTAAATTTTCACTCTGATGACTGTATTAACGGAAATTTTGGAAGAACTATTTTTATTCATATAAAGGGCAAAACACCTTCAAGGCGATCACATGGAAAAGGTGTTTACTTGACGCTTAGTCAACAAATGATACATCTATTAAAAGGTTTCGTTTCTGTTTTAAGACAGACAATATACCTAATATTTTTGGTATCGTGCCTCATAATGCGAGCACACGTTCACAAGCTGTCACTGACCGCTCTCTAAACTGCTGCAAACTTATAATGTTTCAGAGTTCAGTACCTCCATATATCAAAGAACTAAACATTAAACCGTCTTAGTACTATGTCACAGATGACTGGTATCCTTACTATTTCATCTCACGTGCAAGGAAATAGGGCTTTATCTGTTTAAGTTAAAGACTAACAGTTACCAGAACACAACATAATTATGTGAAGAAAGATAAAGAAGACGAGACTAACTTAAACTTTAAATTACCACACCGTTTTTTACATAGACATTATAATTACCAATTACAATTAAGAGATTTTGTGGCTACCATGCTTTTTGTTGCACAGACTTAACGGACTGGCTACCGGTGAGCATTCCAAATGTGCTGAATTCGACTGTAAACTTGAACAGTATTGCGCTGCTAATTCAGGCTCGACTTGCAGCACGAGGTCGACACTGTCTGCTGACATATGTAACAGGACCAAAGCGCGTGGATCAGAAGTGGTGGCCCAGTTGAGGATGTGTAATGGTGGTATCCGACAAGGTGAGCATTATACTGCAATTGTAGCTTCACTTTACCTGACCTGACAAATGCGCTTTAATTTGAGTTGTAGTTCATATCTCTAGCAGACCGCATGGTAACTGATTTCTATCTCACAGCAAGCAGTTACCACTTATCGCTCGAAGTACTTTCCTTGGACTGGAATGTCTGTAGTGCCAATTGGGAGCTTTGGAATAAAAAAGAAACGACAATGTCTCAATCTTGTAAGCAACCGGATTGTTCCCATCAGCATTTCTATTACTGAACGATGTACCTAGCCGAAATCCTACGTGGATGCTCAGAGGTTCCAGCTTCGGCCTAAAGATTCGGCGTTTGTTCAGAAGTGTATACCACAGACTTTAAGTCAGTTACGTATGTCTCAATATCTCTCTGAATGCGACCCATAGTATAAACAGAAGATGTGCAGCTTTTGTTAGCATGTCTCGGTTTACATAGTTTCCTTCTGAGGGTGGTTGTCCAGGTCAGATTCAGTCAGATAACCAGTTACATATGCGGACGGAGATGGATAAAATTTCATCCTCATAGAACTTTTTAGTATCGCACATCTCCCCCGAATTGCAAGATTTCGAAACTTAATGGTAAGCCCAGGATGTGTGACAGCTAAAGCTCTTGCCACATTGAAACAGCTGCGAACACTTGTTACTGACAACTACTTATGCTACTTGCTGTTTGTCACATTTACCTTTAATTTCTATGGACATAAAATGTGAGTGCATTCGAAGTCGTTGTCTTGAATGCCATGCAATTTGCTTTGGATAAACCTTGCGCTTATTCTTGTCAAGGTGGCATATATTGTGGTGTGCATATTTTAGTCCCGGTAGGTGAGGATTAATGCCGGACATATATATATTGCCTTAAATTGGCATTGAGAAATAGCGGACTATGCGAGTTAGTGACTCTGTTGATGGTCCTGTGTGGGTCTCAGTAAAAGTTCGGCGCTTGAACAAAACGCTCAGTTACATAAGGGAATGCACTACACAGCAGCTGAGGCTCACCATGCTAATATATTACAAAAGGTATCGGATTAAAAGTCAAACCATAAGAAATCCTTAGAGTGATGTGTCAGAGAATTCCGAACAGCTGTAGTGATATCTAGCTTGTTCCCGAAAGCACTAACTATGTACTCTGCTTAATGGTTACGCAACATCTGCTGGTCAAATCTGCCACTGTTATGGGATGTTTTTAGATCTACCCTATATATATTTCCTATGGTCCCTCCTGAAAAATTGATCCATTCCATGCTTCCTCTTCATTGATTCCGGTCGACACTGTCATCTAAAACACTGGAGCACTCACCATGGTGAACGACTCAAGTATTGGTTACTGTCAGTAAGACACTATCACATGGTATTTGGTCACCAAACTTGAGCCTGAATGTTTACGCATAACCATAGCAGAATATGCAGTCACCCGTCGTACTGTGATGTGTGTATGTGTAAGGGTGAGAGAAGGATTATATATGGTGGAATCGTGTGGCACGGTCATTTATGATTATTTCCAGTGGGACGCGTTTGCTTGGTGAAACTCACGTTGGGTTAAGGAAAACACTACATTTTTAATTTCATTTGATGGAAGTGTTTGACAAAACATCGTAATCGAAATGTTGAGGTTGGACGTTGCAATATGCAACAGCACGTTATTTCTGCTTTTGTCCATGAATAACATACATATTGTTCCCTACTTTTTATTTGCCATCCATCTGCAAGGAATCCTCTGCAGCGATCGTGCACAAATGAAAAATTCACTCGGACCACCTCGGCTTTCTGAAAATCAGGAAGAACCCACGGCAAACCTAACAAACATGGTTTGGATTTTAACCATGATTATTTGTGTTGCTACGGCCCTCAGTGCAACCATTACTTGGGCCTGCGTTCACCACAAGTGTTTGTTTGGGAACGAATCATTGTGCCGCAAGAGAACCGTGCCATCAAGGGAGGGACGCGTTCGGTGTCTCTATTGTGAACGGAAAAATGCAAATTCTCTTCATATGCTTGAAAGGCAAACAACACTGGTTACTTCCAGTTGTCCATCTTCATTTCACTTATCGTTCGAAAGTCCCGTAGCACACAAGGAACGTCCACTGGAAGCAACTCACTACTTAACATTACCCTATTCAAAAATCCTGCCTGATTCGCTTTCAAAGGCTGGCACGATGTGTCTCAATAATGATTTATGCGGATTAGTGAAGAAAGAAGTACCTAATGAAAATCTATCAACCCAGCACAGACTCATATGTAAAGACTGTAACAAATAATTGACATTTCATTATGTCCGTTTCTCGTTTGCTATTGGCTAAAACAGCCACTGCCTTTTCGACAACCAAGTGTCACAATCGTTTTTCCCATCCTCTTATTGTATCGAAATGGATAACTCTAGAAGCAACCCAATGGATTCATTCATGCCAAGCATCATCGCGGACATAGTTTCCGCTGTCACTCGTACTTATTGGAACGGGTTACATGCCGGTTGCAGAAGTTTCACAACATTCCATGACACTTGAGTTCAGTAAAGCTGCTTGGTCGAAAAAGACAGTTATAAAGCTATTATTCTGTCCTTATCTTTGCGGACCAGTTTGTATATTTTATATCACATACATTACACCGTGGTCTGCAGAGGAACGAGTTATAGCATAAAGATTGTGGTGTGTAGATTCTAGTGTGCTTTGTGGTGCATTGTTCATATTCAGCTTCTGTAACCAACGCTTTCGGGAACCGTTAGCCTGCATTTAGTTCTAGTGATTGGTTTGTATGCGTGGCTGGTTGAACACAAAAGGAGATATCGAGGCAGAATTGCCCATCTCCGGTGCAATTGGTCCTTCGAAACCAAATGCATTGGTTACTTCTGATCACGAGCTGACGGGCCAGTGTCATTTCAAGTGGCACGTTATGGGTCCCAGGCGGTTCATTGTATGATATCAGCTATGGGTCTAATAGTGGTATGATGTTAATGCTGTTTACCTGATCACATCAAACCACTCCTCTCTGGCAGGGACGTATATGTGGTGATCTTGTACCATGAACCACATGGGATCATTGGTGTGCCAATTTAAATAACACTTTGACCCGTAACATGATTACCATTCTACTGGAATCTCAGTCACCGGGGTTATTGTCTCAGTTTTGCATAAATATCACACCAATCACCCGCTGGTAGCTTTCGCTTGACGAACTATTTGTGGCAATTAGAGAAACGTTACTCACCAATTACACCATCCGGTATTTTTCAGACCTTTCTGAAATCTTGAATTCTCAATCGGTTCTAAGCATATTTCAGCTATTGGATATTAACAGTAGGTCTTTAGAGCAGTAAAATGCACAAACGTCACTCAACTATCAAGCGATTTATTCTCTCGGCATAAGTCCACTGTACTTTCCAGATGGGTATTACGGCAATTCATTAGTCACGTCGCAATCCAAAACACACGGCGGGTGCTCCAAAAAAAACCCCGAAAATCTATAGTCTCCGGCTACTTCAAATTTTTGTATATAAGAGAAGAATACAGCAAGTATCGTAACAGGGCAGCATATCATCATCTGTTGTTTTGATTCAAAAAATAGTCATTGCGGTATCATGGAAATCAAATACACTAGCACAAAGTTTATTAGGTAGACACATCTGGACACCGGATTCGGCCAATTCGCCTTTTAACTCAGTGATTTCTCTTTTAGATGCCATAGTGGCCGGGAACAATCGTCACGTCAGAAATCGTAGGTTTGCATGTAAAAAAGTCGAATCTCGTAAACATGGTTGAACTGCCACATTCTTCATAGTAATTCTAACACGTCAATACAATTAGATTAAAAGACTGGTATTAGATATTGCGGTTTTACGGTCCCTGTCAATGTTCGATATCCGTAATCTGGAGAAAATTAGGTACTTCAGACTATTACAGATGACATTGTTACAGGACTTAAGTAGCGGAATATCCCATGCGAAACACCTGAACCTAGGGATCCATCCAGCTGAAATATGTCTACTACAATTACAATGCAACGGATAACTGACCAACTTTTCTCAACTGCTGCTGTTAGAGCTTCGTAAAACAGAGTAGAGATTTCTCCGTACAGTGAATGGATACCCAAGGTTGCTTGGCGTTTCCATTTTGTCCAACAAACTAACAAGCTCATAGTGGTGCACCCAAATCTGAAGGCGGTATCTGCAGCCCGGTTGATCGTTGCGTCGGATACTGTAGTAGTTTATGTGGTAGCATCAACAGCATTGCATAACAAGGTGAAATGATCTGTGGAAACGCATGGACAACTGTTGTTCTGTCGGTAGGAATATCCTGATAGATGACAGCAAAACCATCCCATCAACCAAACGTAAGCACTAGAGAAACAATAATGGGACCTCGAACAGGCTTCATATGGACAACAGTGTGGTTAGACAAAATGCCAAGTTGTTTTATTAGTATTGTCTCAACCAGAAAGCTTTCACATGCGGTAAGAAGACGAAAGCTGGTAGATGCATCCATTCCGTGTTATCTCCTCAGCACCGTTAACAATCACCAATTTGCAAATATATATATATATATATGTATATAACTAAATGTGTATCCAAACAAGCTTGCGGTGCAAAATGTCCATGGCAGCCTTGAGGCCATTAATAATTGTTTTTGAACACATGGCGCTGTGTTATCCGATTAATTCCCACAGCCTCCACAAAATGGGGGAGGCCTGGATTAGAGTGACTGAACACGGTTGTGAACGCTGTTCCGAACTGCATCCGATGTTGCGTGAACAAGAGATGTTCACCTGCTGAGGAAGCTGGTGTCCTGCGTGGGCACGATGATTCAAGGGGCAGGAATACTGGTCAATTTCACGTTGAATTCGCTTAGACACCTGTTGCTTTATTCCCGAGGTCAAAGACCGATCAGTTCTGCCTCTGTAACCGGATCCGAACTCATACAAATATATACAGAGTGAATTGGCCCCGATTGGCTGAGTTTCCTTCGTTTTGGAGTATTAAGCAAATTACCAGTGCAGTTAATGACCAAAGCATGAGCAGCATAGTAACTACTCTGCGTAGCAGAAATTAAAAGTTTGTTGGTCTTCAGTGTGGGGAAGTCACGATTGAAAGGCAACTCTACACAGGTCTTTGCTTGGCTGCCATATACAAAAAGGAACTAATTGCCTAAAAATTCCTAAATGCTTCGAATGTTTCAAACCCAGCCACTCGTTTATCTTAACTGCATGGGTCAAGAATTCATCTCGAAATCGAGTTATAAGGAAGTGTTCAACAACAGGTATTTTAAAGACATTTTCTAAACGCTTTTTGGCGTTGTTGCTTCCCAGCACTTACGTCATATGCAGTATACATCAAAAAGAGGGGCCTAACTGTTGCAGAACTGAGTGCTTCCGGGACAAACGGTTATTCGGCAAAGTCAACTCAGTAAAAATTTGCAGTGCTTGCCACGCCAAACTCCTTTATATGTATTGCCCGTCTACTTCCATAAGTAACGACTCTTATGAGTCGATTGATTTCCGCTTTTAACGGCAAGGAACCCACACGAACATCGGCCAATCCGTTTCCAGTGATCGAATGTGTTATATCAGTCTCCTATGGTTTGTCTCACTCACACATTTGATTTTTCCGTTTACCCTGATATAAAACTGTTCCCACACCCTCCTTTTTCTCGTATCTTTGTTCCT
Source organism: Dicrocoelium dendriticum (assembly GCA_944474145.2). Classification (NCBI taxonomy): domain Eukaryota; kingdom Metazoa; phylum Platyhelminthes; class Trematoda; order Plagiorchiida; family Dicrocoeliidae; genus Dicrocoelium; species Dicrocoelium dendriticum. The sequence goes on along the minus strand of OX104068.1, from coordinate 74,285,694 downwards.
CCATATTGTTAGGCGCTCCATACATTTTGTCATCCCCCCGTCGTTTACACCGTTTCTACCTCAGAAGCCTCTTTGTCTCACACTATAGGGCGTTCCGCTCCCAATCCACATTGTCGTCTCCGGTGTTGTCTCGACTGTACTCCATTTCTTCTGAGCGTCTTTAATCCAACACTTATTTCCTACAACCATGTACCGATCTTCTCACTCACAATACCTTTCGTTCACCACTCTTGATAATCGGGTACGGGTTGTACTCCTACCTCCTCCCTAACTATCAGTTCAGGTAGTGCCTGTGCACCTCGGTCGTAGTACTGTTTAGTCGTCTTCTTCTTCTTCTTAAACTGTTCTCATGTTGTGGCCGATGCCGGCATATGAATCTTAGTCCTTCGACTGCACTGTGCACTGACTGATATTCGCTGAAGGGATGTTGCGATTCTCCAGTAGCATAAAGTAGGAAACTTCAACAATACCTCCAACCTTTGACAAGGGTCACTTGGCCATTCTATTTGGTTGGCTGGTTTGCTGGTGCATGAATACTCACTTGGTTGCGAAGGCCTGGAAAACAGCTCTGATAAACTGGGAACCATCTCCTCCGGTATTCTATGCCAAGAGAAACGATGTCTGAGTTTGATGAGTACTGCGTCTGTGATCGTACTAGCCAGTAAATCGATTACTAAATAAGCACTATAGTAATCCACCTTGAGTAAGCAACCTTATTCGACGTCACAGATAAACCCACCACCACCTTCTGTCCCGGTCGAATAGGGATTCCAGGCAGCATCATTGCTTCCGTCGTCTGCAGACATTCGTGTGAAGGACACGCTTAACATTTGGACACACGAGCCATTCCATATTCGCCTCGTGAAATCATCTGGGTAAGGGTTGTCGGTAATACACGGATCCAAAAAACCCAGTCGAATAGCCTCGGACGCCAGGTTACATCGCAGATTCACCAGTCAGTGAAGCCTTTTCATATCGAGAGCAGCTAATCCCCATTTAGAACATATGGAACTTGCAATTTTCCTTTTAATTCAGACGAGAAATTTAGGGGACTCACGTTGTGAAATAGCTCGTCCATTTCGTGCAGGCTTATCAATCACAAGCAAACAACTAACGATATAGGACACAAAAGGAAAGTCAGCCAAGACAAGTCAGTATTTGCATGGTAAGAGAATTTCCCCAGTAGAGCACAAACGCTATCTTGTTCCACCATTATTATATAGAACACACAAGATTTGCATCCTAAGCATAGTGAAAGCAGATAGAAATGGGCTTTTCAGCACACTACAGTCCAACATCTGTCCATTACAATTTACAAAAGACTAAATAATTATTATCGGACAACATCGAGTGCCAACTGGCTAAAAAGCCGGTCTTTATTGTGTTGCACTTCATGAGCGACCACTATATGAAAGTCACCGTAAACATGTAAAAACCTCACTGAAAAGTGCATACAATGCAGCAGAACTACGTTTTCCCATGTCAGCAATACACTTGTATTCGATTAAGACGCCATTGGTTATAGGTTGTTAGCTGTAGCTGTGGAGACAGCTACGCTGAGCGCGGTAACCCAAGTTTAAGTGGTAGAATCGATGAGGACATTTCCGGCTGATTGCGCGGCCAGTTGGGGCATGTGGCGAAAGAATCGGGGAAATCGAGGAGTGGAGCCGTTTCGATACTCAAAAAAATTTGTTCGGCGCTGGCCACCAAGTAAACCTCCATGAGTGACTTGTGTACCTGATGCGCAGTTAGAAGTCACATCCTCAGCCTACTGGAAATCACCGTCACTGGTCTAGAGCGGTCGCAGATCCGCGTATATAAAAGTTTATTGTAAACATGAGCCTACCGTGGTAGCGCGAAGCACCCTGATTAACCATCATTTGGCCACCAATCGTTCCACTCGATCTTTCTTTAGCCCATATCGTTAGTTGTATGGTTGTGGTCTATAAGCTAGCCGGAAATGACCTAGTCTTCTTACAGTCTGCATCTAACTTTATTGAACGGAATTAGAAAGGACTTTATGTTTTATACATTGAATGATTCGGCCAACTTATGGGCATAGAATGTGCCAGTGAGACAAGCGGCTAGGAGCTATTGATTGTTTTCGACACTTAGTTAGCCAAGATTATGTTGTTTGTAAATGAAGTTTATATAACCAAATGATACCACTGCTACTGAAAGCTCAACTGTGTAGAGTACTCGTTACTACTGAAGTAGCATTTTATTTGGCCGCCAAATGAAGTGATCAGCGGGAGGTTCAAGCTGACCACCTCGATGCTGGCGAGATACAACGGCCTAGTCCAACAGCAGCTAGTACGGGTGACTGCAGAATAACGTTCTCCAATGTACAGTCTCTATAAGCATAAGCTTGCCAGAGCATATCCGAATTGTTTATCTTGTCTACCATAAATGAGGTTGTGGACTATTATGTGCATTCTTGTTGAAGGTTCGTTGTCTTAGTTTGACTAACGAAACTAATGATTCGGCAATTCTATACATGAAAGGAGGAGTAACTGAAACATAATGGAGTTGCATTCATCAGCTTAATGATGAAGCAACAGTACTTACGCTACTGTCGCATACAAGCAAACAACTTCTTCCCACCAGAATCTCTCCAAGACCACAAAAACCAACTGATTATTATGCGCTCCATCTCCACTTACATAAGGTTGTAACAGGACTTTCATCGCACTTAAAATTATCTGACATTTAACCTCATTGGATGTCGATAATAAAAAGTATTAGAGTTCTCCCTGTTTAACATAACTACACTGCATTGGAACTCAGTGAACAACTAAGCTGCATAGTTTTCAGAAGATCATCCTATCTTGAGTTCAACTTACAATCCATGAATACTGTTTGTATGAGATCGATATCAATTGACCTGTTCCTCCGCTTCCAGGTCAGGTAAGTCAAACCAGCCATTGTGATTCATGACCGTCAGCATATTAACTTGTAAGTCTTCTTTTAGACAATATGAGAATATGAGTATTACTGGCAAGGGCTTTATTGACAAAGCGTTCCTTCATTTGTACATTCTGATGCGTCTTTGCGTAATCAGGTCTATGTTCTGGGTTTGGTGAATAAACAGGACATTTTTAGCCTAAGGCCAGTAGGCTATTGGCGATGCGTAGTTGGTGACGTTCGCAATACACTCGTTTGCTTAACAGATTGCTTTACATATTCAGAGTATATTTGAGCTGTCCTCTCAGATTCCTTCAATTTATTTACTGAGGCCTGTTCTATGTGATTGTTAGAATGGTGACAGACAGGCTAATCCTGGGACTAGCGGCGATCCATCCATATGACATGAGGAGCTGGATATGGCAGGGAACAGTAAAGCGCCAATAGAACACAATACTAAATGTGTTTGCAACTTTTTCTACTGTTTCTTAGATGGCAAAATGTTTTGTTACCTAGCTTACTTGGAAACAGTAGGTCAGCGGCTGTATCAAATAGGGTCCGTTTAGAATTCACTTACCGAGAGCCACAACAAATCATTGTCTAAAAGCAGCCATCCATCGTAACCTAGACAAATACTATTGGGGATAACAAAGAAATATCTTAACCAGGTCTGTTAAGTATGCATGCGCACTGGAGAAGGGTGACACGGGCCAGCATCAAGGCTAGAACGTCAGTAGCCATGTCTGGCAACAGTGAAACCATAACTTGGGCTTGGCTAGCCAACAAAACACTGCTGCAGATTCTATTCAAAGGTGTCCTAACGCTAGCGGTGTCAGAGTTTGATGTGGTCTGCATACTTTCTGCTTCTCTATAAGCTGTGTCGAGCATAGTGTTTTGAAGCAATAACTCATGTAAGTATGATGGAGATGACAAGTGACATTAATAAAGCTGTTCAGTGCAATCGAGTAACTCAAACCGATATTTTATTTCAGGAAGATGTCTGGTGACACCTTCGTTAAAATTTTGACCAAACGTTGGCTCTATATAGAGTAGTCAGCAATTTGCCATCGTCCATGCGAGGAGCTGGCATTATTTGTCTGACTACGTTAAGGACGCCATTCCGATCACCTTTATGTCACATTTTCCTCTATCCGGCCGCTTGCATGAGCATAACTCTGGCCAACATTAGCATATTTGGAGGATGCTTATCCTAATTTTAGCCAGTTGTGAAACATTTGGGCTTTATGTCGTAGAGGTGCCGTGGATGGTTAAGATTAGCGTAAACGCGGTGATGCGTATTCAATTGCTGTCCTGGACCTATTGTCGCCATTGGAGTCACGCTGTACGGCCGCAATTTAATTCGGCTCTCGCTTTGCTTTCTGCGACCAATCTAATTCTCCTCACACAAAATTGTGCGTGCGCTTGTTTGACCCAGTTAGAAGAGCTGTACTCATTGCTTCCCACCTCTTGGATCTAACCTGTGTGGATTACACTGTTACTCCAGTTCTCGGTTTTGGCATACTCTTTGCCGAGTTCTACATGTGTAACCACATCTAACCGGAGGTTTTAAGGAAACATTTTTGTCTCATTCGGAAGAAGAAGCTGAGGACTCCCGTGATAAATAAGTGTTCATTGTACATTCCGACATGAGGTGCAAAAATTGTAACATTAAAGGGTATTTGTTTAATATGTCCAGACGTTTAGTGGCCAACAAAAGGACGACAATGTCTATTATCCTAGCCACCCATAGTACATCCCTACTCACGTCTTCCGTTCCATGCGACTAAGTGCCTACAAACTTGGTGTGCCAGGGTTGGGAAGAGCAACACCCAAATATATCCATGTCTACAACCGTATTTATCTTTATGTCATAACTAAGTTGCGAAGCCGGAACGATGCAAAAAAGCTGCATCGAAGTTACTAAATCCGTATCGATCATGATACCGACTCACTTACATAAATATCAGAAGATTTTGTTCTTCGCATACTACTACTACTAGCCGTCGGGTCAGATTTGATGTAAGGGACGATAATTCACTCCGAGCTGATCACTGAGACCAGATATATACAGGTGTACAAACTTGTGTAAACTTCGGAAAGAAATATCTACTACGGGAAAGATAAGGTAATATGATGAATGCGAAAAAAGTCTCGTCAAAATATTTGCGTTACCGCTACAAAAGATAGAACCGGGATGTGCTAATGAACATGTAAACCAAGAAACTTATGGAATCCACAATATGTGCTTTGACTAATTACCTGATCCTTTACGGAAGGACAGCTAACACTAAGCCAATCAATACAATCAACTGAAATCTTCGTTCACATTTAGCGGTCCCGTGGTAATCCTGCCGGGCAACTTATACAAACCAAGCGGCGACAACCCAACGCACACACGAAATAAGTCGGTAGTGTTTACTAAATGGGCTTCTGTCGAAATAGGTGGCTCCCATTCCGCAGACGAATCAATAAGCTACCGCGGTTTCGTTGCCAACTTTTGACTTGTGGGCAATATTGTTACACACTAGCACAGACGGTTTTAAAGAACAACTTTCTAACATCGAAAACGGTAGTGGTCGGGTCCATAATTTAGACGATCACGAACCTGTCTGCAGTCAGGTTTGTGCGCATACGGTGGACTTGTTAGCCGATAACGTGCAACTTCGATATATATAAGAGGCTGAAGCTCGACGTGATATTATATGATGCGCCACAAACATATCAGAAATTAGTCCGCGAGAGAAGGTATGAAGACGAAACTAACTGGTCAGCCAACTAACCGGAATATTGCCCCTAAAACTGTGAATTGGAGGGTTTGTCGGTGCAATCGCGCATACATCAATGTATGAACATTATTGAGGTGACCAGCAATCAGTGTTCGGTTGTGCAACTAAGCTGTCACTGCATAATACAAAGATCGACATCTCGTTTCATACCATAACTCAACCCGGTTGTTTGATTCAGCTTCCACTGCAAAAGGTGCCGTTGGGACAGTTGCCCATAAATTTTCGGTCAGAAAATGGGTGATATGGAAACTATAACAAACTTGTGTTTAATGTGACTTGACCTGCAACTAATAAAACGTTGACGGAAAGCGTTTCAATTTATTGATTCAGGGGCATCAAATGTCATAAGAAGATGGACGCAAAAATACTGGGCACTTTTCTGCATATTCGCCAAGGATAATCAGGACCGCAAGCAGGAAATATCAAACGATCATGGTAACTCACAAGTTCAAAACCGCGGTATTGGGTTCCTTTCGTGGTTATCGTTATCTCAGTGTCTGACGAGACAAATAGTTGACCAATAGCTGCTCAACCTTTACTGTAATGACCTTGGCCTTAGTTTAACCGAAAAATTAGATGGTAAGAAAGTGGATACGTTATAGCACTGGAGAGCAATACGGATATATTAACAACAAGCAGAATTCCAAAATCGGAGCAGCACACAAGCCTTCTATTAAAAAGTATGTTTGTGTACAATTAGCTGTGTTTTTAAAACTCTTACTTCCACTCTATCGATCACCTGATCGACCACATTGAGGCAGACGATTCCCTTCACCCCAGATTTCAGCCACCATCGAATCGTATACTTTTGCTTTCTTTCGAATGTTGCTGCTCTAGGTTCAGCATGGTTTCCGCTGTGTGTACGCTTACTGTCTTGGGCTGAGGTTGAAGGTACGCTTGCTTGTTGCTGTGGCCGATCTTCGCTTGAGGAGTCCGTCTATTAATTGTTCTCCTAATCAGAATCTGATTCCTCCCATTTATGTTGTTCCCTATCCTTACTCTTTATCTCCTTTTACTTCTGCGGCCCTCAATCACTTCCCTCCGTCAGGGTTTTCCCGAAGCTTGTATTGTTTACACGCATACATCTCTTATAACTAGGGGTGGGAGATATCTCGATCCACGATCATAATAGATTTCTTTAGCAATCTCTTCCTTAGTCGGTTGTGCACGAAGCGGCCGGTGCTGTCTTGGGCTGTAGCAGCACTGTAGCGGCCGGTGGCAGTGTTCTTGTTCTGCGACTGAGTAGTCGATGCACCGGACTTACTCTAATCTCAGCTTGTTTCTTCGTCCCAAAAGCTTTATTTAGGAATCTTTTTGGGTCTCCTTGGCTTTGATCAACACTTTCTTTGCCTCCTTCACTGCTGACTCAGACTTCATATTTGTTTGGCTGATGAGTCCATGTCGGAAATCTCCACTTCTGGCTAAAATCGCTGAATTCTACACTACCGTGTTGCGACCTGTTGCAGGAAATCACCACCTCGGCTATTCCAAGCCGTGCGAGTTGACACCGTAACATGTTCAGTACGGCTTGAGTGCAAGTTGACGTCACGAAGTAGTCACTGACATAGTCGACCACAAGCAACTAGCTCTTCCTATCAGGAACATAATTGTCTTATGCGACCATCTGCCAGGGCCTATCCGGAAAGCCACAAAGCATCATCGGCTCCTTCTCTGGCGCATTCATGTGTCATGCATGTTAAACAGTTTGGTACGTAATCAGATATTTGACTAGTCATTACTGGCCGGTACATCAGCTCAGATGCTCTTGCTATGCCATTGTTGATTCTCAGATGTGCACAGCGTATCATATGCAGCAATGGAGGTTGCAATGCCTTCGGGATCACTCTCCTGTTGCCCTTGAATATTAATCCGTCTTGGGTGATGAGCACGTCGCGAAAAGGAAAGGAGTTAACACTTTGGGTAATTGTTTTCTTGTCTTGGGGCCTTCCGTTCATTGCCGTCTGCTTCAGTAGCCTGCATGGTTCGTCCTCCTCCCTGCAATGTTGGAGCTGCTGCAAACCTTATCTTGGCACGATAGCCAGCTTTTGGCGACGGTATGTTGTCTACACAAGGTGTAGGCGCCTTGACCCTGAATGTTTGCTTAAGGCATTAAGGTTTTCAGGTACGTCCCCCTTCTCTCCCTCTTCTTATTCCTTATTTCATAGGTCCTCATGGTTGTATGGCGGCGAAGCATCAGTTCAAATGGCTGATGTACTGCTTTTGTTGATGATGATAATGCTGCAAATCTTTCGCAGTGACAGGAATCAGATGTATTGCGTGGACAAAACAGGGACTTCTTCCAGTTCCGGTGTGTCTGACAGGTGCGCACTTGAAAACGTGTCCGCAATGTGCATTTGGGATTTTAGTCGGTCATATTGCTGCAGACGAATGAACATCCTTTGAAGACGGCGTGTAACAACATTGTTTGGCTTACTAGCAATGCACACAAGGAGCTTGTGGTCAGTTAAGTGTGTTGTTTTGCGGATGAACGTATAATTGTTGAAGCGTTCTAAAGCGCAAACCAACGCCAGCATATCCTTTCCAATTTGTGCGTAAAGACGCTCGACCTCTGTGAGCGTGCGACTGGGAAAATCGGCAGGCTAATGGCTTTTCATAAGTAGAGCTCCAATGTCGTATTTTCTAATGTCACACTGAACCTCCAGTGAAGCGACAGATCAAAATAACAAGGAGAGGCGCTTTCGGAATTAATTCCTTGATCTTTCGAAAGGCATTTTCTTGTTCAGAGCCCCGTGCCAAATTTCACGCTTATGAATCAACTTTCGAATCGATATCATCACATCGGCCAATCGTAAAAGGAAACGGCACAAGTAGTTGAACATTCCATTTTCTCTGCTAACCGCCTTTGTAAAGGTTTGGTGACGTACCTCGTTTATGGCCCTGATTTTCTCTGCATCCAATCCTGTTGCACTCAGCACGTGTCCATAAAATGCCATTTCGGTTTTGCGTAGGTTGATTTTCTCACGCTTTATTTTGATATTTCTCTCAATACAGCTTTGCAGAAATGGTGAGGATGACGATCGTGTTCTTGTCGAGCAGCACCACAAACCCACACGTCATCTGCTATAAAAAGACTCCGGGCAGATCATCCAATGCTTTCAGCAGCCGGTTCTGTAATATCTCACTGGGTACCTTCAAACCAAAGAGAAAATGCAACCAACTACAACGTCGAAAAGACGTTTCAAATGTAGTCCGATAGCTCGATTATTCTTCAAGTGCTACTTGACAGAAGGTTGGAGCGACGTCGATTTTCGTGACCATTTTTGCCTTTGACAACCATAGTAGCATGTTGGCTAGTGTCGTTAGGGTATAGTACACTTTTTGAGGGAGGTATTGAGCGGTTCAGGGTCGATCCACACAAGGAAATCACCAGATTTCTTAGTGACGATTGCCATTTGGCGTACCTAATCTGTCGGCTAAGAAGCCCAAACTGGAAAATCGCTGCAGTTCTTCTAATAGCCTTTCGCGCAATGCTATGGGCACCTTTTTAGCTGACAGAGCTACAGGCCTAATAGATACGTCGAATTTCCCAATAACTCCATCGAACACAGCAGAATCGTAATCAACAACAGCTGCAGCAGCCCGAAACGAGTAAACAAAACTATCATGGTTAAATGAGACAAAACCACGACTCTGGAGGGAATAACTGGCGAAAATAGGCATAAGATCTGCTGACACAACCAGGAATTCAAGCTGGTGTTCCGTTCCGTCCTTCGGGTTGGCGGCGGTAAGTATAGTGTTCCATTTCGGTTTTAGTCTCGAGCCGTTACACATTTTGAAGCAACTCCGTACTTCAATCCATTTTCCTCCCGCACAATGTCTCTCGTGCAGTACGTTGACGATGGCCTCCGAATCTAGCTGAAAGCGAACTGGACGTCCTTGAATTAACAGTGTAGCAAAAATGCACGTCTGCCATTAAAATGCTTCAACTTTTTTGGTGAGAGCTCTTGTGTGTCTTGTTGACTTTCCTTGTCTAATGCGCATATGTTGGCTTAGCTGCAACAGCAAGTGAAATAGATTTCCCTTTTTCACTTCATATGGGTCCTGCCCAAATCTGGACAACGCTCATACCGCTTTTAATACTTCCGACCAAAAAACTGACAGCTAGACTCCTGCCACTCAGATGACAAGGATAAGGGTTCAATGGTCTTCAATACTTAACAAAGTCCTTCTGTCATGCTCGCTCGCAAATTTCGTAGCTGTTGGGATGTTTATGTTTCGTTAAGACATGTCCATGCAGTAGTTTAGGTGGAGGTTTCTCTGTCACATTTGAGCTCGAGTGAGGTCGTCATTTCCGATGCCGATTAAGATGCGGTCTCTCAAATGGGGTCCCGCATACAGTTACAGAAGTTGCACGTCCGCCCAGAAGTTTGAATTCTGTGATGTAGGACTCGAGTGATTCATCCGGTAGGCGATTACGACCAAAAAACAGGCATCTTTGGTATGTTTTAGTTGCAATATTCGCCAAATGGCTTGTTTCTATCCGAGGTGTCCGGCTACTGCTCATACGCATCATTTCGATCCGAAGTCTTAAGTATTCGTACGGCTTCGTCGCCGATAGCGTGTCTGAGCATGGCAAGCTTTATGACATCGGACAGGAATCCCAAACAGTCAGCGTGACCAAATCCGTCCGCTTCGCCTTCCACATCATCCAGTTGTCAGGTAGCGTGCTTTCTGGCATCTGTAGAGTAGTCGGCAGTTGGATCGCATGCTGTCCATCAAAAGCGAACGGATTCCGGCGCGTCAGCGTTTTTTACTCTGTCACCATATTAAGTACCTGGGTCTCCGAACTGTGTAAAAAGAAAGAAGACACACTGGCGCAGCACGCAAGCGTTCTATTCACAAGTCTGAGGTTATGTACAATTAGCTTGTGTTTTGAAAACTTATGCCCACTCGATCGATCACCTGGTCGACCGCACGGAAGCAGACGATTTCCTTCGCCCCAAATTTCAGCCACCAGAGGTATGTCAACTACTCGCCAACCTTAGCGGCAGCAAACCTGCCCGACATGATAGGCTTCATCCACTGCTTCTCAAGTCAATATCCGCCGTCATATCTTTTGTCGTGACTTACTTTTCAACAAATCGCTATCCGAAGGTTCGTTGTTGATTTACTGGAAATGCTCAGTCGTGAAGCCTATACCGAAAGGCAACGACCCAAGCAAAGTAGACAACTACAAGCCAATTTGCCTGACACCTATTTTAGCGTATTTTGCTGAGAAAGTCGTAAAACAGGGAGTATTGCGGTTGCTACAGTCGAAAATGTTCCTGAGGCCCGTACAACACGGTTTAATGCAAAGCCGCTCATGCATTACGAACTTGTTTGTGACGAGGCATTAGTGGTTGAAGGCAATAAGCAAAGGGAAGTCTGTCGACTTGATGTTCATCCATTTCAGTAAAGCTTTCGACAAGGTCCGCGATGAGGTTCTTCTCCACAATCTCAGGATGTGGGATGACGGTGGCTCATGGCACCGGTGGATCCGCGACTTTCTTGTTGGACGAAAGTGGTGGGTATAGGTCGACGACCATTTAACTGACTGGTACCCCTCTACAAGCGGCGTGCCTCAAGGCACTGTGCTGGGGCCCGCTCTGTTCCTGATCCACATCAACGATCTACCTCAGCTTCTCCGGTCACTGTGTACCTTGTTTGCGGACGACGTGAAGATTTGGAGCGAAATTATCGCTCCCGATGACTGTGGCCTACTTCAGCAAGACCTCAACCGCCTATCCACATGGTGTGCAGAAGTTCTTCTCCCGGTCAATCCAGCCAAGTCTGTATTTATGCGCCCGGGGAAAAGCGCTGACGGCCGAACCTACACCCTTGACGGCCAACCGCTATATCCCACACCCTCCTTGAAGGACTTATGTGTACTCTCGCGCTACGAGTTGGAGTCCATAGACAACAGGAACAGGTTATATCGTAACGGACTGCGCATGCTTTGGGCGCTCAAACGTAGCGTCGGTACATGGTCTGAAGAGGTTGCCACTCAATCCTTCTCTTCCATCATTAGACCAATGCTAGAGTACGGTTCGCCAGCCTACTTTCCGATTACCCGAGGCGAGGCACAAAATATCGAACGGGTCCAACACTTTGCTAGCATTCTCATCCCGAGTTTACGTGGCTTGGGGTGTGAAGAGCGATGTGAGAAAGTAGGACTCTATATCTTGTCCTACCGTCGGATGCGAGGCGACCTCATTATGACCTACCGTATTCTACACCACAGTGAGTTCCCCATGCTGAGGCCAATGCTACACTTATGAGGTCCATGCAGCACACACGGACACCGATACAAACTTTCCGTGCCCGATATGAAATGTGTTCCCCACCCACTGTGCTTCGAACGGAGAGTGGTAAATATGTGGAACAGTTTACCTGAACATGTGAAGGAGGCAACATCTGTGCCGCAATTTAAAACCTTGTTAGATTTATATTTTACCGCTATTCGATTCAGAGAACGATTGCACACTTTCGATGTTATGTCACATTTGCGAGTCCTGCAATACAGTAAGTCAGACATTTTATATGTTACATGAGCACGATAACCATATTCACAGCTGATCATTTTTTATAACTTTTTTCACCATATTTCGAAAGAGCTGCACCGAATTCATTTAGACTTGCTCTATAATACAGTATTTAATATTCCTCACCAAATTGAGCATACACAGTCTCCACCGATTTTATTCAGTTTATCAGGCAGGCTACCTCGGTCCATTCTATACAAATGGTCATTAAGTAACCACAATTGTGCTGTTCGTGCTCTGCATCTCTGTTTTCTGTACCACATCCAATTCTTTAAAAGGAAAGAGACTCAAAGTCGTGAGCCAGGGGAACTTCAGTTTTGTCTATATGCGCCAGTTTGATACAAGTCACTGGTCATACTGACTCAATGTACTACGTACGGTAAACCAAAGACTTCCCAAATGAAGCAGAATCAGTGCGACTAGCGATAGCTTATCTTCGGAGTGTGCCCAGTTGCATTCGAATCTTCTCGGATATTCTGTGCGTTCAGCATCAAGAGGTTAATCACGGCTTAGATGACCACTGGAAGGAATCCATTGTTATGACCACTCTTTTTCACGGTTCCCTGAGGCCAGGAGATATGATGAGCGCGAAACGACTACCCGCGAACAGGAGTAGTGGCGTTACGTTCGTGGGACAATGTCCTTGTGGGATGTCGTCCAGTAAATGATCATGAGTTTACCTAGAGTGCTAAGTGACAGATGATATCGTCCAAGATTATGAAGGTCCAAAACATGTCAACGAGGTCGCTGGGATGCCGTTATGCGCCTTGCAGTAGGCTGCCTCCTGAGCCCACAGCTCAAAGAGGCGTTCTCTAAGCGGACGTAGGACATGAGTGATTTAATTGAACGTACCCACAACAGTCTGGATATCCTTAATCATCCAGTTGACGAAACTGCTCGTCACACACCATACGTTACACATAAAGAAATAATGAATGAACAGAGTACGGCGTCGCTGCATTTGCTAAGATTACATTCGTCATTGTCCCACACAAAAATCGATTGGTATCCGAGCCTACACTGATAAACTTCCTACTTGTGCACAAAGATACAAGACCAATGGAACAAGTTCGCCAAATTGCAGCTACGTCAGTCGTTATACTCCCTAGGCCTCCTCCGAAATGATGTAAAGTAATTTCACGCAGATATTACCGACACCGACGTCGCGATACATAATATGTCCCTTCTTCAAAACGATCGCCCCAACAAGGGCGGTCGGGTGCTGCTATATGACCGCAGTGACTGAATTGCGAACTAGTGGATTAGCCAGAAACACCTGTCCTAGAATCGTTCTGGTGTTGTGTGCGACTGAAACACAATGACATCAAACCTGTGATAGTTTTTATCAAAAGCGTTGGCATGATGACACCGCATGATGTACATGCAGGCACACAGACACCACAGGTGTATGCGTTCCAAAAATTACACAGGGAATGTGCCAATGAGACCGCTTTTATCTACGAACCATTCCCCCAACATAAGCTGGCTAAATGTTTGGTCAATATAAATGTTCAGTCAGGAAGTCATTGGTTAAGTGCTGTCTGCTGGACACATTCGAATTAGTTCAGCTACCGGAGAGCATAGAGCTGAAAGGCAAGGTCATGTCCAGAATTGACATTGGTTTACTGTTCACAAATGTGCCACAGAATGTGACCATCCAGAGTACATGTGACTATGAGACTAAGAGTCATTTGGAAATAGGCCTTTCAGTCTCTGAATAGAAACGACTGTTACTCCTGTGCACGTCAAATGTAAAATATTAATCTCGGCAATAAGACCACGGACAGGTGGATAGTGTCACAATCGGCAGTCCGCTGGGACCAGTGCTAGCGGCTATTTTGGTTAATTACCTCGAAAACAAAACCAGGAACAAAATTAGACCAACCGTGCTTTCTCGCAGGTATCTGAAAGACAACCTGCTCATTTTTACACAAGTGGTTCATCTTACGCGTCTGTTTAACAAACTAAAACGCCTGCACCAACACAATGGAACTGGAGCAGAATGACACGCTGCCTACCTAGACATATTGATAGAACGTAGGAACGACGGGCCAATATGTAAATCTGTCTACTGCAAGCATACATGGAGTGGGTAGTATTTGAATTTCCATAACTTTTTCCAAAGCGCCACAAACAGGGATTTGTGTGGAATTTTTAATAGAGCGGGAAAAATAGGCACTCCAGTCAAGCTCGAAAACGAGATTCAACGGCTCGCTAACACCTTGATAGAGAATGGGTACCAGTCTGCTTTGGTCGTTCAGTTTAACGGGGGAGATAAAATTCCCACGTTACAGAAGTTGCAAATAACCATACAACTACCGATTAAGAGGGGCGATTTAAGTCAAGTGTCTTAACAGCATGTGAAATCCGCAGTGGTGCTTGTGTGCTGCGAGGCGCAACCGGCCATAGTGTACACGATACCACCTCTGTCTAGCCACATCAATAGTCACGGAAGCATCGGTGCAAAAATCTTCCACCATCACGTGAAACTAACATCATTAATTAGAAGCCAAATATGAAGCTTTATGGCCTTGGGGGAACACAGGGCGCCTTCACATAAACAATCCTGACGAGGAGAATGAGATGGCGTACTTAGCTCTGAGCAATAAATATGTACCGTTGGTTCGTGAAAACAAGTTCTCACACCTAGTGGAGCTAGAGAAACAATCCCGTTCAAACCACAGTCTTATGTACAGACGCGTGAATGCACTTCGAAAGTTGCAGCGTGGGATCGCACCATTCAATACGTTTGGTGAATAAACACACATAACAAATGGCGGACAACCCCGCATTGCCAGGTACTAGCCTACTTTCCAAGGGGTACTAGCCTGAAACCTTATACTTGCTTCTGTCTCCACACCATCAGCGTTATCCAGCATCAAATTCATAGCAAAAATGACTCTGAGAAAGCTACCATCCTTGCATACACACAGCCTTCCTGGAGTGGATAACCACCACCCTAAAGCATTGCAGGTATCTGCCATTCACCTAACCCAGCCACTTGCTGGATTCTTTCAGAGAAATCCGTCTGATCCTAGTAAGTAACGTCCGGTAACACTTCTCCCTTCACTTTCTAAACTCATAGAAGCGATCATCGCTAACGTAAGGATGGGCTACTTGGACAACGTAGGCGATGCATTATTAGGATGGGTTGGTAATTTTTTTCGTGAACAGCTGTTCTAGGCTAGAGTCTAAACATTTCTGCCAGAACCAAATCGAGTGGAGTGCGACGATCTTGCGAGAGCCATCACCTCAAGAATTTTACTTTTCCGGATGACGTTAAAAGTTGGCCGGCGATCAAGAGAATGGACGACCACAAGATAATCCATGTGCGAACTAGATGGTACCTGATATTGACCGGTGAGGAATTCACTGCCATTTAATGTGGCTAAGTGACACAATGTCCACATCCGCTATGGACACACCCGTCTAGAAAATTGGGGCATATGACCTGCAGGCAAACCCTTAGTAACTTGACTTCGGTGTGCTAGTGGAAAACGACTTCGGTTATACCAGACAGTCGGAATCCGTTACAAAAGTGGTAACCAGCACGTTGTTAGCTTGCGGATGGCATTCGAAAGTTTGGATTCATTCATCTTCTCTATGATGCTCAATGCCTATGTGTGCCAACACGTCGAATACGTAATCCAGGCTCGGCACGCTT
This sequence comes from Dicrocoelium dendriticum, assembly GCA_944474145.2. Taxonomy (NCBI): domain Eukaryota; kingdom Metazoa; phylum Platyhelminthes; class Trematoda; order Plagiorchiida; family Dicrocoeliidae; genus Dicrocoelium; species Dicrocoelium dendriticum. The sequence continues at coordinate 74,269,798 of OX104068.1, read as the reverse complement.
GGCTAAACCGTGACCTTGCAGCGTTCAAAACTTACCACGGTCGGGCAAAAAATGTGTCAAGACATTTTGCAAACTGTCGTACCAGCAGCGACTACAAACACTCCGACTGTTCAGTACACGCTACAGGTGGCTAAGTGAGGACCTCATATTAGTCTACCAGTTACGGAACAACCCCACGTACACACAGTGCTTCCTGCTACAACTCATCCCGAACACAAACTTTACAGGCAATAGCCTGAAACTGAGTCAACAACACAGTCGGCTTTTCAGTAAGGCTGGACGAACCTCAGCTCATAGCGACTCTGTGCTTCCGCCATAAGTTGCCATCGAACGTTTCGGTGTCTACGATGTTTATGTGCTCAACGACAGCCTGGACCTTAAGAATGCTATCCGACCGGACGCATCATTAGCACCAGTTGCCAGCGGACCATTTTAGTCGTTAACAAATTTGTGAACGAGGATAAGTATACTAACAGAAATGTATTGGAATGAGCATCTTTGCTAGTGAAGGATATGTTCAAAAGGTCCGCCGGCATTCTACTTACAGTGCAGAAACCGCTTGATGCACTTGGCGAGGACGTTCTCCAATATATCCCGCGTGATCGCGCGACATTCGTTCAAAATATTTTCTTACAACTGATCCAATGTACACGGGCTTGTTTTGTACACTCGCCGCTTCAGATAGCTCCATAGAAGAAAGTCCATGGGGCTCAAATCTGATGAGTGAGCAGGCCACTCCATTGGTCTACCACGTCCGATCCAATGGTGACCAAATTTGTCGGTGAGGTAAGCACGCACCGTTTTAGCAGAGTATGCAAGTTCACCATCATGCTGCCAACAAATGGTACTGCATTCCCCTTCAGCCTCCAACTGGGGAAGAACAGATATCTGCCGCATTTCCAAATAAGATGATGCTAGGAAAAGATAAGGCTTTAGTACTTCAAAACAACAACCTACCGGTCACATTCCTGGAAAAGAAATATGGGCGCACGATTTTCTCGCCTTTTAAACCGGCCCATACCATCAGTTTCACACTGTGGTTTATACGTGATGCAGTAAATTTTCGTGGGTTTCTGGTAACCCAAACGTAATGTTTCATTGTTCCACGCGAATCAATCAATGCCTCATCTGTAAAGATAACAGAACGAATGTCCCCGTGATCCAGAAACCAGCGGCAAAATTCATGCCACTTCTCCGGATCGCATGAGTTCAAAACCTGCACTTGAAGTGCACGGAATCTCCGGAATTTTCGTTCCAGTAATATCCGGCGTACTGCATGTCGGGTAGTGTCACAGTGCTGTGTGATCCGACGAATGCTGAGATCGGGACATTTTCACACTTCACTGACTACAGCGCAAGCTGAACAGTCGTCCGTGGTGATGTGAGGTGGTCCGGTTCTCTTCATGTCACACACACTCCCAGTTTCTCGAACTTCTTCACTAGTTTAAGTACGTACCGGGCGGTGACGGGACGCATTCCTGCGTTCATTGTATTGTATTTCCTTGAAGCTGATGCGGCGTTTAAACCGCATTCACCGTGCAGCCGAATAATCAGCGCGCGCCGATTAACAGGCACGTAACGTGATCCCGACTGCATTGTCTGCTCATGCTCCATTACCTGTGATACAATACAAAAGTTGCAATGCCCAACCTCGTCCTCAGGTGATCGGCCATCACGTGCGCACATTCACGCCGCAGTCTGGTTGTCTACGCCGACTTCGCTGCGTAGCCAGCGTGACACACAGAGGTAACCATCGATCGCTCCAACGCCTACGATTGACCATGACCTTCAGCACTCAGCGCAAGTTAGCTGACAGCTAACGAAGGCTGGAACACGTTGTGGCTCTCTGTACTCATTTCGCTCGATGATCAACAGCCTCAGGTAGGTGTGTCTTTAGAGGTTACGTTTTTCTCAGCTGAGCCATGCACTAAATCACTCGACTGCCGAGAATTCCGTACGTCCGCACCACTGAGGTGAGAGAGAAAATCATACCTCTGCACGCGCAGTAGCATGTTACGAATTTTGCTAACCACTGGATGGCTAATGAATGTTGGGGACAACAACCGTAAATGACCGGCGTTCACCCTAAGCGAGCCACGGTAGATAAATGAACGCTAATCGGCATTCTTCCTACAGTCTAACAGTATATACAATAGCGAACGACTTATGTGCTTACATGATGGCTGTGAGTTCCATTTAGATTGTATTGCGAATACGAGGATGGACCCGTCTTGGTTTGAACACGTGAGCAGAAACGTGCACGTCTGTTGTCCCGTCGTTCTAGCGATGTTGCGTTTCCGCGTTGATGCCACACGTTTATCAGAGTAAATGCGAGGTAAAGTGCATTCCTAATTGTCACGTGATTCGACGCGGGCGTGGTAATGGTATATGACAAAATGATGTTTTGACGTGGCGTGTATATCACGTGGTGTTTGGTTAAGCTTTGCTATGCAGGTTAGGTGAAAAGTTTTGTTTCAAACATGTTTTGAGTGGCAAACGGCTTAACACTGCGTTCATATTTGACACAGGTCACGTATGTTTAGGAAACGTTTCCCTATATTTGTGTTTCCTGGCAAAGTGTTTGTATTGTTTGTGTATTAAGCGGATATTTGAAGTACTGGTGCACTTAGGCGATATTGTAAACACTTGGAGCTACTTCCACTGAGTAAAGTTTTAGTCTTTCCCCCCAAACGAAATGATATATTGTTGTTCATCTCAAAATAGCAGCAAAGCTTACGGCGAAATGATTGCACAGTCTCACACTACCTGATTGTCATTCAGAGTCAATTCCACAGAGCAGCACGTATAGTTATAAAGAAGTTGGATCGCAAATTTGTTTTGCATCGTGATATATCCAATGTAACTTGTTTGTTACGAACACTGAAAAAGTAACTGTGCTGCAACGTTGTTTTGTGCAGATTGCAATAGCCATTGGTGTGAATTCGACTATACAGCCGTATCAAGGTGTGTCAGTCTCCGCAGACAAAGCGGCTGGTGATGTAGTTGCTGACACCGCTCCCGATAGTTCTTTGTAGGATGTTCGCCTAATATATGTTAACTAAATGATAGCTGTATAACTTCCATGGCTGTACTATTAGGTTGCTTCATGCTACCACATATTATGCTGCAATAATGCCTGGTAAGATATATGAGGATTTTAGAAGTGCAACCCTGGCTGAGATTAAATGCACGTTTTGACTTATATTTATTAGCCATAGATTGTCTGGATCGTGTTGTCTGTTATTCAATCTCCTCGGAAAATTTGTAGGCACAGTAGTATCTGACTGTGAAATTATGTTTAGGTAGCTGTACACAAGTGCATTCTCCGTGAAGTGTCATTGATCACGCGGATATCAAACCTCATCATTCACTTGTCGCACCGTGTTTCAAGGGAATAAATGTCATCTTGAATGGGTATTAGTAGGTTCTGAAGGTTAACTCGCCGAAATTTTATATAAAATATAATGCCATCCGCAAATAAAAATGGCCTGCTATGTCTGATAACCATAATTATATCACTGATGTAAGCAGGAAGAGAAATGGGCAGAGCACATTTCCGTGAACAACTTCAAACGTGTTTGGACGTGGAGGTGAGCGATCGTTGCCTAAAGTTACTATTTGCTAGAGACCATTCACATATGATAACAGCGAACATATGAGTGGATCCTGGACTTCCAAAGGAAGCTATTTTTATCAGCCATCGTTTATGAGACACCCGACTAAATGCCTTTTGCTTGTCCAAGATTGCAGCTTGTGAGTCGGTGGAGTCTGATACGTAGTTTAACTAATGTGGTTGGCAGGTGGTGAAATAGCGTTTGTAAAGGAAATTATATTGAAACTTATCCATCAGTTCCAAAGTGTTAACGACATTCATCACACCGTTTTTACTAACTTTTCGAACAATCTGGCAAGTATAGGAATGTGGTGAAATGTCCTGTAATTGCCAAGCCTTTGTTTTGCTCAAGAGATAATAAACAAAGTTTTCCATAGATCTGGAGAATGTCTCGGTTTCATTGAGATGTTAACTATATACCGTAGGAGCAATAACACGTCAGGGCCCTCCAGGATTACGGCTGATAAGGATGCCGTCGACGTCCATAGTGGAGGCATTGGAATGGATTTAATTGTCTGTTGGATATTACGAAGTTAAATACCAATGTTAGATGGTCTTAAACATTTTTACATCAGTGTGCATTTATAAGGAGTGTATGCAGGTTCATGGAGGTAGCAAAGGTGGAATCAAATATTGCACGGATAGCGGCAGGGTCTTAGTGTGAGTAGCCTTTCCCGTCGATCAGTTCACCGATCAAGGATTAGCGGTCGTTGGATCGGCGACATAGAGTTTTGACAAATTCTTTTGTCTTACTTGTCATTTGTAGCGCCGCTTGATGTTCATTTAATCTCCAATTCAACCAAAGGTGCTTGACTTCGGCGATGAGTTGGCACATCCGCGAAATCAATTTAAACGCTCCTGTCTTTATTCAGCGTGCGATCAACTTTTTGTATTTGACTGCTTGAATGTTCCGCTGCATTTTTTTGAACATCAATGATTCGCTCGTCTTGTGGAGCAAGGAGAGTTATGGCTTTCTGAAACTGATGACAAAAGCACTCCACTGCTGTGCAGGCCTTGTTGGCGTAGCAACATGAATGCCATTTAGAAGATCGGATGATCTAATGAAAGTGTTCCTAGTTTATAATGTGGATTGCAACTTGGGAAAGAGAGATTGGTTTGGTGGTCACTTTAGCGGTGAAGGTGAGAGGTATAATTTTGTGCTAGCTGCCAGGAAATTTCTCTAAAACTTCTGCCTGTGTGTTTACGATACCTAATGGAAATCTGAAGTCTAATGTGTTGGTCGACATATTTGGCTCAGCAATCCATTGTGTCCAAACACCAACTCCGACGGAAGAGAGGAAAGCTGTTTGTGTAGACAAAGCTGCATGGGAAGACTAGTGAATCTTCTTTCGGTTGAAGCCACTACAAGTATCTTTTGTATGTGTGTCCTATCAGAGGCAAATTCAAAAATTCTGATGATAAGGGAAAAACTTGTGGATCGTAAACCGATGAACTGTAGGTACATCCAGGTAAAATGAACAATGAAGCTCTTGGGACAGATGAAAGGTTGAAGCGTGAATCAGCAGCAGCATGAACAAGAACGCCTCACTTGTGAACGACCGATGATGCGGATCAATGAGAAAGGCTCTATTCTTTTTGTTACAGTAGAATGGATACTTGGACTATCGACCTGTAGCACTATTCTCCAATGATTCGCGTTATTTCTTGTAATCTTCACTTAACATTCTCATAAAAAGCTAAGCCATTTTTGTACAGACTCTCCTGGTCTGAAGAAGCTCTTGCGTCATGAGTGAAACGTTGCTGCAAGAAAAATGTACAAAAACCGATTTTTATTCGAAAGCTTCTGAAATCAAGAGATCCCAGTCGGATAATGCACTTGAGGGATTCTGGGACATTTACTAGTAGTGTAGGCTCAAGTATTTGTACAGCAAATGTGTGATGGAGGTAAAACTTACATCCTCCGCCTTTTCTTTTACTGCGCTTTTCGCATAAGGGGATAATTAGGAACCGTTAGAGCAGAGCTTAATGTATCGGTGCAGCACCACATTTCAGTTGTTGTTGGTATCGCTGCTCGTTTCCTTATAATCATAATTCTTAAGTTCTCAGCTACAAGATAACATATATTGTTCTGCAACATCTGGCCACCTTTCTGTAATTACACAAAAGACATCATAAATATTTAAAATACTAGTACAATTATCCTTGTCTCTTAACTGTAAGGTATGGTATGAACTAGGAGATGGTGTAACTTCGTAACAGTATGTTTGTTGAAATAGTAATACAATTCTTAAGCCTGATTTCCTCCAGCAAGCTTGATTATGTCGGGATCCAGAGTTGTCAGCGAGATACAACGATGTCCTCTTGCAGTGATGTCCAACCTGTTTCTAGTTTTGGTCAGAGAAACCATTCTACTGAATCCACCTTCAAACAAGTAGGTAGATAAAGAGGCTTGGAAATATATGTTATCCATTTCTTACTCTTTGGGATAACTGTTCGGTTTATTAGCCTTTATCCATGCATCTCGTTTAGATTGTGTGAAGTTAAATCTTGTTAATGTGTCACTTTAAAGTTCTATGAGACTTTGCTGGATTTTAAATCCAACATCAAATGGCTTTACCACAAATGGATCTGAAATCCAAATCTGGGTTTCCATGTCAATCCGGTTATGAAACGTGTCTTTCCTTTCTTTACGAAGTAGCTGTAAATGACTGCCAAGGACAATCAAGTCATTATCCTTCTGCTCCTCCGTGACTGTAGCGAGAAGGGAAACTGTGAAAATTGCAGACGTCCGATGTTTTGAGCGTCCAATTGCAACCTTTGTTGGAAAGAAATGGTTTTTGCTAGAGAGGAGATTAATCAACTTGCCTTGAGGGGTTATATTCATTAAGTTGGGTTTTTCTAATCATCAACTGGATAAAAGTAGTCTGGCATGGATGTTGACGGTGTTTTTTCATAACGTTCCAAAACGAATTGTAATTTTCGTGTCCCAAACTGCAACAAAACGGCGAAAACCGTTGTCATAGAAATGCCGTCTAACCTACGTATGTAACAGTAGAGCGTGGAAATATGCACTAGTCTTATCACACGACAGCCGGCAAAAAGGATCCTGAAGCGGATGCGATTTGCAAACTTTGCAAATATTAGAACAAGTCTCACTGAACCATTTAAACACTGTCCAAATTTCTTAACCTCTAGGTGGTCTCGACGAACCATACAGTGAATTGTAGCGACAGAAGCAAGGAACTTTTTTAGATGGGCAAGAAATCCTTTACATTTTCCGACCATTGCGGCAGCACCATCTGTTGAATTTGCAAACATGTTCTGCATTGCAATGGAGATTTTAGTCAGATAACAAGTGATTAGCTTATACTTAGACTGTCAGTTTGTATGAGTTTTATTTCTTCTTACAAACAACATCACTTTCACTAATTCATTAGTATTGAATAATCGGACACGTGATTCGAGAAGAGCGTCGTTGTCAACTAAAGTAGATTCATCAACTTTAACGAACATTTACTGGATCGTAGTAAACTAATTAAGCTACTTTTATGTCCGGAGCCATCTCATTCATTCGCCCAGATACCGTCGAATTGCTAAGCGGAGTGTCTTGAGGTGATTCTTGTAGATTCGTATGCATCAGATCTGAGAGTGTTGTTGATAATGAAGGCAACATAATATTTTCCCCAAAATGTAGAAACTCTGTTAGAGACAACCCAAAGGTGGTTTCTGAGGATGGCTTTGAAAATGCCGCTGATAGCTAAATGGACGGAAGTAAACTCTGAAAAAGCCAATAAAGAAAGAAAATAAGTTAAACCTGGGAACTAACAAGGCTCAGTGGACCCAATTCTATTGTTGAAAACTTCGACCACACAGTGATAACAGAGAAAACGAAAGGCAAAAGACTCAAAAACGGAAGAAAATGCCTGATAGTTCATGACACTGCATGACAACGTCGACAACGAAACTAATAACGTACGTCTACTATTGCCGAGCATGGCTCCAAAAGCGTTTTATCAAGACATTGGTTATTATGAGTAAGGTGGTCAGATTTTCGCTGGCTAAAGCGGGATGATTCCACATACTTGCGGACTTGCGCATGATGCTAAAATCACCCTCGTGTTTCATGATATGCAGACGATAAAAAATGGTAAAGATGAATATCTACAAGCATTACCACAATGTATTAAAGAAAAATACTTCATTAATCAGCACAATTGATGTGCGACTGAAGATGATGTCTTACTTGACATTGTATCATCTGGAATAACAGTTTTAGAACAATAACACTTAGGTGAACATACTTCTGTTAGTTGATCTTGGCGCTACAACAACATGTCTTTAATTCCTTCGCACAGATACCCGGTGGTATTGTTCTCAAATTTGCATTTCACCAGAAACAGGGCTTTCATTGTTTGCACGCTAATTTTCGTTTTTTCGCTTGTTACTACAGTGTTCATGTGTGAGAAGATTCTTTCAGGAGGTGCATTAGTCTCAGGGGGACAGAATCAATTTAATAATATTTGCATTTGTTCATAAGGTACTGAGTTGGCCTGGAAAACTGAAAACATCCACCCACTGCATATCAACCATTATATGATTATATTTCCAATCGGAAGTCTTCTCGGTTATTGCAAACCTACCACACTGTTAACCTAGCCAAACAGCTCGTCGACATCGATTTCCAGGTCTAACAGTTGACATCCAAAAAGGCTGTCGCTTGCGTCAATGTTTTCCTGGGACGCTGGTTGTTTCAATGCGACCCAGCTGAGGTCATTGAATTCCTGAGAATAGTTTCTTCTTTCTTGTACAAAAGCGACGCAATTGTCTTAGAACCTGGTGATAATATTCATCACAACTGTTTTTCTGATGAGACCGTCTTGTTCGATTTGGCCGGATAAGAAATTTACCTCGTTTGGAACAAAGCTGTTTCAGCTTCTGTCCTTGCACTTCTTATGAAGTCCGTACATTGCGAAAGACACTTCCAGTGCGGAAAGATTTTGCTCCTGTTTTTAGTACAGTTGCGTGAAAAATGACAGATATACTGTGTATAAAAAAGAGCTGCAGCTCAGGTTGAAGATTTAAATAAATCATATGCTACTGTAGGAAGCTTGAAATAACAAATGTGAATTCAGCGCTGTAAATAGCTTCAGGATTCTCCACCCATGGCATAAGTGGAAACCATCTACTTTTTCCGTATCCTAGAATGCTTTGGTACCCTACCATTGCGGCTACACAGGATTCCTTTAGATCTTCAACAAGAGCAGAGTAAATCGAAAAGGAAGAATATATTTACACTACAACTGTCTCAGCACCAATGGAAAGACAGTAAGCTGCGGTTTGAAACATACTGTGGACAACGTGAGCCATGCAACCCATTTGCACAATTTCCTCGTTGATCCACATTTCAGTTTCACAAATACATTGTTTTATCCTCTTCTCTGAACGCAACCAGAATTTGTGTCGGCGTCGTCAGCAAAAATCCCACAATTTTTCTGGGCATATTAGTTTGTTCCAGCCTAATTTTCTCAACTGCACAGATTGTGTCCTATGTGTCATCAGCAAGTGAGTGCGGGTCTACGAACTTCGCTTAAATAACCCTTGACGGCAAAACATATTTCCCAAGGAGGGGAACACATTAACTTCCTTGAGATTTGAAGCCACCGTAAATTTTGACACTCATTTGGTCTTCTACAATTTTTATTGGATTTGATAACTGGCAAAAAGGAACAGGATATGCATTATTATTGCCCCCAATTTTGTGGAAGCACAGGCAAATTTTGCTTCAAGCAGTTTATCTTCCAACATTGGTGCCGAAGGTACCTTCGGCGGCTGTTAACTTTGTTTCTAATTTTCCAAACGTTGCTGATCGGAAATAATATGTTACAGGGTAAAATATGTTGTCATAGACACTAGCATCTTATGAAAATCCAATATTAGGTATTTTGTAAGACCAGATCTGCTATCGTGAGCGATAGATAAATTGGATTTTCACGTGTTACATCCAACATTAGAATTGTTGCCTCGAGTTACCTGCTTAATGAATGGAAAATTGCTCACTAAATGTGTAGTCATTTTACACGTTATTTTGGACATGATTTGCTCACAAAACTATATATAATGCAGGCCTTTACCCCTAAAGATACAAAAACTAAATTATCACTTTGCTTTCCGCTTTTTATATTGACGTAAGAAATCTTATTTCCGCGTTGCCTACCCACGCAGTCGACTATTCCGCCCAACACACGTCTACTCATGTTTTATATTGTGTACACACCACCATAGATTGGCTTCAGTTTTTTCACCTACATTGCACATGCTCAAAGCGAAACATTATTGCGTCCCGCCAAACGTCATAAAATAGCTGGACAACAGCTTGAAATTTGGTGCTTTCCCGCATAAGTCAGGATGTATTGCCCCCTTAATTTTGAGTACTGTGAGAAATACATTTACGTAGATATTATATTTTATGTACTCACCACAGCAGCCAGATGTCCACAGGTATGATGCAGGTAGATAAACCTGCTCTCCATTTTAAAAAATTTACCTGAAGTGTATAATAAGAAAGCAATATGACACCTCCTAGTTGCCTCGACTCAGCCAGAACGGAAGAAGGTTCTTGAAAGAGTGCACCCAACGTGCACAGAATAGCCACTAGATCTCGCAACCTTGTGGGTAATGTGACAGCCGCCAGATGTACATGCGAGCTTAGACTTGAGACGAAATACGCCTAACCTAGCGCTACCGCACCAAGACCCGCACAAGAAAGAAGCACTAACCGGCACATGGGTTGTCCCCACGTGGTAGTGTCCTGAGGAAAACTCAATTAGTTTCAGTATGGCTTTGTGTGGTAATCGCTGCAGTGTTCACTGCAGTTTCCATAGTAGATGAATTAATATCCTGATTAAAACTCAGTTGGTTAACTATGGACAAAGCTCAAAGTCCTGAGGACCAATCGGCTGTTAGTTACGCAGTCTAAGTCGCGGTATGGTGATTGTATGTTTGAGGTTAGCCCGGTGAAATCTGCGCACGTTTGACTTAGCTAGGCGAGCTATGCAGCAGAAAGTTTGCCCGGCCTGGCTTTCAAACCTCCGTAAATAGGCACTTACGCGACCGTAATACATTTCACTGACCGGTCGTTACCCGGGGGAGATTAGTGCGCAAAGAAAAACTATCAGAGAAATTTTAAGAGAAATTTTGTCATTTGTGTTACCACAACCAATATTTCACAGCTTGGACCCTCATGGACCCCTAAAATTTTTCTCATCCCTGGGATCCCGGGAATTCTCTATAGACTCCATGGGAGCCAAACGGCGCCCGCTGTTAATGGCTGATTTATAAAACTTGTGCGTTGCTGCCGTGCATTTCATAGTTTAGATCTTTTGTTGAAACCATCCCCCAGAAACATCAAACTGTCAGTGGGGGTTAGTAAGTTGATTGTCTGTCCTTGGGGGTCTTTGGGACAATGAGTTCCGTTTTGTAACGATGCTATCGGCCCTTGCTTTCTATATCTCCCTACTGCTTAGGGCCTATCCTATTTCAGATATACAATGAGTTCATACCAGTTGGCACATCGGTATCAAGACAGGTATATTCATTACCCAGCTGTCGCACTCGTGTCTTTGTTATATTACCAGCGACCAGAAAGCACGATATTATGTAGAGAGTCAATAAAATTAAGAATCTGAATACGATCAAGCAGCAAATTTGTGTTACTTTCCTTTTTAATCGCTGGTTTGCGCAATCCACTTCAGTCATGTTTCACTCTAACTACTACGGTTTTTACTTTATCCAAACTAATTTGGTCTAGACTGTTAAAAAACCGCATTTCTCAAGCTCATCAATCGCTCATGCAAATTTGATGTGACAAACTCGATTACTTGTTGTGCTTTGCCTACTTGAATGCGATCGGACTTTTCTGGTGGGCTGCTGAGGTATTCCAACGATGCCAAGTGATCTTTAGAGGTTAAAATATAGATACTATCCTTTCATCGCTAAGAATTAAAACCTTACGCAGTTGACCATATTAGGCAGTTCTAAAATACGGCCAGCATTTGAAGTAGAATGGGCTTGTGACTCTTCTGAATTCTTACGTTTGGTTGTTAGCTCTTTTCTATTGGTGCAAGAAACACTGCATTTTGCTTAGCGATTTGGGCTAGACCACTTTGGGGACGTGGTTACTTAGAGATAGTTACCTGATGAGAGGGATAGATGAGGAGCTTACACGAGGCAGATGCGGAGAAAATAAGCACCTAGTTTGGGCCTTTACCATTGGACCTATGAGATAACCTCCAAGAAAACAACAAGCAATTTTATGGAACGTGGCGGAAACCAACCGGTTTTAATTCCGTGCTGTTGGCTTAACAGAAAGTTGTTTTGATTTCATGATCAATAGGTGGTCTGCTTGGTGCGTCACGTTGTTTTAATCAATAGGATGGATGCAGCTACATCGCTTCTTGCTCCCATAGAGCAGAGTAGACAAGTGAGCATTGAATGGTTATTAATCAAGTCATGACTACATACTGGTTACAGATGATTGGTGACAGTTCCTGGGTGGTTTGTAAAGGGAACTCAGGTAGAGTGGCAGTGCTTTTAGCAGGCATGAGTATACTCTGCCTGGAAAGCGTTTGAAAATATCTTTAGAAAGAAGTCTTAACCAATCTTAGGAAATTCAATAAAAATTTAGCTACGTGCGTGAGTTGTATCGTGGCAATGGCTAAAAGTGTGATTTTGCAGCAGGTAGTAGTTTACAAGGCACAGCTCCGTTTGATAAACGGTTGAAAAGATCGCGTCAGGTGGGGAACAGTGAGACAAAACATTTGAGCGTGAACCGAAAGTTATGTTCTGAAATGCAGAAAGAGTGACAGCCGTGAAACAACGCTTCCGCACGGCGTGTGTACTGCACACTGGTAAAGAAGGGTGGATCGGATTTGAATCAACCACGTTTCGTTGTGACGTGGCCTACAAATACAGCCGTTGATGTTCTCCTTGGCAGATTGTTTGACACTACCGATTGCGGATTCTATACTTTATTTGTAGCACTGAAGCTGTTTCCATTTTTTCTGAGCACGCCTCAAGGTCAATATTGTCCTACCCCATTATTCATATGAAAATGTTACTACCTTAAATCCTATGGTCATAATGTCTAGAAGCTCTACCAAGAATTAGGAATAAACATCTTGGGAGAAAACGCAAGCATCATGCCAGATGACAGTCTGGTCTCAGTCGTTGTTCTGTCAACAAAGCCCAAGTCCCACTGCTATTGTCACAAAATGTTCGACCAATTCTTGGTAACGACAGTGATCTCAGTGCCGTTATGCAGCGTAATAATTAAGCCAATACAAAAATCACACTGTTACAAGGAACTTGGTTGCATACTGATATGGAAAATGTGGTAATTCAACTGGATGTTTATTTTCCAACCAGGTCTGACCACCCCGGAAAGCCCCAGTTTCGTGGTGGCAGTGTTACAACTTACGTTAATCAACGTTGGCGCAATGCAGCAATTGTAATATTGACATAAGGATGTATATAAACTGCCATTTGGTTAAATGCAAACCATAGTTCTTAAGTTGATTTCAATGAGTTGTTGCTGGAAAGGTATACATTGCGCCCGACACACCTGCGTCAGAGTCAGTGCTTTAAGAGGACTAAGTTTCTTCAATGCTACTGCTTAAATTATTTTGTTCCGCGTTGTTACTGGCGACTTCAATAGAAAGGACACACGATTCCTGAAGACACGTGGTTTTTTAGGCCTAGATAGATTTTTGGACCAGAGTAGATGCCAAGTTGGACGCTGTGTACATAAATAAAAGGCAGTTGTTTTCCATACAAAAACGGACACTATGCAACACACACCATAGTATTTTAAAACTGTTTCTAGTCATATACAGTAGGTCTAATGTTTTAACGCAGACCCGAGTCCTTGTAAGATTATCAGACGGCGCTTCACATTCATTCATTCATTAAACACGTCAGCTAGAGGTGGGAAACACCACCGCTATTGTGCCATAATACATAAATGAAAAAGGAAAATAAATACAAAAGTTGCATGGTAGCTGAGCTACAAGCAGCGGATAGGCATCGTTCCGGAAAGCCACCAGCCGGCTGCTAGGCAACAAGAAAAATTATTATGTTTCACACTAAGAAATGAGATCGTAAGTGGTGGGGAGGCTAAAAGGGATGGGGAAGGACAAAGAAACTCAGATCAGGAACGCCACTGAGGCCGGCTCCTTGCCACGTCAGCAGGTGTATCCAGACAAACGTGTTCACCGTCTTTTGGACTCCAACCAGGAAGCCGAGCCACTCCAACCTAGGCCAGCTTCGAAGTGAGGTCCTTCATTCCTCTGGACCAAGTGACTGTTTGACCACCCCTCCTCTTCTTCCATCCACATCCCCGGTGAGCAAACAACGCACGTCGTGGAAGGCGATGGGCTGACATGCGTAAGACGTGGCCGAGCAATCGGAGCCTGGGAGGTGAAATGACGGTACTGAGCGATTCAGTTCCTTTTCCTGTGCCGTAAACAATGTGTCGAACACGCTCGTTACTCATGCGATGTTCCCACCAGATGTGAGCCAAACTGCGAAAGCATCGATGGTCGAACCTAACTAGCCTCTTCATGTCCGCCGACCTTAGGGGCCAGGTTTCGCAACCGTACAGTAAGGTCGAACGTACCGCTGCATTGTCCACTCTACCCTTCAGGGTGAGTGTAATGTCGCGCCGGCGCCATAAGTGGCGAAGGATAGCAAAATCACTTCGAGCTTTTGCTACACGGTTCGTGATCTCGTCTTCCATCCCAAGGGCGCTGATACAACGACTTCCAGCTGATCCCCACCAAGGGTCAGCACAGGAGGCGATCCCTGCCAATATTGGAGGACCCTTTTTCACTTCGAGGGTGCGAAGCAAAGCCGAAGTGGCTGACAGCCAGTGCTAATCTGTTTAGCGCGGCTTCGCAAGTTTGGGAGCTGTCACAGATTAGGGCAATGTCATCTGCATACTCCGAGTCAAGAAGTCGTTCTCCTTGGAGTATCTCCACACCTTCCAAGTCATGTTCTGTAAATGCTGTGGTAACCATGTGAGCAAGATCGATTGGCTCAAGCTCTTTGGTTGGCTTGCTGACTCATTACTATTGGTTGTGTGCGTCTGTCGCTTGACTCTCCGTTTAACAAGGGATTGACTCAGATGTACATCGTTAATTTTGCGAGATACATTTTACCTTTCCTACGGCTTTCTTGATACAACATTGTGGCGTCGCGGAGGCAAAAATGAACCTTTCCATCCAGCCCCCATCTCCATTTTGGACTGGTTGCGGCAGCAGACCGACATCGGATGCTTGGTTCCGTTGGAAAACATCCTTCCTAAACTACTTGGATTTAATCAGCGATCTCCCTACTGCTCTTACTGAGGATAAAATATTGAAGGTGCTTCGTCATTTACTCGGAGATGAGGGACAGCGACAATTCGATGATTTGGGTCTCCAAGGATGCAAATCGGTTATGGACGCCTTCAATGCTCTCGATCGTGCATGTAGTTACCAAATGAATGTGTTTACCGCGCGATATATTTTCTCCCGAATACACCAAGAAGCAGGCGAACCCTTGAATGATTTAATTGCTCGGCTGAGTCGTGCAGTACGACCGTGTGCCTACTCGTCTATTCCACAGAAAAAGATTGAAGGCTGTATGCTCACTCAGCAACTGATCACTGGAATCGCTGACAATCGCAGACGTGAGGGGCTATTGCAGGAAGACGCTTGCACACGAACGTGGGATCGAGCTTGCGAATTAGCCCGAGTAAAGACAGAAATTTCATTGCAATCGAAGCAGTTTTGTTCCACCAGCTTAGCTGAAGTGGCGAGAGTACAATCTTTCCGGCAACGTCCGACAGACAAACTTTCTTGTTATCGTTGTGGGAGCACGTCTCACCAAGCTAATTTTGCCGGTTGTCCCGCACGCAGCCTCAAATGTAAAAACTGTGGTAAAATTGGTCACTATGCCCGCTGTTGTCGATCGCAGGCTGTCGCACTCATTAAAGATGATGATACACCGGAATGCCATGTTACCGATCCAACTCAAGACAATATCTATTCAATCACCGCTGACTCCATACCTTCAGGTTGTGTAACCATATCCGTTGTTGAACCGAAGTTTCCAGCTGCTGACATTCGTACTGTATTGTTCCTAACTGTTAAAGGTGCTGTTCCATTGGAAATGGAACTTGATTCTGCTTCTCCAGTTACTATCGTGCCTTTCCAATTTTATGAACGCTACCTATCACAGCATACTTTACATGCCACCTCACATTCATTCTGGAGTTATAGTGGGAACACACTAACCATATTGGGATTTATTATCGTGCCTTTGCAGTTGCATTCTGTGATTGCCGATGTCTCAGTGTATATTTCTTCGGACAACAGACGACCCTTGCTTGCGAGAAATGCTATGGTGGCTTTGCACATTGTCCCATCATTCGACCGCATGCTTATCTCTTCCGTCAACGTAGCACACTGGCAGGAACATTATCCGCAGCTCTTCCAGAAGTCCATCGGCCGTATTCCATGTGGTATGCATCGAATTCAGCTGAAACCGAATGCGAAACCGATCACCATTGGTCAACCTCGACCCATTCCGCTAGCGAAACGTGAAGCGGTCTCTGCAGCCCTGCAAGCGATGCTAGCAAATGATTTGATTGAACCCATCGATTGCTCTGAGTGGGTGCATCCAATGGTTTGTGTCATGATAAAAGACGGTACCGTCCGTATATGCAACGATTTGCAGGCGCTGAACAAACAGATCGTCGTAGAACGCTTTGTTTTACCATCTAATGATGAACTCACTGTACGTTTAGCTGGTGCAACTGTTTTTTCCAAGCTAGATTTGAAAAGTGCGTTTTTCCATATGCCATTGGCCGTTGATTCCAAACACCTAACTGCCTTCTTCGCTCCTGATGGCCTATTTCAGTACAAAGTCTTACCCATGGGTTTGAGTCCTGCGCCCGCCGCCTGGCAAAAGTTCATGACTCACGCCCTGATACAACAAATGCAATCTCCATGACTTCGTCAATAGCGAAGTTGAAGAGGAAAGGTGACAGCGCGCATCCTTGTCTCACACCGCCTGAGATATTGAAGAATAGCGACAGCTTGCCGTAAGCCCTCACTCTGCCCGTGCTACGCGCATATATTGCTTGAATAATATTTACATATTTTTGGGCACACCTTTCCGGAGTAGACAATCCCAAAGGGCACATCGATCAATCGAATCGAAGGCACCTTTGTTGTCGAGGAACACGACTACGGTGGGCCGCCAATATGTGTGACGGTGCTCCAACAACTGACGCAAGGTGAAGATGTGGTCGATGCAGCCACGACCCCGACGAAACCCGGCTTGCTCCTCAAGAATGCGACTTTCCCGAGCGCCAGTCAGTCTGTGAAGAATTATGGAGGCGATGGAGATCAGACTGATTCCTTTATGGTTGCCGCATTCCGAGCGCGAGCATCCTTTGAAGATGGGAACAATAACGGAGCAGCTCCAGTCGGTCGGGACAGTCTCCTGCTCCCACAGCTTCACTATTAATTCATGTAAAGCATCAATAAGAGTAGAGCCTCCGAATTTGAAGAGGGCTAGAGGAAGATCATCTGGTCCCGCGGCTTTGTTCAACTTCAACAGTCCGATCTCATGTTCGACTTCTGAGCGAGAGGGTGGATCCAAAAGGACAGTCCAAGGAGCAGAGCGATCACTGGCCGGAGAAGAATCGAACAATTCTGGCCAATTAAATTGATTTTCAAAATGCTCAGCCAAACGCTTCAAACGTTTTGACAAATTATGGGTAGGCTGTCCAATCTCGTCACGCGCTTCACATTGGATGCAGTGGCATATTTTGTTCATTCTATAACGTGCTTGAGATCAAATTATAAAGCCGTACTGCTTTTCTTTCTGGATTATTTGCATGTTTTTATAAACCTGGATAAGTCAATATTAATAAACCTGATATCCGAAAATGGAGTTCACCCGTGTGTGTGGGTGTAATCTGTTAAGTGACTATTTTACGGACCGTACTCACTTTAACGAGTTGAACGGTAAGAAATTCTCTGTTCTTCGTGCCGATTGGGTAGCCTGCAGTTAGCGAGCCTATAACCTTTTCTCTTTTCCTTGTATGTTTGGCGCCAGTTTATACAACCCACGTAGACAAGGTGCAAAATTGCTGGTGATGTGCTGAGATGTACGACCACCACAAACAGGATTCCACCAAACTTGAAAGTGGGTTGGAAGATCTGGCGGAAGGGTTTTCATCCAGATCTCTTACGCACAATGTTTCTAAACGCAGTGACGTAATCTTTTCCTTTCCAAGCGGCCATAACCTTTAGAAACCTTAGATATCTCGCCTACTCATACTTTGAATGAAAATCCCACGCCTAGCTATTTCGCCGTTGGATATCTCGGCGCCTGTTTATCCCAGTACATTTCCTGGTTCACGTATGTCTCCAAAGCTTTCCAGAAGGTAATGAAACGATGCTTGTGCCCTGAGGCTCAAGAGTATTTCACTACTTTGCAATTTAATGATCAGGTTTGTGACAAATTACATTAGTCCCCATTGGTTATAATGCTCTAATGTTTTTCCCTGTACAGCTTAGGAAAGACTACATTTTATTGGTGCGACCTATAAAGCACACTTCTAGATGCATCAGGTAGTCTAGAAATTATTCACTTGCTTTGATCATTTCCAGACATGTTCATGACTAGAATGATTTTCTTCTAAGGAAACAACAGATCGATTTCATCAGTTGCAAAAAGATTTTTCCAAAATATTCTCTTGTTCTCTAATCCACGGACAATAAAAATCTTATTCTCCCGCAAGTTCTGGTATCGTAATACTGTTTTGATTTACTTCTCACGTTTGTTTGCTGACACAACAAAAGTCATCATCAAGCAGGGTGTGCGATTGCTTAAGTGAAACTTGCGTATATTTCCAATTTTGTCCCCAAGCCTGTACATTGATCCAAGCATCCAGATGTCCGCAGTTGTGATGTAAACGCTTAAAAAGAACAAGTTGATTTGCGTAAACCTTATTTTGATTTGACGAGTTAATAACTCCCATTCTTAATCCTAAATGACCGCACAGGACATGTGTGTAGATGGAAACGTAACATTTTCGTGAAGATAAATATCCGCTAGTTTCAGCCAGACATCCAGCACATATCCCGAGGAGGATAAGGTGACCATTTCTCTCTACTACTACCTGGCAGTATCGTGCATTCACCGAATCCTGCCGTATCCGGAATCATGATCTAACTCTTGCGTGTCAGCGATTTAGCCACTGAGCCGCTAGTGACGGCATCAGATCGCCATGACTGGATTGTACGTACTATATAGCGCGACAGATCATCACCTCTCATGCAAGTTATGTAATTACGGTGGACAGGGCTGGCTCGCAAATTTCCGAATCCAATTGCGAGCCGCCACCATTTGAGTTGACAAGTAATAAGCAGAGGATACTTCTGCGTATAATCAGTAGTGATACTGCATCGCCAACTGCAGCTGATTTTGACATCTGTGCAAACTTTGCAGCTGATGATGTCAACCCACATCTTAGTGAACATTCAGAGTCGAATGATTTGCTGTGTGACCAGGGTTTGCCTTAAGGCTAGGCCGCGTTGTTGGCATCTCGTCTGCAGCAGTGACACTCTCTGGTTTCGAACAATAAGATGATTGTATACAGAAAGCTAAGTGAATAGTCCTCCAGCTCCTATGACACGAGAGAAACTTTTGTTGCCTTTGCGGCTAGGAGGGAATGAGGAAGGAGCTTGACGGGAGGCATCTCAGAGATGAATGGCATTTGTCCATGGACTATTTTAAGAGTAGTCTTAATACCATACTGCTCCACAATGGAAATGTGTACCCTACTGTGCCTTTGTTGCACGCGAGCAACATAAAGGTGACTTACGAAACAATGCAGCAGATACTGGCCGCACAGAACTACGATGAAAACTGTTAAAACATCGGCGCTGACTTCAAAGTCATTAGCCACTTAATGGGTTTTCAAGGACGCTTCAAAAAGCATTACTGTTTCTTGTGCCTATGGGACAGTCCGGCAAAACAACAGAAATAAACTACCGAAAAATGGCCACAGAGGACGAAGTATGCTGAGTGGAAAATGAGTGTAAAGCATACACCTCTTGTGTAACCTAATCATATCTACCAAGCACCTCTGCACATCAATCTTCGTTTGATTAAAAACATCGCCATAGCTCTCAAGCGAAATGGTTTTGCGTTTCAGTACCTGAAAAGTGTCTCCGAATATCCGTGAAACGAAGCTCAAATAAGTGACATGAATTGGGCCTGATATTTGCCGGGTAATGGCAGGCGATGCCTTCGAATTCCAGTTGACTTCATTTGAATTATATGTGTAGAGATCATTCAAGGCAGCATTTACAGTACTTTGGGATGGAACAAATTCAGAGGAATACAAAGACATCGAAAACCTCCATACGGACTATTGGGCTGTTTTTCGGTCTAATGTTACTCGTGATACACTTGTTGCATAATCATCTTGACATTTTCCCTGAGAACTTAGGATCTGTTAGAGAAGAGCATAGTGAGCGCTTTTAGCAAGATATTTCAGTCATGATGCAGAGCTACTGTGCCTGCTATGATGGGGGACTGTTACTTGTTGCTTCAGTTTGAGGGCAATGGTTCACGTACTCTGCTTAGTCTACAATTCGCAGTGTCAAGCTGCAATCATTAGTTAGCGGCGAGTGTTGCAGTGATATGTTAAATGGATTTGCCACCTAGGTGCATTCTGCACATGTTGTGATTCGGTACATTCAGAAATAATTCGTTTGACGTAGGCTTGACATTACTGAAAATAGTCATTAGCTTATAACAATATAACTTGACATGCTAGGTAGAATCGGAATAGCTTTCTACTCGCACTGGAGTGTAATCTTTAATATACCGGCATAGGCGTTTCTGTCATAGAAAATGAATATTTTTCTTGAACTGCGTTATTAGAGAGTAGTTGGGGAACTGTGAGTGTTAAACGGAATACATCCATAGTCCCTTAGTAGGCGCACTAATGGTGTGGCTCTATGCAGTCGCATTGAGAAGCAAATTTGGAAACCGTTTCCGGCGACTGTGCTTGTGTGATTTGATGCTAAACTTGATTTTTCATGTGGACATAATGTATCGTGGAAATTCACAATTTTAATTATCTGAATTATGATGACATCGCTTCTTGTTACACATAACGCCTACGTGCGACCTCACGTGGAATATGCTGTTCAGGCGTGGCAGCCGTGGCAGAAACAGGATCTCGTTGCTCTCGAGACTCCTCAACGAAGGGCAACCAAGAAAGTTAAGGGTTTCTTTCATCTGCCCTATCAGGTTAGAATGAAATCTCAAAGAATTTACAGCAGTCGAAATCGGCTTTTGCGGGGAGATATCATAATGGTTTATCAGATTCTGAAGAACCCAAACCACATTTGCCGTCCGCTGCTGGAACTGAACCACAACACTAAACTACGATGTCACTGAAACTGACAATTCAGTATAGCAGGCTTGAATGCCGTAAAAATTGCTTTTCCCTCCGCGTGTGCCAGTCTTGGAACGCCCTCCCTAATTATGTCGTCTCTGCTCCCAATTTAGCGATATTTAAAATATGTGTTGACGATGCATTGTCTCACTTACATTTCATTTTATGACTTGTTAGCCAGGGCCTACAAAACGCAATCAAACGGTGTCTTTCCAAACGCCTAATCAATGGATTTATGGATTTATACCTTTAATACGCGGAAATCGCTATTCCATATAAGTGTATGGTGAGTCCAACACAATGCTTTTCACTTTATCATGCAATTGATTTTTCGCAATAATTTCCATCCTACGGGATTTGTTAAGCAATGCTTTTTACCTGTGATAAACCATTGTTCCATTGTTCCATATCCAATTACGTACGATAAACTCTGGACGGCAACCGGCAAACCTCATTGCTCATCCGTTATCGCACAATGTTCACCAGCATCTTGATGCATGCGAAATTGCACCACTTCTGTGAAGTCTGTGGTTCAATGGTCAATTAACATTACTCAAGTTCGTGTGGTATTGTTAGCAACACAAACATGGTGCTTGTGCTCTTAACTGTCACTTACTGGGTAGGGTAGATACCTTTTCAATTCAAGCTGATCATACGCAAGGGATCAGTTTCCATAGGTGGCAGATATTCAGGTAATGGTCTACTTGCAAGTAAAAGAGAATCCTGAACATTAAGCACATCCTTTTTAATCTGTGGTTTCTCAAGATCTCCATGTAGTAGTATGTGTCACGGAAGTTTGAGGAGAACAAAGATCTCTTCATGGTTTTTCCAAATTATTTTGGAACTAAGTTGTATTTTATAATTTGACAGATTTCCAGTAGGTCAGGCTTTCTAACTATCAGTCAGTTTAATTGCTGTGCCTACGGATAAAGTATATTTCTGACTGACCCCATAAAATTTGCCTTTAAGTTCAATCGTTGCCTTGTATACGCTTTTCACTTCTTTTGTTTCAAAACCTAATTAATCAAACTGTACCGACTGAGATGATTGTGCGAGTGCGTTGAGAGGCACTCAAGTGTGTCGCTCACTTGAAGAAGGAAGCAAACAAATGAACGGACGACCGCTTTGAAGTTGTGCAGGAAAGCGGTGGTTAACTTTCCATTGTATTCCAGGTGTATTAACAATGTGTCACTCATTCCCTTTGTAACATGGACACTAAATAGAATTGCTCACTTCCATTTCCATTTGATGCACTTTTAAGATTATATAGATAACGCCCGCCTAAAGATCCTAACATCCTCACATATTTAGATGGAGGCTTCTAAGCTGACTTGAATCTATTACATAGAACAAGTAGTTTACAGACATTATTTGAGGGAAACCATTACATGACACCCTGGAATTCTGGAAGAAAGGTATTTGTAAAGGAACTCGTAGCTTTGGAGTACAATTATGACCATCGAATGTCCATCTGCATAGTGAAGTTTCAAAAAATACACTCATCACCTTATAATGGGGGATTTCAGCATATCTCCAATTGTCTCAATGTCCCCTTAATGGACCATCATTTAAATCAAAACTAATTGAATTTATGAACATGGTAGTTTTATATCACAAGGTGCTTCGACCAATCAGACACAGCAGATAAATCAATCCATCACTACTGGACATAATCCTGATAAATGAAGAGTTGCGCGTTGAGTTAGTCCCACACGACCATCCATTAGGCAGTAGCGGCCATACAGTTCTAAAATTGGGTTAAGTGTCTTATGGCAATCTGGATGAAGAACGATAAATCCAAAGAACCATTACTGATTATTTCAAGCTTCACAACGTAGCGACAACCGTTGACTGGGGCCTAAAGACTCAACATTTGACGAACAACACATGAATGAACTGTAAGGTAAAGTTAACTGGGTCATACTAGCAGCCACAAAATTTGTACCAATACGGGCATCGCGACGGACCAGCAATTAGATCCAAAGCAGACCACGTAAACAGATCAACATAAGAAATGAAACTTGGAGGCAACATGCACTATGCCTACGTGATACCACATGGCATAATTATAAAACAAGTAGAATCTACTGCCCGTAGCTTATTAGAGCTGACAAGTACAATGGCAAGATGCCATAATACTCAAGCTTGCGAGTAACAACAAGTTACTGTAGAGGTATGTGAAGGATGAAAAGACAGTTACAACTGGAATATCACCACTCAGTACAGCCAGTGGCTTAATGAACACTGTTGTACATACCGTGAGCGCTCCATTCTTGCAGTTTGACTCAGTGCGTACAAAATCCATGGAACCTTTGCCATGACAACTCCCAACAAATGCAGTCGGTTTAGCTCGTGTCATCTTTCCACCAAAAATATCCTGAACAAATTATGGACTCTTCTGTAAAACAGTGCTTTGGGAATTGACGAGATCCGCCCAGAGGTACTTAAAGCTTATCCCCACCCTTACAGTATATCATGTAGTCTTTTTCCAGAGTCCGTTTGACTCCCACACACTCTCGTCTGAGTGGAAACGAGGAATCATCACATAGATAACAACGGAGGTAAGCCATCTGATCCTGCCAATTACCGACCTATTAGTCTTATGCCTCTGATAAAATCCATAGTCACAGCTGTGATGAACCGATATTCTGGAAGACTGCGGATAACTTTGAGGCTCAGCATGTTTTCAGACACGGATGATCTAGTCTCAGCAACCTACTCCCTGGCCGGAATTTATGGGGCAAGGTAGCTGAGGAGGGTGTCCTCATAGATGTGGTTTCCATAGGTTTATATAAGGCAGTTGACAGGGTCCATCAATTCGTGCTACTTCAATAGTTTGCTGCCTATTATATCAATGGTTTCTGCTCACTTGATTGAAAGATTACCTACGAGACAGAACCATTAATATATGTATGGCCAACACTTTTTCCGCAAGCCTTTGCGTATCCAGTGGTGTACCGCAGGAATCTGTTCCCGGTCAGCTACTCTTTTGAGTTTACACAAACGACCACACAAAATCGTTTTATCTCCGATGTAGACATTTTCAGATGCTAACATATGGGGAGTAATTTGCTCAGCATCCGACCATCTCTATCTCTAGAACGATCCGGACCGGATTAGCGAATAGCAAGATAGTACCTAGCTCTTGCTGAACCGTGCAAAGTGCCAACTGCTGACGGTGCGAAGCAGCTTCAGGAACACATATCTTCTTGGGAAGCGCGCTTGGCAACAGATATCTAGTGAAGGAGACTTAGGTTCAAAAAAGTAATGGCAATTCGCTCCAATATTCGAAATCAGCGATTGCGGAGAACTTGAACATAAGGCTTTTGAGGCGAGCTCTTGGCACATCTGAGCGACGGCTAATACCACTTTTGCTAAATACACATTGTAACGAGAACGAGCAGTATGGTTGCACAGTCTTTGCTGCCAACTCACAACCGGTTCACAGGCTAGCACGCATGCACACGTATAGGAAATCTCCCGACTACGAGGCACCACACATTGTCCTTACGCTTGTTGTCACATTCATGCCCCGAGTTCAGCCGCTCTGGGCAGTCGCTGCTCGCCGAGTTGCTCGAGTTGCACTTTCTATTCTGACTGGGCTGGATTCGTTCTAATGTTATTGCCCTGGTCAGTCGAAGCTGTGGCGGTCTACTCGTGGCTATTTCTTGAGGCTTAGCCAAAAGCGTATCCCTCCGGAAATTCGGGCTGTCCACCACTACGTCCCCACTCTTCTCAACTTAGGTCTGACATCGTTTGTCGTTCTTTATTTATTTCCAGCTTGTGCTGTAGGCCTCGAACTACTTTGTCGAATTTCGTCCCGTGTCCTCGTTACATTTCGTCTTTCTTAGTTTTCGCGGCTTGTCCCTTCTGCCGGTGATTCTTGTCTTCACTGCCACTACAAGATCATCGTCCCCACGTTGAAGATGCGGTTCACGCCTATGATTAAAATGAAATAATTGCCTCCTGGAGCAAACTAGAATGAGAGCCACCAAGGCAATACGTGGACTATCCGGTCTTAGTTAAAAATTTCGCCTACGGTTACTCGGTGTGCTCTCCATAGAATATCGACGGATTCGCGGAGAACTCGTTCTCACGTATCGGCTATTAACTGAAAGCAAGCATCCATGTACCTCACTGCTGACCCTAGCCTCTTACAGACAATGTCGTGGCCATCACCTGAAACTTGTATCGCAACACTCGTCTGGATTGTTGGAAGCATCTTTACTCTCTTCAAACCTGTTCCCACTAGAATGCATTAACAAAAGATTAAATGAACGCACTAGACATCGCGACATTCCAAAGACTCGTGTACATCCATCTTAATGCTAAACACTGCAAAACAGTTTGATGGAGTGCAAAGTTTTAATACCAGTGAATCACGTTCCACCTTGAAACATGTTGATCATAAGTTATATTCCATTTTTCATGCTGTGGGTTTGATAAAATGATGCACTATATAATTACACTATAGAATTACTGGACTTATCGAACATGGGGTTTTTATCTGTATTATACCATTGCTTCCTGTTGGAACTTCGGAGGTACCGTTGGCAAAATATCATCATTATTCAGTGATGTGCTCAGTTGTAGTCAGCATACATGTTAATCTCCATTGATAGCAGGTGTACACCAGTACGCTATTTTATTTATACATCTTTTAGCATTTAGTAACTCGATGCAAACCTGCTACCCTATTCCTTGTGTTGCGTAGATTTTGATGACCACACAAATCGTGCAAATTAATACTTAACACTAACGCCCCATTTTGCCAAGTAAAACTCTGTGCGCTGCTCACCTTCGGTTACCGATTTCCCAGTTGATTTACCCATGTTTTTCTTGTGTGTTTGGGAAATCCGGGGTACGTTTGCACTGCGTCCGTTGCCATCATTACCAAGTGGCTAGGCTTGTCACTTACCTACTCAAGATGAGATCTAGTGGTTCGACATGATCAAAGTTTTGTCTTGATCAAATTAGTCTCAACGATTCTTTTAGTGTCAGTGACCTAAAATACAATTACTCAAAGGTCCTCATAATGGGTACATGTTGAATTATTTATTCTGCCGCAGTATTCATCTATAGACGCCAGCCAGTGGTTCAGCTAGTCGCAAGCAACCAGCTGATTTGTTGTTTTACTTGGATAATCTGTCATGTGTCGGGAAAAGCACAACGAGGCCGTTGCGTTTTGCTGGGGCTGACCTTTGGTGTTCACACGTCAACTCTATCAGGAACAGAAATTATGACATCTAGACACTAGGGAGTTGCATCAATGGCTGGCAACGTATACCATTAGGTGACGAGTAACGGGGGCGGACCAAGGCTAAATTAAAGCTAAGTAACCAAGTGACAATGCTCTACCACAACTCAAGTGAATGAAGGGCTGTTCCCTAGATTCATTTTTCATTATATGAAGACATGGTTCCTGATAAGGTTGGGTGGTGCGCATCACTGATGAGTCAAAGCGGAACAAAGTGACCATCTGCTGCTTTCTATGATGCGCACTAGACTATTCAACTTAAGACAATTGCCATGACGTAGCAATACATCAACTTCAATAATACTGATGTGTAAATCTTTGCTGTTCCTTTGAAGGTTAACCTTCATTGTATTCGTAGTCCCATATTAGGAATGCGTGCTTGGAGTAAATACTAGTAGATGTGAGTATTGCACCACTAGCACAATATTGTTAGCTTCGTAGATGGTAAGAGTTTAGTTAATTTAAGAACGTTTTCCCTCACATTTTACATTGAGAATAAACGTCCTCTTAGCGTAATGGATGTCATCTTTCACTAGAAAGCTCCGATCGCCCAGTAACTCAAGAAACGATGACCACTCTTCTGATACATTAACATTGCCTTTAATAGGCCTCACATAGGTATATTCTGTCATGACAAGTTTTAATAGATAAAATATTTCTCTCCACCTCCTGGCCAGGCAACTGCCATGATGTTCTATCCCTACAAGTATCGACGATACATACATGTAAGCATCCGGGTATGAAGATGTGCAGCGGATACACTGCATTTTTCGATTGACTAAACAGAACACCAGCCATTGCCTCGATCGTTTTCTCACTTCTAACTAAGTATAAGTTATCAAAACTACCCGAGGTTTGGCAACATCTTCAGCCTGTTCCTCCGGTTTCTCCTAATAAAAGACTGGTCTAGATGTCGTGATGACTATGGTGAAATCGGATTGAAGTATAGAAATACTCTGTTGTGAACCATGTGATATGCTCTTGCTGTAGTGTACCTGAAAACACTCTTTCTGTAAAATGCACTATTTTAAAATACTGAAAGAGTGTTTTCAGCTAAAATGCAGTACACAGCTTCGAAGTGTCCGCGAAACATTTTAGTGCGCCACGTTACTAGTGTTATGTCTCGTGTTTACAAGTAGCTTGACAAACCGAACAATGTTTTAAACGTTCGTTTTCACATGTGGAATTCGCAACTGAATGCCTGGATCTCAACTCAACTTAGCTCAACATCAAACGCACTTGCTCGAAAACGATCGATTTTCACGTCCTGTCTGATTGACTGAAAGTTTGGCGCTGGCTCGCGCATGTGATGCCTCTAATATCTTCTTTGGTTTAAAACGTTACATGTAAGATCCTTCACTTGGAATGATATTGAGCCACCAAATTGGGAGGCGTGTCCGTGTACAATGTCTCCGTTCAATTTTCACTTCTTTGCTCATGTCAACTTGCTGCTTTGCTTGTGGTTCCATTGGCATTGGCAAAGCTAATTTGTCTTGAAGAATGTGAAATGGAAGCTCTATGGTGTCATTGTGCTGAAGTTGTGAGGGTGGATGACTACGTTGGATTTGGTTCACATGTCGTATAGTCAAACGATTTTGACTTTCCACTTTGTACATGACATCTCTTTTTCACTTTAACAATTCCGGGACTCCAGTGTTTATGCGCATCCCAGAAGTTGAACACAAAGACTGGGTCACCGGGATGAAAAATTCTCACGCGAGTACCGTGCTTGCGACATAACCCATCTGCCATTTTCTAGTCACGTTTGTTGAGATCCTCTGCTGGAAACATGTTATCTAACGGCGTGCGTAAACCTCCGCTAGTGCAATGTTAAGTGGTTGGTTAATGATATGGGAGGACACGATTAGGTCTTGTAAGATTCATGTGTAAAATACACCCAAGTTTGCAACGATATCCTCCCCTGCTCTAACTTTAAACAGAGCACCTTGAAGGGATCAACAGACTCCCAGGTTATCTATTAGACTTATGATAATCAATAGCACTATATACATTTAGTGCACCCATGGCTTGTCCAAGTCGGTTGAACTCCTCTGGTGTGAATTGTGGACCAGTATCACTAACGAACGATTTCTGACTACCAAACTGTGGGAAACAACGAATAACTGCACTCATTGAGGCTCTCGTTGGCTCAGTGACACAAACTAGCTCTGACAGTTTGGAGTATAAATAAGCAGTAACAAAAACTTTGCTTATTCCCCGGGTCTACATCCTCCACGTGAGTCCGCATACCAAGGGCAGTTGAGGTGATCGAAGTATGTGGGACAAAGTAAATGGGAGATTTCACTGTTCGTGCACATTCAGGACACCAACGTACATAGCTATTGGTATCCTTATCAACATTTAGCCAATAGGCGTAACATCTGTAAACAATTTCCTTCTTGGGATTCCCCTAGTGTCCGACATCTGGCATTTGATTCAGTTTTACTCTGGGGATTCTGGGGATCACAAAACAATCTTCCGTTAAACAACGTACACTATTGTTATAGTTTATATAAGCACAAAACATGATTTAACTTCTGCGTCTGAAATATGTCTCGGAGAACGATTGCGACCATAAAAGAGACGCGCCATAAGAGCTAGAAGATCGTGTTGAATCACGAATGTTATTGCACGTAACTGATAAGTTCCGTATTGAATATTCAAAGATGGGGTTTATGACCGCATCAACTACAGCTGATGAAATGACAATATCTCTACCTTGCTATTTTGTGAAACTTAGGAGTAGCAGATTTTTATATAAATAATTACATTACTTCGCAACCAGCTTCCAAATCAGGCATTCGCTTACATGCACGAAAAAT
Organism: Dicrocoelium dendriticum; assembly: GCA_944474145.2. Lineage (NCBI taxonomy): Eukaryota > Metazoa > Platyhelminthes > Trematoda > Plagiorchiida > Dicrocoeliidae > Dicrocoelium > Dicrocoelium dendriticum. The sequence continues at coordinate 74,240,621 of OX104068.1, read as the reverse complement.
CGCTAGACTGCAGCTTCAACCTGTTGGTTACATAGCTATGGTACATAGCTACTGTGAGTGGACGCCGTGTTCTTCGGAGCCAAACCTATCTACTGTAACATTCGTAACCTGCATGGCAGTGGAGGATAAGACGCGCTTTATCGCAGTTGACTTGTAAAACATGACGGTCCGAAGCTATCAGGCTTGACAAAATTGCATAATCTGCTGAATGGCGGTACAATTCGCCAGTGCTCATTGGTTCAAATCCCGGTGGAACAGGTGGTTGGCACTACTGATGATACCAAACAGGCTGCAACTGTAATCTATTGCATTTTCGGGCATGTGGACAGCTAACGGATTCGGAAGATGGCTGAAAAGCAGCACAATTTCATTTAGAATATTTGTGACTGCAATTACGACTGCTAACGCTTCATTTTCTGTTTGTCTGTAATTCACTTCAGATGTTATTAACATGCGCGAAACATGAGTAACCGCATCTTCCTACCTTCTGAATATTTGTGTGATATTTGCTAAAGTCCCATGATCATAAGCAAGGATAACAACGTTAAAACTGCAAAATAAAAAGTTTTCTTTTATATTACCGAATAGCCTATGCTCCTAAATTAAAGATTACCCTAAGGTGCGGGTAGAAATCTATTCCGATTCTACCTAGCACGTCAAGTTATATTGTTATAAGCTAATGATTATTTTCAGTAATGTCAAGCCTACGTCAAACGAATTATTTCTGAATGTAATTAATCACTACATGTACAGAATGCACCTATGTGGCAAATACATTTAACATATCACTGCAACACTCGCCGCTAACTAATGATTGCAGCTTGACACTGCGAATTGTAGACTAAGCAGAGTACGTGAACCATTGCCCTCAAACTGAAGCAACAAGTAACAGTCCCCCATCATAGCAGCCACAGTAGCTCTGCTCCATGACTGAAATATCTTGCTAAAAGCGCTCACCATGCTCTTCTCTAACAGATTCTAAGTTCTCAGGGAAAATGTCAAGGTGATTATGCAACAAGTGTATCAAGAGTAACATTAGACCGAAAAACAGCCCAATAGTCCGTATGGAGGTTTTCGATGTCTTTGTATTCCTCTGACTTTGTTCCGTCCCAAAATACTATACGTACTGTCTTGAATGATCTCTACACATATAATTCAAATGAAGTCAACTGGAATTCGAGGGCATCGTCTGCCATTACCCGGCAAATATCAGGCCCAATTCATGTCACTTATTTGAGCTTCGTTTCACGGATATTCGGGACACTTTTCAGGTACTGAAACCCAAAACCATTTCGCTTGAGAGCTATGGCGATGTTTTTAATCAAACGAAGATTGATGTGCAGAGGTGCTTGGTAGATATGATTAGGTTACACAAGAGGTGTATGCTTTACACACATTTTCCACTCAGCATACTTCGTCCTCTGTGGCCATTTTTCGGTAGTTTATTTCTGTTGTTTTGCCGGACTGTCCCATAGGCACAAGAAACAGTAATGCTTTTTGAAGCGTCCTTGAAAACCCATTAAGTGGCTAATGACTTTGAAGTCAGCGCCGATGTTTTAACAGTTTTCATCGCAGTTCTGTGCGGCCAGTATCTGCTGCATTGTTTCGTAAGTCACCTTTTATGTTGCTCGTGTGCAACAAAGGCACAGTAGGGTACACATTTCCATTGTGAAGCAGTATGGTATTAAGACTACTCTTAAAATAGTCCATGGACAAATGCCATTCAGCTCTGAGATGCCTCCCGTCAAGCTCCTTCCTCATTCCCTCCTAGCCGCAAAGGCAACAAAAGTTTCTCTCGTGTCATAGGAGCTGGAGGACTATTCACTTAGCTTTCTGTATACAATCATCTTATTGTTCGAAACCAGAGAGTGTCACTGCTGCAGACGAGATGCCAACAACGCGGCCTAGCCTTAAGGCAAACCCTGGTCACACAGCAAATCATTCGACTCTGAATGTTCACTAAGATGTGGGTTGACATCATCAGCTGCAAAGTTTGCACAGATGTCAAAATCAGCTGCAGTTGGCGATGCAGTATCACTACTGATTATACGCAGAAGTAGCTTCTGCTTGTTACTTGTCAACTCAAATGGTGGCGGCTCGCAATTGGATTCGGAAATTTGCGAGCCAGCCCTGTCCACCGTAATTACATAACTTGCATGAGAGGTGATGATCTGTCGCGCTATATAGTACGTACAATCCAGTCATGGCGATCTGCTGCCGTCACTAGCGGCTCAGTGGCTAAATCGCTGACACGCAAGAGTTAGATCATGATTCCGGATACGGCAGGATTCGGTGAATGCACGATACTGCCAGGTAGTAGTAGAGAGAAATGGTCACCTTATCCTCCTCGGGATATGTGCTGGATGTCTGGCTGAAACTAGCGGATATTTATCTTCACGAAAATGTTACGTTTCCATCTACACACATGTCCTGTGCGGTCATTTAGGATTAAGAATGGGAGTTATTAACTCGTCAAATCAAAATAAGGTTTACGCAAATCAACTTGTTCTTTTTAAGCGTTTACATCACAACTGCGGACATCTGGATGCTGGTATCAATGTACATGCTTGGGGAGAAAATTGGAAATATGCTCAGCTGTTACTTTAATCCTCCAACACTTATTGTTCATTAAAATTTGTTGACATCATTCGGTTCAAATTTCTCATTGATATTTGAATCCGAGGATGTTGACTTTGCGTATTATCTGCCCATCTTTTTCGAGTTTCACTGGTGGCCCTTGAATGTGTAATATTGCAATGGATGTGACCAGTTCGAATCGCTGATGGAGTATCTGGATATTTAAGTGTGCCTTGTTTCGTACGTTTTTCCATTGACGTTAGTTACGCAGAATTTGCAGTCAGTCGTGTGATTCTTTGGCTCCCTCAACACCATCGGGATTTTTAAACCTACTGAGTCTAGTGAATGCTGCGTGACACTCAGGCAATATGCGGCACCCACTACTTTTACTGATCTCCGAGTTTCATTCTGATATATGCGTGGTAAGCATAGTATTGAATAAATGGCTCTTCACTTGGACTTCATAGTAAACTGTCCATAGACGTAAAAAATATGCTTTTAATCTTTGCCACAGCAGCTTCTTTCAGTCATTTTCAAGAAAATAACCCAAGAAACACGGCTCTCAATGTACGTTTGTTTCAAGTGGATACTATAGCTAAGATGATTTCTTTTCCACGATTAAAGAAATACAACTGACTAGGCACACGCGAGCATTCAGTGCACTGCTTAGCTGTAATGAAAAATTGAAATTGAAATATTCCGACGTGATACAATCATTTAGTTTGAATATTTGTAATCAGCTAACTTGGTACTACTAGAAACACCCTATCTCATTTCTGTTAGAGAAATGACGTTCCGCAGTGTCATGTATAGTTTCAGGTCGTATTTTTAGTTCAAGATTCGAGGCACAATTGTGTTCTATTTCGTCTGATACCGACTGACAAGCTTGTGAACAAACTTATTTTGCGGTACTTTTCAAAAATCTAACTAGTGGCATGCTTAGCGAATACATACTAGAGACAAAGTTGTAAAATTTTACTAGTCCCAAAATGGCTGGAGTGCTTTTCTGTCCTACGAAACTTGTGGCTTCTGAATTATAAGTAATTCTACTGCATCAGGACGGCGATTACTAGCATCGATAATTTAACCAACTTACGATAATGGGGATGTGAAAAACGTACATATTTCAATTCGCGATGTAACTCCGAAACGCGTGATCATGTCAAATACTTCGTTCATGAGTGACTGACGTGACTCAACTGCAAAGATTACGCTAGTTATGCCTTCCATATAAGTCATAAAACCGGCCATCCGATTAGCATCGTGTCCATTATCTATTGAATTATTGACGGAGCACACTTAATTCCAGATATCAATCTGTTGTTTTGAGATGGACCCTTGTGAGTATTAATCATGAGAATGTTTCTTGATTTCTTGTCAATTTCGAATTGTAAATTCGTAGAAGCAAGCCAATTTTTGAATGCATTTTGCTTCTATTTGACTGTGCAAACAAGTCATTTGGAATCGAAGGTGAATAATGGTGAGTATGATGTACACAATTTAGTTCATTTGCAAATCACCACAAATAAATCCCGCGTCTTTGCCTTTCTGAAATATCAAAATGGGAGTAGCCTACGTTTAATATTTAACGTTGTTGGCACGTCCAATTTCTGCAACCGATCTAGCTTCGCATTAACCAAAAAAATCGCGGAGTAACGTTCTGGCCTTTTAGTAGGGAATACTGGTTTTTCTTTGGTTGCGATCTATTAAACAGCCTGAAGTTTGGTGCACAATCGAAGTTCTGGCTTGAAAACACAAAATTGCTTCGCAAGGTTGCCAAGTCTTATTTAAAATTTTTGGGCCTACAGCTTGGACATGTCGAAGATATATTTCACACGTTCTGAATTTCTGTCACAAATAGAACCGATTGGAAAATTCCATAATTGTAACGCAGCTATCCATTCAATGCCTAATTAATATTGTACCTTTGCTGTCACAGTGTAACATGTTCCTCTGCATTAATGGTTTTGAAATACGAACTCTAGTTTAGTTCTCTTAAGAAAGAAATTAGCATAGCGGAATCGTTTCGAACAATGCGTTTACTAGGCCAATAGCTTTAGATTTTAAATCTATACAGTGATGTGTTCGGTTGTTTGTCGCCGCGACAATTCACTTTTTACTTGATAAAATAACAAGATTAAGCGTACTGATAGATCAAAGTTGAGTTCATTTCTTGTTTACACTGCACAGATGTTTTAACCGCTTAAGGCCACGTGTCGTATGGTACACAAATTTCTCAGCTTGCATTATGCAATTGGTAAATCATGCTTGCCATTTTTCTGGATGTTATCCATTGAAGATATCTCCCCTTTTTGTTCAAAATAATCAAGTCACACCAAGCTGAACCAGTGCCTCCCACCCGAAACTCACCTTACTGTGAATGCGGTTGTTACTTGACACACCTATCAAATTGTTTGGATGATACTATTATTTGCTGTGTCGCAATGTTGGACTGTTTGGCTGTAGATATTTTTCCTCACTAATTTTGCCATTCTTCGGTTTGTTTTACCTGATGCACTTCAAAGCTTTCGCTCATCCATTGGGCGAAATTTTTAGTGCAGCAACGAAAACATTAGCTCGGTAATTTCGGTGATTCGTTTGTCCATATTTCTCCCAGTTCAGTATTAACCATACGCCAATTTATATCCCATAAACATGAATAACCTAGGAGTTGATGTCTTATATCCCGTTACATCATAATTCCAACTGACCTCACGCTTTACACTTCTTCGCTGCCCATCGGTAGTAAACCTTAGGAAATGCGACTGCTTGATTAAACGTAAGCTGCAGGCTTCTTCCACACTGCATTTTCATTTGCTGCACCTTAAATTACATTACCCCCGTTTCATTCAAAGCGACAACATCCAAATTGAAAAGACTTGTATTTTAGTAGAGATGGTGAATTCAGTCTCCAAATAGGCATTACACATTCGGCCTTTAAAAATCATGTAAGCGCTTACTGGCGGAACATCGAGCGGGATACGGTGATAGAATAAGTGAAAAACTCATTTCGAATAAGACGCCACATTAGACTAAAAGACAATGAAGTTATGTCAAGTTCAACTATTTTGGCCAAATTTAAGCATGTTAATTATATTTAAGAAAATATCTATGCATGCCGCATACGCTGTGTAAGAAATATTTTCGAAATGCCTTGGCGTCTCATCTACTATGTATTCAGTCTGTTCAAAATATTGCAGATTAACGACAGAAGCGGTGGAACCGAAAAATGTATCCGGGTGTCATGCGAACACAAATTATTACATAAATTTTACCGGAGATCCACTGAGAGAAAGTTGGTGATATCTCAGTTTCATCACCAGCTGTGAAGTGCTATTCGATAGACAAAGGTTCTCACAATCTTTTTAATTTAGACACGTGACTGTTTGATGTCGCACGGTAACGCGATATTGAGCCACCAGTAGATACAGGAGTGTTATAAGGTAGAAAAATCCATTATTTAGCACATGCCACTTCGGGATTATTTTAAACCTCCCGTAAGTTCGGGGTCAAAATGTTTCTACTAAGGCAAAATGGCTGTTCCTAATAACGTTTCTATGCTAATCGGGTGGATTCATCTTGCGATTTGCCAAATTATAAACAAAATATGGGAAGTACTACAAAGCCCAAATTGATTTAGTAGGAAACGCTATGATGCTTTTTTATTTCAAGAATAATAATTGTTTTCTCATAAAGGAATACCTCAAATCTTCTGACCAACCGGTTTCGATGTGTGTATATCATAAAGACGTCTTTAGGAGACAAATATCTGATGCAATGATTGTCCGCCTTTATACTCTCACGAATAATATACCATGAAAATTTTATTGGCCATCAGAAGTATAAGTGGGAAATGTTGATGGTAAGAAATGTGTTTAATAGGGAAGATTTGCCGGACCTATTGAAAATAGGTTTCCGATATCCATTTGCAATTGACTGGGTGGAAAGATAATCGCATTCTCCAGTACTGCATTAGGTATTCGCTCTGCTAAACTTTATTTCATATATCGCCTCTGGTACCTCAATATTAACATTTCTTCTCAAATTTGGGTAATACTCTAACATCTGCAAGATCTTTCAAAGGCTCGACAAAACTGAGTTGGGAACATTACACTGCTTTGATTAACAATCATCGGTAAATGCTTCCATTAGTTAACCCAATTATGTTGCTCAATCGCAGAGGGGCATCCGGAAAAATAATAACGCAACTAAAGACAGTATATACTCACAGTCCTATAAACTGTTTAGAAGGGACTTCAAAACTGAACCTGGGAGTGAAAAATATGCTATCTGGAACTCGCTGAAGTATTCAGTCTGTTTAGTATCCCCATCCTTATATCCAAAAGGGTTGGATTATAAGTGACTCCAATATGCGGAACTCAAGTAGCTTTATTTTACTTCACCTCAAATGCCTTTAGATGAGTGATGATATAATGTTCTCATTTTGTAAGCCGTTTGTGACATTATAATGAAGGTGTTCAGTGGTCACTGTCATCGTAAACTGTTTGTAATGCATAAGCATATTTGCGGGCGCTTTGAATGTGGGTCGTATTTTTCGCTTAATATTCACCAGGTGTATTTGAAAATTCATCGCGAGGAGATTGGTCTCAAATTTATTCGATATTTTGCGCCGTTCAGTTTTCTATCGACTACACAAAATGGAACTTTCCACCTAAATCTATACATATTCATACAGGCAAGTCAATGGTTAGAAATTAGGTTATCACATTTTTCCACGAAAACATTCAATCTGCTTTAGTTACAAGTTTAGTGTAACATAACCTAGGCAAGCGATGGTGGTCTTCATCCATAAGACTTAACCACGATAAAGATTAGTCCTATTCGAAGCTCTGCTTGATATGTGCTGTGTATGTCTCCGCAGGTGTTTTCTGACGACCAGAAATAGAAGATTACTGATCATTGGTATTTTGCCTCATGCCCCATGCCACACAGGCACAGAGCAGCTATGTTGGTACCCACAACAAACCGTGCGTTTAACTCTGGTCTCCAGTTGATTATTGGATGCAATCCAAAAACACCCATAGTTCACCTTAAATAGTTTGACTTCATTTTTTTCTGACTTCACACTGACCTCGCAGAGCTCAAAAGCCACACGCATTAGGCCGATATGCTGCCACTTGGTTTATGCTAGTAACTACTGAATGAACTACTAGATTTAGGGCATCCGAAAATTATCTCGGCAATGCACTGAGTAACATATATGTTCCAATGTTTAAACCCAGTCGTCGGTTTTTGTTCGGTTAAAGTAAACGGAGAGTAGATGCACATTGAACTCACAAGTAGTAGTACCGTTATATAGAAACTGTCCAACGAATTTGGGCTAATGTTTAAATTGGACCTACATTGTCCAGAGGGCCTTATATCATACTGTTTAGACGTTTTTGAAATTTAGGTTATTAATTTCTGCATTGCGTCCATAAGACAGAAACATAGTACTGGATCTGTTAAGAGCAGCTTCAACATCTAACTTCATTGATCGAAGTCTTTGCATCTCTAACGAAAACGAGTAAATGACTCGGGGTCTTTTTGTTGATAAACCTGTCATGAGAAGCAGTTTTGATGGTAATGTGCCCTATGCTGGGACAGTGAGGTTGCAGCAGATATCGAAACGACTGAAACCATTGTGTCCTCTCACCACTGGTTACACAAATCGGAAGACCCTGAAGCGGCGACCCCAGGTCTAGCTAGCTATACACCCGGCAACGCCAGAGCTGGACGATTTCTGCAATTATTGATGTAACTTATACCTAAACCGACTGTAACCCTGTCGCTGTAACGAACAATTTAAAGCGCTAACTGCACGAAAATTCACCTTGTTGTCATTTCAGAAATCCTTTTAATTTCAGGGGTATAAGCGCGAAAGTGCTTCACCTGGGCATCTTTGCAGTTTCCTAAAGTCAACAAGTTTGGGCCTTACTCTGGACGCACAGAAAACGTTCAGCGTTCTTTGCACTTGTGCGCACAGCAGCGATTATTTTGGGAGCATCGCAATTAGAACTAGTGGTTGCCAATCTGCCCCATGAAGTTCTCCCATAGCAGGCCAGTGATGGACTCAAACAGACCCCATAAGTTTTAGGTGACGTGGCATATTTTTGACTATCATTTGTTTTGGAACCAGCATATAGAGTCACTTCTTGCCGTGGTTTGTTTCCGATTTTCAATGAAAACTAGTATGACGTTTCTTTTGATTGTTAACTAATAAGTACTATTAACTCCCAGTTAAGCAAAAGTGCCAGTATGCACTGTCTATCATGTTTGGCTGCTCGAAACCGGCTGAAAAGGTACCGAAAGGTGCCAGTCGGTACCTTGGCTTAGCACAAAAAGCGTTCGGTAATTTCGATCAATTTATCTTCCTACAGATGCTGTACGCGTATAAGAGACGTCACGTGGAGTACGCGAACAAAGCCTTGCGGACTTGGAGCAAAGACCCACAACATAGGCTGGCAAAAGTCGTTAGATGAATGTTTCATCTTCCATACCAACACAGACTGTAAGCTCTACAGTGGGGAATATCGGTGCCTTCGAGATTTCTCCGATGGTATACGAATCACTCCTGGCTTGACCTGTTGCGCCTACTATCCCACTGTGCCACGTAGAGGTGAGGTGAACAGCATATTTGTTCATCTAGCTGACTCGGTAAGTCCCCTGGAACACTAATTTTGCCATGTTCCTGCTATCTTACACTTCATTTTATAATCTTTCCTGCTGTCATCCTGGTGAACAAAGCAAGCATTTTCTTATTGGTCCTTATTGTTCATTGTACATTCTTTGGGGTATATGCACCAGATAATCAAAAAGCCTGTGGCTATGCTGAAAACCATAAGAGATAATAAATACCGTTTAGCGACCTAATCGGATCAATTCTGAAGGCAGTTCACTTGGCCTCCTTCTACTTTGGATACTGCAGCGTGTCGTGGTCGGTCGGTTCGATGCTTCCATCGAAGATTAAGGTTCGAAATACAAACATAATTCTCAATCGTGATTCTTTAGCATCTAGTTTATTTAAGGATGCAATGGGGTATGGAAATATTCTGGTGTTGCTCATCCCAACACTGGCACCCTACGATCGCGGTTTCGTACTGGCTTGAACTCATCAGGTGGAGATAGCCTGAGCTAGGGTAGAAATCAGAGCCTAGTGGTTCACGGCTGACACCATAAACATTATGCCACTGAGATCCGCGAGCAACGCTTGGTACTGTGAATACGAATTCAAAGTTGTACCTGGAGAATCCGCAGTTTTGTTGATTTGCCACAAGCAACCTCTGTTGAGACCACTGTTTAGTTGTGGTGGATTTCGGTCATTTCTATCACAAGCACCCTATATGAAATAGAAATATTTTGGTGTTGCTCATCGCAACACTGGCATACGACGACCTCGGTTTCATCCGGGTTTGGACTCATCAGGTGGCGATAGCCTGAGTTGGGGTAGAAATCCGAGCCTCGTGGTTCACGGCTGACGCCATAAACACTATACCACTGAGATCCGCGAACAACACTTGGTCGAGCTGACCCGAATTCAAAGTTGGGCAAGAAGAATCCGCTGTGTGGTTGGGTTGCTACAAGCAACCTGTAAATCACTGATCAATCTACAAGATAAAATAGGGAGAAAGCAGTTCCTCACAGTAAACAGTGTTGAAGCAACCATGGCGACAATACAGAGGATATCATCCGTTGGTGATATAGCTACTGGTCTTATTCTTAGTTCGTTGATTCACTGAGGGAAGGTCATTCTCAATGAAGAAAAAACCAGCTCACTCCTGCGACGCAAAATTTGGGCGGTGTTTGTCAGAACTACGTCATACGATGGCTGCATTCCTCCACTTAAAAATTAGTTTAACGCAGTAGATTTCTCCATACATGTTTAGTAGGGCATTCCGGTCAACTATTTAAACATACTAAATATGGTGTATTCGATCACTACAGATTACCTTGTGGTCACGATAAATTGACGGCTATATTTCCGACAAGTGCCATTCGTCGGGGCTGTCCAATCTTATCCGTTTCGTTTACTTTTATGCCGGACGCAATTATGGTGCGTTCTCTTGCGAAATCTTATGATGCAGGCATCAAGGCGCCACCAGATGGAAGCGTTGTTGTTCTGGCTCATGTGGACAATAACGTTCTGCCATTTGATAGTGTGGAGCGGCAAGGTTAACTGTGGATATATATTCGGCGGTGATTCCCGCATTTGGTATGCACTCTCAAAACGCAACTTGCTTTGCATGACCATCAGGTGCTTGACAATGGTTTGATTATTGCAGGCAAAGGGTCATAACTAGTTGACTGACTCACATGCTTTGCAGTTACGTTTGCAGCTATGAGCATGAGACTACTGATAGTAAGGACATATCGCGAAGTCTAAATCAGTACTCTTAATCCCGCTATATCTGTGGTGTCTGAGGGTAAATCTCTCCGGTCAGAATGACAGATATGCATGAAAATAGCAAAACTGTGCGTTCTCATGAAAATGTGGTAAGACACTTTCGGTTCAATGGCGTGAAATGTATTATAGCTCTGATCATGTTTGTATGCGGAGTAATGGTTTTATCGGTGTGTCTTTCCAGATGTACCGCAAAGCGAGAGTAGGAGTGCAAAATGTAGGCTAGAAAAGTTCCTTTTGGATGCCACAGCTAGAACCGTTTTTGTCCACGGTGTCTTGCAGTCTTATAAACATGATGAATACGAAACATGACGTCATGATTAGCTGCGGTGGCTCTATATTCTTAAGGCCCTGCTCTTGGAGGACGAACTAACTGTTTAACTGTCGAGCTTACCAAAATAAGGAAGTTGCAAAGGATGCGTCACAACAATACTGAAGCGACGTATTAGAAAAGACAGATGGAAATGGAACACCAGCTGTCATTTCGAAGCATACTACCAGCCGAGCTCAGATTCGACGCGAAGAAAGGCTTAGTCGCGGGACTCAAGTGATATCTCAGCAAATAAATGAAGTGGGACTCAATCCGTATAGCACACTTGTAGCAAGTCGGAAAAAAGCAGCTATTTTCCTACGCAATCCTGCACAATACGCAACAAGAGATGTTAGAAGAGATAAATAAACTGCTAATGAACGCAACTCCTAGCCACCCACCGATAACTATAGAAAAAGCGGCTAATAGCCGATCATACAGCGGTCGGCATAATCTCATATCACAACTATCCTTTGATTCGCCGCGGAGAATCGAAAATGGTCTAGTCTACAACACTGAGTGAAAGTCAGGCAGCACCCAGGCAAATTAGAGATTCTGGGAGTTACCGTTCGTACATTATATATGGATTGGCCGCAACCGTGTCCGGATATGCCTGTCACTGTGGCCTCCACGAGGACAGCCACAGGATGCCTGCGCCTACAAAGGGACCATGGGTGGCTTGCGCGGCACCAATCACAGCTCTATCCACACACCCCATATCCAGTGTAAACCCGAAGGAAAAACTCCGGGGGGCAGGCGGATAGGAACCACTTTTCGTCAAAGGATTCTGCCCACACACGTTCAACAAGCAGAACGGAAGCATTTTGGACGAAATGGAAAATCATGCATATCATACGTACACAAGGCGGTGTCTGGGTCGCAGTCCATTCCTCACAGAATGCGTGGAACCACCCTTTGAACCTACTACCATCACGAGGACCGCGCACTCTGTCCACTCCAGCAACGACCGACTGTCTCCTGGAGCCAGTATGAATGTGGTGGGTAATAGACAGGTAGGCAGCTTGTCAGCATTTAAATCAAGCGTAGCCACACCGGGGAGCTAAATCATCATCTAACTGCTGGAATGCAAGAATACTCAACACGCAGGCAAACGTACCAAATCCGCCGCCTTATTAGTCTTGATTAGTAGATCAAGTAGAAATGGACACATCGCACTTCTCCTCCACATGAAATAGTGCCTTCTCCTGCACCAGGGCAACCGCCCTCTTGCTCATACCTTATATACATGCAAAATAACATACAAATAACTTTCACAGTTGTCTTATCAATATTTTTACACATAATTTGTGGCGGGACAGTCGTTAACTTAAAGTTCTTACTCCTTAAAACCTGCCTGGACGGCATCAGCCGAAAATGGCATTCTAATTGTTCTGTCGCTTAACACAACGTGGTGCTATAAAATATTTAATAAATACATTTTATTTGTTGTAGTGGCCAGAAAAATCACGGTGTGCAGTTGCACGTGTTAACACTTATTTAACCAGCCTTTGTTGCTGAAAACTGCTTTGCTTCTCGAAAGCATTGAATTCACCAGCTTTTGGATAAATTCTCAATGGACGACACAATTCCAAGCATCAGTAGGAGATACAATAAGTTATTTTTTGATCTTGATGATTAAATAACTAAAGAAATGTCATATTCCGCAACGGTGCGAGACACAATCCAACTGACTGGACTGATCAATTTGTCTAACGAGGTCGCACAAATTAGTTAATTGTTCACGTCTCTTACAGTGGATTCCTGTTGGATTTTCAAGTGATTGGCAGTTTGTATATATTAGTGAGATTAATAAATTGAGAATAATAATAAAGTATATTTAACCAAATTTTAAGCAAAGTATAACGACATATCTTTGGAACCGTCCCTAGGTGACCTGCGTGTTTGTTCCACTTCAGAAGCAAAACCCGGAGGCACATTTTATTAAGAAATCTAATTTGAAATGAAAACATAACCTCTCCTGGTCCTGAAAAATGTAGCGACTAGGTGACCATGCACAAACACTGGTTTGTGCTTGTCACTAAGAGCAAAAAGGCTCGCCAAACAACATCAGGATGGTGAAGTTACCGAAAGGCTACTAAACACTATCCGCAAAGTGAAGCACTGTATCCCTCCACTTAACATAACTATCGCGGTCACACACAGTGCTAAAGAAGCAGTCAATGCTATACTGATGCAGTATGCCTCGATCTTTCAATGAGAAATCCGCCAGTGTTGTGTAGCCACATCTATCGTCTACTTTCTGCACTTACATTGCGTTTATAACCATAAATGTGTTGAGAAAACCACACAAACTGCGCCATGTAGTAATTCTGGAATCGATTATACTCATCCGATGGCGCTGAAGATAGAAGCAACAACGCTGTATGAGTCACCATCGCATTTCTTCTAAACGTGTTTGCATAAACAAATGGCACCTACCATGTCGGAACTGTCTAATCACGTCAATTTTTAAATGCAACAGTCATTCAAAATAACAAACCATCACTCAATCTTTCCCCTCCTTAACTTACGGATCATAGGAGTTATATTTGCAGCTGCCTTAATCGACTGTCTAGACAAAGCATTCTCAACCGTTATTCAGCCGTGTCCCCCTTTTTGCATTTTTCCTTTTCTTGTGGCCCCCCACTCTTGAACACTACAATTTCAACAAGCCACAACGCTTAACTGACGTAAAGCTGTAGTTTACTGTGGTCTTGTTGTTATCTTTTTTATGACGGTAAAGTCATTAATGTTGGTAGCATTGCACTTTTCCTAATAAACCTTTTTTTCTAAATTCACAGCCTCAAGATAACATTCGTAGTGCCGCAAACGAAAAACTGCTTATCTGTGATTACACACAATTATCATTGATATTTAACATCACAAGTAATTATTGTTCCCTTTCAAATGGACCAATGGAACAATAGTATTATACGGATAACAAAGCCAAAGCTTGACAAGTCCCTTGGGTTGGTATGTGGGAATAAATTTAGTTCAATGAAATTACATAAAAGTGACAAACACATATGTTATCCAAGTTAACACATAAGTATATCCGTCTGCTCTGATTTCGTGGGGTTGGTGATCACAATGTTTGTCGGCGTCCTGTCGTCGCTCACTGCATAGAAATCAGATCAAGTAATGTAAATGGTGCAAAGCGTTATCGTCCTTTTTAAAAATGGGTAACGTTGGCGCGGAAATGACAAAAGTCGAATGAGCGTTCCCCGGTTGACGAACTCGAAAGGAAAAACAATTCCGACAGCACTCAAACCGACATTTCCGCTAAACTCTGCTGGCGTACTAATTTGTCCTCGCGAACAAGTGTGTTACAGGGATCACGGTGCACAACAGTTGTCATATGATGAATTAGGAGGTATATTGACTACTAACCAATATTTCTGTTGAAATAATAATGCGAGCCTTGAGTAAGATGTCCTTGATCAAGCTTGCTCATGTCCGGCTCCAGAATTGACAGCAAGGGTCATAGATATTCTCTTGCTTTGAGGTCTAATATGTTTATAACTCTGGTTAGAGAAATCACTCTGCTGAATCCACATTCAACCATATATGTGGATGGGAAAGCAAGGAAATATATTCCAGCTATTTCCCACAGACTTGCACACCGGTTAGGGATAGTAGTCTTCACCCAAACGGTTTTCTTTTTGCATTGCGCGAATTTGGATGTTACTAGTGTGTCTGTTTGATGCTCTATAAGATGCTCCTGAATTTTATCGCCAACGTCGAATGGTTGTAAATCAAATGAATATAAAATCCAAATCGGGATTTCCGCGTCAATCTAATCGTTGTAAAACTGTCATTCCTTTATTTTCGGAGTTGTTTGGAATAAACGATTAAGTCTTTTTTATTCAATGCCTCCATGACTGTAACGAGAATTAGAAACTGTGAAAATTTCTGATGTCCGTTGTTTTGAGTATATATTCCAGCATTTTAAGAAAAGCGATAATGGCTTCTATGCTCGAGAGGAGAGTACTCAACTTGCGTTGAATGATTTCGCTTAATTAGTTGAGTTTTCAAAAACATTAGTCAGATATAGCACGCCTGACTTAGCTGATTTAGTTTTATTTTATAATCAGTTCCAGAAGCAAATATGATGAAAATATTCCAGAGTGTGACGGCGAAAGATTTTTCCTTCGAAGTGCCATCTAAGTTCTCCATGCAACAGTAGAACGTGGAAATCTTCCACCATTCACCACACACAGCTGCTTGGAAGATGATCTCGAAGGCGGTGCGGTTTGATGTCGTTGACTACTATTAGAACAACTGACAGTGAATTATTTAAGCGCTCTCCCAATTTCATAGCCACTAGGTGTTCGCGAGGCATCACAGTGAATTTTATGAATGAATAACATATTTTTGATTACAATAAATTCTTTATATCTTCTAAACAATGCGGCGTCACCATCTATTGCACGTGTAACAATGTGCTTTGTTGGACTGGCGTTTTCAGTCAGATAGCTAATTACCACCTCAAATATAAACTGCCAATTTGTATGAGCTTTATTTCACTTTGCAAACAGCATTTCTATCATTAATTCAGTACTAATGAAATATGGGACACAGGCCCCCGAGAAGAGCGTGGTTACTAGATAAAGTAGGTTTAACTACTCGTAACGAAAATATCCTGGACTGAATTAAAGTAAATAACGTACTTTCTATATCTTTGGACATCACATCTATTCGCCTAGATGCAGTCGAATTGCTGAGCGGAATGGCTTGTGGATTAATATTCATGAAGTCAGACAGTATTAATGATACTGAGGGCATGGTAATAAGTTCTTTAAAATTACATGGACTTCAATTTTTGATAATCACCTTGCAGATTTTATAAGACACCGTAAGTCCATTCAACGTGATTTTACCTTGTCAGAGATCGTTTCCTCATGGCTTACCAAAGATACATAAGCCCGTTGTACCCATTCGACCAATTGTAGATAGCGCAGGTTCCCCGACGCATTAACTAGCTAGCACATTGTAACTCTTGACAGAGCAACCGAATCTGTGCATAAAGAACACATGTGAATTCGCGTGAAATGTGTCGGGTCTTGTGATTGCGTCGGATGAAATGGTGGTCAATTTCGACGGTAGCTAGTTTTTTACCAACGTGCCAATATGCGACGCATTGGAAATAGCGAAACAACGCATAAATGGACACAGTACTCTGTGAGAGAGGACAAAGCTTATAGTGGATCAAATAACAGAGCGAATGGCATTGCACTTCAACATGTCCTATTTCCCCTTTCCAAACTAGCTTATATATTCAGGCACAAGGACTTGCCATGGGGTCACCTATATTCCCTGTATTGGCAAATTTATACATTGAAGACTTTGAAAGGAGGGCGCTGAATAACTGTTGTAGCTCACAGAAAATGTAGTAGCCCTACGTAAATGACACATTTGTTATCATAAAACAGTATAAGAAAACGAGTTTCTAAACCGCTTGAACACACTTGCGGAGACAATAACTTTCCCAATGGAATTGGAATCTTGCAGTGTAACATTGCCATTCCTTGAGTGTTTAGTTTACAGGAATGGTGGCAGTCTTAAAACAATGATGTATCGTAAGCCGGTGGACACGGATAGCGTAGTTCATTATATTTCAGGTCACGCAAAGCATGTGTATGCTGAAATCGCCACATCACATTTTCACGTAACCCAGACCCTGTGCACAGGGGAAGAAGATAGGAAGGCCGCTCGGAAAGGAGCATCGAACCATTAAAGACCTGAGGCGATGAGTGAAACGCCAGATTCAGTGAATTTTAAATCCTCACCCATGACGTACTATGGAGTGGACTGGGATGGTAGGAATTCCTTATAAAGATGGAACTTGGGAAGTCATCTAGAGGGTCGTAAACAAAGAAAACATAAGGGTAAATTTTAAGAGATGCCAAACGCTTCACTGTACAGTGCTGCACTCGAATGACCCACTTCCCGCTAATAGGACAGCTAACTACGGTTACAAAATTAGTTGCAAAGACTGCGTACACTTATGCACCAGACAAACCTTGCGAGAGCTACACACAAGGATAGGAAATCACAAGTATTAGATCTTCATTGTTTCTTGCTATTCCGAATTAACCACCTAAAATTTCTCCGCAAAAATTCCAGCCCAGCCGAAGAAAAAGCAAAATTCCAACAGCATTGACCACGAAAAATGTGTTAACAAAGGCTGCCAACATAGCCAGATAATGTCGCCAAAACACTGTACTCTCAACTCTGAGGCAAAATTACAATAAGCTGTGCGTTTGAAAACGCGTTCGCCCGATCCAACAATCGCCTGATCGACTGCACGGGGTAGGCGATTCCCTTCAGCCCAGCTTTCAGTCAACGTTACGTACTTTCATTTTTTCTTTTCTTTCGTAGTTCGTGTGTTGCACGTTCCATAGCCTTTTTCTTTTATGTGTTTATCTAATTACCGGATAACAAGAGACGCCACCGAAAATCGAGTTTTACTACAAAGCTCTACTAAGGGATTCGGCACTAGCGTGGCACATGATCGATGAAGGTTATGAGACCGATTTGGATAACCTCGAAATCATTAGAGGGTGGTTAAGATCAATGCCTCATAGGCTGACTGCTGAAGCAGTGGGGATTGACAAGGTGTACGGATGCCTGAACATACTATATGAAGAAGAGCTTTCGAACGTGTGGCGGGTTGTCTTAACCGACCAGTCTAACGAGCGTTGACGGACGGATGCATGGCAAAAAAAACACGTCATTCTCACCCATCGTTAACAGGGCTTGCGTGTGTGTGACCATGCAAAGCGGACCACTTGTGACCGTTCCATGCACTATTTGGTGTGATGCGTCTACGTGCAATGCGATTGACCTTCTGCCTACATCCCATTATTTGCGATTGTCGTCCCAGTTTGCTGTAGTTGTTATAAAAGTTCTCCACTTGTTCACGGCCTGACCAAGCTTTTATGTCAAAAACGTAAGTTGGCCACAAACTATATCAACCGGTGTTTTCCAAACCTACCTGAAATTTGGTCTTCCCTCAGATTTATCAGGCAGCTTTCTGAGAAAATTCACAGACGTTCCGCTTTCGTCCTTATGAACTCTTTCCGAATGATCTTTCAAATTACTTTGCCGCCTACTTTAATTTTAACTAGTGGGGTATTGAGACGATACGATAAATTCAACGGAGAATTGTCGAGGAGATCAACTCTAAAATATGTCACTGTAAATTGTTAAGATATATATGTATACTGCTTATATTTTAATATTCCTACTCAGTTTGTTACTGGGCATGAAATAGCATAGTTAGATAAGGCGGAACACATGTTGTAGCAATAATTAGTGGCACTAAATTTAATATTGATGGACTGTGAGATTATAAAACATTTGATTAGCATACTTGTAAAATCTGTTGGTGTCTACAATGTTAAACATAACATTGTAAAAACACTGTTATATGTGGGACTACGTTTGTTTCTGAGGATGGTTTTTAAAATACAACGCATAGCTAAAATATCTGTGGAACATTTCCTGACTAAAAGCCATTGCAGGAAAGAAATGGAGCACATAAAAAGACATTGTTCTCTGAATACACATGCATTACAGTAAAGTTGCGGCAAGAATTGACAATAGGTAAAAAAAGGACAGAAGAGACAAACACGTAACAAAATGCCGGATAGTTCAAGTTACCGGCATGAGCGAATCAACAACGAAACTAATAACTTACACCGGCTAATGCTGAACATGACGCTCAATGTGTGTTGAGAAGGCATTTGTTATTATGAGTATTTGGAGAACACTTCTTATGTAAAATGCATGTTACATGTATTAACCAAAGTAATGAGATGTCCGCATGTATTTGAAAATTTCAGCTGTACTGAATGTTAGGGAAGCGTTATAAGGCGTCCTGGCTGTCTCGACACTTCTTCGGAACGAACGAAGATTCCTAAGAGACGGTACCTCCGATCGAATTCGGAACGTTGCGGGCTAGCTTAACCTAGCCGCCAGATGTACACGCGAGCCGTGGCAAAAGATGAAAAACGCCTAACCTAGAGCTACCGCACTGAGACCCGAACGAGGAAGACTGATTCGCACATGATTCATAACACAGTGGTAGTGCTCTGAGGAAAACTCCATTGGTGTCATGGCGGATTTGTACGGTAACTGACGCAGGGTGTTGACGAGAGTTTGCTAGGTTCACTGCAACTAGCACAGTAGATGCATCAGTGCCTTGAGTAGAGCTCAGTTGGCTCACTGTGAATAGGCAGCAATGTCCTGAGGACGAATCGGTTGTTAGTTGCGCCATCTAAATCGCCGAATAGTGAACGCATGTGAAGTGAGCCCGGCGAAATCTCTGTAAGCTTTGCAGATTGCGCTACCTCCGCAAAAGGAAGTCTGCCTGGTCTGACTTTCACAACTTCATAAACAGCCACTTGCGCGCAAGTAATTTATTTCACTGACCGATAGTTAAAACAGGTTAGTACGCAAAGGAAAATTCCCACAAAATTTCATGCTTAATTTTTGTTGTTGGTGTAAACACAATCCGTTTTCCGCCGCATGGCCCCCCATGGCCCCCTAAATGCCGTTATCATTCCAGGGACCCATTGAATTGTATATGGCCCCAAAGCGGGCCATAAGGCTCCTGTTGAGAATGAAAATATCATGGGATAGGAACAGCACGGTTTTCGCTGGCACCGAGTATACACAACCAACTTATTGTTTGCACCTAGTAGTTAGACGGAAGCGGTCGACAATGAGGCAGATAACTATATAAAGCCTTGAACCGCTTGAGCTACTGAAATGTTTTGCACAAGGTCGAAATTTATGGAATGGAGATCTTATCCTTTAGTGGGTAGGGAGAACATTCAGGCCCTTTGAATCAAATGTTTTCCCTCAGCTGCTTAACATATAGGTGTGTGGTATGCGCCGTCCATGTCTGGCAGGTCTGACGAAAGCAAGGTCTCGCAGCGCTCGATATTTCACAGTACAGATACATCACGCACGTCAAATCATTATTGAACCATCCACTACAACTTTGGTAGAGGACTGTGAGATTTTACTGCGGACAGAATGGGCTCGAACAGAACAATCTACCGGGTTTTGAAGAACCAAGTTTATCTCTGCTGCCACTTGCTCCAACTTAGTTACACCACGAGTCTGAATTGGAATATTGGTAGCTCGGGAGGCTTTTTCAGATTTCATGGAGTTCTCCGAGCTGGGTAACTTGATTACAAACATTTCGTCACCATCCAACATGACATATTCAGTGCACGATTGATAGCATTCAGGTAGCAGGAGCTGGTAGAAAGCAAACCAAAAATGACGAATTTGAACCACCGGATTGAACTGGGGCAAATTGTGGAGTGATCACTCATACACTCTGTCCAGGTCTTGCTAAAGTGTATCGTAGTCTAATAGGTCGGATTTCTTTCGCCACGTCTTGACCTCAACAGCGAACAACAAGAAATCTGAGGCATTCAAGCGCCTAAGGTTGTTGTTGCAAGGAGCATCAGACGAGGCCCAAGAATTGATTATTAATGGGATTCCACATTCGACCTAAATCGGAGCAGACAGCACAGTTCGGACTCTGACCTTCAGTTGCCGATCCTGCAGAAAATTCCGGATCCACGAAGGACAGGCCATTGACTCCAGAGCTTTTGATCCTATGATGCAAAAAGGAGTGGTGACGTCAGCCGAAGCATTTGGAGAAGTCTAGGTAAATGACGTCTGTGCCTCTAGCTTTATCGGCCGCTTCCTTCCAACTAGTGCGTGAAATCAGTAGGTTGATACTGCATGAATAGTGCTGGCGGAAACCTTGTTCCTTGAATGTTATGATGTGGCGTTGTAGATGATCTACTAAAGCCTCTGCGCTGATCGGCTCCATTACTTCTGAAAGCACAAGGAAGAGGACCGTTCGGCGATTGTTGACTGGTTCAGACCGCTTACCACTTTTGAAACTTGAAGTGATGAAGCTATGTTTCTACATGGTAGGCTCAATTTGTTTATCCAAGCAGATTTGAAAGAAATGCAATAATCGCCCGGCCAGCGTTGTTGCTGCTAGGTCTAGCGCCCTCGGGTGAATATAATCGGTTCCTGCAGAGCTGTAGGTGCGTAGTGATGCCAATTCCTTCCACACAGCTGTGGTAATAAACATGATGTTAGTGAATGCTAAAGTTGCCGCTAGGGATGTGGGTATGTAACACTGGGATGCGTCTAGTTGGAAGGCTGGGGCACACAGCATACGTACGGCGTTTGCTGCCTCTTCGGCTCTCCGTGCCACTTCAACTGGCATGTTAATTTGTGCGGGGGATACCGAGCTTCACTTGTATAGGAGCTTGTATTTGTTGCCAAATTTACAGGCGAGTGAATTTGTCCTCACGGACAAATGTGTCACAGTGATTGCGCTGAGTCACATAATACCTCTAGGTTTCGGGACTAAGACGAGCTCTGTAAATATGTCAAGCTGCATGCCTTATTGGCATATGCTTGCGAATTCTACTGCTGATGAAAGAAGAGGGATTAGTGCAGCGAAATCGTTTCGTTTCTGAGACAGTTGAGATTAGATTGCTGAAGTGTCCAACCAAATGAATCCAGGCGCTGTCAGGTGAGCCACCTTTCAAGAATTCCTAATCAGTCGTCTCAACTAGGTCGTTCAGGGTGTTTTAATATGTGACAGTACGGGTTAGTTCTCTAACTTCCTTCGGATATTTAGCGTAACACAAAGTTAAACGTATGATCACTTACGATCCCTTAAACCTAGTGGGGCGTCTTTAAAGGGCCTGTCTATCATGAGTTCCTCATTTGTAAACACGAGGTCAAGTACCGACGTTATGTCATCCGCTCTGCACCTCGTAGGTGTGCTGATGTGATTGTAGATCAAGATATTTTTATAAGGTATTGCAGTTCTGCCTTGTATGTCTCGCTGGGGATACCAAGGTTTCCAAGTCGTGAAAGTTGAAATCGCCGGAAAAAAGAAAGTGGCTATAAGTTAGGAGTAAGCATTTCTTCAGTGATGATATTAGGTGGGAACCCATCTCTGGAGTGGACGATGGGATGCGATTTGCGACTGCCACGAAGCAGTTGTCGTTGCGTCTGAGACGCAAACGGCAGCATAGCGAATCGGCAGCCCGCGTCTCCGATCATCCGGTGGTTCGTATTGTAAGTCGTCACGCTGGTAAATTTTAGCAACGCCTCTCCTTCTGGGACGTTCATTTCTGAATAAGGAGATTCCCTGAATCGCAATCTCAGTATCCACAACACCTGAGTGCAACCAAGTCTCGATTATGGAGATGAGATCTCAAACGTTTGTTTCCTGACGCAAACGAAGCCCGGTGGTATTGCTGAGGCGGCCTTGGGCATTCGTGCACATGCAGGAAAGTGTTTCGGTTCCCAGCAACGATCCGAGGCACTTGTGGCTAAGATGAGAGGTTGGGACGGTCATTGTAGGGTCGCGTTGTGTGTGACATCAGTTGTGTTCAGTGACATCGTGCTTCAAGTCAGGTCAAGTCAAGTCAAAATAAGGTTTATGTATCCTAAATGGGTTCATTTTCAGTGTTTACATCAGAAACGCGGACATCTGAATAATAATATCAATATGCACGCTTGGGTAGAAAAGTGGGAGAAATGCAGTATTGTTACTCCAACAAGAGCTGGCGCAGAATGTTAGTGCGTTTTGCTGTGTTACCAATGAAAGTTGCGTGAAAAGGCAAAACTGTATTGCGGTACGATGACTTGCGAGGGAACAAATTCCGAATTACGAACGAGTAGAAAAGGAAGAGAGCGTTTTGGAAAGATCATTGTAAGGTGGATGAAATCCATCGGTTAGTATATGACAAGAAAATCATTGCAGGCACCAGGATGTCTAGAAATGATCATAGCAACTAAACTATCTCTAGACAAACCGCTGCATCTAGAAATATGCTTTGTAGATCGCACCAAGAACATGTAGTCTTTCTGAAGCAATTCAGAGAAAATGAAAGGAGGCCGTATAGCCCATGGGGAATAATAGAGGTCACAAGCCTGAATATTAAAGTACGCGGTACTGAAAGCACGTTCTGTCTGAGGGCATAAAAAGAAAATTTTCTGACTTTTTGGAGAGTTTTACAGACGTGGGTAGACCAAGGAAGGTACTGGGACAAAGACTGGCTGAGGTACTTGACGGTGGAAGAGCTGGGTATGGGATTTTCATTCACAGTACCTGTGGGGGAGAAATCTATGAGGGAATGCAACACCGCTACGTATAAAAGAAAATATTACGTCTTTGCATTTAGTAGCATTAAGCGTAAGAGATCTGGATGAAGACTATTCGACCAGATCTTCCAACCCACGTTGAGATGATGAGGAATCCTGGTTAATGACGGGCATGCATCCCAGCACCTCATCAGCATATGTACACTCTATAAACGTCTTTTTTATAGGGAGATGTTAAAGATACAAGGACAATAGAAAAGGTGATAGGATCACTCCTTATAGAACACCACATTCGACACGGAGGGCAGAGGGTTTCTTGCAGTTAAACTTGGTGCAGTGAATACAATCTGTAAAATAGCCACGTGATGGATTACACACACCAAGGGGAACTCCATTATTGGATAGCAGGTTTAGCAACCTTGGCCTATCCAGGCTTCCAAAGGCATTCGAATAATCTGGGAAGAGTTACCGTACGGATTTACATTTTAGATGAAATGCAGAGGCTATAGATTGAACAACATAGGCACTGCATCCATTGTGGAGCGCTAGGGTCTATACGCAAACTGGTAGATATTGTATTCAAGTGCGGCTGCAAAAATCAGCGGAATTAACAGTCATTTTAAAACTTTAGAGAGAATAGATGTACATGCAATAGCTCAATGCATTGGGATTGGCTGAAGGATTGCACAGGAAAATCCTCACTTACTTCAGACCTGCTACTGCTGTAAATTTCTTATACGAACACCAATTCGTTTGCCCGCTGTGGTTGTGCTTTAACTCGGAGAACATTTTCGCTCGCCGCTTTGAACTGGGGCTCTGTTGGTTGTCTGGTCCGATGTGAGTGCCAACATTCCATTAACGGCAGTGCCAGCTGCCTAGTTTGTTGCACTACCTTAATTATCTTTGGGCTGCACCCTTGGTAGCTATCTGATCTTGGCAGCCTAGAGAGAGAAATAGTGATGACATCATTTAAGAGCAGAATCACATGAATTTAGCTCCCCAGATCCTGGTCGTGAGCCTTTGCTTTGCATTCATCGTGCTCGTGAGACTTGTTGACGTCGTGGACAAAAACGGCTCTGGCCGCCGTACTTTGCCGAAACCCTGCTTAGCTATGCCACGCTTGCTTGCGTTCACCCCATGAAACTTATGGAAAGGCGCGGACCAAACCGCTTTCCTTCTGAAGGCAAGAAATCGAAAGCAACCCTGCTTCCACCTCATCGACAGAGTTTAGCACAGCCTGAAGAAACCTGGATTCGTCATAATGCTTAGAAGACGGGTGGTAGGTGCTCCTCATCTTTAGAGAGTTAAGTCAGAATGCCCAGGAGGTTACTTATGGTATTCCATTAGTTCAGTTCGTCCGCTTGTTTCCCTTCAAATAAGCCGGTATTGACTCAGTGACATTGGTACATATTATAGTTAGGACATGCAGTTGCTTTTGAGTGAATTTTCGGGGAGTAAACATCGTATTTAGGAGACCCGACATCGTTACAGCTTTGCCTTTCACATTAGTTAGGGGTGTGGTAATAGAAACAGCAGGGTCTGCTTCTGGTGTGTAATTTGATGCAACGAAAGCCCAGCTGCTACTGGTAGTTGCACGTTTCCTGTGTTTTGGCAAAATTTGGTAGGATGAAGTGGATTTGGGAAAATTGCTGCAGATGGGCTGGGAGTGCAAAATTCAGGAACGCTTGTGCGATTGTTGGCAGTAGTAGAAGCAATTTTATTAGTGTAGCGTTCGGTGTTGTTTAGTTGGCTTGCACTAGTGTTCGGTGTAGGGATCTACGTCAGACATTCTGCCATGCCTGTAATTATCAAAGCTTTTCGTGTCCAGCATTTGCTCAATTACGTCTGCAAACCTATCATAATTCTGGGCCATTAAACATGCGGTTTTAACTAGTGGGACAGTACCGCACTTCGTACAGAGCCAAAATGAGTCTGGCGTGCTGCTGATCAGTCTGCACTCGCTTGCGTTGATTCTTCCGCATTCCGCATGGAAATAGGTCGACCAATTTTCATAGAAAACCCTGTTTTGACCATCTTATTGCACATTGCACGGGCGCTTTTAAGCACTTCAGCTCGGTTAGTAGCGGTCAGCAGGGAACGTGAACTTGTGAAGGTTAATCAGACCCAAAACGCTGGTCTGATTGATCAGGTGTCAGGGTCATCCAGCCGAGACAATTGACTGTTGCAATGTCTCCCTATTTCTTCTGATCGTGCGCATATAGCGGTATCTAGTGGTACGCACAAAAGCGCACGAAAACGCGCTAAACCACGATACACGCGTGGCTGCGGCAATTTTACCTAATTGCCTCGGACGCGATGCTTGGTGGGTGAACAAAGCAAAATGTTCTGCAAATTGGTTGTGCCGCCTTTTGTAGGAATCGTTACATGGTCGTTTGAGTGCCCCCAGCTTCTTCTACCGAATGAGACAAAAATAATTCCGGTAAGCTAGGGAGTGACGTGATTCCACAAGCAGAACTCAACGAAGAATGTGCCGAAACTGAGAACGGGATTAACAGCATGATCCACACAAGTTAGTTCCAAAAGATGGAAAGCACCGTCGCGCTCGTCGAACTGGTTCAGAGAGCGCAAACACAAGAATTTGTGTGAAGCGATATCCGAGAAGCGACTAGGTATGTTACCAGTAAAATGCGCTGCTGTGGTATCCACTGCGGATCATTTTGTTCCGACAAATTAATTTATTATTTTTTGAAGCAATCCAATCTTAGGATCATTGTTATCCTATTCTTGTACAGAATGCTCGAAGCAAATTAGCCCATGCATATGAGTGAAACAATTGCTATTAGATTGGAGGGTCAAGTTTGAAGTACACATATGATTGAATTGCGACACGCAATCTCAATGTAATGGACTGTGTTTCACATTGAAATGAACCTTAGTCTCTGCGATCACTGGGACCGGATTCAAAGAAGATGGAAATTGGGTGTTGCCCACCCGAAAACACTGCAGTGTTTTCGAGTGGTCAACACCCCAATTCACTTGCTATTAGAGCTCTTCCAGTTTTCCTTTCAGATTTGCATTGCAAGAAGCTGATGTATACTTTTTATTAGTACTTCCTTTCCCCTATATAATGCATATAGTTGTGTATCTTTATATCGTTGAGTACAAGTTCATGCACTGTATGTTGCATTATATTGCTAGCTTACTTTCGCTTCTCGAACTTGTTCGAAATTCATCTCTAGTTTAGTACGGCCAAATAATCATAATTACTTTCAAAAGTACTTAGGGAAGTGGAACAAGTATGGTACTTGCTGGTAAGCAGGATTCAGTCACTGTCTTGCTAACAAGGGAAAATGTTGACCGATCGCATCCAGTATTGTACGATTTCTTCTCCGGAATGTTTTGATCTCGGTAACTTGGCAGTTCGAAGGGGTTTAATGTTACAGAAAACTTGGTTAAATTCCGACTTTGGTGATGGAGTCATCCAACGCAACGGCTTCCACCACATCATATCTGACCCTTATGGAAAGCCCTAAGGCAGTGGACGGAAGATCCGTTTATTTATACTTAAATCCAACGCAAGCAGAAAGGGCTTTATTTATCCGGATGGCACAATGTTGGCACTTTAGACTTTTCACTATAAAAACAAATAAATGTTCTAGTGTGAAACTTGAATACGTAGCAGTCCAGTGAGATACTGCACGTGGCAAAGTTAACTTTCATCCAGATTATATGGTAAGACCAAGTAGTAAATCAGTATAAGATTAACGTTTGTGTTTATTTATGTAGTATTGGTTGCATAGCGCAACGTATACTCGCGGCATCCTTTACTACGAATCCCGTTATCCTTTTCCTGCGTTAGTACGGATCCGGTTATTATTGTCTAGTTAGCATGTTATAACCAAGCTTCATAGCCGTATCTTAGAAGACCTGTAAATAGGCTGTCCAAACAAACTATCTTAGATATTACCAAGAGTGGTTCTATTTATACGTATACTTCTCTAACATGTGAAAAATATTCCTATATTAGTAACAGATCAGTTGATGCAGATATGTTTATGCTATCTTTACATGAGATTATATTGACGACTATTTTTTACCTTTTATACATTTTTTATTTACCAAACGGACTGTGGTAGTTGATTGCCTTAAGTATTTCTCTCCAAATTTTACCTTTGCCGTTTTTATTATACCAGTACAGAGGAGAGGGGTGTGATCACCCACACTAGCAACGACTTGTGTTAATCGGCTTCATCGCTGTTCAATTCATCAAGGTTCTCAAGAAACTGCCACTTGTTAGAATGTAAGCCAAAGTTTCATAGTGGTGTTTTATACATCGGAATGGCAAAAGTTCATGCAGTGTTCAGCATAACACTCTCGAGGTTAATACATTAAAACATCACTTAGTTGCAAGAAAAGTTGTAGGCTCTACCTATGTCGCCAGTGACTCTAAACCGTGTGACAAACTTTTCTCTACCATGCTGGGCCAAAACCATTTAATGAAATCCCCACTAGACAAGTCACACATCTGGATAAAGATTTCTATTAATAAGTGCAGTCTGCTTATAACACTGCATGCATCATGCATCTCGAAAACTGATTCCGAAACTAAAGCTAATTATTTCGGGATGAAAACCCATCGTTACGATTTGTCAAACGTGGAAAGTGATCAACAAACAGTGTAAATCACAAATTTACATGCGATTTAACAGACAGATTAATTTTCTCATTATAGGCTTGTCATCTCAATAACAGCTTCTCACCGATTACAGTCATGTATGCTTCAGTTGCATTTCCGCATTGAGACTATCTAGTTGCGGACTGATGAAACTTCATTTCCATTGCGCATGCATCATAGAAGGAAAAACGAAGAAGCTTATGAGTAGAAATACTAGTAACTGGGCTTGTAAATATAAATCAAATTCTCGTGTCAACTATATATGCATATATATATGTATATATGACTATCATAATCTTAAAAGTCTGTGTGTTTTAGGTGACCACAGTTGCTATGGTCTGAGCAGACTCTTGAAGCAACGCACATGGAAAATTCCGTTGGTATCCTGCGGAAATGCACAAGCTTCTCATAATACATTTCAGCGTCTTCTGACATCTGACCCCTACTTTCCTTCTGCAACAATGACTCTCCCACATTATTTACCACGAGTTTACAGGGAACCCATGAGAGGGAAGTCAAAGATGGCTTGTGTCCCTGATGTCGTGTCCCCGTCACAACGGCTTCTTAACGACTGGGAACATCCCTGATATCTAATACCCCATGTCTAATACCAGTGCCTAGGAGGGAATCTCTGAATTAATTAACAATGGAGAGTAACTCCGCGCTGTTGAATATTCTTTAAAGTTAGTTTCGCCGTATTTTCACAGTTTATAACGCAGATGATATAGAATATTTCACTTATGAGAAAAGGTGTTCCAAGCGAAATTAAAAATAAAAAGGCCATACGGCTACTGTTCTTCGATCAGGCAGATGTTCTGGGTGCCCGGACAGATTGTTACCACTATGCATTTTAATCGAAAATGTGATCTCCCATATTTAAGTAATCTAATGATGAAGCAGTTAGCAAACTGCACACATTTCAGGTAGTTAGGCGGAAAGATCTCATGAATTGTCAACGACTTTGCAATTTCGCAAGGAGCATTTTGATGCCCTTTTATTTTGTTTATGAATGAAATGTCCGCTCATACCATCCAGTTTAATCGGATGTAAATTTGCCGATGCAGTTGTCCTAGGATGCTGTTTTATTAGTTTACTTGAAGTCGAAGTATGTTTTATGAACTGAGATATGCTTATGTTCATTATTTGCAGTCCCGTTGCGAAACTAGCAAGATACTTTTAATCAAAATATACACAGACGAAGAACAAAAGAAAAATAATACTCGACTATCACATCAACCGTCAGACCCCAAACATGTCTGCAAATTTCCTTGTGTCAATATGTCAACGTGGAACGTAAGGCAAAACAGCGTCACAATACGATAAAGTGCGGAAATGGAAATTCTAAATTTCGAACGAGTAAAAGAGAAAGCGTTTTGTAAGCCCATTGTTCAGTTAATACAATTAGCCAATTATGACCATAGAACCACTCTTATTGTAACCAGCAAGTTATTGAAAAAGATAGTGAGAAAGGAATCTCTTGATAAGGAACTGCAAACAGAAATATGCTCGATGGATCGTGCTAATTGTGGGTAGCTTTGCTGAATCCGTCCACAGAGAGCGACAGGGAAGCATTATAACCAAGAGTGGGTAAAGCATGAAGTCATACGTTTAAAAATTACCATACAGTGTATTTAACGTATCTTCCGTCTGAAGGTATAAGAAGAAAAATTTTGCTAATGTTTTGATTATCAATTGGAAAATCGAAACTGAAACTATGTGTAGACGTACTTTTGAGCCAATCAAGCCACCGGTCCCTCTTCTTTGAACTATTTATTTTTGTGATGCACAGTGATTGCCGTACCAGGAGACTGCGTTTTAGTGTAAATACCACCAAATCTTATGCTAGGGAATATCGAAAGCAGCCACCGTTTAACCGCAGTACAGTTTCTCGTTTTTTCTCATCTGAACATGTTTCCTGTACCAGGAAAATTCTAAAAAATTTACTAAGGCTACCATTTTACGTTCTTATACTCATTACGGTAACCGTAACATGTTCTTTAAATCAAGGTTTCATAAATGCACCTATTCTCCCCTGTTGTTTGTACTGCTCCCCTGTTAATTTACCTGGAGTTCTGCAATATCATTTCCTGGTTTTCTGCTTTCGCAATGTAAACCCTCGTTAGTGTTATCGTAACCAGGCATTTTGACGTATGCCGCAAATTCATCTTGCAGGATATTAAACGATAATTCTGGCTACTTTCACTCTATTACAATAACTAAAGTAGCTACTCCTTCCATGCGGCTGAGGTTAATAGTTTTCTTATATTTCGTCGTATTGCAACTTTATTTTGGCCCCTTCTCAATTGCAAGACCGTTTACAGGAATGAATGCGCGCTTCTTTTGCTTTTCTTTGTCACTGTGCAATTTTCACCGTTTTAGTAGTAGTAGTAGTAGTAGTAGTAGAAGTAGTGGTACAACCTCCGCACGACTATAATATGAGTGTACTGTAAATGCGGCTACACGTGGGTATAAAATATATCTTGATGGGACTTGACTATGGTGATTCAACAAAAACCCAGTTCATTTTATCGCTACTTTTTGTTTCTTCCGTTTTGTGATTTTTCATTATTGTCATTACATGGGACACGCTAGAAACTACCTTGTTACCCGTGATATATTAATTTGCCATCGGTCTATGAAATTACCATGGCCGTGTGGAGTGATGGCACGGCATGAAGCACAATCACTACGAGATGCAGTGCAATCAATGTAGAGTGGGTGCAGTCTGGAACACTTATTATCTGGGAATAAGACAACAGCGTTTCGTCCCATTAAAGCTGTTGGCATCATGGAACTAGACACTACCTACTACTATTACTATCCTTCCTACAACTATTAATACTTATACTACTACTACCACCACAACTACTACTAGCTGACTATTTGTTTGTTGCACGACGCATGACAAAATTCAATCCTTCACATTTTAATATGTTAGTTGTGTATTACTGTCAATCTGCTAAGTCTATGCAGCGTGCTCAAATTATTACACCGTTATCTTCCTCGCAATATGGTGGGACATTTTATACTCTTTTGCTAAACCTGGATATTAGGGGATGTTTACGTTTCAGAGCACTCTTATAGATAGTGTGTCTGCCACTTGGCTTCATTCTGAAAGGTTAAATATCACGACCAGTAACGGTAAGTTAGGATAATGAGTAAAGTACTGCTAGTAACCAATCATCGTCGGTTTTATTAAGCGAGGAAATTATTTAAGTCATGAGGCATCGACCATTTTATATAATGTCAGTTGGAATACTCAAGTAATAGAGTATGTGCCGTATTGTGATATTATTAAGAGAACTCCCAGCATTCGTGGGTGGTGCCTTCTTTACTCCGTTTACCTGGTAACAGCTTGAACTCTACGATGAATTTCACCAAGAATTCACGGTCGGTGCTGTACCCGCAGCGCATTTCAGATGGAGACATATTCCTTCGCCAGGTCATCTATAATTACATCAGGAGGTTATATAGCTAGATCATCACACTACTATACAAGCGTGGCAGCAGGACAAGTCCAGCGATATATCAGTAGATGACACTACTTCCGGGCATCTCTTTTACTAGGATTCAATTGTCGCTGATGTAACCATATGGTAGCTGGAGGTTAATAAAATCATTACTCCCAAGCGATACGGGTTTCGCCAGAAGGAGTCAATATCCACGAATCTACTGATTGCTCGTGCTGAATGGATGGAAGCTGTCGATGTTGGTGCAAGGGTGCATGCCCTCTAGCTGGATTTCTCAGAGGTGTTCGACTGTCTAGATCATCGCATTCTATGTTACAAACTACGGAATTATAGAATTGTCTATCCCGTTCTCAAAAAGATAGGCAAGGTTCTCGTTCGGCATTTGTAGAAATGGGTTAGTAACACCATATCCATCCCTTTCATCTACCTTTGTTTAGTGCATAATTCCCTGTACCGATGGAGTAACAGTGTATCATTCGAAGAAAACAAGACGAATAATCTTGAAGATATTACGTCAGTGTCCTACTTAACTTTTTACTTCACATCCAATCAAATTCATGGCCTCTCATCTACTGAACTCGGTGATAATTTCACCACAGTCATCCTGCAACATGGTATTGTTTCAGAAAAGGTTACCGTGCCTTGATGTTTAAATTTATGAGGACCGAATTCTTGCAAACCCTATTTGCTAGATACCATCGTTGCTTATTTTTGCCTTCCGAACCCTAACTACTCGACCGTCTCTGTTTCTAAGCAGAGTTCAGCTATACGTGTCCTTAATATGTGTTCCAGTACGGATTTTGCTCAAGTTCAGCTTCGCTGTACATAGACTTCATGAGAATAGTTAGAACTTGGTAGAAAAGACGTTAACCAATGCTGCACATGGTTTTTCCTGGTTGAACTGGTCGGCTGGTTTTCACTTCGTTTTGTCGTCTTCTGTGAGGCTGAGAATACGAAGGTCAACCTGATTTCTGTGCATTTATTGTCACGAAGATCCACTACTGGGAGGGAAAAGGCCTATTGTCCGATAGGTTCAAACTTTTGCTGGCTGTTTTAAAAGATAGACAAGTGGGTATTTAGTGTACTTGCACTATGTCCGTCTTTATTTAAGGAGGAGGCTAGACCTATTTGAAACAGTTACAACCTAGGGATACCTAAGGGACATATTTAAAAATTAAATGCCATAGCCCTAGTGTAATTTCATTGGAGGGAAGACTGTATATGAGCGTTTTGGCTTTTTATCTATGTAACTGCATGTGATAATAGATCTCATACATATAATTCGATTCCCGTAGCAGATACAAGTAAAACCATTTCACACAGTACTGAGCCCAACCTTTTCAGGAATTAACATGCCCCTGTGTCATGGCTGATTAAAATTACTATTCATGGTCCACATATTTCATTACCACCCAGAGCTAAAATGCTTGGATTTGATACAATTTAGATCCGAGTGCTCTAAACTATCCACTTTGTGCAACGCAATCACAAGCAAAACTACACACTTTGCACATTCACTTGTCTGTCATTTGTTTTTAATCCACGTCGCAAGTTACCTGGTGTCAATATGTCCTGCCGCTTTGCAGTTAGCTAAAAGTGGCGCAAATAAGTGAGCATTTGATTTGGGTTTTTGTGTTCTTTCCGCTTACAATGACCAAATCAATGAGTATGATTTTATTTTATTTTTTGAACTTTGTTTTAAGTAAGATTATAGGTATGTGTAACAAGACGAATCAACTCAACTAGGACTCCGAAGTTATTCGACGCAAAAACGTTTATGGCACCACAAGAGATAATTCATGCTGAATACATATTTTAAATATTTCTTTTTCATTTTTCACTTTAAGAATGTGATTTGTGAACGGAAAGTCGGTGGCTGGATAATCAACTCCGTCGAATCTGGTGGAACGCCATTTAGTTAATCTTACACAGTGGTTAATTAGGAGCTGGGCATAAAAGATATCTGAGCCACAGACAATGTGGCAAACTTAGTTTTCTTCCGGTTGCATTTGTCTATCGCAAGCCGAAAAACTCAATTCTAACAGTTCATTGTAAGTCTATTTTTGCTCTGCAGTCCGCTTGCTAATGAATGGGGACAACAATCAATAGGGCGGGCAAACTTATCTGATAAAGCTGAGAAACAACGAACGGAGCTGTACAATGACAACACTCTGTCGGTTTAAGCAACGTCACAGATATGTGTTCCTGACCAATGCTGTCAGCCAATGTTAGTCTGTCTTTGTTCACAATACCAGCAAATGTGGTATAATGCAAATAAAGTGGATAAGTGAATTCCTTTTGTCATCTTTAGAAAAACCAGTTTACCAGTCCGTTTAACTGTCCCAGAAACGCTTTGGCATGTAGGAATATTTTAGCGTGCAAGGGTTATCGGTGTTACACTTAACAACTCCAGATGATGCTGTTCTTTGCATATTAGGAAATGCATTCAGGTATTACTGCGTTAATGATGATGGGCTTTGGGCTTACCATAGCATCAAGAAGTAGAAAAAGTACTTCCCCATGCAGTAGCATCACACGTATTATACGACCGTTGTTTCTGCGTCTCACTACAATGGCGCTTACACTGAACAGAGTGAACAGCATTTCCATCTTCTAGCACAGGTTGTCTGGACAGAACTCCACATCTCCATACGTATCTATCCGTATTTGATTTGTAGTTTTATCGCTAATGCCTGCATGATCCATTTGGCACGCAGCAATGCTTACTGATGATGGGCTGCACAACTGGTCGGACGCATGGAATTTGCTCGTTTGCTTCAACTCCAAAATTTGGTGTGACTGCGTGCTCAGCTTCTTGGTATTATACGACCATAATTCCTTTTGATCCACTCGCTCAGCTGAGAGTTTGGTTATCATCACGGTTACACTGTATCTGAAACCGCATCGGTAGTGCCGGCTGCCCCACCCGAATGGGTATGCACTCTTAAATGTTTAGCACTGAGCCTTTGGATGTTAAGAGTAATGGTGCCACAACAAAGGTTTTGTATCTCGGTGTATTTGTAGGGGATTAAAGTGAAAAGTTACTTGCTTTCTAAAAACGTCTCTCTTAAGATTTTCTAAATCTGAAACATGGCTTTTCTGGATAGAATTTCCGATACTGATTAGTGAGAATGATTCAAGTTTGTAAAAGTTTGCACAAGAAGAATGCCATAAATCTGCATTCAGTATGTTATCCCCTTATTTTCCTCAGCTGATTTGAGCATCGTGTTTAATCATTTTAGCGGAGTCTAGCAGAGGCTCCTGCTTAGTTATCATTTACACCAAATTCTCGGCCTAGATTTCGGTTCCTCCGTCATGCTTAAGTGCAGAACTGGCGCCGAGAACACACGAGGATTGCTGAATTCCTACCTAGTCAATACAAATCTAAACGTTACCCTTGTCGACGCCCATTCTCAGTCATTTATTGTGTGTGCGTGAGAGCGACCAAGGTTTTGTTTAACAAGTAAGAAAGCTGTGCAAGCCAAACTTTTGCAAGTGTTAAGTCTTTATACTTTAGCAGTTCACAGTTGGAGTTTGGCTAAAAGTAGTACTTCCACCGAAAATTTGGTATGTACCTAGCTTGTTTTTCAGCTGCGTCTCCTTTTGATTGCCATAGTTCACTGACCTGAGGTTAGCCGATTATCAGTATCGAGTGTAATTGATTTTCTTTATGCATCTCATGTAATTTCGTTTACTGGCTGCATAGTTTTTGAACTGGTGTAAGTGCGATCACAAAGTTGCAGTTATCTTCCTGTCCCTCGGATGGCTTCGACAAAGTTTCTCTTGTCTTGTATAATTCACCAAGTTCAGTATTTTCTATTGACTGAATTTAGTCTGCTGTGTTCCTTTTTCTAAAACTGCTATCGTAACAATGATAAAAGCAATAATATTTGGACACAGAAACGCTGCGATGCGCTCGCATACCAGAGATTCCACCATAGCAATAAAAAATTACGCTTTGCTACCGGAAGTATAACTTCACGCATTTGGTTCTTCACTGAATCGTCGGGCCTTAGACGGCTGCCAGACCAAAAATAATAACTGGGGTAGGTTTTGTTTAAGCAACCTAGACAAATCTTAACGGAAATGTCTCAGGGTAACTTTGCTGATGTACAACATTCCGGAAAAGCCTCATTTTATTGTCAATGAGTTATCTACACATAGTTAGTTAGAAATATGTTAATTGGAAGTCCAAATAGGTTAACGTTACAATGGACGATGAACAGTGACTTTATAGAGGTTATGAAGCACTGCACTACAAGTGCGTTCGGGTGTTGTAGCGAACTTAACGAAAACATCAAAAAGTCAAACAGCTAATAATTTTATTGACAAAAGCAGGATTTATTTTTATACCTGTTTGCGTTGCAGTAGCTCTACTTACCTCCTAGTTTCTCAGCACAAGCATGTAACCAGTGGGAAATTCAAGACATTTCCAGAGTTTTACTGTGTGATAATGCTGAGTGACACGTCGCTGAATGCATCATTCAAAAGTTTTATTAATGGAACTGTTATCGGTATACAAAAATGAATGCAGGAACCTGGTTTCAAAACTGAATTGCACAGGTAGAAAATAAATATCTGGGCCACCTCAGGCGGCATATTGTTCCGTCACTTGTAAGTAGTGATCTCTCAAGCTTACGTTACTGATGGGTAGAAGTAAAGAACTACACTAATGAGTTTGATCGTGCAGGGTCATGTAGGCAACTATATGTCTCGTATACAGCGTTAGCGTCTGCTGAAATTTTCCAGGCGTTTCAGCTTACTGTTGCGTGGACAACTGCGCAATCCGAAAACTTTAAAACGTCTCCAGCGCAGTGAGATTGTGTCTTACATATGGCTGACAGGATTGAATAGCGCATTTGTAATAGGTGCGAGAATTGGAAAGGGGGGTCAGTTGGAAAACAGATATCTATATGTTCGAACGCCTGTCTCAGTAGCACGACATGCCGGTCATCAGCCTTTGATAACTTTTCGGATTGCCCGGAACAACAAACTAAAAAGAAGCTGCAAAGCGTAGTGCAAATTCGACAGAATGCCACTTTGGTACATATTTTTAGAGTCGGCTGGCGTAAGTGCTATTATGCCGTAAGGAAGCACTTTGCATTTGGTCACTTTGGAATGTAGTACATTAGAAACTGCCTATTGATATTTCACATGGAAGTCACAGATATTCCTAACAATATTTCTTCGTGTCTTGATATCGTCGGCAAAATTTAAGGATATGATATGGTTACTTGTGTGAGATCATTGACGGAAGCAAAGAACGAAGGGGAACATAGAACAGAGTCTTGAGGCACACCACCCTCCAATTGTATAAGCTCGGATAAATATCTCCAATAATAACGGTTTGAAGAGAAAATTGACAATTCAGCTGAAGTCAGTGTCACTGACATTGATACTGGAGCTTGGAATGGATAATCCGACGGAGTAGACAGTCGAATATTTTAGATAAATTCAGTTAGATTACATCAGCGTCCAAGCTGGTGTCGGCTGATTCGTTCCAGCCACTTCATGCTACTAATAATTTTTTGACGCAACAAATACTAAAAGATCGCCTAATGGCAAGGCCATCCAAAATGTGCAGCATATTGCATCCTCAAGGAGCTTGCTGTTTATGTAGCCGTCATCAGCTGTCCTGAACAGAGGGGACAATTGCTTTGCTTTTAGAAGACCAGGAAGGCGTTTAAAAAGCCGGTTGGAGTCTAGCAATGTCTTCGCTGAACATTTTTACGCATTGGTTATGTTGAACCACGTACATAGCTCAATTATCTAGTTTTTCAGCGAATCCATGATCTCTTAATGTTGAGTTTCATACTGTAATCTATTTACGCATCCTGATCCCTACCAAAGACATCATTCTGTGTCCATTGCAAACCTAAGTCTCTGAAGCATCCTAAACCAGTCATTTGAATCTACTATGGAAGTTCATCTAGACGAGCTTGTATGCGAATATAGTTAGGAATGCTCCGTTTGTAATGCTACTAAGTTGAGCTTAAAGGTCGTAGAGCATAACGAGGAGCCACACAATAGTTTTCCCATTATAATGTTTCTCATAAAACATGAAAGTTACAATTGCATGATAACTGCCAACCCAATAGCAGTATACAGGTTTCCTGTTGGTGAACACCAGATTTAACACTGATGGCCTGTCGCCTCTTCAGAAAGGAGTCGGCGCAATAAAATGTTTGAAATGGAAACACAGTCATTGAGCACCTGTTGAACGGCCTTTGTTTGTTTGCCATTGATGGCAGAAACTTCCAAGTAACATAAACGACAATGTCTACGATGAAGAATGAGTGTATTTAGAGATTTGGTTGCATCTTGGAGCCGTAATAGGGTGACAGTTCATCGCGGACGTAAAAGATGCGGGACGGTGCACTAATAATCTAAGGTTTGTGTCTCTGACTCCTTTCTGCAAACAGCAACGAAGATAATCGGAACGTTGAATCCCCCATGGCTTCATAATGCAGGACATAAAGTATACGGACTAGTATTCACTATTTCACTGATTTTTCGGTGCTGTGTATACTGGAATGAATGTAGCTCATCACATCATAGGAAATCGGAGATTCTTTTGGCAACTGTTAACAAGCATGGAGACCTTATTGATAATGCCTAAGGGAAACGAAATTCACTTAAAGGGACACTTCAAGTGGACACAGATTTCACTACGTGGGATTAATGGCAGTCATTGAGGGAAGTAGACAGAGTAGTATTCCACGGTTATTTGTTTGCTGTAACCCATATATTTGCAGGTTAGATTTGTCGTTCTACCTCAAACAAGTATAAGGGCTGCTCTCTATCACCCGAGGGAGTAGCCGCATTCTAATCTGAATAGCAAATTATAATTCAGCGTCCACTTTGCGTTACCCACGTCGTTGGCTTTGACAGTAACTTGTTCTTCTGGCCGTAAATTATTATCCAGCAAATCGCAAGAAATCACATGATCACGTGAGCGCACAATCACGCTCATCTTTCCAGCACTTCTCCAACTGACCGCTAAGGCCAATGATCATCAGTCTACCCAATCACATGACAGCGCAGTAGGCATATTTGCGGTGGGAATAGAGGCTACACGAAAAATAAAATTCTCCTCTCCAAATGACTTGCATCACGAATGTGTAACAAGACCACAATGTATACTGAATGACCTCATCTTAGTCCGCTGTTGAAGTTACCTTCCTGAATGCCAGATCTGCGCAGCTGTGTTGCTCACGGGTGGTTTATACTCACCTCGCTAGAAGATGCAATGGAGTCCCTGAGCACAAGTTGCCAAACAATTGTGTCAACCAAATGGTGTGCATGCTAACGTGGTGATTATGATGCGCCATGTCCGGCCTCTAAACGCAGTGCACTACAGTTCCTCGCGGTTATGCTGTGTAACGCTTCGGTCGGAAGATTATGAGGAGACAGTTCTCTTTTCAGCGACTCGCCTCTTTACTACTCCAAACATTGCTCCTATTCTTCAGGATGTTCTCTGGAGCCAACGACAGAAACGCAAACAAAATCCGGATGACTTATGTAAGCAAAAGGCGGTAAAATTTACCTCTACCCATAATGCTCCAGGGCCTCAGACTTCAAAACGGCTAGTGACCAATGCACATAACTGGGATGAATGGCGCGTTGTCATTGAATTGCTCTCCTCTGCAAACGTTATAGCTAAACCAAGAGCATGTTTAACGTTATCACCCAAATACAAAGATAACCGTCCCAGAGTGAAGAAAGTGACATTACAAATGAAATTGACGGCAGATATGGTGATGGTATTTTAGCATAAAATGTACGAAGTGCTGCTATACGAAATACTTATACAATGATGAACACCTGGCTATAAATGGACTACACGAAACAAGCTGTTTGCCTGTGAAAACCCGTCACCATGCAAATCAGAACTAGGTCATTGTGAAAACAATCCGGTGGCTAATGGAGGACAAGTTTCTCATCCACTTGCAGACACTGAATACTCTATTCAACAATCCGGAAATTCTCTAGAGCCTGAGTCTCTGGTCCTACAAACTAACGAATGGCAGCGAAGCCCATAAAGGCCGAAATAAACTCTCACCAGAAAATGGCATCCGCAAACGCGCTTCTAACTAAGACTCTCGGCTGTTTGTACACAAATTCAGATCTACTAATTAAGATAACCGAACTATGCACTGGTCAGCCTTCAAGGCCTTGGGACTTAGTTTTGATCAATAAAAGGTGGCTGAAAAAAGATCAGGGATCCTGAGATTGTTCTGCACAGGCTGATTCCCATAAGAACTGAGTAGAGGTGGAGTACTGTAGTAAGCATCTGATCTAGGTGTTATTATTATCGGCGATCCAGATACGCAAGTATTCGACTCTCTCTGGTGTCGCCTAAATCTGAAACCTGGTGCTGTTTGCTCACTTGCAATTATATGCCGCCTTCCAATGTCTTTCCTTAAAAAACGAAAACAACTTGTGGTCTGCTTTGAAGCAAAACCTAGCACGGTCATATGGTCGCATTATTTTGGTGGGAAACCTCAACTTGCATGCAGTCGAAATCGCAGCTTAACACTGCGAATAATTCACAGCGGACTTGTAGGAAGTAATTGCCGATATACCGATCTACAACAATAGCACTTATACCACGCAACCCAGAACGCGTGAATAACCAACTGTTTTGGTCACTGTGCTCACCAACGAGGGAATAATGGTCGATAGCGTATCAGTAGCCGCACCAAAAGGCTGTAGCGATCACGCAATAGTGCTCTTTTGTTAAATCTACTAAACAGAGTATATCAGGGAGAACAACGGCGAAGCCTGCGTCGTCGCCCATTACGACATCCTCTCAGACCACATTCAAGAAAGCAACTTGTCCTCTCTAGTCAAACAGCCTCCTGTCGTCGTCGTCTAAAAGGAATTTGTTTGACAGTTCAACTGTCAAATAGTTAAAGCATCGCAAACCAAATGGATATGTTCACTTTGTGTGCGGTCGCTTCGAATCGCCACTCTTGTCTTTTTGTGAAACATTCATCCCCGCCTTACTACAAGACGTTCCATGGTTTTTAGTACTGTGCAACCATCCCATTAGTGACGTGTATGCTCATCCTAGTCCAATGGTGTGACCTGTTAGCAGAGCATAAACGCCAAGATTATAGCATTGCAAGCAAGCCTGATCCAGGACAGCTTATTGCCTCTAAGATAAGCAATAGGTCGCAAATTTTATTACCCAACCCATGATCTCCTCCAATTTTAGAAGAACGCCAAGCGAAAAATAACGCGGCTCTGATAGTCAAGCAGTATTTAAGACCACGAAAATCAGACAAACCAGAAAGGTGTACTCGAGCAAATTCCGCCTGGCTTAACAGCCTCTCTTATTAACAAGGATTGGTCAGCACAACATCATGGGTCTGCATCTGCAAATCAAGTGTCTATGGTTGACTTGAAGACCCCAGGGAATTTAGTCACCTGCGCACAAATTATTGCTAAATTCAATCGGAAAGCCACAGTTTAGTTCTCCAGTGTTGCAAACACCGCTAACGTGGACAGAAAGAAAACAAGTACGTCATCATTACCTGGCAGAAAGACAGGATAAAGATCATCGAACCTTAAGAAAAATGGGATCCAACTATAACTGTCCGCCGGTTCTGTGCAGAAATGCCTCCGAAACTACCTCCATCGCATTGCAATGTGGATTTTCTAACGGCCGAGACCAGTTGAACTCATCTATTTAGATCAATTTAAAAGTCTATACCATAAGCATAATACTCGTCACGTGAACTCTGCACAAAATGACGAAGCCTAATATATTAGAAGGAAATTAGAACCCGCCACTAAGGTAGGGATACTTTCAATCTGTAAAATTGCACTGCTGCAAAAATCCTGTGGGATATCCATCTATCGTATCGCCCGATGGAACAAGGGCAAATACAAAAGACACATTCTGCCAAGACACAGCAAGCAGGATCGTGTAAGCACATTTTTTATTCACGAAGTGCCATTGCTTCCTTCTCAAGATAGTCAAGGGATGAAAATCACGATTTGGAAAATAGGCGGCTCATCCCACAAAACACTTGTCTTGGCTAATGTCATTGCTCGGTCGTCCAAAAGATTACCTTCCACACAAAAATATATAGAGGATGCAGCCCTAAAATCGTAAAATTTGTA
Source organism: Dicrocoelium dendriticum (assembly GCA_944474145.2). Taxonomy (NCBI): domain Eukaryota; kingdom Metazoa; phylum Platyhelminthes; class Trematoda; order Plagiorchiida; family Dicrocoeliidae; genus Dicrocoelium; species Dicrocoelium dendriticum. The sequence goes on along the minus strand of OX104068.1, from coordinate 74,198,931 downwards.
GTTCAGTCGCAGCAAACAGCGACAGAAGTGCTAGAACAAAGGCGATTAAATATAAAAGCCTCTCCATATGAACTTGGTTTAGAAGCTCAGACGCTGTTCAAAGCTCAGCTTTGGGCTTACCTGAAAAGCAAAAGGGATTACTCAGGAGCTACAATTTAACCACCGTTGAGGCAATGATGTATTATGTCCGGTACGGAATGGGAAGTAATTTGGTCAGAGTATACTATGCATGGTGTATAACTATCCAGTCAGGTAAAGAACAACAGCCAAAATAATATAAGTCGCAATTCTCACACATTTGATTTATAGAGCCTTCTGTAGGCTCCCGCATACCGGGAAAATATTTTGTCTCTAAACCAATATTGAAGAACTTTTGATAAAATAACCAACTGCAAGGATCGCTACATTTCTAAGGTTTGCGATATCATCGGTGTCGCGGAAATATCTTTACACACTGGAATGACGGACAAAAAAATCTCGCAGACGGGCATGTCATTTGTCCGCAACAACAGAGTTACAAAGGGAGGAGGAGTAATGCTTTACCATCAAAGTGACCTACAGTGCGAGGCCGTAGAAGATTCAGACTCACATGCCCAGATTCTCTTCTGTGCCGCCTGCAGTTAAAAGGTAGTGCCATTTGCTTTGTAGCATTGATGTAACGTCCCCTAACTCTTCACTCGAAATAGACTGCCACCTTTCTACTGCTCTAAGACGCACTCTATGGCGAAAATATACACATCTTAAACATGAGTGACTTCAACCTACAGCTTTTAGAAACTTGTGTTACGATCGGAGAAACATTCAAAATGATTTACAGGAGCTTGTAACCATTGTTCCGCCCTACAATCACGTCACTTTGCCCACTCGATTCAAAAGAGGTAACAAACGATATGTGCTGGATATTATGCTTATCATTTGATTGGCGTGTTGGTGACAGAATTTCATTTGGGTCGCAGTGAGCGTGGAATCATCAGTTTCAACTTCATGTGTTATGCGGAATATCGGAATTAAGCTCTGAGATGGTGCACAGTATTACACGCTACAACCGCTTAGCCCAGCTTGTCAGTGCAACAACCTGGTCGTTCCTCGCCGGAGAGCTCTCGAAAATCCACTAGCTCGAGTTCATCCAAAACTTAAGTCTCTAGTTAGAAATCCTTCAAGGACAAGAGATTGCAATTTGTTTAAACCAGTTGATTACGTTTGGAGTAGAACTCGAAACTGGCTCGAAGTACACAGTGAAGCATAGTAAAAGTATGGGTTAGCTCCAACGCAAGAAAAACGGCGCAAGTACGTAGCCAAAGGTAACCACTCCATTCATCATTTCAGAGAAGTATAGACACATAACAATAGTGTCTGCCGAAGGCCTTTAGCGATAACCCCACAAACTGCAGTAGAAGTATGTCAACTGACTTCATAGGCAGAGACCATGCATTCCTTCACTACAGACGACTGATGGTCCAAAGAGAAATGATGTAAATGCAGCAAACGAGTTGCGAATGCAACATGCCCCCAAGTTTCAGAGGGTCTCGCCATGAAGTAATGTTCTAGCTTTTCTTTCCTGTGACAGGACTAACTCACGTCACTATTAGAGCTGGAGCTCTACTGCAGAAGCTGACGTCAAGGCACAACCACAACTCCTCCGGGAGTCGACACCACTCGTCCAGAGGCAGTAGGGGTCGCATCAAGCCATATTTGCCGTTTCGCTGGTTTGTTATCCGGAAAAATGTAACATAATTACGCCCAAGCAACACGGTTTCCGTGGACAGCGATTGTGCATAACGAATATACTCATCGCACGGAGAATTTATATCGAGTCGGCTGGTGTTGGAAATGGTGCTGATATGATCAGTCCGAAAACCGTGCGATTAGTAAATTCTGGCGTTGCAGCTAACCCATACTTTTACTATGCTTCACTGTGTACTTCGAGCCAGTTTCGAGTTCTACTCCAAACGTAATCAACTGGTTTAAACAAATTGCAATCTCTTGTCCTTGAAGGATTTCTAACTAGAGACTTAAGTTTTGGATGAACTCGAGCTAGTGGATTTTCGAGAGCTCTCCGGCGAGGAACGACCAGGTTGTTGCACTGACAAGCTGGGCTAAGCGGTTGTAGCGTGTAATACTGTGCACCATCTCAGAGCTTAATTCCGATATTCCGCATAACACATGAAGTTGAAACTGATGATTCCACGCTCACTGCGACCCAAATGAAATTCTGTCACCAACACGCCAATCAAATGATAAGCATAATATCCAGCACATATCGTTTGTTACCTCTTTTGAATCGAGTGGGCAAAGTGACGTGATTGTAGGGCGGAACAATGGTTACAAGCTCCTGTAAATCATTTTGAATGTTTCTCCGATCGTAACACAAGTTTCTAAAAGCTGTAGGTTGAAGTCACTCATGTTTAAGATGTGTATATTTTCGCCATAGAGTGCGTCTTAGAGCAGTAGAAAGGTGGCAGTCTATTTCGAGTGAAGAGTTAGGGGACGTTACATCAATGCTACAAAGCAAATGGCACTACCTTTTAACTGCAGGCGGCACAGAAGAGAATCTGGGCATGTGAGTCTGAATCTTCTACGGCCTCGCACTGTAGGTCACTTTGATGGTAAAGCATTACTCCTCCTCCCTTTGTAACTCTGTTGTTGCGGACAAATGACATGCCCGTCTGCGAGATTATTTTGTCCGTCATTCCAGTGTGTGAATTTGAAGAACGTTGGGACCTTGGACCCCATACTATTTCGCCTCTCTTCATAACTGGCTGCTGGTCACCGGGTAGTCATTTCAGGTGATGATCTTTCTTCCTCACACTCAATCACCTGTGGGGTGTTTTAAGGTAGCGTGCTCGGCCCCTTACTCTTTTGCTCTACATCAATGTCTTCACCATATCTCTAAAACAAAATACATCATTTTTACTTGTTGACCATATCTAATCAGTCTGTAATTTTTTGGAGTGCCTAGCTTCACGGGTCCTTACTGCAAATTCAAGATGATTTACTTTCCCTGGAGTTATAGTTTTGCGCATTGGTGATGAACCTCTCGTCTACAAAATCATGCATCACGTTTTACGGCTGTTGCATCCCCGAAGGATCTATCAGCCTATACAATGAACGCGTCCCTACACAGTTGTCCACGAGAGACCTTGGCATTAGGTACTCGTCTAACTTCAATTTCTCTGAAAAAGGCCCAGTACCAAGTAGCACGCGCCAGACTATGTTCAATATGTCAAACAAAATATACACAACTCGTGCTAGAGTGGAGCTTTTCCAGCTACTCACTCGCCCCATGCGCGAATACTGCAGCATAATATACGGAAATATAAGAAAGGGTGATAGAATTGCTGTGGAGAACTTACAGAGGTCGTTTATTAAACGTATGATTGGTAAACACTCTGCAATGAGTTATCGAGAAGGATGTGAGAAACTGCATCTTGAACCAATTTGCATTCGATGATTAATGCACAACTTGTTGCTGCTTTTCAACATGTTATGCGAAATGGTCTCTTCCAAACTGCCTACACTGAATTTACAACATTGCTCAACTCTAGTGCTTCGGAACAAAGATTTACATTGAATATACGGAAGACTAGAACGAACAACCGCTCCAATAGCTTCCTGGTCAGATACAGCTATTTGTGGATTAAACTACCAATAACACAAAGGTCATGTGGCAATGTGGTAGCATTTAGTAGCAGACTCATCAGTTAACTTGATCAACTACCCTAAGTTCTATATTTACACGGGAAAAATTCCTCGATGAGCTGTTCCAAAGGGGGCCCAAAAACAAATAAACACCAATGTTTTCATAACCAGGCTTTGGCCTAAACCATCCGCCAGAATGTTAATACATGAAACGCATAATCCGATACTCCACCTACGTATGTCATCCATTCAAGAGCATAGATACTTCTGTACAAAGTAATCTGTGCCGCTATAGACACAGTTTCTGTTATCAGGAGAGATATCCCTATTATTATTATTATTATTATTATTATTATTAGGTAGAATTTCGTCACATCTAGGCTCATTCAGACAGCCGCCACAAGCCCGGAAAAGCACTGTACGCGCGTTTCATCCTTTCGGGAATCATCAGCAGTGCGCATTCCATCGGACCCTTGGTAGGGCTCGAAACCGCAACTCGACTGTTGCCAGTCCGTGGTTGAGACCACTGAGCTACGGGGGACGGCAACGACCATCGTGAATAAGTTACTAGATGTGATATAGCGCCGCTCACTATCCACTGACTTACACGTTACTGCTGTGCAGAGGACAGGGTAGCCCCCTCACCAAGCGACGAGCTTAACAAACTTAAGCCGCCAATTATCTTATGGCATTATAAGCAGTTTGTTCTGTGTACTGATTACAGAAGAGTAGTAGGGGGAGTTGAATGGTATAGGTAGAATTTCGTCACATCTAGGCTCATTCAGACAGCCGCCACAAGCCCGGAAAAGCAATGTACGCCCGTTTCATCCTTTCGGGAATCATCAGCAGTGCGCATTCCATCGGACCCTTGGTAGGGCTCGAAACCGCAACTCGACTGTTGCCAGTCCGTGGTTGAGACCACTGAGCTACGGGGGACGGCAACGACCATCGTGAATAAGTCACTAGATGTGATATAGCGCCGCTCACTATCCACTGTTATCAGGACACAGAACAAACTGCTTATAATGCCATAAGATAATTGGCGGCTTAAGTTTGTTAAGCTCGTCGCTTGGTGTGGGGTCTACCCTGTCCTCTGCACGGCAGTAACGTGTAAGTCAGTGGATAGTGAGCGGCGCTATATCACATCTAGTAACTTATTCACGATGGTCGTTGCCGTCCCCCGTAGCTCAGTGGTCTCAACCACGGACTGGCAACAGTCGAGTTGCGGTTTCGAGCCCTACCAAGGGTCCGATGGAATGCGCACTGCTGATGATTCCCGAAAAGATGAAACGGGCGTACATTACTTTTCCGGGCTTGTGGCGGCTGTCTGAATGAGCCTAGATATGACAAAATTCTACCTATACCATTCAACTCCCCCTACTACTCTTCTGTAATTATTATTATTATTGATAGTCGTAGTAGTATAAATATCTCCGTAACACTGATGATATCGCATATGTCAGAAACTTTGCCATCCTTGGAGTTGGTTAGCTTATCAAATACGCAGCCAATCGAATAGTACTTATCACGCTCTAGATTACATTAGCGGTTACCATTTCTTGTGTTTGTTCGCCAAGTGCCTCTTTTAACGACAATTACTTTCGGGTTCATATCGCTTTATCTGACCACACACAAGTTTCCGTTGCTGTGCCTCAGTTTTCCGTTCCAGATCGAGGATAGTTTATTTTGCTCAGTATTGACCTGGCACAGAAAATCACTTCAATATTTTTGTACTTGTTTTTAAAGGTATCAAGATCTGGCGCAGGATTCAGCAGGGTGCTGATCAGATTTCTCTACAATGTGACGCATATATGGTATATCAATGGTTAGTGTAAGATGTGCTACAGTTAAACGTGGGCAATTTCAAGAATCTCTGCATACACCAGACTACCTTTTTCTAAAAGCTAGTTACACAAGTACTGCAGCCATCTTCCTTCGAACGCGATCTTGATGTGCCGGTTCAGGATAAATTAGGCTGATCCGGTAATCGGAACAGGCTCAAAAACTGGCAACGAAAAAGACCTGTTGCGAGGTGCTTTCGGACAAACTGGCATCTCTGTATTCCAGGAAATTCTCAGTGCTTATGTCCCTCCTATGTCGGATATGCAATTCAAGCCTGAATAACATGGCTGAAATACGATTTCACTGTGCTGAAATAACCTCAAAATCGAGCTCCCAACAATGCCATTGGAATATGAAATATACCATCCAAGCAAAAACTAAAAAGTTTGGGAGTATTCAGTGGACAATACTGCCAATTACCAGGCCACTTTATAATGGCACACATATGTGTACACAATCTAAAACACATGTGTCGCTCCTTACTGCAACTCAGCAGTAACACAAAATCGATAGGTGACCACCTGGAACACGACGAGTAGTATAGCGTTTGGAGTGACTTAGAAATTTATTTTCAATTCGAAGGTGTCGCCTTGGAACGCTCTTCTTGAATCGGTAGGACATGCATTTAAACTAGTTATATTTAAAATTTGGTCACACATTTCACTTAAACATTTACAATTGTTTGATTAGCACACTCTGTAAGCTTCGTTCCCGGGAAATTTCTTAGATTTATTCTTCTTCGTGCAGTGCATCTGCGTAATTAAACGTAGTGTATAAACAGTGTATTAATAAAGAGAATTCAATTCTTTTGACTGTAAAATACTTACCGCGTATTTATTAACCTTTTTCGATAACACTCCAGACTACACAATAGGGCTTGTAAGCAGCACCTCCTAAGGGGTTTAAATTCATTGTTCATCATTCGTTCACAGAAAACAAACGAAGTCTTTCCTAAGGAGACAGACGCGAATACCTTTGATTTCTAGGGATATATCCTGGGGCGTTTATAACGTTTATTTATGTTCGCAACTCTACGGTGCCTAAATAATTCAACGAAACCAACGCATCATTTTGGTCTGCGAAGACAGACACCTGCATCAACGAGAGTTAGCGTTAAAGTGCCGTTTTATTCCTTACATGCTTTAAGGAAAGGTCAACAATCTCCGCAGAGTGCAGCACATGGTCCAGCGCTAATTACACACGAAGTTGCTAATGAGCTTCGCCAACTCTTCGTCCGTAGTTTCCAGTGAAAATCTTCATCCCAGCCGTTTTTGACACAGCTCTCAGGGCTCCAGCGTCAAATCACTTGTCATTAAGTCCACAAACGTGATGAAAATACTATTGTCCTTACACGTGCACATTTTTCTTGGCGTAGGCTACATCAGATTAAGGCAATGAAGACAGCAGCCATAAATGTTGCCAAAACATTGGTTTGTTACCTTCACCAATAACTTGCTCAAATGCAGGTCCCCACAATTTGTAGACATAGAATGCTCACTCCCATTTACAAAATTGGGAATTGTGCGGAAAGCTAGAACTACCATACAAGCACTCTCATCCTTGTGTCATTCAAGGTAATGCTAGGTACTAGCACAGCGACGCTCATGTATTACCCTGAGGGCAAAAAAGCATCATAGTGTCAGATCAGCATACATTCCACAGAAACCGGCGGTGCACTAAAAACTTGCTGCAACCAGATCAATATAGACAGAATCAGTAGATGCCAGCTTAGGAGCAGACCACATGCACTTAAATTTCTATAAAGCTTCCGATCGACTGGACCACCGCACGTTCCCTCATGATGTTCGTATGAGTGGTATCGGTGAGCCTGTGCTGGGTTGTATGAGTGAATTACCCCATCAACGTAATCTGGATGTGATAGTCCATAACTCCCCTTCCTACTCAATTGAACTCCAGTGTGGTATGCCCCAAAGATCGATACTGGGACTAACTTAATGGCTAGCATGTATCAACACCAGTGTCAACTTGTTCCATTCCGACTTCTTACTGGTTGCAGTAAATGTCTGACACCATGAGAGTGGACAGTCAGGTATTACTGAAATGCGACTTGGATAGATCTTACAGGTAGTTATTTCAATAGTGAATCCAATTCGTCGTGAAAAAGACCAAACTCGTGAGAATATGCCATCAGCTTATTCATGGACCAAATTTGGGACAAGTTTTATAACGTGCTCCCTAGAAAAGTGACAGCTATCGTGCAGGATAAAGTTGGCTGTTCTAAATAGACTGAAAAGACCTCAAAAAGGGAAGTCAGCACAATGGCTATTAAGGAAAGAGTTTGGAAATTACGAGCCGTTTATCTTCCCATAAATTCTGAACGCGTATATGAGGTCTCACTTGGAGTACGTAATTCAATCCTCGCTTCTCTGGCGCAAACACGATACTGATGCGCATGAAGCTCATTAAAGTCAATAGACCAAAATCGTACCAGATTTTTATACCCATCATATCAACACATATTATCAGCCCTAAGAGTGTAAAGCGATGGACACCGACGTTATTGATAATAACTTTTAGGGGTTTAAATAATACTGCCAAATTTAAATCAGACCTGTCGCGACCTGCTGCAAATCAGCAACAATAGTAAACGCGACAACCACCATCTCAGATGTGCAGCGCACTACACTCGAGTTGATTATCGTCAGAATTTGTTCTGCATTAGGGTGTCCCCTTCTAACGCACGTTATGGTGGCGCCTAAGTTAACGCATTTCAAAGACGTCTTTTGAGGACATGCTATGCCCTACATTTTAGGCGATATTGTCCTTTGTACTCAGAGGACGAAATAACTGGAAGTAAACTATGTGCTCGCAAGCCCTTGCTCCAAAGTAGCGTTGAGGAAATCTACAGCAGCGTTCGTGTTAGTGAGTCAATCGAATCACGAATATGTTTACTTTTATACATATCGTTTTACAATCCTTGCTCCGATGATCAATGTAGACTTGTCAGACACTGGCCATTCCCGTTTTAATTCCTTTTTTATTGAATAAACTATTACGTTGCTCGAAATCATAGTGTTTGACGCCGAGCGCATTCAAATGCAAAGTCATTCCGTTTTCACTTTATAAAACAACTCCTTACCAGGATTTGTCACTGACCGTCATTAACCTCACAATGACGGTGAAGGCTTGAGCATAGCAAAGTCAGTAAAATAACTTGCTGTAACATCACGGGGTGGTTTGTCTCGATCAACATATGTTAATGTAATATTTTTGTATCACCTTACCTTTCTCAACCCCACAGACGGCGGCTTCTGTAAATTCCTTTTCTTCTTTGGGTTTGACTAATCAAACATCCACTGTTCATATACCTTAGTGTCTCGGTGCATTTATCATCCAATTCATCCTAGTCAGCATATTTTTAAAACATTTCAAACGATCTAAATGCTTCTTGTGTAGGTTCGTCGCAGTTAGAGAGAGGCAGACAGCCACCACACATCAAGGAAAGCGCTAGACGGAGGTTTCGTCCCATTGTGACTCGGCAGTAGCGCGCACCCACCGAACCCTAGGGGATTCGAACCCACGACCTTGCTCTTGCGAGTAAGCGATTTATGTCACTGAGCCACGGGTGACAGCAGCGGACCACCATGACTGAAATCTAACTGTGATATAGCGCGGCTCATCCTCCACTGTCTTGCGTGTTATGAATGTGCAGAGGACAGGACTGACCCCAGAGCGACGAGTTTCATTGCAAGCCGCCAACAATGTAGGTGGCATGTAAGCTGCTAACGCGACTAAAAATTATTTCTAAGTAGTAGGGGGAGTTATTGGGGCTAAAGGCTATCTTTTTCCTCCTTCAGGCTCAAAGTGCCCTCCGCATCGTGTGCTGCATTTTTAGGTTTTGTAAATGCGCGCATTCTTCCTAATAAGTCATACCGTTTCCGTATAATTTTCCTTGGAACACTTCAAAAGGATTATGCTATTCTTGTGTGTTAACTACTATTTATTTTCCGATGCCGTAGATTAAGCTAAGATGTTTTCGTGGAATCCCTTCTTAGCATGCAGTTTGACGCGTGATTGTGGTTTTCATACTGTTATAACCAGTATGATGTCTTTTTATTCCCTGCGATCGAACAGAAATGTTGATTTCTTGTGCTACGTCATATTGCAGCTGCATATTGCCCCGTCTGTTATGATGGTTATTTGATCAAACAGCAATGAGGTACCAGGCGCGAAACCATTGTCTTGTTTAAAAATAATATTTTTGTTTCTGGTGTCATTTTACATTATTTTCCCACCGATTATGTGTTGTATTATGTGCGCAGTTTTAGTGTAAATTGTAGGAATGGCTCCTACATTGGTGCATAAATTTTAGCTTGACTTGACTTATGGCAATCTGGAGCCAGATTTGCTCAACAAATGTATCTGCTATGTATAATTTCGATTCAGGCTCATTAGACAAGTACTCTACAATGTCGGAAACTCACCACATAGTATATTTTCTAACCATGTAACTACTTCAGCTAACAGACAAAAGCATACAACAATATGTGCTCAATTGCTGGCGTCAAAAGACACAGTTATTCGTTACCTGGCCAAGTTTCAGATTGATCTGAGAGATTTCATTCAAATACTAACCTGTATATTTTACCGTAAGAATTGCGAGATTCATTGACCTCTTCCGTTTTGCTACTGTTTGGCGTTACTATTTTTCTTTTGACCGGTATGTATGGTATGTATGGTATGGCTAAAATTGCACCCTTCATACTCATGAAAGATACCCTCTGTAGAGATAAGAACCTTTTCGCCAGACAAGTTGGATGCAGCAAATAGCTAGACAAGTTTTGTTTGCGAGGTCGCATCCTTGACTGCAAGAAGGAACTCTTTGAAGTTGAAGGTACTAGATTCACCTCCATTTCACTGCACCCTCTAGAGGAACATATGTATCTTCCCCATTCTAAGACTACACACGTAGACAGCCTAATACATAAATATTCCACGAAGCTGCTCCCTGGGGACACTTCCTGTCTGCAATTGACTTGCATCAGTCGACAGTATGGCTTGATATCAGTATCGCTAAGAGAGTTAGTGACAGCCATATGCAGTAAGCAAACTCCGTAAATGCGCAGTTTGTCTACAGTTGAAGGGATTAAATTGCTTCAAATCTTTCCCAGTCTCTATGGAAATTGTACCCTGTTCTATTTTTCTTCCACTTAACTGCGTAATTCGAGTTAGAAACGCCTACCAGTTGTTCTTTTTAACATACCCATTAATTGGGAAGCAGTTTTTGTCAACAGGTTGTTACAGATAAACTGCGCAATAAGACATTATACCAACGAGTATTTTTTAAGAAATGTTAATGAACCACGAAAAATGATTTATTGCGTGGGAAAAAACGGTTTTTGATAAGTCTAATAGGATGGTGGAGATAAAACTACAGTTATAAAATAATAGGTCTGTTATCTGTTTGAACGCTTATCTAGCAGATTCACTGCTGAATAAAAGTACTGTAAGTTGGAATTGAATGCGAGCTGGAAAATTAGCCAGTTATGTTTGGGACTGTAGTAAGTTTACACTAAAGATTAACATTCTTACGGGATTCCGTTCTTATGCTGTTGCTGAACCATGTTGGCTGGAGCTAGAGACAAATCTGTCCTCTGCAATACTACCAGGTGCATTTAGGCAAAGTATGGGTTGAGATATCTCGAGCACAGCAGCCATTCTACGTCTATATTTGATGTTGTCTAGACCATGTAATCACTACCGTGTTAAGCGAGGATGGCAATCAAATAGCTGTAGAGTCTTGAAGAATGTGGACGGCCGATTATTTACAGTCAGATAAGCAGCCGTCTAACACCTTCGCGATGTATGTCGAATGTGTCATCCTATGTGTCAAGAACTGCGTCACGATTTCGTGCATAACTTATGCTTCTGTATAAGGTGGTTACGATTTTTATTGTGGTTTCTGTTAACTAATTTAACACCTTCCTTATTAAAAAACTTTCCAACTTACTTAGAGCTTATTTATCAGTAAGTAGCGAGTCTTTTGCTTTATCTGTTGGCAGGTTTAGTTTGACTAAATGATACCATTTTACACTATCATCAAATGTTCAAGGCAACAAGGACAGATTTCCGTGTTCCAAATTAAAATTGGTTCATATGCAGCGGAAATAGCTCGTAAGATAAACACTGCATTTATTCCTTGAACCATCAGCAACCATGCAGTACAGTGGTAGATACAAAAGGTTTGTGAAGTTTAAGAGGCTTGATGATAAACGCTGGCTTGACAACCAATTCAAGAGAAAGGATCATCAGTTAAGGCCTTTAGTTATAGCGGTATTGCCTCTGACATAGCAGTTTGGCATGTGTCAGATTGCAATGAATTAGGAAAGATTGGAATATCAAAAGCACTCTATAAGTGGCTCTCGCGAGAATTGAATGAAAACCAACGAAATTGTCGCTTGGAATAATCATCAGTTCTTGTTTAACACACTCAAGACAATCCATTTCTAGAGTGAACTGTGATTTTCGGTAAAAGACTGATCCATTACTAAAATCGACGGCAAAACTCTCAATTGATAGAGAACGATTAATCTACATAACTATTCTCTAAACCGATATCGTACGAGAGCAATCAAAGTTGACTCATTGAGGGTCTGCGGCAGGTCAAATTCACAACAGCTTTCCGAATCCAGGCAAAACACTTACAAGCTAGACGTATTGCCAACAACTCGTTACAATGCATCCGAGATGGAGTACAAGTGCCCCGGAAATAGTCAAAAGGAATAGGAAAATTTTCTCCACCGCAGATTGCACAAAGAAAACCTACAGATGCTGCGTCATCTGGCCTAAGAAACATTTTCTCGCTCACCATTATCATCTAAACGTGTGCCTAACAATTAAAATTTTTCAAGACCCTGGATTAATTTCTCTGAGAGCATTTTTGAAATGGATGTTACCGCTGAAACCGTATTCAACAAGCTCAGAGCTACCAGAACAATGGCATTTCATTCATACTGGAAAATAATTGTGTTTTATGTCGGCAGAAAAGCCCCGACACAATGGCTTGCAAAAAAAACAGACAGTGAACAACAAGCTTGTAGAAGAGGATTAACAAAGACGGAAGGACTATCTGATGTATACATGCTGTATAGCACCTGTTGGAAAACTGGAATTGAGCAAAATTAGTGATGACCTTTATAAAATACTGACTAACTGGATTTAGGGAAATTCGACAAAAATTAGATTTACAAACGGTCTATAATCGGCCAATGAAACCGCTCAAGTTTTCGCATTGGTGAACTTGAAATTTGTGTGCTGTCGTAATACTTACACTGCTTAACCATCGCTTGGTTTGGAATGAATTGAAATATTAGCAGGTATTAAGGTTTGTCTAGAAATAGTGGTGTCTCCGAGATGTACAACTTGAATGCAAACGTTTCGGCACCGTTCGAAGTGGCATCTTCAGGCAGAATTGATAACATTCAGGTAGCAGGCGATGGTATAAAGCAAACCAAATGATGGATGCCGTCAGCAATCACTCTGTTATTTATGTGTACATACTGTGCTTTAAGCTTGTCTCGTTCTGATTGAGGAATCATTGTGTTCTGCGGAATTGCTCGAGTCACTGTCAATGGCTGCGCAAATGTTGTTGCGACGTGGTCGGGATTATCGCACTTAGATTTGTGCAGCGTGTGTGTTAAGATGACTGAGCTTATATTAAACATTCTGTTCATTCGTGGGTGTTGGATAAGGTTCTATCGAATAACGGTAGTTAATGCTCTTGAACACTCTCTGTCTCAGCTGTTGATAGACTGGATCGATTTCGATATATATCTTGTTTGATTTTGTTGTTGAAAACCAAGTTTCGAGCAACTCCCTCCCTTTTTGTGTTTCATCTATGGTCAAGATCTCTACTTTGTTCCAGCCGAAACTGTGCCCTCCTTATCCACGTATTCTGAATCCAATGAGATTGCGTAGTGCTGCTTGTACGCTATTTGGTGTTCTTCGATACATGTGGTCAGCTACATTCATGTTTGCCTCACCTAGTGCATTTCACAGTTTACCTAGTTTATTTTATTTGCGAAATTCTGTCCCTCTATTGCCTCACGCATTCCTATTGATTTTGACAATGTTTTCCTCAAAGTGGTTTTTGGTTTCTGGGATAACATGGTATGATGTTGTTTGAAAAATCTGGCCGTCATTTCAGCTGCGTGCTTTATGTACGACAAAATTATACGTTTCATCATAGCCGACGTAGATTCGGTTTTTGAAGGCTTGCCGTTTAAGCAGCTTCGGAGGCAACTGCGTGGGTATCCGTTGCGTTTAAATGACTTGAATAAGTGATTTTCTTCTGCTCATTTCGCTTCTGTCGTACTGCAGTGAGCTACCATGCTACGGAACAGTGTCTGCACACAGTTTAGTTTGTGACATCTTGGGTGATTGCCATTGAAGTTTAAAGCTGGTCTGTATGTGTGCTTCTTCTGTAAACTGATATTTGCAATTCGCCGTCTATTGTTCTGATTACTAACACATCCAAGAAAGGAAGTTTGTTGTCTTTCCCTGAATTCATGGTAAGCTGGATGCGGTCCATTGCGCCGTTGAGCAGTTGTTTTGCAACCGAAACGTCACTATGTTCGAATATCACAAAAGTATCATCGCCGTAGTGAACCCAAAGTTTCGAATTAATCATTGATAGTAGATCCTCTTCCAATTAGTACATGGCAATCTTTGCCGTGATTCCAGATACTGGTGATTCCATTGGTGAACCTTTCATTGTTTATACCTTATACCGATGGACGTAAATTAAGCTGAGAGGCATAAGTGAAGAAGTTTGCATACAATTCTGGTCGTCATGTTCCCAATGTTTTCTCCGCTGTTATCCAGACTTTCGTCGAAAACTTCTTTGCCGGGAGTGAATAGGGCGGTTACATCGAACAACGCCATGATTTCATCATGTCCTATTTTTAACATTTTCAGCTTATCAAAAATAGTTGGGCATGGTTTGTGGAGTGTTGTAATTTACTGATTAAGTGCTTATAGCGCCTTCATAGATTTTTTGCAAGGTAGTAGGTATGCGTGCCTGGAAGTGACAATGGTTTGTAACGCCGCTCCGTTATAGAACAATGAACAATGAATTTATACGGATTAAGAAGCGTTGCTTTACAAGTCCCGTTGGGTAGTTGCAGGGGATATTAACATAACAATAATAATGATTGGGATAGTAAAATAGTTAAAAATTTAAATATGAAAATAAGGACTTATCGTTTGCTTCGCTGCCGTCCTGCGATCCTCTTAGATTCACAGCATCCGCAGTTAACAACAAATAGTGTCGGTGCAGAGATGACCGATTCTGGGAGAGCATTCCACGGGTGACAGACACGAATGGAAAAGAAATTTCTGCGGCACTCCAGACGACTGTATTGTTCTGCGAATTTTAATGAGTGGCCCCTCAGGTTTGTATTGCTGCTGAGTTGCAGTAAAGGGCGGCACACATGATGTGGGTCTCGCAGAATCAAGTATGCCATAATCAGGTCGCCTCGTAGTCTGCGATAGCTTCCACTGAACAATCCCAGTCGACGCAGCCTCTCCTAGTAGGAAAGATTGCGCATTCTAATTATGTTCTTAGATATACGGCGTTGTGGCTGCTCCAGTGCATTAAGGTCGTGTTTCAGCCATGGATGCCAGGCTTGAATTGCATATTCGACATGGAACCGAGCATACACACCGAGCATTTGTCGAAATATGGAGCTGCTTATTTGTCCAAACGCCCGCCTCAACAGCCCCACGTGTTGATTCCCGGTCTTCGAGGCCTTTTCGGATTGCCTGGAGCAACCCAAGTCATCTTCATCCAGGACACCCAAGTCACGTTCGAGAATTGATTGGTGCAGTACATCCGTTCCGAGTCGGTATGAGTAGCTGCTTTGATGTCGGATGGAAAGCACCTTGCAGTTACTGACGTTGAAATGCAATAAGTTTTGGGTCGACCATTGATACACTGTATCTAAGTCACTTTGGAGCACAAGTTGGTCGGCGTTCGCCTGGATCCTGCGCCAGATCTTTATATCGTCGGCAAACATTAGGAAGTTTGAAGCGATTCCCTGTGCAAGGTCATTAATAAACACCAAAAACAAACGTGGACCTAGAACCGAGCCTTGCGGCACACCACACGCCACTTGTATGGGGTCTGATAAAGAGCTCCGAACTCTGACCACTGATTGCCGTTGAAATAGAAAGCTGGCGATCCGGCTTAAAAGAGGGTCTCCGATCCCGTAATGCTGCAGCTTGGATAGTAGTATCCGATGGTCTAGACGATCGAAAGCCTTGGAAAAATCCAGGTAGATCACATCAACACCTTTGCCAGCGTCGGCTGCCTCGTTCCAACTACTACGTGCAGTTAGTAAATTAGTTGTACATGACCGCTGTCGACGGAAACCGTGCTGTTCAGGGGTGATGAGGTTGCAGTTTTCCAGATAGCACACCAGTGCATCGGCACCTATGGATTCCATGAACTTGGAGAGTATAGGAAGAAGGGTTACTGGGCGGTAGTTGTAGGTATTAGTTCTGCTTTCACCTTTGTGAATCGGGCTTATTATTCTAAGCTTCTACATGGCAGGAACTTGGTTCTGGTCTAAGCAGTGCTGGAAAAACTGAGTTAAAGATCCTATTAATTGGTTTGCTGCTGCGCCCAATGCCTCTGGACGAATGGTGTCGACACCCGGCTAGCTGTGTTTGCGTTGAGAAGTCAGCTTTTGCAATACAGCCACTGCGGTAAAATTGATGTGGGTTAGTCCTGGTGAGCAGAATACAAAGCTTAGTAGATCGCTTGGTGGCAAGACTCTTTGAAACGTGGGGGCGTATTGCATCTGCAGCGCGTTTGCAGCTTCCATAGACTTTCTTGTTGGGCCATCAGCCGTCTTGAGTGGAGGAAATCCTTGCCTCACCTTTCGTAGGCTATTAACGTGCTTGTACAGCAGTTTGTGGTTATCACTGAAGGTTGTTGCGATGTTCTGCTGATAGGTGGCTTTGTCTGCTCTTAGCAGTTGAGTGCAGTGGTTACGTTGGGCTACGTAGTTGTCCCAAGTTTCTGGTGCTGGAGCTTCTCTGTACACTCGCCATGCTGCGTTGCGTACTGTCATCCATTTTCGGGTTCTGCTCCTAACGAAAGAAACTGATTTGCACTTATTGCAAGCTTTAACACTGAAGCCTGTGCAATCAGCTGACTGAATTTTTCGACGAACTCGAGCCAGGCGACTTCCGGGGGTTCTTCTTCGAGGAAAGACCATGTTGTGGCGCTGACTAGCTGGGCGAGTCGGTCGTACCTTGTGATGGTTCGCACAGTATCATCGTTATCATTCCGATATTCTGCATAGCAGACGAAGTTGAAACTGATGACTGCGTGATCACTGCGACCCAACGGGCAGTCTAAAACCAACGCATCAATCATATGCTCCTCGTTGGTAAGCACATGATCCAGCACAGATGGCCTGTTACCAGTTCTGAACCGAGTGGGCAAAGTGATGTGGTTGTAAAGAGGAACAGTAGTTACTAGATCTTGTAAATCGGTTTTGAATTGTTCTCCGATCGTGGCAGGGGCTTCTAAACAATGTAGGTTGAAATCACCCATGATAAGAATGTGAGTGTACTTTTGTTGTAAACTGCACCTTAAAGCAGCCATTAGGTGGTAGTCGGTTTCGGGTGTTGAGTTACGGGTGTGGTACACCAAGACAATAAGGCAAGCGTCCCTGCCGTTTAACCGCAACCGGCACCAAAGAAAGCCATGTAACTGCGAGTCTGAATCCTCCACGGCGTCGCACTCTAAGCCGTTTCGGTAGTACAGGATTACCCCTCCTCCTTTTTTGAGCCTGTCGTTTCGAAACAGCGACTTGCCCGGTAGCGACACTTCAGCGTCCGTCATTCCCGCGTGCAACCATGTCTCGGTGATACCAATGACATCATACGAGCCGGAAGCTTAGCGATCTTTCAGTTCAGCCAGTTTGTTAGGGAGTCCGTAAGCATTTGTATACAAGCAGGCCAGTTTCTCGGTCTCTAGGAGCCCGCAGAGTGATGAAGCAGTCAAAGGTGGGAGAATGCTGACCGATGGGAGGTCGGCAGTTACTCGTTTTTTTGTTGGGTCCATGATACCTCGATTGCAACTTGATTCGGCCAAGGTGCGTCCCAGCCTTCGTTTAGACCTACGTCAGAGTCAATTAAAGCAGCAGTCAAGTTACGCTTTTGTACATTCGCCGGTATACTTGTTGCTTCAGTTGATTTGATATTTGAGCTGTGCAAAGTGTTTGCGACCTTTAGCCGAATTTCGGAAGGAAGATGTTTCCGATTTCTCCCCATTGATCCAAAACATCCGTTGCTTGTTGCTCTGACTGAACCACAAGTTTTAGGATTCTAGGGCTGCATCCTCTTTAATTCGATGAGAGAGGTATCTTGGTGAGCGATAGTGCCACAACATTATCCAAATAAAGTGTTTCGCGAATTAACCGCCACTGATCTAAATCGTGCTTTCCGGTCTCTTGAACATCGTAAGAAGAATGTTCTGTCATGCCTTGTACGAAAATTGTTTTTAGGCGGTCTTGCTTGCTGTGCTCCTCTTCGGTGTTTCGGTTTTGTTGTCGCGCGCTCCAAGGGACATCAGGATAGATACGTATCCCACAGGATTCGTGTGTTAGCGCGCTTGCGGAGAGCAAAACGTTTTCTACGTCGGTGGAGGATTCTAGATTTACTCGAATAAGTCTGGGTTCACTGTAGTGTGACGAGTTCGGATGACGAGTAATTCGTAACAAGTTTATGGGCTTGGCTTTGATACTCATCTGCATACACCATGAGTTCCATTGGTTTAGGTCGTCTGATAACTTATCCCGCAATGTGATGGCGGTAGATTCAGGGACATTTGAGCATACAACAGTCCGGGCACTGTTGTTGGATCCCTTTTTCGACGATCTACAAGTTTTGGCACTCATTTGTCTTGACTTGTTGACAAGTGATTTTTGCTCTTTTTCTCTCTATTTGCGTTAACGTTGTTTACAATGGAAGAGGACGCAACGGCGGCCTCTCGGTGGACCTTTGTAGCCATCTCTGCCTAAGTAACTGCTGTTCCGAGAGGCTTAGTCTCGACAAGAGTTATTTGAGCTACAGGTACCAAGGGTTAGTGTTTGGTTGCTTCATCCTTGTTATACTAGATGTCAGGTCTAGTGGAATTTGATAACCAGACGTTTTGAATGGTGCCTGATTTTCGTTGCAGTGGGTAATGTTTGATTCACGTAGGTACAGTCTGTTTTTGCCCGGCGTTCTATGAAAGATGAAGAAGACAAAGGAGATGAAGACGTGGCTGATTGCGATGCAGGGGAAGCGGATTGTTCAGCATTCCGTTGCTTAGCAGCCGCTACGCTTCTGTGGTCCATGCTTGCTTCCATTGAGGTAAGCTTATTGTTGCTCCTCCGCTCTGCTTCTGCGATTAACCGGCCGTATTTCTCAGCTAGGATAAGCAAGCACTTAACGAGAGGGATGGTGGAACACGCAGTACAGAACCAAAATGCATCTTGCGAGCTATTTCGCTCCCGTAACTATTGTTGGGACACATTTGCACATTTCATATGATACCATTCCCAACAGTGCAAACAAGCCAGACCGACTTTTACTACCCGATGACATTCTCCTAACCCACAAATGTCTTTCGTTTCTAGTCTCTTCGGTTTCGCCTTTCTGCCATTCAATTTGGTGTCGTTACCTGACCCAGTGGGTTGGTTAGCGTTCTGTACTTTTACAGCTTTGAGAGCGGCGCACATCGGTCAGACGAGCGTCGTGGTTGCAAGGTCAAATGAGCGGTCGGTGTGGTCGCGCGGTCCGTGTGATGGGCTATGCAGCCGCACTGGCTGACAAGGTCACAAGGAATGGCGAGTGACTGTAACCTGAACAGAGCGCTGAACACAGATTCTTTCACAGCTGTGTTGAGAAACACTGGATCGGAGTAAGATTAGGCTTTATGGCCTGCCTCGAGAATTCTGTATCAAATGGTGTCACACAGAAAGGCAATCGTCTCGATACGATTGAATAAACGGTTGCGCTTAATCACAGATGCAAGTGAAAACGGTTAGTGATGGCACAGCCTCCAATCGTAGAAGATATTTTCACGTATGATGGATCACGGTGTAGGGATGGTAAATCCGGTTCGAATAAGCGTACAGT
This sequence comes from Dicrocoelium dendriticum, assembly GCA_944474145.2. NCBI lineage: Eukaryota > Metazoa > Platyhelminthes > Trematoda > Plagiorchiida > Dicrocoeliidae > Dicrocoelium > Dicrocoelium dendriticum. The sequence continues at coordinate 74,179,293 of OX104068.1, read as the reverse complement.
GACAACGCAGCGAGAAGATGGAGAGAGGATAGAGGGAAATAATCCAAATGAACCAGTAGCACGCACGTCACGCGTGTGTGAGGATGACCTTGGAAAAACAGAGACCTTACTGTATACTTTAGGTACTCCATAGAATTGCGTGACGTTCGAGTCTCAAGCCTTTACTTTTTTCGCTTTCCTCTTCTGATATTTCTTTCGACAGTTTAAACTTCGCCAACATTCTGTTTATTTTGTTGGTTAGTATTTACGCTGGACTCTTCTCAATGCGTTGGTAGGTTGTAGTGTCTTTCAGGAGCTGTTTCGCTTTCTCGGTGTAATTTGCTTCGACCATAATTACTGTCATCCGTCCTTTGTCAGCAAGTAGGATAAAAATTGATTCCTTTTAGTAAGTTGTAAAACACAGTAAGAAGACCAAGACTGGCAAATACACGCATTTCGTAATGTCCCAATAATGCCTTTAACAATTAGTCGCAATGATATTTATCTAGTAAAGGGTGCGACCGAACATGCTTGGCGGCATCACGTTTCGGAGTTGCATGTCACTGTGGCAAGCCACAGGATGCCTGCGCCTACAGAGGGACGATGGGTGGCTTGCGATGCAACATCCACAGCTCCAACCGCACACCCCATTTCCGGTGTAAACCCGAAGGGATAAGACCGGGATGCATGTGGATGGGAGCCACATTTCATCAACGGAGCCGGCCCACATTCCTTCACAGGCAAACACAAGCACACTGTATTTGGGGAATCAGCCGCACACAAGGCGGTGGTTAGACCGTAGTCCGCTCCACACTGAGTGCATGGAACCACTCTTCGAGCCTAGCACGACCACAAGGACCGTGCATCCCGTCCCCTCCAGCAACGACAAACTGTCTCCTGGAGCCAGTATGGACGAGGTAGTGGGTAATAGACAGGTAGGCACCTTGGCAACATGCACATCAAGCGCAGCCACACCTGGGATGTCAAACAACAGCCAATCACTCAAAATGCCGATATCGAATAAAGTGAACGCATATGCCGACATAAATACTCGCTAAATGAGCATATAGAAGAAAGTGGCTATAAGTGAATTCGTGATAAGTACAAAATGTCCAAGTTATTTAAAAAAATACCGCGCGAAACAATTACGCAAGTTTACCACAATTTGCAAGAGCGACGTGTGCAATGTGGGAGAAGATTATCAAGTACGCAGAACAAACCCAATAAAGTGTAACGAAGTTTATCTACATTAAAAGACCTAGTTTAAGTGTAAATTGGTTTAGCCCAACTGCGGTGAAGAAGCATCATGAATGCTACATCAGTCTCAGCATACATGCAAACAAACAAACAGCCCAACACACGATAAGCGAGACAAGGTAATCACCCCCTGTCTCCAGGGCAGTCGAATGCTGACCGATAATTATTTCTGAACAAAAAGCAGCGGCTTAATCCAGTTAATTTCAATCGCCTCTACGAAACTGAGGAGACGAGATTTGGTGTGCTATAACAGGATTGTTAACGCCGAAGTGACATCGACTCGATGACGTGTGGTCAATAAGTTTCGTCTGATCGAAGAGGCTGGTGGCTTACGCAAGAGAGCAGCTTGACTCTAGAAAGTTTCCTGCGCGGTCGAACGTTGGACCCACTTAAGAGCATGTACCTAAGTGGTTTTGTACAAGCTACCCCTTCTGCCCAGGCGACGAGTTGACAGAATCCTACTTACACACGTTGACCAGGATGGCCGGCAAATATTTCTAACCCCCGTCGTGAAAATGCTTCTATAGCTAAATTCCTCAGTCTAATTTCTGCTACACATGGTAAGAGAATTATTTCAGACTGTAACTATCGGCTGTTACAGAGCTTGTACTTGCAAAGTAGAATAACGGTCCGCGTCACTGTTCGGTTTTAATCTCTATTCGCCTTGGAACCGAGTTGTTTATTGCGGTAGATGCGTCCTATGTTAAATAGTATTTTCCAATCATCACCTTCTGGTGCTGACAGATTTTTACCTAGATTATCGTGCTGCCTGCCGTTAGAAAAGCATTCAACGGAAAAGTGAAACTTTGGATTTTCGTTAAACGCTCGTAACCCAAAAAACACTAGACATTTATACAAAATGTATAGTCCCTGTCAACATGAAACGTTCGTGTTTTCCTACAAACTGTGCGAGTAGACATTGCTTCCTTGTATGCGGCTCCTATAAGTTGGGCCCAGTCTCAATAGCAGACTTCGATGTTGTACAGTCCAAGCACCGCTCCTGTTCAGAGTTCAGTGTCTTTTACACGTGCGAAATGTTGCAATCAAGCACCCGCTCTTGGACTACACTATCTGAAAAAAGCGGTGAGGCACATAAATTGCTTGTAATACGGAAATATTTTTCATTACTTCTATAACAGACGTACAACTGCTTACTCTTTGTTTCTAAAGTAGGAGGATATTTGTTCCGAGCTCTATCGATTAGGCTTGAACGTCGTACAGCGTCCTGCTATTTGCAATTAACTCTTGTTCCCGCCACTTAATAGTCACATTTGAGTGAGCAACCACTTAGGTAATACCTAGGTGAAAAATCTACCGAGCTGCTCTAAATTTGCCATGTTAACACGCGGATCAAATGGTCACTCTTTCATTTTAGTTTGCAGATGAACAAAATATTTTAATTAAGAGCGACGAATGACACGGTGTTTTCCTCGAAAGAGATTAATTATCCTTATTCAACCTCTATGAAACAAGAGTACTTGGGTCGTAAAAAATATTTTTAGAATGCATGAATTATGTTAATATTATATAACATTATATATGTTTATGTAACGTTATCCTTGTAAGCATGAAAGAAAATGCATAAAAGTTTGAAAAAGTTAGAAATGCAAGTAAATAACCGCCCATTTACACTCTTTCTATGGTTTTCTAAGAAACTGGGACAACACAAATACTCACACCTGAGTAACTAAGTCCCGCAGCAAAACCTTAGGATAACCTCATACTAAAGATAATTTGAAGGGCAATTACTCGCAATTGCCTTCAATAAGATTCCATAGATGCAGCAGAGTAGTGTGGCAATTTCGCCCTCATAAATTCAGAAAAAACAAGTCTCAACCGTAACTAACCAGTCCACTAAAGCCGTCTCCTCATTATACAGGTAGAATGGATAACGACAGTGGTATAGCGAGGACATTTGTCACTCGGTGCGGTAACTAAATTTGTCACCCCCTTCTTCAGCATAACTTAATCAGTAAACTTTCCATATAGTGAACAACCCATAACTAACTTTTTTCTGAGAAACAACTAAATGATGAGCTTTATGACGCATGTAATTTACAAATGTACTTTTCGTGTTTTACTGGCAGCAAAAATATCCAAAACGTTCTCAATATTCAGTCCAACGGCCAGCTCTCTATATGGAGCGATTTGCAAAGTCCGTGAGCCGTGCCTGGCTTATAACTGACCGAAGGTAGTTCTTTCCAAGCTTGAGTTTGGAGAAAGAACGCTCACAGCAGGCCATGCTGACAGCCCGGGTAAAAAATATGAGGAACAAGATCACAATATTTGGAGCAGATTCCGCAAGGTGACTTTTATCAATAAAAACCAGAGGTTCGAATGGTCCCTTGAGTTCCTCATTTCCAAAAGCTTTCATAATATATCGCAATCTCCATTTCGCGTTTAATTCCTCTTTTTCTATATCCACCACAATCCCCCGAAGTGGGCTGGGATAATTGTCCTTAAGCGGATTCGACAGCGTAAAGAAAGAATGTTTTTGCAAGATCATGGACTTCCTGAAATCCGCGGCCAGTTTTCTCCGTTAATCTGGCTATTGCGGACAGAATTTCTCGTCACAATCCTGCTTCAATTTTTTTGATTTGTCAAACTATCATTTCCCATCCATTTGTTTGTTCTGATGAGTTTGACACTCAAAGCTTAACCTTAATTCAAAGCATATCCTTTTCGATACGCCTATTGCACCGTCCACTATCTCATCTCTGTTCTGGCGAAGGCGTCCGCTTAACGCTGTGAGCCTGACAGAGTTTTGGACCAGATCCAGCTCTTTGGTTTGTATTTACTGCTGTGCGTCGTTCATCTGTGGGAGAACGGAACTCCATACGTGAAGTGAAATAAAAGGAAACGAATAATCCGAGATGAGGAACAACGACGCATCTGATCTTGTCATCGAATTCCTTCCTTCTTCGGTGCGTTGTTTTAGAGTATTGACGAGTTCGGAGTAATTTATTACCACAACGTTTGCAGCATCTGCTGTGCTACTCCATCTGTTTGCTGGAGACTGTTTGGTGCTTAGACTTGAAGCACGACATCTTAGCGGTATGTAAACGCTGAAGAGAATGAGTATCTCCGGCCCATGGTAATGAAAAATGTAACGGAATGAACTGACGAAGGAGCTGCAGGTACATATGCCAAGTTCCAAGCATGGTTACTACATGGTATAAATGTGGCTTTTGGGTTGATTCCGGAAGTGTGGCTCACCACACCCGAATGTAACGCGCCATACCTCTATTGTCAATTGCCAGTTTTTGGCAATCACCAATCTGTATTCCATCCGTCCTCAATTCCTTTAAAAGTAGCCTAGGAATGTCCTCCGCGCATTTTATGTGTCACTATAAAGCGAATAAACGGCTAATCAAACTTCATTTCGTTTTCATCCACTTTCACATATCGCAACGCCTCACACATTTGTTTTTTGTGGGAAACGTAAGGAATGCTATCAAAAATTAACCAAAAAGCTTTGCTTTCATTAACTTAATCAGTGCTTTTCTTTCTTATCTGTTTCGCTCAACTACAAACTCATTTTGTACTTCAGGAGACAAATAGGTTTTAATCCTCGTACCCGTTTTAACTGTCACTAAATTTTCACCATGGACAGGGTCATTCTACGACAACAAAGGAACAAATACTGAAAATTTACCTCTGTATACATAGCCTCTTTTATCATCCGGATCTCTTCTCGTTGACCACGTAGCACCATGTTCTGCTTGGTGAAGAACCTGACAATATCCAGTAATCGAGTTAGAACTTCACACCACTTCTTTGTTTCTTTTTGCATAAATGTTTGTTTGCTTTTGTCAATTGCCTGTCCTTCAGCTAGTCGGATCTCAAGTTCCATCCAGTTAAGGAATGCTTGTGCTTGGGATTTCTAGACTCATGTAAGCATACATTTAGGTTTAACTGCTACAAGTTACTGAAACACACATCTGTCGAAAAGCAAGACTATCCCGAAGAAAACAGTTTGCAGTAGAAACAAAAGATTCTTTGGTAGGAGAATACGTCATCCATGTTTACCATCTCTGCTTTCCGTTTAGCGAATCACGAAAAAACATTTCTTCGTAAGCCTCCTAGCCTCTCCCTTTGTAATCGTACCAGGTTGAACAAGTTATTTGATATAATACTAGACATGTTGCTCAGCAGTCCATCCCTGGCGAAGGAGTATAGTGCGCACTTCATGTTCGCTCGTAATTGGGCCACTGAACGACATCCGTAAAATCGGTTGATCAGAGTGCCATTGTTCCAAAAAGCGTTTCAGTTACCAATTATTCCAATTTCCGCGCATCTTCTGCATCAGCTTCGTAAACACTTCCCGCAACATGAATGCTGTAAAGGTCGCTTCTTGTGGGCCTTGTATCAGCGCTACCAATAGCAACTACATTTTCCTCCTGAGTATGATTGGCTCTTTTCTTTGTCACCTCCTTAATAGAAGCAGCTTCGGTAGCTCTAAATAGACCGCCTTCATTCTATTTGGTTCCATCTTTTCTGGTTCATTTCATCCTATGGAACGTCACATCACTTTGCTTCCCTCTCTTCATTAAAGTGTATATACCTAAAGTTCACACAAAATTTGACAAACGCAGAATGATGAAAGCTATCGACTGCCCAATAATAAATATAGCAAAGACCTGACATTAAAGTACGGATGTATGACGAAAGGATAGGAAGCGTAATCAAGACGACGAAAAACAGTGGGACTCCCTGTGTCTAGCAATAGGGGTTCAAGCCAAACCAGTCAATATGATGCGTCTCGTCTGTCACCCAAACTCCGTTCACTACGGTGAACCGCGGTTACTCCAGGTAACAATTCAGTCAGCTAATGATGCAGAGGCAGTTCTCTTGTCAGCCAGTCGCCTCCGTACCACCACATGCACTGTTCGAATTTTTCCAGATAGTCTTTGGAGCGAATGGCAGAAACGCGAACAAAAGCCGAATGACTTCCGCAAGCAACAATACAAAATCTCTATCCTTGTTCACTGTGTCCCCTAGCTCCAGACATTAAGCATGCTAAAGGCCAAACCGCATGACTGGGACGAACGGCGTTTTATTGGTGAAGTGCTCTCGCTCGAACATGTTATCACTAATTCGACATCAAGGTTACCGCTACCACCTAACTAAAAACGGTGTGGTCCCCAAGTGATGAAAGTTTCATTGCACTCCGAACTGATGGCAGGATATGTGATCAAAATGTGGCACAAAAAGCGTAAAATGCTGCCAAGCGAAATACGTATAAAGACGATAGGCAAAGTCACACTGAGCAAGCAAATTACCAATAAAATTCTGTCACCGTGTAGCTCAAAACAGAGATAATGCCAAAACACACCGGCAGCTGAAGGAGGACAGGATGGTCATCCTCTTGTTGGCGCTGAGAACTCTATACAAAACCTGAACCGGCCCTAGGGAATGTGTCTTCGGTTTAACAAAATACGACCGGCAGCCGACCCCGCAAGAGTCGTCCTAGAATCTTGCCAGAAACCAGCATTCACTAACACGATTCTGATCACTGATGCCTTCACCTGCTTGTTTATCAGTGCACAAGGTCTTCGCAGCAAGCTAACCGAACGTCGTATTCGTCAGGTCTCCACGCCTTGGACCTAGTTAAAGTCACCGAAACATGGCTGAACACGAAGCTCACGGATGATGAGATTACACTATTCCGCATGACTTCCATACGAAACGATCGACCTAACAGAGGAGGGGGAGTGCTCCTGTATTATCGATCCGACCTGCATGTTGATATCACTGGGGACCCAAAAACGCTAGTTGTCAATTCTCTTTGGTCTCGTTTGAACCTAAGACCTGATGATGTGTGTTTACTAGCAACGGTTTATCGTCATCCAATGACCACCTTGGAAATGGATCATTGCCTAGCTTCTGCGATGTAACGAGTCTTGGCACGACGATACATACACATCCTTCTGGTGGGGGAGTTCAGCTTGCATGCAATCAAAGTTCCAGCCTCGCACAGCGAACAATTCAACGCATCTTTGTAAGAGGTGATTGGCGATATACCTCTGTACAACAATGTCACCTCTCCCACGCGATTCCGAACGGGTGTCAAACCCTCTGTTTTGGATCTTGTGCTCTCCAAGGCGGAACTAATAGTCAACACGGTGACCATAGTTGCATCACTTGGCCGTAGCGGTCACGCGATAATGCTCCTTCGTTACACCTGTTACTCGAAGTACATCAGTGAGAACAACCTGGAATACTATGTCGTTACACATTCCGATATCCTGTCCAATCTCGTTCAAGAAACCGATTGTTCCTTCCTGGCCGAGAAGCCGCTCGATGTCGCCTGAATGTTGTCCGTCACCAAATTCGTCGAGCTAATGGCAAATGCGTTAGAAAGCAAGGTCCGCCGCCCAAAGCAAGTGAATTGGTTCCTAAGGAGCCGTACTAGAAAATGTATGGGCTTAAGGGATTAGGCTTAGCGCGCTTGCAAAGTCTGTCCAAGTAATCTGATCTGTGGTGGTTACACAGCTCAAGGAAACCACTGCGTCAAGTTGATCTGCGAAGGCAAACTCCAGCACCAACAGAACTCATCGGCGAAATTTGGTACCAATACTATTGCTTTATAAACACCTCAAACAGATCCTCAAAATGCAAGGCGGGATCCCGGTTTTACATGCAACAGATGGTATTGCGCAAGCCGCAAAAGATTCGGCAAACTTATTTTGCCAACAATACATCCATACCTTCCGGAGTGAATCATCATTTCATCCGCTTTTTGCACAGCTTCCATCGTCACCAGTTAAACCACCTAACGTACACGGCAGCCAATGTGATGAAAACGCTAATGTTATTGTGCGTGCACAGCAAAGCTGGCTTGGACGACATCAAACCGAAGGCATTGAAGACAGCGGTCATGAAACTTGCCGAACCATTAGCTCGGTTCTTTCAACGTTGTCCTGACGAAATGCAGATTCCCACAATGTAGAAACATAGAGTAGTCACTCCTATTTCTAAAAAGTGGTATTTGTTTGCAGCTCTCGAACTACCGTCCAATCACTCTTTTCCCAGTTTCATCCAAATTAACGGAAGGTATAAGCGCAGAGGCGCTCATGAGATAACATGAGAGCAACAACATCTTAGTGTCACCGCAACACGGATCAATCGGTGCAATTGCACTACAACAAAAAATCCCGTAGGATACACATCTATCACGTCATCCCACGGAAAACTCGATAATACAAAAGAAACATTTGGAAAGACACAGCAAGTAAGGATCGGGTAAGCAAAATTTTCATTCACGACTGGCCAGTGCTTCCTTCTCAAGCTAATCAAGAGATGAAAAGCACCAGTTGGAAAAATGCGTTACATCCCAAAAAACACTTTTCTTGGCTAATGTCATTCCTCAGTCGCACAAAATGTCACCTTCCACACAAAAAATATAGAGGACAACCGTAAAATCATAAAACTCGTGATTCAGTCGCAGCAAACAGGGACAGAGGTGCTAGAAATATAGCGATCAAATATGAAACCCTTCCATCTGAACTTGGTGTAAAAGCGGCAGAAGCTGTCAAAGACTAGCTTTTGGCTTATCTGAAAAAGCAAAAGGAATTACTTCGGAGCTACAGTTTAACAATCGTTCAGGCAACCATAGTATTATGTCCCGGTACGGAATGGGTAAGTAATTTGGACAGAGCATATTGTGCATGATGTATCACTATCCATTCAGGAATAGTTACAAAATCCGAAATAAATTCGGTCGGCATTCTCACACACCTGTTTAAATTAGCCCCTGTGGGCTCCCGAATACCGGCAATATATTTTTACCTTATTACCAATACTGAAGGACTTAGTTACAAGCTAACCACTGCAAGGATCGCAACCTTTTTAAGATATTCGTTATCATCGATGCCACGGGGATGTTTTTACACACTGGAATGATGGATGCCGAAGTCACGCTGCAGGCATGTCATTTGTCCGCAACGACAGACTTACAAAGGGAGGAGGAGTAATTCCTTACCATCAAAGTGACCTACAGTGCGGGGCCGTAAAAGATTCAGACTCACGTGCCCAGATTCACTTTTGTGTTGCTTGCAGTTAAAAGGCAGTGAGATTTGCCTTGTAGCCTTGGTGTACTGTCCCCTAATTCTTCACTCGAAATGGACTGCCACATTTCTACTGCTCTAAGACGCATTCTATTGCAAAGATATACATATCTTAAACATGAGTGACTTCAACAAAGAGTTTTTAGAAACCTATGTTACGATCAGAGAACAATTCAAACTGATCTACAGGAGCTTGTAACCAATGTTCCGCCTTACAATCACGTCACTTTGCCCGCTCGATTCAAAACAGGCAACAACCGATATGTGCTAGATCTTGTGCTTATCAACAAAGAACATTTGATTGGTGTGTTAGTTACAGACTGTCATTTGGCTCGCAATGATCGTGGAATCATCAGTTTCAACTTCATGTGCTATGCGGAATATCGGAATTAAGCTCTGTGATGGTGCACAGTATTACACGCTACAATCGCTTGGCCCAGCTTGTCATGCAACAACCTGGTCGTTTTTCGCCGGAGAGCCCTCGGAAGTCGTCTAGCTCGAGTTCATCAAAAACTTAAGCCGCTGGTTACAGATCCTTCAGGGACAAGAGATTGCAATTTGTTTAAACCAGTTGATTACGTTTCGAACAGAACTCGAAACTTGATCGCAGTACGCAGTGCAGCACGGCAACAGTATGGCCTAGCTCCAACGCCAAAAAATGGGCGCAAGCACGGTAGCCAAATTTAACCAATCCATTCAACAGTTAAGAGAAGGTATAGCCACATATCAGTAGTGTCTGATGAAGACCTTTAGCCATACCCACACAAACTGTAGTAGAAGCATGTCAACTGACTTCATACGGAGAGAACATACATTCCTTTACTACAGACGACTGATGGTCCAAGGAGAACTGCTGTAAATGCAGGAAAACGAGTTGCGAATACAATACGCCCCCCAAGTTTCAGAAGGGTCTTGCCATGAAGCAAACTCTAGCTTTTCTTTCCATGCCAGGACTAACTAACTTCACTATTAGGATGAAGCTCTACCGCAGAAGCTGACGTCAAGGCACAAACCACAACTCTCCGAGTCGACACTAATGGTTCGGTGGCCTGTAGGAGCAGCAGCCAAGCCATATTTTTGATACAATGGTTTGTTATCTGGAAAAATATAAAATAATTACGCGCCCGAGCAGTACTGTTTCCGTGGACTGCGATCACCATATGTATAAAAAACATAGTACATTACTTTTACGTTATGACTATATCAAATCTGTCTGTAAGTTTCGGAGTGACTAGATTCACGGGGACATTACTCCACATTCAAGATGAATTACATTCTCTTGAGTCATGGTGCTGCGCGTAGGTGAAGAACCTCTCGTCTACGAAATCAAGCATCATGTTTTACAGCTGCCTGCATCCACGAAGGATCTGTGAGTCTTAACAATGTACGCCTCCCTACACAGTTGTCACCGCGAGATCGTGGAATTAGGTACTCGTCTATCTTTAATTTCTCCTAACAATTCCAATACCAAGTTGCACGTGTCAGACAGTCTATGTTCAATATATCAAACAAAATACACACAACTAGTGATAGGATTGAGTTTTTCAAGCTGCTTACTCTCCCCGTCTGTGAATACTGCAGCAAAATGTATGCAATTATAAGAAAGAATGACATAATTGCTGTGGAGAACCCACAGAGGTATGTTACTAAACATGTAATTGCTAAACACTGCTATGAGTTTTAGAGAACTTCATCTCGAACCACTTTGGACTCGACGGTTGAAGCATAACTAGTTGCTGCTTTTTAACATATTACACAAAATGGCCTCTTCCAAACTGCCTGCACGGAATTTACCACATTGTTAGACTCGAACGCTTCGCAACGAAGATTTTATATGAAATATTCCAAAGGCTAGAATGAACAACCGCTCTACTTTCTGCCTGGTGAGATACATCTATCTGTGGAATAAACGACCAGTAACACAGATGTCATGTGACAATTTGGCAAAGGTTAGTAGCAAACTCACCAATTCAGCTAATTCATCATGGCCACTCCCAATCAGCAGGCTTAGGCTAGTCTGACAAAGCAACAGAAGCCGGCGTTTCGACCTTCTGGGTCTCGTCAGTGGTGCGTCTCCCAGCGGAACCCTGCCGGATTCCGCCTCCATGACTTCGGGATGTCAGCAGCTAGTGCCATTTCGCCATGGATGACAGCCCTAGATCTGCGTGATTGACAGTTGAATTTGAAATAGCCTGGTTCACCTTCCACTGCCATGCCAGTTACGAACTGTGCAGGAGACAATGGCTAACGTCACCAGCTATGAATTCCGCTTAGTACCAATGCACCGCAGAGGACTTAGAAACTAAACGAACTGATTTTATAGTACTGATGAGTAGCGAGGATTTTTGGTATAATTCAACGAATTCATCATCGTCACTCCCAATCCGCACGCTTAGGCTAGTCTGGAAAGGCACCAGACACAATCAGATTTCAATCAAGCCGGTCTACGGCTGTCACCCATGGCGAAGTGGCACTAGCTGCTGACATCCCGAAGTCATGGAGGCGGAATCCGGCAGGGTTCCGCTGGGAGACGCACCACTGACGAGACCCAGAAGGTCGAAACGCCGGCTTCTGCTGCGTTTCCATACTAGCCTAAGCCTGCTGATTGGGAGTGGCCATAATGAATTAGCTGAATTATACCAAAAATCCTCACTACTCATCAAGGCTCACCATTTACCTTGATCTAACTACACTAAGCACTATAATCACACTGGAAAAATTCCTCGATGAGCTGTTCCAAGGGGGGGCCAAAAATAAGCAAACACCAAAGTTTTCATAGCTAGGCTTTTGCCTCAACCATCGGCCAAAAGATTAATACATGAACCGCATATCCCAACACTCCACCTATGCATGTCACCCATGCAAGAGCATGGATTCTTTGTACAAATTGATCTGTGCCGCTATAGACGCAGTTTCTCTCATCAAGAGAAATATCCCTATTGTCATTATTATTATTATTATTATTAATAAAACTATCTCCGTGACATCGATAATATCGCACATATTAGAAGCGTAGCGATCCTTGCAGTTGGTTATCTTATCAAAAACGCAGACGATCAAATACTACTTTCCATGCTTCAGATTCTATTGGCGTTTACCCTATCTTGTGTTGGTTCGACATGCGTCACTTTTAACGACAATTAATTTTGGGTTCACAGCTTTCTATCTGACCTGACACAAGTCTCTTGTGATGTGCCTCAGTTTTCCGTTCTAGATCCAAGGTAGTTTATTTTGCTCAGTATTGACCCGACACAGAAAACCACTCCACTATTCATACTGTTTTCTGAAGATATCACGATATGGCGGAGGATTCAGCAGGATGCCGATCAGATTTCTCTATAGTGTGACGCAGATATGGTACAACAGTGGTCTATCCAAACTCCGCTACAGTTAAACGTGGGCAATTTCGAGAAACTCTGCATACATCAGACTACCTTTTCCTATAAGCTAGATACGCAAGTACTGCAGCGATCTTCCTTCGAACGCTACCTTGATGTGCCGGTTCGGGATAAATTATGCTTATCAGTTAATCAGAAAAGGCTCGAAAACTGGCAACGAACAGGGACTGTGGCGAAGGGCAGTCGGACAAATGGACATCTCTATATTCCCATAGGTTCTCAGTGCTTATGTTTCTTTCTATGTCGGATGTGCAATTCAAGCCTGACTAAAATGGCTGAAACGCGATTTCACTGCGCTGAAACAACCTAAACATCGAGTTCCCAACCACGCCACTGGACTATGCAATATAACATGCAAGCAAATACTGAAATGTTTGGGAGTATTCAGCGGAAAACACCGCCAAATACCAAGCCACTTTATAATGGCACACATAGGTGTACACAATCCAAAACACGTGTGTCACTCCTTACTGCATCCCAACAGTAACACAAAGTCGGCAGGTCACAACCTGAAATACGACGAGTAGTATTTCGTTTGGAGTGCCTTAAAAATTTATTTTCAATTCGGGTGTGTCGCCTTGGAACGTTCTTCCTGCATCGGTCGTACATGCATCTAAACTAGTTATATTTATAGCCCAACGCATTAAAGACAGACTTCCGGTTCAGTCCTAATCTTACATCTTATATCAGTTTACCTGCACCTGTGATGCGAGGTACTTGGGACACACAAGCAGGCGTCTGTCTAAGCGCATAGCGGAACACTGCCCAGCTGCTTTGATGAAAGGCATCGTCAGTCGCCCCAACAGTTCCATCCTGAAACATCTGGTGGAAAGCGGACACCGGATTAGGACCGCTGATGTTTTCCAAGTACTTTATGTGGTACAACCACGGTACACTGATGGTCTTAGAAAGCAAAGCCTACGGACGGCCGAAGCGATTGCGATTAGAAGATTTCAAGCGGAATTATGTAAACAAAAGGCTTTGCTGAAAGGGCTTCTTCTACCCTGGCCCTAGTTAGTTAGTTATCACTCCGTGCGCCTACATTGGTTGGATGATGCACTTTGCATTCCACCGATTATCTAACACTTGCTTTGTCACATGTGTTGTTAATAGATTTTATTGCTCAAGACTTTTGTGCTTCTGTTTGTCGTAATTTTATTATTCCCACCACTTTGTCTTCATCAGCCGTCTGTTTTGTACTTTGTTCATTTTATAATCGTAAATGCCTGAGGAGATTTGTCGAAAAGAGTATTCTTCGCAACATTGTGCTCTTGCATTTCCATGGGTATAATCTACGAATTATATTTAAAGTTGGTCGCACATTTTACTTAACCAATAACAGTGTTATGCTTAGTACAAGCTCTGAGTCTTGTTCTGGGGAAATATCTTGGATTTATTATTTGTCATGCAGTGCATCTACATAATTACGCGTAGTGTAAAACTACTGCATTAATAAAGAGAAGTCCATTCTTTCGGCTGTAAAATATTTACCGCCTATTTATTAAGCTTTTTCAATAACACACCAGACCACACAATAATACTTGCAAGCAGTACTTCCTAAGGAGTATAAATTCATTGTTCATCGTTTTTTCACTGAAAACAAATGAAGCTTTTCCTAAGGAGACAGACACAAAACGTTTGACTTTCGGGGATAAATCCTGGTGCCTTTATAACAACTTTTATGTTCGCAAGCCTACGGTGCATACATAACTCAACGAAACCAACGCAATATGTTGGTCCTGGACGACAGAAACCAGCATCAACGGGAGTTAGCGTTAACGTTCCGTTTTACGCCTTAAATGCTTTACAGACACGCAAACAAGCTCCGCAGAATGCAGCACATGGTCCGGCGCTAACTACAAAAGAAGCAGCTAGTGATCTTCGGCACCAATTCGTCCGCAGTTTCCATTATAAATCTTAATCCCGTAAGTTTTTGTCACAGCTCTCAGGGCCTCCAACGTCAAACTGCTTGTCAGTAACTCAACAAACGTGAGAAAAATACTATTGCCCTTACTTGTGCACATGTTTCCTGGCGTAGCCTACATCAGATTAAAGCAATGAAGACAGCAGCCATAAACCTTGCCAAACCAATAGTTTGTTACTTTCACCGATATCTTGCTCAATTGCAGGTCCCCACAATTTGTAGACATGGAATGGTCAATACTATTTAGAAGAGTGGGCATTGTGCGAAACCCTTGAACTACTGTCCAAGCACTCTCATTCCAGTATCATCTAAGGTAATGGTAGATATTAGCATAGAGGAGTTCATGTATTACCCTGAGGGCAGAAACATCATCGTGTCAGATCAGCGTACATTCCACAGAAACCAGTGATGCAATATAATCTTGCCGAAACCGGAGCAATATGAACAGAATCAGTAAATGCCAGCTTAGAAGCTGACCACGTACACTTGCATTTATAAAATGCTTTCGATCGCCTGGACCAATGCACGTTCCCTCATGATTTTCGTAGCAATGGAATCGGTGAATCTGTGCTGGGTTGGATGAGTGAATTATCCAAGCAACGTACTCTGGACGTGATAGTCCATAACTCCTCCTCCGACCTAATTGAACTCCAGTGTGGTTTGTCCCAAAGATCGATATTGGGACTACCTTAATGGCTAGCATGTATCGACAACTGTGGAAGCTTATTCTATTCCGACTTATTACTGTTTGCAGTAAATGTATAACATCATGAGAGTGGACGGTCAGGCATTACTGCAAAGCGACGTGGATAGAACTTACACATAGTTATCTCAACAATGAATCCAATTCATCGTGGCAAAGCTCAAACTAATGAGAATATGCCATCAGCTTACTCATGGACCAACTTAGGGACCAGCGTTTGTAACGTGCTCCCTAGGAAAGTGACAGCTAACGTATAAGGTAAAGTTGGCTGTTCGAAATAGACTTAAAAGACCTCGAAAGGGGAGGTTAGTACTACGGCATTTAAGGAGAGAGTTTGGAAATTTGGAGCAATTTTTCTTCTCATAAATGCTGAACGCGTATATCAGGTCTCACGTGGAGTACGCGATTCTATCATCGCTTTCCTGGCGCAAACAGGATACTGATGCGGTTGAAGATAATCAAAGTCAATAGACCAAAATCCTATGAGATTTGTACACCGAACATACCAACACATATTGTCAGACCTAAGAGTGTAAAGCGATGACTACCGGTGTTATGAGAATAACATATATGGGTATAAATAATACTGATAAGCTTAAAACAGACCTGTCAGCAACAATAGTAAACTTAACAACCACCATCTCAGACCTGCAGCGCACTACACTCGACTTGATTGTCGACAGAGTTGGTTCTGCATTAGGGAGTCCCCTGCTAACTCAGGTTATGTTTACCCCTAAGTTAACGTCTTTCAAATATGTTTTGAATACATGCTATCCTATACATTTTACGCGATATTGTCCTTTCATCTCAGAGGACGAAATAACTGGAAGCAAAATATGTGCTCACCAACCCTCTCCCTAACGTAGCGGTAAGGAAATCTACATAAGCTTCCTGTTATTGAGACAATCGAATGACGAATTTGCTCCCTTTTTTACATATTGTATTATAATCCTCACTCCGATGATCAATCTGGACTTGTCAGACAATGAACACTTCCCGTTTTAATTCCTTTTTCATTGAATAAACTACTACATCGCTAGAAATCACAGAGTTCGACTCCGAGCGCATTTAATGCAAAGGCATTCCGTGTCACTTAATAAAACAAAACGTTACCAGGATTTGTCACAAACCTTCATTAACGTCACATTGACGGTGAGGGCTTGAGTATGGCAAAGCCAGTAAAATATCTTGCTGTCACACCATTGCATGATTTGTTTCGATCAACACATGTTAATGTAATATTGTGATATCACATTACTTTTCTCAGCCTCGGCAGACTGCGTTCATTTGTAAATGCCTTTCCTCCTTTAGGTTTGAATGATCAAAGCATCCATCGTTCATATTCCGTAAAGTGTCTCGGTCATTTTTTCATATAATTCATCCTAGTCAACATATTCTTGAAACATTTCAAACAATCTCAAAGCTTATTGTGTAGGTTCGTCGCAGTCAGACACAGACAGAGAGCCACCACACATCCAGGAAAGCGCAAGACGACCATTTCGTCCTATTGGGACTAGGAAGTAGCGCTCACCCACCGGACCCTGGCGCATTCGAACCCACGACCTTACTCTTGCGAGTCAGCGAAATACATCACTGAGCCATTGGCGACAGCGGCGGACCACCATGCCTGATATCCAACTGCGATATCGCGCAGCTCATCCTCTACTGTCTTGCATGTTGTGAATGTGCAGATGACACGGCAGACCTCCAGAGCGACGACTTCCTTTGCAAGCCGCCACCAATGGAGGTGGCATGTAAACTGCTAAGGCGACTACTAATTATTTGTAGGTAGTAGGGGGGTATTGTTTGGATCTAAATGCTGTGGTTTGCCTCCTTCAGGCTAAAAGTGCTCTACGTATCGTGTGCTGCATTTTTAGGTTTTGTAGATGCACGCATTTCTCCTAACTGGTGATACCGTTTCCGTGTAATTCTCCTTGGAACTCTTCAAAAGGATTATGCTGTTGCAGTGGGCTAACTGCTATTTGTTTCTAGATGCTATCGATTAAGCTAAGAAGTCTTCGTGGAATCCATTCTTAGCATGTAGTTTGACGCATGCTTTATGTTTTCATACTGTTTTAACCAGTATGATGTCTGTTTATTCCCTGCGGTCGAACAGAAATATGTATTGCTTCTGTTACGTTTTATTTGCAACTCCATATTACCCTATCTGTTTTTATGGTTATTTGATCTAACAGCAATGATAAACCAGGCGCGAAACAATTGTCCTGTTTAAAAATAACAGTTTTGTTTCTGGTTGCATTTTATCTTATTTTCCCACCGATTATGTGTTGTATTATATTTGCAGTTTTAGTATAAATGGTAGGAATTGCTCTCACATTGGCGTATACATTTTAGCTTGACTTGACTTATTGCAATCTAGAGCGAGATTTGCTCAACAAATGTATCTGCTATGGATTTTTTCGATTCAGACACGTTGGCAATTACTCCCCAATGTCGGAAACCCATTGCATAGTATATTTTCTAACCGTGTAACTACTTCAGCCAGCAGACAAAAGCATACAAAAATAAGTGTTCAATTGCTGGCGTCAGAAGTCACAGTTATTCGTTACCTAGCCAAGTTTCAGACTGATCTGAGCGATTTCATTCAAAGACCAACCTGTATATATTAACGTGAGAACTGCGAGATTCATTGACATCTTCCGTTTTGCTACTGTTTTTCGTCACTATTTTCTTCTGACCGATGGCGTGTATGATACGGCTAAAATTGCACCCTGCCTACTCATGAAGTTATCTCTACAGAAGGTATACCTTCTGTAGAGATAAGAGCTTTTAATCCAGACAAGTTGGATGCAGCAAATAGCTAAACAAGTTATATTTGCGAGATCACATCCGCGATTGTAAGAAGGAACTCTTTGAAGTTGAAGGTAATAGATTCATCTCCATTGCAGTGCACCCTCTAGAGGAACACGTGTATCTTACCCATTCTAAGACTACACACGTAGCCAGCCTAATACATAAATTTACCTCGAAGCTGCTTCCTGGGGACACTTCCTGTCTACAATTGACTCGCGTCAGTCGCACATATTGCTTGATACCAGCTTCGCTAACAGACTTATTGACAGCCATATGCGGTAAGCAAACTGCGTAAATGCGCAGTTGGTCTACGGTTGAAGGGAGTAAATTGCTCCAAATCTTTCCCGGTGGCTATGAAAATTGTATTTTGTTCTACTGGTCTTGCACTTATCTGTGCAATTCAAATTAGAAGCGCCTACCTGTTGTTAATTTTAACAAACCCATTAATTGGGAAGCAGTTTTTGTCAACAGGTTGTTACAGATAAACTGCGCAATAAGACCTTATACCAACGAGTATTTTTCCTAATAAATGTTAATGAACAATGAAAAATGATTTATTGCGTGGTCTAAAAGCAGTTGTTTGACAAGTCCAACAGGATGGTGGAGGTAAAAATACAGTTACAAAATAATAGGTCTGTTACCTGTTTGAACATTTATCTAGCAGATTCGCTGCTGAATAACAGTAGTGTAATTTGGAATTGAATGCGAGCGGGAAAATTAGCCAGCTATGTTTTGGACTGTAGTACGTATACACTAAAGCTTAACATCCTTACGGGATTCCGTTTTCGTGCTGTTGCTAAACCATCTTGGCTGGAGCTAGAGACAAATCTGTTCTCTGCAATACTTTCAAGTGCATTAAGGCAAAGTATGGGTGGATATATCTCGAGGACAGCAGCCATTCTACTTTTATATTTGATGTTGCCTAGACTATGTAATCCCTACCGTGTTAAGCGGGGATTGCGATCAAATAGATGCATAGTTTTGGTGAAGGTGGGCGACGGATGATTCACAGTCAGATAAGTAGCCACCTAACACTTTCGCGATGTATGTGCAACGTGTCATCCTACGTGTCAAGGCCTGCGTCACGATTTCGTGCAAAACTAATGCTTTTGTATAAGGTCGTTACGAATGTTATTGTGGTTTCTGTTAGCTTAATTTAACACCTGTATTTTTAATAAAATTTCAAACTTGCTTAGTGCTTATATAATATTAAGTAGCGAGTATCTTGCTTTATCCGTTGGTAGGGTAGTTTGAATAAATAATAACATTCTACACTGTCATTTAATGTTCAGTGAAACGTGGACAGATTTCCGTGTTCCAAATTAACTATGTTTGATATGCAGCGGAAATAGCTCATATGATAAACACTGCCTTTATTGCTTGAACCATCAGTAACCGGGCAACACATTGGAAGATACTAAAATTTTGTGAAGTTTAAGCGGCTTGATGATAAACGCTGGCTTGACAGCCTATACAAGAGGAAGGACGATCAGTTGAGGGCCTTAGTTATAGCGGATATGCGTAAAAACGTTCGAGGTCTTGCCTCTGGCATAGCAGTTTGGCATGTGTCAGCTTGCAATAAATTAGGAAAGATTGGAATATCAAACGCACTCGATAAGTGGCTCTCGTGAGAACTGAATGAAAACCAACGAAATTGTCGCTTGGAATATTCATCCGTTCTTGTTTAGCGAAATCACGACAACCCATTTCTAGACTGAACTGTGAAGTACGGTAAAGACTGACCCATTACAAAATCGACTGCGAAACTCTCAATGGATGGACAACGATCAATCTACATAACAATTACATAAACCGATGTCGTACGAGAACAAGCAAAGGTGACTCACTGAGCGTCTGCGGCAGATCAAATCCAAACAAGTTTCCGAATCCAGGCGAAACACTTACAGGCTAGACGTATTGCCAACAACTCGTTACAGTGCACCCAAGATTGAGCACAAGTGCCTGGCAATGGTCAAAAGAAATACGACAAATCTTCCGCACCGCAGATTGTACAAGTGGACCTAGAGATGCTGAATCATCTGGCCTAAGAAACATTTTCTCGCTCACAACTATCTCCTAAAAATGAGACTAAAAATTAAAATTATTCAAGTTCCTGGATATAATTTATCTGACAGCACTTTTGAAATCAAAGTTACCTCTGAAAAGTCATTCAACAAGCTCAGGGCTACCAGGAAAATGGTATTTCATTCATTCTGGAAAAATAATTGTGTCATATGTCGGCAGAAACGTACCGATACAATTGACTGCAAAAATACAGACATTGAACAAAAATCTCGTAGAAGTGGAGTAAAAAGGACGGAAGGACTATCTGATTTAGACATGCTGTATAGCGCCTGTGGAAAAAATGACTTGAGCAAAATTAACGATGGCCTTCATAACGTACTGACTAACTTGATTTAGGGAAATTTGAAGAAAAGTAGATGTACAATCGATCTATAAAAGCCAATGCCAACCACTCCCGTTTCCGCATTGGCGAACTTAAAATGTGTATGCTTTCATAATACCAACGCTGCATCAAAACCGCTTGGCTTAGAAAGAATTCAATTAGTAGCAGCTAGAATGGCTTGTCTAGATGTTGTGGCGCCTCCGAGATGGCAAACTTGAGTGCAAACGTTTCGTCAACGTTTGAGGTGGTATCCTTAGGGCAGAATTGATAACAACGATGCACAATTCCTACGGGGGCCCACACGCTGAATACACCATTCAAGCTTGGAAACCTTGGTTGTATCGCGACCTAGAAGCATTGGAGGCACCACAACGAGAAGCAACAAAGAACGTAAACGGTCTGCGATATTACTCCTAACACCGAAGGCTGAAGTTGCTGGGATTTCTCAGCGGATGCTATCAAATGCTGCGCGAAGATCTCATCTTAGCGTGCCAAATATTGACTGATCCCAATCAAATAGGCGACAATTTGCTAAAACAGCCACAACATGCCTCTCAGAGATAACTGCTTGATATTGTGGGAACAATATAGCCGTCTACAGTGTTGATGGCATTATTATTATTCCTCCGGGTTTGCCAGACTTGTAACACACTCCTAGACTCAGTTGTATCCTCACCTACTTTGGATGTTTTCAAAAACCTTGTTACCTAAATTACGCTATTTTGGATTACATTACTCACGCCCTTTTCCTGGATTTAGGTGTCACATGGACCCAAGAAGGCGCATAAGCGAATGACCATATTTTACTTTTCTCACGCCTTACATCAACGACCACTGCATCCTGTGTATTTATGCATGCTTACACTTGATTTCATTTGACACGGAGGTTATTTATCAAGGCATTCTTCTCCGTAGACGCTCAGAAGATGAATCGCATAGACTTTGATTTTATCCTATTCACCTCAACTATCATGCTGGATCTGTCTAGCACTAGCGTTTATCCCAGGACAAATTGTTTATTGTTCAAAGGAAAAATTATCCTGGGAAAACATTAAAAAGATAGACAGCTAGGTGTTTCTTGTCAGGCTACTACAACTTGCAGACTGGAATACAACAAGCACTATGAAAGAAATTCTCCGGTCGATGCGACAACGTACTGACGCTTGCTAGGGTAACATTAATGGAGTGGTTAAAGGCATCGACGCTACAAAGGGCGACTTGAGTTCTGGGTAGATTAAGTGCCTGTTAAAACGTCTTTTGGGTGTCTAAGTCGTCTTTATAGAGCCGAATAACGATCGCCACCGCTGTCGCTGAAATGCGACTTCCAAGTGTTGGCGTGTGATGTCCAGATATCCGTCAGAATGTTTAGAAGGCCTCACGCTAGTTGATTTGTTAAGTTGAGTCAGCCAATTGCCATAACACTTCGCTCGCCACCACTTTCTCACACTGGTGTACAGCCATGTCGGGCAATTTTCCCAGACTCGCGCAACAGTCGGCTGGTAGTCTTTCTAATATAATTCGAGCGACACGAGTAATAACATTGGTACATACAGAAATATATTGCCGAACTTGTTATCCTCTTCTGAGTTCTTGACTAAAGACTGGATTAACATGAAGTTGACACTTAAGCCAGCTGCAAAGTAGGTTTTCTTGAGGATCTTGCGGCGTCTTCGGGTGGTTCGAATTCCTTTCACGTCAAACTTGAAATACAGTGATGCACAAAATAACCTTTTTTCTGGGAAATGTGTTGGATTTTAGTGGTCATGGCTTTGTTCCTCCGAATGTATTTGCCCGGACAACCACTTTTGGAGAACGCCATGAATGAAACGCAACTAATCCGATAGTGTGTCCTCTTGCATAATGGTCATGATGTTTTACGCAGCAAGAATTTTTCTGCTAGAAATTTTAAACGCAAATGATTTGCCGCAATTCTTGCTGGTTTAGTGTAATTTTTTCAAAAGCTTTAAGTAAACAGTGTAGTAGCAGTTTCCGCTCATTCTTGTTTTCATCTTTAGACTTATCATCTTGCAACTGAAACCTGGAATGAATATTTACCATTCGGTGGTATCAACACAGTTTTATATGGTTCTGACTAGATGACGTAGATCCAATATCAGAAGTAGCACCAATGGGGCTGCAGTCAATGTATAATACAGCGATCAATGTACGTTAGTTGTGTGAAGTATCTAAGTTTCTTTGGGAAAATCTGTGGTGAACTACTTCAACAGCCACTTGATCCGCATTTCGGCAACTTATGCGTTATATCATTGTCGGACTTTTCTTAGCTAGTAATTTGCATACATTTGTCATGTTTACAGATGGTTTTTGGGAAAGTGGCCTACAAGGGGTTTCTCCTACCTGTTTTCATCTGTTGACCGAGCTTCGTAATTAGTTTGTAAACGTTTCATCACCAAGTGTTTTGACTTCCTTAGAGTGCTACTGGGTAAAATGCAGTCCACTGGTTTCGTCATTGAGTTGTGATCCACCAGCAAGTAACTACTGAAGTGACCTCGGTCTGTGCCCGTGGTCTTGACCCGTATGCGTAAGTTCTAAGATAGATACGGGCGATTCATGGGATTATTTTGCCATTACAGTGGCCATTGTGTCGTCGCTGGCTGGTTTGGATGCCCACGAAGATGTCTAAGCTAATTTAATTTTCGTATGCGTACAATGGCATCTATAGTACTTATTTTGCCACCGAATAATTGACAATAAATAAATAAATAGTATTTTCTGGTATGATATCATTTTAAACTAAAATATAACTGGGTCATTTCCAAGTAACAGAGGGCGCGGTCTGTAATACACCATTGATATTTTGTTTATTCTCGCCGATGAATTTAGTGTACCTTACAAAGCAAATTAACGCAAATTAACATTAAGCTATTTTCTGCGGACGTCCTTTTAAAAGACACGTTCTAAAATGTGCTTTAAGCATTAAGTGAAGAGACAAACCTCTATTCGTCAAATTGATTTGGAAGCAATAAGTATTGGTGCATTTTCTAAATGTTCCGTCAAAAAATTATAAGCATTACGTTGGTGTAATAATTTAAAGCATGTTTCATATGTGCCATTAAAAAAGCCAGTATGAAATGGGTTAGTCTAATTTTTATCCCTTAAATGAAAGCCATCAGGTTAAGTATCAATATCAGTTTTATTGAATACAGTGCAATAAGCATATTCGATTAAAAGCAATAGCCTAGAGGCAAATTGCAATGTGAGGCTTTGCTTGCGCATTATGCACAGTCCTCATGCGCGCTGCGAATCCGTAGCTGAAGATGTACGTTGTTCGGCGGACATTCCAAACGACCCAGATTTCATTATGGGTCCTGCACTCCTTTGAGTACAAAACAGTGGGTTTTAGGCAACAGCACTTAACTTCTATCTGCATGGGACACTTAACAATTTTATCCTAATAAGCATTGTTGACGTTTAGTTTTAACTAAATCAAGTGGAAATATCACTATCACAAGTGAATTGAAAATACTGTCCTAGAAGTCATATTACCAGTTTTGAGTTTACTGAACAGTAAGGGCAAACAAGCAAATATTCAGCCTAAACCTGCACTCCTGTTTGATTATTGAACATTAACTTTCTAGCAACATTATTCTGTGGGTGAGCAACTTCAGTTTCATGATTAACAGGAGTTATATTGTTTATAGGTGACTAATTCATGAGACAGTATAACACCTAGTAAATAAAGCAACATGTCAAAGCACATATAACCATCGATTTATTGGACGTTTGCTAAGAATTAGTGGATTTTGTTATAATTTCATAGGTTATTCGGAACCGTCCCCTCTTAGTCAGCAGGCTTTGACACGTCTGGAAAAGCATCAGAGAGCGCCGTTTCGACCTTCGGGCTCTCCATAATGGTGCGCCTATCTTGGGTCCCGACCGGGTACCGTCCCCTTGACGTCCGGATGCAAACTTATTGTGCCACTAAGCCACTACTCATTAGTAATGTAAAAACCTGTCCTTAGAGCTTCTAAGTGGCATCGTACACACTCGCCAATGCGGAAAATCCTAAATCTTGGACCAAAGAGTTTCCTCTGCACAGTTCGTGACTGGGATGGTAGTAGAGGTTGCGCCGGGCTAAATCGTAGTCAACTGTCAGTCACGCATGTACGCGGCCATTACACATGGCATATTGACACAAGCTGCGGACACCCGAAAGTTATGGGGTCAAAACCGGCAGTGACCCGTGAGAGGCCCACTATTAAGAAGACCCAGAATATCGAAACGGAGCACTTTGATACCTTTCCAAATGTCTCAAATCCTGCTGACTGGGAGGGGACTACGACAAATCACCCTAAAACGTTGGAAGTTATTGGTTGGAGGCCTACATAAAGTAAATTAAAGGGACAAATACAATAGAAGTGACTGAGTGAAAAATCAGACGATTGCTTAAATAACTTTTAAAATACAGTTAAATTTTCAAGGGTGTTAGACTTCACTTCGTGCGGTGTGCAAGAGTGTGACAGCTCTAAAACAGGCAGGTTTTATTGGAATTATTATTTGTAATGGTAATAAATGATGAAAAGCAAACCCAAGTGTTGGTCCATATAAGTAAACGCATAGAGTTTGTCCATTGACACAAATATTTTATGGATCTAGGTTGCACACAATGTGTGGAACGATAAAATTTTGGCTGACGGTCAATGCTAGGCTGCAACGGGGACATGGATGGCTATCACAATGAACTATTGGCAACAAGGATATATTTTGATGTACTCATGAATAGGGGATTTTGATGTAATTAAGTGAGGTTCATCGCAGCCAGTTTCCAAATCAGATAGTCGCCCTGATGGATCCTGATGGATCCGATGGATGCGCACTACTGATGATGCCCAACAGGCTGAAACTGCAGTCTAGTGCTTTTCCGGGCATGTGGACGACTATCTGATTTGGAAACTGGCTGCGATGAACCTCACTTAATTACATCAAAATCCCCTACTCATGAGTACATCAAATTATATCCGCCCTGACAGTTTCTAAAGGCTATGTCGTACATAGCTACTGTTAGTGGACGTCGTGTCTTTCGGGGCCAACCCTGTCCTCTGCAACGTTCGTAACTTGCATGGCAGTGGAGGATAAGACGCGCTATATCGCTGTTAGCTTGTAAACAAGGATATATTGCTAGAGGGAGTCTGCTTATTCGGCCTACTTCTGTATAGCCAATTGATGGGCTAATCTGCCACATTCTGTGAGCGCTCTCATCTGCATTCAATGTGAAAGACGAATAAATATAACACGATAACCCCAACTCGGTATCCTTTGTGCCATCTTATTGTTAATCAATCACCCATACCGTCATTATTAATCACCGTCAAGCAGCATACGTCGTGCTTCAGACAAATTATGATTTCACTTGCATGTATCGCACAGTCAGGCCTGATTTTTCGATTCATCTATCTACTTTAATCAACGTATTTATTAGTTTGCAACGCTGAATGCTAGCTCCCATACTCTTCATGAGTTAACCAGCTGACATAACCACTGTTTGGCGGGAACTAAACCCTGCTAAGACGGTTTGGGTCGACGGTGGCATGAGAGATAATGTGTGCAACAGTTGCGAAATGTTTGAGGTTCATTAGCACGCCTAGCCTGCAACCTATATCTCAGCGACAGAAAGGGGAACTTATAGTGCCAATACAATGACTAATGCTGGCTCCAGCCTATTCATAAGTGTCGATTAGGGCAGTTGGCGCATATTAGCGTTGCAAATATCACGGTACTACATAAGCAACTGCGCGCCGAGTAAGTAGAATCAGACAGCACATCAAGCTAAATTTGGAAACCCGCATGAGGACAAGGCATGCATGTGAGAGTAGCTCAATCAGCTGTATCATTTTTACAAATATTGGAACTAACTTTGCCTTAACTATGCATTGTACGGAAGTTGCTTCTAGCGTGGTGCTGAAGGGGTTCTAGCAATTTTGTTGTGGTGCTTCGCTGAATAGTCTGGCAAAATAAATAGCTAAAAAAGGGATACGTACCATTATCGGTAGGTGTAAAAAAGGAACGACCAAGAATATCACAGTGCTACCGTATAAACAGAAAAACGAGGAAGCTTTAAATGTATCCGTATAAACAGCAAAATTAATGAGATCCGCGCGTACATAAGCCTTTACATGTGCCAAGTATTCAGGCACAGGTACTCTCAAGTACTGCTTCTGAAATGAACTGCTACGTAAGGTACTTCGAACTTATGGTTTAAAGCTTTATGCGGCTAGCATAACGGTGTTTTACTTCTTGTTCATCGTAGAATTATAAGCACATAAAACATTAGCCGGCGCCATTGATAAAGCACTTAGGTTGAGCATTTTTCCAGCTTGCAGTGCTCTCCACATGCTTCTGCCCTTCTGCATATATGTACTAAGTAGTGCGACATAATGAGTCGACTGCTATCATGCCAACTGCCAAATGAAGGTAGTAAGGAACTAAGGTTTAATTATGAGCCACCCCCGAATACAGATTAGGATCCTTAGGTATGCTTGTCCCCCAACTCAACCAGGTGTAAAAGAAATTTTAAAAGGCTTCGGGCCAAGAGAAGTGCAATCCTTTACCTCTTTTCATGCCAGTTTGTAACAAATATGCTAGCCATATTGCTGACGTAATCTAACTGTTCTCAACAACCTTCCACTGGCATTACGTGTGACCTTAAAACTTGTCGTTCCTCAACTTGACCGAACTCGTTGGAAAATAAACCACCTACAGAACTGTCGTGGATGTGATTTGATAGAAATACTGTTAAAATTATTGGTTCCTTTGTAAGTTTTAAAACAATAAATCTTTTCAAAATTGTGTTTAACTGTTCGTAATCGAATGTTTTCTGTTTTTCCACTGTCGTAGTCTACAATATTTGCAGTATAAGTTTTATTTTCGGATAAACTGTAGACTCAGGCTGAAAAATTAATGTCACTAGCTTTCAGCATGTTAACAAGGGAATGTCTTCTTGAATATAGCACTCATGCTTTTGGACATGGGACTAACAGAGCAGAACAAATGCATTTCACTTGCGGTGCTGTGCTACCAGTGATTTTAGTTATGATTCTTACGAGATAGGCTAGTGGAACCATGAAGAACATTCCACCTTTATAAAGAAAGTTCCGACTGATTCGTTTAACGCCAAGTATTACAATGTTTCGTCTCACAAGTAACTTATTACAAAAGCTTACATAAAGCAATACACGGAAGGGGAACTAATCTTATGCATAATATTTACGTTTCTAGATGCACACATTATTTTCCTTCGTTTCTGCTAATAAGTAGTTATAACTTCATCTTTTACAAGGGTATTCGTTTTCCTAGGTTTGCAGTTCTCAAAGTAACTATTTACTCCCAACAAATATTGATTCACTCAAAACACATCCTTTTCCCAAACCAATGTTAGTTTATTCTTCGTAATTCATAACGTCCTGATAACGCCTTGTTGTACCGTTTGCACTTAATGTTAGACTTGTTGGAGGTTATCATTACTATGCGGGACCGGCTGTACCACAAAGATCCACCTACTCCTCTACGTTACTTTCCGCATTTAATTTTAGTGCTTGCTTCCGTATGGATTGCGCCTGATTTGGAAAACGCCAATGTTTGCCGATACTCGCGTGACCTTGTCAGCGTATGTGTGTGCTAATCGTGTAATCTTGTATTCTGTGTTACATCGGATTTAGCCCCTCACAATCTTGTACCACCACTTCGGAAGTACCCTCAATCGATTCGGATCACCGAGCTCTATCCAACGAGATCTATTTCTTCGCAGGAATTCAAACGACACGTTAGTGCATCACAAACGGTGTTTGGATATCTATTCACTAAGACCAATGTGTGCACCATTGCTTAGTTGTGATTCATCAGTATCTATGAGATACCATTCAACGGGTCATTTTTAAGGCTACCAGCCAATATATAACTTAGTTTCCTATAATATAATATATATAATGTAAGATATATATTTAATATATATAATATATATAATATAATATATAATATAATATAGTATAATATTGCTACAAGCTTTTGGCTGTCTAACCTTACTACTGTATTGTTACGTGCATTTCACTACACAATCAACGCAATTTGAGATAACAGTGCGTCTAACGACGCACCACAACCGAAACTTTTACACAGATCCCGCTGACTGGGGTAGAAAACTGATGCAGCCCAAACGGCATGAAAAGCTCAAACCTACAAATGCATCCGATTCCTTGAACCATAAGTGTGTCGATCGGGGATCCAGTGAATAACAAACCCACCGTGAATCGTAGTTAAGACAAGCAGAGGATGAAGGTCATATCGAAAATCACGTGTTCGTTCTGTGTCAATTCCCATGACAAAACAAATGTGAACATTGAACGTAACGGAGGTAACAGCGTATCAACGTATAGATTGTCGTTATGTGACTTCTATTCAGATAGTCCCATAATTGAAGCTGTTCAAACGCTTACGATAATGCGTGGAATGTTGGCTGTTTTATAAGCAGAGCAAAAGGAACTGATCGCGGTATTCGGAGGAAAAATCTCAGAACTCGAGTTGCAGGTTTAGGTATTACGTAACCAAAATCCCAGGCCTGTTAAGAAGCGAATGATCACTAGCAAACTGCTACACAGTCCAGCGAAAGGCAAACACCATTATTGACGTATTGCGGTGAAAAAGGCTGGTTGTTGCCCAAGTCCTACGAAATACTTCAAAGCATACAATTTTACGCACAAATTTTCCGATCACCTTCATCAGAAGCGGGGAAACAAAACTTGACCCCTAAAGACTTTACAACTAATGTAGTTGCACACAAAGATACTTACTTTTGCCTGGACTTGTTTTCCACAGAGGAAGAGTAAAACTTTCCCAAATGACAAACCTATGCTCACAAGGTAATGTGGAACACAAATTACATTGCAACCAGAAGGCATTGACAGTGATATGTTCAAACGTCCCAGAATCCACCAGTGAAACGCTAAGAGGCAGACAAACCGAGAAGCAAATATTTGGATTGAGATAATTTGTGCACATGGAATAAAAGTTCACAAATAGTTTTTTTAGCCTTTTACAAAGTCCAACCTATCCACACGTACGTAACCTCGGTTACTACGGTCGAGGTTTGGCAATATGCGGAACCTGGAAGATGTTCTTTTAGCAAGCCCCATTCTAGTGAACTATTCTGTTATTGCACGCATGTTTACAGAAAAGACATGAGCGGAAATACAGAAACGGAAAGCTGACTGAACGTCTCACGTCAAAATGAGACGAACAAGTGGTACTGTTTTATGGTGTACCGTAATTGAAGCATTACGGTAACATCGAACGACAGAAGCTTGACATCGATGAATTGAGGTGCATCAAAATCTTTAACAAACAAACTTTGATTGCTTTTGATGCGACCTGTCTCGATGCCTCGCCAAACTACCATGGCAACAGGCCAAAAATATTGAAGTTATATTGGCTACTTCCGATATGGTAACAATGGCAATCCAAGTATGGCATGACAACAGGAAACTTGAACCTCCATATGTTCATTTAAGACCATTCCTTTAAGCAGTAAAAAGTTAGTTACAGCTGCTCCAATTTCGGTCATACGTACCTCAAACTAGTAAACAGTAAACCAAGTTTCAAGAAACGCTTGGAGACCGGGACACTTTTGACGGCCGCTTACAACGGACCGAGCTCCTAATTCGTCAACAAATCGAAGGCTACTACACCAACGATCAGGACCTCTGCAATATGCTACTATAATTGCACCAACGACATGGAACATCAAATTAGGACACTGTAGTAATCAATGAAATTGGGCACTCGAACGACATACTACATCCAGAGCTGGAAGTCAGTGAGATGTCACTCATACGAAATGAACGTCCATCTCGCGGTTGCGGTGTTGTCATTTACCATCGAAATTATTTTAAATGCAAGATCATTACCGAACATTCCTTGTTATTCCAGATTAAATATTTTTCAATTTCAGCTGGATGGTTTAGGTGTTGGATCACAGACAAATATGCGTGATTCTTGCCTCTTAGCTGTTGTGTTCATGGCACCAAACTCCTCTGCTGGCATAGATGACAGTATGTTAAACGCACTCCATTGTGCAGTTGTAACAACTGCACTCATTACATTATACTTTCATTAAAATTATATTATTATGGACTATTAGTTAAAACAGAACGCCTTGAATTCTGTGATGTGGCAATTTTGTAACCATCTGCTCAAACCTACTAGAAACTGCGGTTCAAACATGCCATTATTACTAGACCTAATCCTGACAAACGAATAGTTGATGATTTAGTTAAACGCTTTTGAACATCTCCAGGGCAGTATCGACCTTTCAGTCACGTCACTTATTAAGACAGGCACGTTCTAATGACGGGCGAAAAGGGCACTCAACTTTACGAGTAACAACAAAGGGCTATACGTATGGGTGAACGAAAAAGAAAGGTTAAACAGGGAATACCATCACCTATGGTGCCCAGTCGCTTAACGCCAACTGCTGTGGATATCGAGAATATTCTACTCCTGCAGTTTTGCTCATTAGCTATAAATACCATGGGACCTTAGCTTTATGAACACCAATAAATGTCGTTGGTTTATTCCTGGTCACTTTACCCCAGAGGTTGTAGTGACAAAATTACAATCTGTCCAACAAAACAGTATCTTGGGATTCATCAAGATCCTCAAAAACGCACTTAAAAATATTACCATACCACAGAAGTAAATCTTGCAGCGTTTTTTCAGGGACTGCGTTAATCAAACACACTCCCTTTTGAGTGAAAAAGGGATTGATTCCCCCGATGTAATACGACGGAAAGAGATCGTATCCTTCCAACTATCAACTTTAATGTGTTCCTACCTAGTTTATCAAATTTGCTGGAATCAGAAAGCGTAGATTAACCGACGCAATATTTTGAAACTCTGTAAATTGTTCCCAATTTCCTACTTGGTTTCACAAGCAGATGATTTTAATTTGCCAGCCTGCTTCTTTTCGAGATCCATGGACCAGTTCTGCTGAGAAACAGTCTCCATAAGTGTGGTTTAACTAGATTTTCTAAAGACACTGGTCATAGTGTATCAATTTATTCTCCTCCAAAAACTTGCTAAATATGTTGCAAATGGCATGCAGCTCACCTGCTTGAAAAATCTAAGTAATAATACCTTCAGCGTAAGAATAGCCGGCACTCACTCCAAAAGCCTTTGCGTATCCAATGTTGTACCTCGAAGATTCGTCCTTGGCTCGCTACTGTTGTCATTCTACATAACTTACGGCCCTGAAAACATTTATCCCCGTTGCAGAAATTTGCAGCTGATGCAAATATATAAAGAGCAAGTCGCCCAGCATCTGACCGTGCCTATCTCCAAAACGATCTGGACGGGATTAACGAATGGGCTGCAAGAAAATGCTCCCGTTTAACCCAGCAAATTGCCATCTGCTGACCGTGCGTATTAGATTCAGCAACACAGCTTCCTAGACAGAACCTTTTGCAGCATGTGACTATTAACCGGGACCTAGGTATCATCGTTTGTGAAAGCCTTGACAATTGGCTCCAATGTTCGAAAGCAGCATATGTGGTGAACTTGAACTTGAGGCTTTTGAGGCGAGCTCTTAGCACATTTGAGCGACGGCTAGTACTACTCTTAATCAACACATATCATCGTCTCCATGTTGAATACTCCATTCAGTCCTAGCATCTAAATTTTTAACGATATATTGGTCTTATGGAGGAAGCTCAAATAAGGGCTACCAAGCAACACGTGGACCATCCAGTGTCAGTTCCGAATTGCGCCTTCGTTTAATTGGAGTATTTTCCTTAGTATACTGATAGCTATGTGGGGACTTCGTCCTACCCTGTTAATTTGCACTTCGATAATTAGCCACTTTGCATAAAATCTATAACATTTTCACATAGTGCATGACTCCTGAAGAAATTCCATATCCCTTAACATAGTAACGCCCGATGTTATCGGTTCTCTGAAGCCTTTTAATATTAACACCCTTGCGCCATCTGGGCACCGATGAGTAAAATATCTTGCCTTATTGAAGGCTTAAGTTAGCTCACATTATAATAGTGACTTCACACCGTTGCAGTAATGTGGTTGGATGTCACACAAAGGGAAAACATTCGTTCGTGCAGCTTCTTGTTTTATGCTTGGTTCCATTATTCCAATATATTTGTACAAATGAAAAACGTACAGTGCCCTCACTGTGCGTGTAACGCACAGATTGAATGCTCACGGGTCAGAGTAGCTACCATCATCATTGTTCATTAATAGAGACGTAGGCGGAGCTGAATTCGGGAATGGAGTGAGAATTGATCGGCCAGCAAATATCAGCCCGCGTCAAAGGAATCGAACCGTCAATATGATTCACCAGTGAACTTGAACTCAATCACACTGGCTGAAAATCAGACGCAGAATAACTGAGCGAACTTGCCATCATAAATTAGCATGTTTCGGTTACCAATAAATTGAGTTAACCTATCCTGTAGATACACATTCCCTGTCTACCTAGTGCTGACCTTTTGTATTTCTTCGGTTGGCTGGGGGCGTGACTGAGAAGTCAGACAGTCGCAGTCTCTTAGAGCAGTTAGCAGCAATACAACAGTTTTCAGTGGCAGAGAACAGAGGGAAAGAAGAAGCGTTATAACAGTCTGTTACCCGGATACAATGTTTACTATAAGCTGAGACACATTGAGACTTCGTTTGTTCAACTTGTGACTAGAAACCATATTGTTGGCTAAGTAACTAGATTTAAGCTGTTTATGTGCTTTGTTGGAAGCCAATATTGCTGTGTACTGCAAAGGCAAGTCAAGGGCGTGAGCAGATGTGTATTCTGCCCTAACACTCACGCTTTCAGCGACGCGGTATGATGTAAATGAAATACGGAAAGGTAGATTAATAAATGCAAAAAGCGTTACCACCATAGCTTAATGCGTGTCATTAATTCTGGGAGCAATATTTTGGTTTAATATATATCGTGGTGGTTAGAAGAAAAACTTACATGGTAAGTTCATGTTTGGGCATATATGTACTTCTATCTAGTTGACGAAGTTGACACATTCAGACAAGACACAATGCAATGGGTGACTTGCGTCGGCAATTACTGTTGACGATACTCTCTTGCCAGTACTAGCCGTGTGGACACAATTAGGTCAACAAAAGTCCGCTTTGATCTATTGCTGCACCGCGACAAGTGTTTTAACGACCTGGAGATTAAGCTGAAGTCCTTTCTAAATAGACAAAAAACATCACTGTATAGCAGTTCATCCAGTGTGGAAGAAAACAAGGGGCGACAAAACGAAATATCAAATCATGCGGACAGAGGACGATCGCAGACGTTAGGCGTAGAACTGCAGTCTTTGGATCTTTTTGAATGTTTCGTATATATGGTGTTACCAAGAAAATCCTGGCAATTATTTTATTGATGCGCAAATGTGGAACGTGTTGCCATCGATGTTGGCTTCGGGGCATTATGTTTAACCTGAAAGCAACAAACCGCCTAAACGGATGTGCGTCGTCTATTCCTCCTCGAGGACAGCGAAGCTGTTCAGCGCAGTAAAGGGCACAACGTGGCTGTTCGTCTTGATGCAGATGCTTTGGATTTTCTAAGAAGCTGGTTACTTATCCTTAAATGCATGGCGGTCAGTACTTAAATTATGATGTTTGATATATAACCAATATTTAGGATATTCAAAATGTCTCAATGAAATTTGCACCACTTTGGTTAGATGGAATGGGGATAGTTTCTCACACAACCTGTAGTATGCACTACATTGACTCCAGGTGTGTAAAATATCGTCCCGTTACATCACATTACATGCTAAATTCAGACAGCTTTGTGTGTTCTAACATCCAATGAGTATCTCCAAAAATAACCATGTTCCTTGCTGAAAATCCGTGCTATCTTCTCTGACCAAGCCGGCATCATTAACGACGAATAGAGTAAAAGCATTTGTTAGGTGACCGCTATGCAGTTTTCACAGCAATAGTCTAGATGGGAATGGATTTAGTAGATATTTGGAGGTAGATATCTGCCAATCTTATTAATTTATTTAATCATGTATTTTACTTGTTTATTATTCTCTTATACCTGGACACCCTCGTGCAATTTGATATGCATTAGGCAAATAGTGTTATTAATTGTTACCCGCTATACCACAGCAAAATATTAAAATGGCTATTACTGAGTAAAAATCGATTCGGACGAACCACGAAAAAGCCTAGTTTAAGCTTTACTCCACGGAATATTTGAAATATCCCTCAAAAGTGTCGGAGCCCTGGTCACATCTGGTCCATGACTATAAATAACTTTCCCATTGTATCCATTTGATACAAGTCGTTGCAGCAGCGTCTTCTGCTTGCACCAGAAAATGATGACAGCATATGTCTCTAGATATACAGTTCCTTGGACAGTTTATTCCTTTGAAAATAGTTCATACACTACTGGTATTAGTAACAAAGGTATTTGCATATCCTAGCTGGTGTCCCAGTAACAAACTAGCTGTATTTAGAAGCACAGAGAGACACCAGCTTACCTGTTTTACTCAGTGAAATGCAACAAACGCTTTAGATTTCTGTATATCACATTCATTTGGAAACAAAGCTCCGCTAAAATGGATGAAAAACGATTTCCATAGGGTAACATCACCGACGCAGGAATGGGATTTAATACCCCACAAATAGTTTCCACATTTATGAGTTATCGGTTATTTTTAAGGTATTAGTAGGGTCCTCAATACAAAAACCAAATCCAGTCACTAATAAGGCAGGACATTCAAACTCGGGCTTCCTTTATTGATTGAAATATTCCTAGACGCTACTCGCTGCGGATATTTTCCACTTCCGCAACTTATTTTCCATTTGTTTAAATGGGACAGATTAAGACCATTGATCTTGGCTTATCCTGTTTGGAGTTGGACTTCTCTCCGAGAGGTTTTCCAGAATTAACCTTTATACAAAAGTGGCCAAAAAATAAGCAACACTTTCAAAAGAATTGTCAATAAATATTTGGGAGTGAAGAGAAAACATCCTACTGGTTGGTAAGCTGGACTCAAATGCTATCCTGCTAACAATGCTCAAGTTCCGCTTAACTCGTCCAGCAATGTTAGGTCACTTCGCTAGAAAACTGGGGATATCGAGGGACCTATAGAACAAACAGAATTTACGAACGCAAGAAAGTTGGTTACATCTCGACGTCGAAGATAAAGTCGTGAAACTCGATTGCTACCGACATATCAGATCCGACCATCAGGGAAAGCCTCAGGAATGCGGGCTAAGTGGTATAATCTACAACAGCGAATATTGCTGTATATCGACTTTACAACTATCCGGTTACCCACCAGCTATGTAACGCCTAACGCAGCAAAGTCATGGAAAAAACGCGCAGATTACCTTGCCTTGGAATTGCAACCGAAGTTAGATTGTTCCTACAGCATAATCGCTGATGACTTTAAGAGGTACGCCTCAATATTCATTAAGGTGCGATGTTTAGCCAACTCGATGGAACTCACTACCAGACCCGATACACTATTGGATTCGTTGTTACTAACAAAATGGATGCACTTCCTCCACAAAGTGGAGCAACGCTTGACCGCTCAGACCAGTGCAAGTTAATTTACGCACAAATCCTTACTGTCAGGATAACTAAGTTGCAATAAGAACGAGACCATTCATAATTATTAAGCTACAAAAGTGTGCAACAAAAACATTGTAACACTACGAACGACACATGTTTTAACCGACTTTTTAATATTCACCAATGAAAACCTTTCAGCACAATGCGAGCACGTCAGACTATATCAATTCCGGTTTCCATCTACACTACCCCATTGAGAACATCTATCTACGGATTGATAGATTTTCACCTACATCACCGAAGCACCAGTGTAGAAAAAGGTACAGTCTTAACAATGCAGGCTAACGGTCTGTGCCAGAATTTTGCTGTGGCTTGTAAAAGCAGAGATAAAGGTTAAAACAGCCGGAACATAAAAAACCGTTAAAAGGGACACATTTGCTTTGCCCGTGGAGGCCCGTGAAAAAACTT
Organism: Dicrocoelium dendriticum; assembly: GCA_944474145.2. Classification (NCBI taxonomy): domain Eukaryota; kingdom Metazoa; phylum Platyhelminthes; class Trematoda; order Plagiorchiida; family Dicrocoeliidae; genus Dicrocoelium; species Dicrocoelium dendriticum. The sequence continues at coordinate 74,142,712 of OX104068.1, read as the reverse complement.
TTGTTCATATAACCGGTAGAACAATCGGTAATTTAGATTGAAAAAAGCTCAACGCTGCAAATAGCACATATACAGTTAAACACGTGCCATTAACTTTCTTCCAAAGCAGTGACCTCCACATCATTAACCTTGTCAGTCTTCAGAGGCAGTTCGAAAGACAAAAGCCGGGAAATTCTGAAGGCACCTTTTCCATGCCACTAAACACCCTAAAGATTATACAGATTTACTGCATGTCCTGCAGTAGATGGCCAATGATCACATTCCAAAATAGGAAGCGCGGTTCATAGACTTACCAAGGCTTAACTATGGTGAATGCCGGTTATTGTCGGTTGTTGTCCAACACCATCCAATAGCCATCCAATGCGTAGCGAATTTGCAAAATGCGTATCCCTTATGGTGCGCGCGTGTGCAGCGATGAACCTAAGCTTAACTTAGTGTTGAGGACGTTAGTTATTCACAGCAGACACGTGGTTTAGTTCAGGGATCAGCTGAGTACAAGCGTAAGCTAGTGAAGGACAGTTCAACAGGCCACATTAGTCTGTTTTGTTCTTCAAGCGAGATGAGTACAGACAGTCTGAAGGCGTTCCTTGCGCTCGTTAGCTGTCAGCTACATTTGCGTTGAGTGCTGAACGCCATGGCTAACTGTAGGCACTGGAGCGCTCAATTGTTAGCTGTGTGTATCGCTGAGCAAATCGAAACAGCCAGCTACCCAGCCAAGTCGGCGTAGGCAAGCTAAAACGAGCAACCAAAACTGCGGCGGGTAGGAGCGCAAGTGATGATTCATCGGCGAACAGGGTGTTTTGGATTAGGTCAGGGAAATATTAGCCAGCTCAAGTCATGTGAATGTCATTTAATCAATACCTCAGATAATGGAGAACGAACAAACGTGGCAATCGGGATCACGTAATGTGCCTGTTAATTAGCGCGGGCTAATTATTCGGCTGTATAGGGAATGCGGTTTAAACGCTGCATAACGATAAATGTTATGAATGCGGGAATGCGGCCCGTCGACGCCCGGTAGGTGCTTGAAATAGGGAAGATGTTCGAGCAAACTGGGAGCATGTGCGACATGAAGAAAACCGGACTGTCTGACTTCACCACTGACGACTGTTCAGCTTGAGCTGTAGTCAGTGAAATATTGAAATATCGCATCTGAGCATCCATGGGATTACACAGCCCTGTAACACGATCAGATGCGCGCTGCACCGGCTAGTACAGGAACGAAAATTTTAAAGATTCAGTGCACTTTAAGTGCAGGTTTTAAACCCTTGCTATCCGGAGAAGCGGCATACATTTTGCCGCTGGCTTCTGGATCACGCGGATATTCAGTCGGTCATCTTTACTTATGAGGCCCTCTTTCATCTGCATAAAAAAGTGAAGTGTTCTTGAGCTACCAGTAACTCACAATGATATACCGCATCACTTATGCACCGCAGCGTTAAACTGAGGGTTTAGGCTCGATTAACGAGCCGAAAAAGCTGAGGTCCTCTTTGGTTTCCGAAGATGTGACCGGTATTTTTTTGTTTACAATGTACTAAAGCCTTATCATTTACGAGCATCGTCGTAATTGGAAACACGTCAGCCATTTTGCTTCCACAGCTGGAGGCCGTACGGGCATGTAGTACTATTTGGTAGCAGCAGGAGTATGCACCAGCGCATTCTGCTAAACCGGTGCGCGCATACATCACCGACTAATTTGGTTACTGTTGGATCGGACGCCGTAGACCAACGGAGTGATCTGCTTGCTCATCAAATTTGAACCCATTGGATTTGTTTCCATGAGGCTACCTAAAACGAATAGTGTAAAAAAAAGGCCAAGTACATTAGACCAACTCAAAATCATTGTGAACTCATGTCGCGCGATCACGTGGGACACGTTGGAGAAATTACTCACCAACTGCATCAAGCCGTTTCTGAAAAGTAAGCCGAACGCCGGTGGACATTTCGAACATATCCTTTACTAAACTAGAAGATTGTTCAAACACCTTACTGTAATTATACTTATCCTTTTTCACAAATGTGTGAACGACTAAATAATTCCACTGGCAAATGGTGCCAATGATGTTTCCGGTCCAATAAAATTCTTAACGTTAAGGCTGCGTTGAGCGCATCACAGAGTAGGCACTGAAACGTTCGATAGCTACTTATAGCAGAATCAGTGGTTCGCTATGAGCTGAGATTCGTCAAGCCTTAATGTAAAGTCGACGATGTTTTTCAATTCAGGATACTTCTTCTTAGATAGGTGTTCGGGTTGCGTTTCAGTAAGTAGTGGCAAACGTGATTGGGGTCGAACAGTATCTGGCAGCCTAATATGTGGTCTCCAAGTAGCCATCTGCAGCGTCCACTAAACTCTTCATGGGTTTTTAGTCCATGCTGATACGGAAGAGCAAACAATCTCTTGACAAATTTAGTCGCTCAACCTTGGGTAGCATCGAGCACTGCGAGGTCACACTTTGGCCAAGGATGCCAAGCCTGGATTACTTATCCGACGTGGTAACACACGCCGGCAATCAGCGTCAGATATAAGATGGGTGGATCCAAACTCAAAGAATGCCATTCAACAGCGACCAACATGCTGCCTACAAGTTTTTCGAATCGGATTCCGACTGTCTGGCATAACGAAGGTCGTCTTACACAAACAAACCGTAGGCCCATTCCTGATAACTTGTCTGTAAATCGTGCCTTCAAATATTGTAGAGATAGGCGTGTCTATGGCGGGTGTGGACAACGTGTTAATTGTCCACATTAAATGACGGTGCATTGCTCACCTGCCAATGCCAGGTCCCATCTAGGTCGCGCTGGAGGATTTGGGGTAATAGCTTTTGGCAATTATCGGACCTAAATGTGTTGCAATTCACATGAGCAGAGTTTACATGCATGAAACCACCTCGTCCGTGCGGACAATTTTAAATGTCATTCCACGTGAAATTGAAACACTTGCAACACTATCACCGTGTGTGTGCGAGGCACTGGCAGAAAGCGCAAGTTTCACATTAATCTCCCTTCCAAATGATAATGTGAAATCCTGTTAAAGCCACAATATATTGAAATGAGCATATTCTACTTGAAAATGAAGCTCGGATTGCTGGTTACCACGGATTGTTGTCGTTGTTTGCTATGCCTGTGCCGAAAGCGCAGATTGTTGAGGTATTGTATATTGTATTTTTTAATTTTTTTGTAATAATACCGAATTCCAGCTACCGTGTTGATTTTGGAATTTAGTGGAAACGCGTTCACTTACAAATTCCAAACAAATCTTTGCTTAAAATCTGGGTTTCCTTTTTTTTCTTATTTTATTTTTGGTCGTGGTGAGCAAATTATCCCTGCTCTATATTCCCCAAATATATAACTATTTTCCTATAATTTCTTAGTCGACCCATTTTCGTGAAAACTTTCAAACCTCAGATGACAATCATTTCTGTCTTCTTTACTCAAGATGCATTACGTAGGGCGTTTTCTATTTCTAACTTTGTGAATATATGTACAATTCTCTGTTAGTTTTACTGCTCCCCTCTAACTTTCTGTAGACATTTTCAAGTGGCTTATATTCTTGTAGGATCATTTAAATTTATTTCCATTTTCTAAAGATTAAGCAGAAAAGCTGTCATTAATTTTGCGCTTAGCACTCTTTTTGACGTATGAATTAACTTCCCACCCAAGATCTAATCTATAAAACTTAACCCGTACATCCTGTTTTAGCAAGTAGTACATCTATCTTCCAATGGACGAAATTTAATATTATATTTTCTCGTACCTCTTTGTTTGGCAATTCCAGTTGTCTTTATCAGCCCCGCTTTTTAGTCGATCCAAATTTCATGATACATCAACTACGGTTACGTTTATTTACTTAAAAATGAATTGATTTTGCTTTTCTTTTCAATTAGTATCATTCATCCCTCGATTCTGTATTGTAGTGTGTCTGCACTGTTAGTGTAAATAGCAGCGAATGCACCCACATGGGTTTGTAAAATTTATCTTTAGTTAATTTGATTCGAGTTGACCGGTTGCTTATATAAACAATGATTCAGCTGTTGGAGGCAAAAACAATGTGAAATAGTTCTAACACTTACGTTTGCTTGATTTTTTGCTGAAGTCTTGAAACCAAGAGTTTCGTCTTGTTTTTAGATAAGTTAACTTTACGTGCACTTTATTGTAATATTTTCTGTCTTATTCTGTGTAAGATTGGCAATGTTCTTTAGTACAAAAATAGGCCGTTTCATTCTATTGGGACACATCAGTAACGCTCACTCACCGGAGTATGCTGAATTGGCTTTCTTGGTTGGGTGATAGCTGTTTGGCTGAGTCTAGCAGTGAAAATCGTCTCACAACACACCAAAAACGCCCATGCTACTTGCTAATAATCAGTAATCGTATTTTTATTAATTATGGTTCTTAGCAGCCAGCTTCCAACTCAGATAAACTTGCACTTGCCCGGAAAAGCACTAGACTGCAGTTTCAGCCTGTTGGGAATCCTCAGTAGTGCGCATTCATCGGATCCATCGTATTCAAACCCATGACCATCAGCGGCTTGAACCGCCAGTCAGCAGCTTAGACCACTAGACCACGGGGAACAGCTTCAGACCGTCATGAGTTACAAGCTAACTGCGATATAGTGCTGCGAACAACCTCAATTAATGATATCAAGTCCCCTACTCATAAATAATCGTTTTAACAACAGTCGTAGATCTGAGGACCCCCTGTCCTCTGCGGGTTTATAACATATATCACAGTGGAGGATGAACCGCGCTAGATCACATTTTGTTATCAGTCATGGCAGCTCACCGCCGTCATGCTTTGTCCAGTGGCATTAGTCGCTGACTCTTTAGAGTATTGTCAATGGTTCGAATCTTGCGTAATTCAGCGAGTGCTTGATACTGATGAGTCACACTAGGACAAAACGGCTGTCTAGCGTTTTCCCGGAAGTGTGGTAGTTGTCTGGCTGAGACAAGCTACAACGTATTTCAGAAATATTACGGTGCTCCAACAACTGACGTAATGTGAGGATGTAATCAATAGAGCTACCACTTCGCTGCAACCTGGTTTGCTTTTTGCGACTCTAGCTTTCACAGGTGCCAGTCAGTGTATGTAGAACCTTAAGGTTAATCAACTTAGAAACTGCGGAGAACAAACTAATTCCACTAGGATTGTTGCATTCCGAAAGTGAGCATCCCATGTAGCTTTGGGCCATAACAGAGTGGCTCTAGTCTGCTGGATGAGCCTTTTGTTCCCGCAGTTTCAATGGGAATTTTCGCTACTTGGCCAATAGGGCATATTCTTTGAAGGTGATAAATTTGGGGAAAGTCTATCTGTGCTTACAACATTATTCATCTTAACCAGTCTCCTCTTAACTTCCACTTATGGTTGTAAAGACGTATACGGGAGGACAGCCCAAGGTGTTTAATAGTACTTTTATCTTTTAACTGTTCACATATTGTTCATTGTAACGTTATATATGTTTTGAAAAACAGTGGATTAGCTGTCTAATCTCGTCGCATTTAGTCTAGCTAATACCAGGCTTCCTGCTGCTCGTTTTGAGTATGACGGATTTACGTGAGTATTTACAAAGGGCAGCAACTAATTCCATCTCCGATGTTGGTGGGCCCACCAGATTGCGTGATCTTGTTCAAGCCTAGCACGAAGTTTTCCTCGAACTCTTGGCAGTTCTCATTATTTTCGCTTCCAATCGGGAAACGCCAATGGGTACACAGGGACTCCGTACATACTCACTGTGCATTTTGGCAATTTGATTTTCATCATGAAAACATGTCTGTTGATAATGTGGTTAAGCGAAAGTACGACCAGTGATTTTTAAAAGTGTTCAGTAAGGGCTTACAAAGCCAGCATACCAGCACAGTTGCACATACGACCAGAACTTCTGGAGTCGATAAACTCACATCCTCGCCGCATGTGTCCCCCGAAGCAAACTCGAAGAGTGGCACATCCAATTGCCTAATCGATGTCTACACACGTACTACGAATCTAGTGGACGTTTTAATAACAGTCTCTCCAGCGGTAATCGAGCCCCATGTGATGGATTCGCGTCCGTTGCTGCTTCAAGGTTGATGGGCGGCAAATCACCACCGTTGAGTGTTGTGTCGGAGGTTCTTGCTTGCAAGTGCTAGACTAGCCTCTCCAAACAGGTGTTTCAACCGCCCAATGTTATAGTTATGGGAAACTGCATTGTATACGTCTGCCAGATGTAGCTCATCAGTTGACAGTTTTAAAACCAAGGATGCCAGATAATCAGCAGGAATCAAAAACATGTACGTTGCTTTATCGTAGAAGTGCGTTTATTTGGCGATACGTCATCTTTCACGCTGCCCATGCTACAATTGTAATCAAGTGGTACAGAGTCAAAGATGCACGTGTTGCAAACAAGGGTATAATAGCGAAGTTGGAAGTGCTTGTTGAGGATAAATTGTCTGAAAAAACGGTTTAGAAGACAGAAAGACAAGTTCAGCAGCGTCTTCAACCATATCTTCCACAGTCGACACAGAAGATTTGGCACATTGATCATCTACTGCGACGGCCAGAGCATCAAGGAATTTTCTCAAGAGAAAGCATTGCATTTCGTGGGCAGTATACTGTCAGCTTTTCCAGGCCTAAACAAGAAAATGATTGGGGTTCAAAATCCTAAACGCAAGGCAGCAAGGTATTAGCGCTGGACTAACGAATGTTATATCAATGAGCACCCAGCACCATACATGTACATCAACGAGTCACCCTAACTCCAACTTCAAACTGGAGTGCCAAGGGACTGTGTATTTTGCCTCTAGCTACTGACCAGACCTGTAGAGATGACTCTGAAAGTATGAAAAGTGCTATCCAGATGGTTAAAGCACGCAAACTAAAGTACTAAACTAAGCTCTAGTTGTATCTCTAAACTAACGAGATTTTACCATTGAACAGCTTTGCAATTTGCATCGAACATGTTGCACCGCATGTTTAAGAAACACAACGCTTAAGTTCGTAGTTAAAATTGCTCCGAAATTATGATAATATAACGTTTTTTTCGTGTTAGCCCCCTAGTAATCAAAATGAAGAAAGAGTAACTATATGATGGGTAACTGGGAAACTGGTAGCTTTATACGGTACACATTTGAATATTTACTGCACCGTAACGCAGTTTCACTGGCTAATAATTGCTAGTCATCTATCTGAGTTCATTGGTTTGCAGTCGTCCTTCGTTTGCTACTGTTTGGAATGCCTTTTCTTGACTAGAAAAAGGTAACCTTTGTTTCCAATTCCCGGAACCCATTTTTGACTTTCATTTGTTTCATGCAAGGGTGGCCAGCTTACACCCGCAGGGCCTACGAGATTTTTACATTTGGCTTGGTCTGCTCCACTTACTCTGTTCGTCAGCCACAATCGCAACACGCGCCATCAGCTCGGTGTCAGGTTTGCTCGCGGCCAACTATTGACTTTGTCCAGGGCCGAACCGTTGCTTGACTCAAAACGCTGCAAACCAGCTCCTTACAACTCATCCGCACAGTGCAAGCGTGGTCAAGCTGCGCTGCCAGCGCTGATTAGTTTACTAGCCCAGTTGTCGCGCTTCTGTTTCTCTCTCCTAACCTGCCTGCCACAATCGAAATCTTCAGCCGATCAGTGTTATACTTATCATAGCTGGTGGATGTCACATTTTTGAAAAGGTAGCAAATTTTACCTACAGCAATAACGTCCTCTCCAGGAAGCATCGTTTCCTATTAAAAGGAATGGGGTGAAATAAATAATTAAGCATTAGCATGTTTATGCAGATCTACCATGAACTGTATCCCGGCAAATTTACAATAATTTAAGTGTTTAGCTTTTCACATTAGGCTTAAATGTTATGATGCTGGTGTTATGGCATTTCACATGCAATGCATCAAAAAACCATCATAAACTGAATGACGTATGCATGAATTTTTCATGCAAGGTGAGGAAACATGACATTATTGCATGCGCCTTTACTGGTCATTGATGGCAAAGCTAGAAATATATATGCTGTTAGCCACTGAAAGTAGCTATGTGGAACATCGTACATGTAAAAGTAAATGCCATTTTTCATGTATAGATATGTATACCTTCAACACTCTAAGTAACTCCACCTTAGGAAGTTTATATCAGTAACAATTTCAGGTTAATTAGAGCCAAAATGCGGGTATGCTATATGACTTCGCCAAACGAGTGTCTTGATGTCTGTACCGACCAACGAATCAGAGCACCCGCTACATTGACGTTTGGTTGTCTCATTACTTCTGTAAAGAAAAAGGCTACAAACAAATGCTGTATTTGCACTTGCAAAGCAATCTCGGCTTTCAGTACACAAAATGGCTACCGAAAATTGCTATACCAGGGCAGTATTTCTGGAACAAACGTGATGCCAAAACCTACCTAAGTTCATTTGCAGGGATTAACTTAGGTGATTTATTCCAGCTACTTAAGATACGGTTTATGAAAAGTTTCTCCACGATATCCATTCTAGCTCTCAGTTGTTTGAGTTTGAGTGGCATCTACGCAGATGGTCGGAATTAGGTCTCTCAAACAGATCTGCAGGTTTAATATGACTGAAGTTTTTACTAAGGTAACTGTCTCTATCAACTCGAAACCCAATCTACGCCTCTCGAATGATAACACTCTTAATCTCCTTGGATGATCTCAAAGTGACCTCAAATTTTGACCTTCCCTGATGAGTTATTTTGAGTCGGAAATAAGTACACGCCCAGGTCTCATTGTATCACAATACTGTCAAGGCGCTCCACATGCCAATATCAAACCATCTGCTAAGTAGTGAACATTATATCCAGACAAATACTCATTCAGGTCCCTCTGCACAAAATAGATCTCTGAGAAGTCTCAGGTTGCCTCTGTGGAAGCTATTGCGACGATATATCTGCAACCGGTATTTCTATGACGAATTATTCCGTCATGGTCATAATTCAGTCAGTTGACTTTGGGCCCCTCGATCTTTGTCTGCGTGACTGAAGTTTGCCACTGACCATGGCTTTCTCATAAGCTGGACAAGCGCAACTATGCCACGCTAGCGATAGGTTATTATGCCAAAGATAACCTGATTCATAATGACAGTATTCCGGAGCGAATTTTCAAAACGAAATACCTCTGTAACTCTCTTCTTGAGTTATGAAATATTTGTCCCTCACGAAGATTGATATTATCTGGGCCATTAATAAATCATAAGGAAGCATACAGTCTACACGAATCATTTCGTTCTCTCAACATAATTGGAAATATTACCACCAAATTTTTAAACGTCCAATTGGATGGGTTCACAATTTTGTGTTTTGGCTTGACTGGTACCTCGTTAGTTCCGATGCTTTAGGCAACACAAATATTTGTTGATATTGCTGCACTGGATTGCACACTTTTATCTATGTCGGCATCTATCATTTGTTGATGACTGGTGTTTCAGCATAAATATATACACTAATTTTGCTACTGGTGACGTCTTATGTTTTCCTAAGCCGTTTAAACTTTTTACGTTGTTGAGTATAAAAACCAATTTTCAAACACAGGCAGCCTTGTTTAGTTATGTCATGCCCGTTCACTATTCTAATACAAATACAAATACGCTCTCACAACTTAGCGTTCCTAGCACCTGGAAACGCAGTTATAAAGGAAAGAAACACCTAATTTGCTGCAGCAAAAGAAGCTCATGGTCGATACCATTCATCTGGTCCGGACTGGTGCTTTTGAGTAAGAATAATAAATGTATTGGTCCATTACATATTATGAGGAGATAGTAAAGCTGATTTAATGATTTCATAACCTTCAGAAAAAGCCCTTTAACCGAACAAACGGACATTTGAAAACGTGTCATTTTAATGTAGATTTCAAAGTCCCAGAACGTAGCATTGGTGCGTGACATTTCGGCACAATGTGTTATTGAGCCTGCCGCGCCCACATAGGCAATCGTTCGTCATCACGAAGTCAGAACGACTGACGACTGGGAGGAGAAATTGTTGACTGCTAAGCAGTAGAAATTTTACTTTTCTGTGAACTGTTTTTATGACGCATCTGCATACTTTTTTAGTATGGCTTTCCACTTAGTTAACTTACAACGCTGAGATAACGTGGACTCAGTCAACTTTCTTATTAAAATAAATTTAATCGTCGCTCATATGTGAGTAATAGAATATCAGTTCTTCCCGGGTGAAGATTTTTTGGTTTTCCCTTCATTAGCCTGTCCAAACCTACCGTCAAACGGCTTAGGCATAAAAGTGAATGCAAGTGCCTAAATATTTCAATGTTACACAAAAACACAGTCGTGATCTACCAAACGATGCAAATGGCTATCAATACGACAGATTTTTTCTGCACAATGATTAGTTTTGTCTGGGTCTTACTGCTTTGCAATAGGCCTGAAATAGTCCGATTAGCTGATCATACGACCACACCGATACCTTGGACACTGCAAAATGTAATGCTTTGTAATTCGAGACGTTGCCACTATGTTTTGCTTTTTGTGCAAACAACCGTCTCACACAAAAAATTATTTATTTTGTGATAGGAGTAAGCCGTTTTTTGTATACTAAGCCTCCCCTGATCATGCACCATGAATCAGGCGTGTTGTTTATGGCATGTTTGATATCCATCTGATGGTTACAAGCTTTTATGCCCCATGAGATTAGGTGATTTATATTTGTGCAACAAGGAAATACACTGAGGATCCTAACTTCCAACTGCTCAAAGACTACGGACTACATTTTAGTACTCTATCCACTACTCCCTTCGTCGATACTCTAAACTGCGTGGCAAAATTATCAAAAATTAGAACGCATATTTAATAGCGACTGGCATCACAATTGGTAGCTGTTGAAATGATAGTCCATCAGGCCAGTGTACTGAGTTTATTAACATTGGAGTACTACATTAATTTTCAGTGCTGATCTTTTATTCACAACTGCTGATTTATGCGTTAGGAGGCTTGTTTTCAACAAGCCAACAAGTGCAGTCTCACTAGGATCAACATTCAATCCCCTTTAACGCAAAAGGTTGACGGGTGCTATTATCTAGATGCATTTAGAGAAATTCCTTGAGAATCATCCATTCATATCCAAAGCTCGGCCAATTCAGTTTGATTATTTCGCTGTCCTGACAATCTAAAGCAAGATGTATGTGCGCAACTCAATTTGTTGTGCATGTATTTTGGGTATTGCTACATAATTCATAGTATTTCTAAAAAGCTGCATTCCCGATCACCGTGCTAGTTTAATTCCGTCAAGTAGAAAAATACACAGACTTCTAAATGGAATTGTACATGGTTTCAAATACGTTATCACAGGCTGCTTAAACCAAGTTGTCCTTTTTTAAAAGAGTGCTTTGAAATAAAACCAAGATTCGTAGTAGTTGCAAAAGAGAAGGCCGAGGAATCCATTTTTATTTCTAGCGTTTCGTGTATAGTCCGCATTCATAAGCAACCCTAGTTTTGCTGCATATAAATCTACCTTACTCCATGTGATTAATTATTGTGCTTGAAAAAGTTAAGTAAGAAAATAAAGCTTACCGTCTAGCGTCCACTTTTAGATCAGAATGACCAGCACAAACAAATATTCGCGTTTGCTATTCAGCCATATACATACAAATATGAGACGGTAATCAATTCAGCAACCAATAGATTTTAATCCAAAACAAACCCATATATTGCGTTTGTGTATATTTAATGTTCAAATAAAATGTAATTAAAGCCTTTGCTAACCATGATGCAATGTTGACCATCGTCTTTCGTCGTCATAGACGTTTCTGCCATTTATCGGATTGTTTTCCGCCTCAAATTCATCGATGAACAATATATTCAACGATCTCCGTTCGCGAAGAATCTTGGTTGTGCCACATCGACAAGCGTGCTGTTAAGCGGTCAAATCATAATGCACCAACACGCTCTCAGGAAACTCGTAGCTCTACTTTATACATACAACACAAATGTAAAATTATTGTGCAGTCTTTCACGCGGTAAGTAATCTTCAGCATATAATTCGTTTTACAGCGTGCACTTCAGACGATAATCCAAATGAGTAAATGGGGATGGGAGAAACAAGTATGAGTTCAAGATGTTAGTTTGCAATCGTGTGTTATTCGGCAGTAATTAAGGGCGTTTTACTACAACTGTGAATCTTCCATTTTGTTTGTAGCGACCTTGGATGTGATGCTTCTAGCGAACGATCAACTACTGAATATGACACCTCACATGTGTAAGTTACTAAGATGTGCATATGCCACTTGGGGCACCAAAAACGAAAAATCATTAAAGTGGTAACACGTTATGTCCATTTTAATATTTTAAATATATTTCAGTGAAATTGTATACATTAAACGTTCCACTTGTTTTCAGATTGCAGCCTTCAGTATACACTCAACCTATTTGGAAGACTATCAGAAAAGCTTCGAGTGGGAAATGATACCAGTTTTTCTCTTCACCACATGCTTTCGATTCAACCAGAAAAATCCGGGATGCCGCTGATAGTACGCTACCCTGATGAATCCGAAAGGTACAGTGTGTGCCCAACAATTTTCTTTCACCGTTGCCAGCAGAGTGCTACAAGTATGAGCTCTTAATTTTCCAAAATCACACACTTGGCATCAAGAAATTTTCGCAAAAGTGCGATATGTGGGTAACAGTAAACAACATTGTGCCCAAATGTTGCAACTGAAAATACCCAGAGGTAGCTTGAACATTACCACTAAAGACAAGAGAACAATTCTTAAAAATTCGGCTTATGTTACTAGTGAGGTAAATGGGTTCGCAAGCAAAAATATCGGTAGAATGTTTGTGTTAGAAAATCAGAATTTTAAAGCAGGCAAAGGGGCTTTCAGACTGCATTGTGCGCGTTGCGCAAACTATGATGATCTTTGATCAAATTGTAATGGAGATAGCACTTTATGTGGTGTTAGCTAGTAAGGCAGCATTAATTTTTCAGTTATGAGCAGTAGGAGATGAAGCAGTTTCGGATTTTTTGTATGTTACATACTGCGTTATATCACACTGTGCATCTATGGTTGATTCTAATCAAGGAACAATTGTAACTAAGCACAATAATACAATGGGTTACAAATAGTTCAGTGAGCCAGATAAGCGCAAGCTTACAGATTGTACGTGTGAATAAAAAATTGGGAAGGTAGACTAATAAGTGCAAGATGGATTCGATGGAGTCATACCATGTAAAATGACGCTGTCCTTTCATTAAATAAGTACCCTGATTATGAACGGTGCAATATTCCAAGCAACCCAAGTGGCCAGTTGGAATAGTACGGAACGATGGCATAAAGCAGATAAAATTTCCTTTTTATATTCGTAAACCAAATATATTTTCATAGTGGTCAATCACGTAACTTTATTGAAACGATTGAAGGTGGGCAGTTATACTAAGCATAGCTAATGTCGGGTCGAAATTAAGTATTACAGCGATGAGTGGAGCTGTCTCATGGAGACCTACTTCGTTGCAAAATAATCCCCGAAATATTCAATCCACAGATCTACTCCCTAACTGGCCGTGCGCAGGTTTGGCTTAGAGCAAGTAAATCAGCCCTGCATCGACTCAATTTAATGGTCCTTGTTATGCACATAGAGTACGGGCAGCGTACATGGCCTCAGCGAGTAACTCTAGTGATTATCTTGACTGAATACATTGGTCAACTAAGGAAAATAGTTAACAAGAAAAAGCGCAAATTGTAAGAGGGAATGAAATAACTACACTAAATGAACAAGTACTTATTTCGCAACAACAAGACAAAACGCCGCGGTTTCCCTGTTTTTGTGCTCAGAATTCAACAAATACCAACAATAGCGGCGTTCGAACAAAGTTCCCCATTCATCCATTGGCTGTATGCAATCTACTAGCTGGGGACTTTATATGTAGCCTGATTTCGAGGAGTATTAAGCGTTGTCAAGTTTACCATAGGTAGTGGCCTCCAGAAGGATAAAGAGGTAGTTAGCAAATTAGAGAAAAATCACAGAAACAAACTGTGTAGCCTCATTTGCTCATTTGCCTCATTTGCTCATAGGGTCAAGGGCAAAATTTTTATCGTCTTGCAAAAATTTGCGGTTGATGATGAAAGCAAACACATTATAAGATCTCATCTAAATCAGTTTCATTTTGGTAAATAAAAAGTTAAGCCATAAAAAACTTAGAAACTGGAGTTCAAATCCTAACAACTTTGCTTCTAGTTCATAAAATGGTTCATATGTAAAATTTGCTCTTATTATACTAATAGCATGGTAAGCACTAAAGAATAAACTTGATTTTTCCATACTTTATTTTTGGCTGGATATCATGAGAGGTCTTTCGAAGCTTGTTCCATAAATAAGAGCATCGTTTAAAGAAAACGTTCTGCAGCCGATTTATTTACTACCACCGTATTGCTGTTTTGTGTTTGACACCAAAACAATCTTTTCATTTACGCTGCTAGATTTAAGGGATGGATTTCCTTGCAAGGTATCAAGGCAGAAAAATAAGTTATATTTTATTACGTGCATCAATTATGACTCAATTTGTTGGGTTACGCAACGGTCCATAAATGAAGATGTGTTGGAATATCTAAGTAAGAGCTTAAAAATCACAGCTGCACCTGCAGGTTCTTTAACTTGTTTTCGCCCAGCTCCGGGTCGCTCCTAAGCATGAATACCCATATTGTTTACCAAACTAATGCGGGCAATGCGACCTAATGTCTGACATAACTCACTTGTTGACCTTCTGCATCAATGTACTCGGCACAGCAAGTAAGCACAAGTATCAGTGTTAATTGAGGTTCATCACAGCCAACTTCCAGATCAGATAGTCTTCCACATACCCGGAAAAGCACTAGACTGCAGTTTCAGCCTCTTGGGCCTCACTAGTAGTGCGTATCCTTCGGATTCCATCGCAATGAGGCTGGAACCTACCGTGGTGCGATGGTTTGTGTGCCTCAGTGATCCATTGAGCTATGCTCAGTGGTGCTTTTGCACCTTCAGAGCCACTCATACCAGATTGGTCAATGGTTAGAGGCCAGACAATCTCAGCCTCCTGGTCCTCTAGGTTGGAGGTTGGAATGAGGGTGGTTCCTTATTTCTTAAAACGGACTCCGTGTAGCACAACGCCAAACCCGCTGCCTTGCTGCCAGGTTTTTGAACCAAAGGCTTTGGTTGAGAACCCTAATCGTTCTGCTGTCTAGGCCTGGGCAACCTGACAGTATCCTGCCCACGCGATACAATGAATCTTTCCCAAACAAATTTCTGTTGCTCTGGCCACCGCAGAGGATAATCAACAGTGCCCTAAGTGCTGCATCAAGCAGGGTGGATAGGGTTTTGGTTGCTACTGCTCAAGCCTTCCCACCTTCTTATTCCTCTTCTTGCGCTTTTTCACCCTTATCGTCCCGTTCCAGCTTCACTTTTATCCCTCCAGTTTTCAACCCCCAATTCTCGGCCCTCCCGAACCTTGCTTCAATAGCCGCTTGTCTTTTAGTTTCAACTAACAGGTGACCGCAGTGCGTCATTCCTGCACTGTCAACAGGCCCAAGTCCAAGCAAGCGGCCCATTCCAGTTTATCGGCTTCTATTTGGAGCTTACGATCCTCCTTCAGACTGGCATGCCTCAATGTTCGCACATTGCTTCAGATCGGTCAACCGGCAGCACTTGCGCGAACATTAGAGACCCTCTCGATCGATATCTGCTGTTTATCGGAGACCCGCCTGCAAGCTCTGTACTCACTTTGCGATCCTCTTCAGGTGACACTAGCAGCACTTTCTCACTGCGACTATCCGGTGACGAAGCAGCTTCGAGCACCGGCCAAGCCGGTGTTGGTATTACCCTGAGTCTCCGGGCTGAAGCTGCTCTGGTTGATTGGATTCCAATCAGTAGCCGGATGTGTGCGGTCCGATTGGCTGGCTCGTTCAAAACTTCGAAGTCGCGTGGGAGTAACAGGTGTCTATTCGTTATCGCTGCCTATGCACCGACAAACTGTAGCGATGACTCGGTCAAAGACGACTTCTATCGCCAACTGAACGAAATCCTTCGCCAGAGAAGAAGCTCGGACACTGTAGTGCTGGCTTGGAATCTGAACCCTCAAGTTGAAAAATTATCCACAGATGAGCTGCATCTGGGCTGCCAACATGGTATAGGCTCCCGTAATGATAACGGTGAGTGGTTACTTCACTTGTGTGAGGATGCTCGCTTATTGCTTGCGAGCACTAATTTCCGACACAGCACCCGCCGGAGGGTGACTTGGCGCCACCAGCCTCGAACCAGCTATGGACACAAATCGAGCACCTTGCTCTCAGTTACCGCTGGTGAGGCTGCGTCCAGAACTGTCGCTCGATTTGGAGCACAGGTTTGACACCGATCATGCACTTGTATGTGCTGACTTGCGGATGCGCGTTCGCGGACGCCCGCGACGATGTCGTAAGCGCATTGACACCGGCAGACTGGTGAAGACAGCTGTTCTGAACGCCTATCAAAGTATGCTGTCAACCGAGTTGGATAAACGCTCACCGGATGCAATGGAAGCTCACTGGTCTCATATGCAACAGGCCTTACTAGCAGCAGGCGAATCCTCATGTGGTATGTCTAATCGCCAACATGGACATTGGGTCTCTTCCCGTTCTCCGAAACTTATCGATGCTCGCCGGCATATTCCGGCTGGAAGCGTACACAATGAAACTCGCAAAGAGCTCCGGGCAAATCTCCGTGCTAGCCTGAAGAGAGACCGCGAATCCTGTTGGTCTCGTCGTGCAACAAAGATGGAAGTGGCCGCTGCCTTTGGCAACCATCGTATGTTATTCCATCTGATACGGGATACTGGCAGCAGGAGACCTGGTGTTAGTGAAACTATACGTGACGAGAGTGGTCAGCCTATCCACAACTTATCAAAACGCCTGGAGCGTTGGGCTGAGCACTTTGAAAGGCAATTTCATCGGTCGGAGTTGTTAGTTTTCTCGCAGACTAGTGATCGCCCTGCTCCGTTGGCAGTTCCTTGGATCCACCATCTCGCTTAAAATTAGAACATGAGATCAAACTGTTGAAGTTAAATAAAGCCGCAAACCTGATGACCTTCCTCCAACCCACTTCAAATACGGAGGACCTGCTCTTGTGGATGATTTACACGAGTTAATAGTGAGACTGTGGGAGCAGGAAACTGTCCCAACCGATTGCAGCCGGTCCATCATAGTCCAAATTTTCAAACGAGGCTCACGATCGGAATGCTGCAGCGATAGAGGAATCAGTCTGATCTCCATCGCCTCCAAATTGCTTGCCTCTGTAATCCTTCACAGACTGACTAGCACTCGTGAAAGCTAGATTCGTGAAGAGCAAGCTGGATTTCGTCGAGGTCGTGGCTGCATTGACCACATCTTCACCTTGCATCAGTTGTTGGAGCACCGTCACATATATTGGCGGCCCACCGTTGTCGTGTTCCTCGATATCAAAGGTGCATTCGATACGGTGGATAGACAAGCACTTTGGGACTGTCTACTCAGGAAAGGTGTACCTGCTAAATATGTGAATATTATCCGAGCATTATTTGGGTGTAGCTAGGGCAGACTGAGGGCTTGCGGCAAGTTGTCGTCGCCCTTTAATATCTCCAGCGGCGTGAGACAAAGATGCCCGCTGTCACCTTTCCTCTTCAACTTCACTGTTGACGAATTCATGGAAATCGCGTTCACAGGACACGACTTAGAAGGTGTGGATCTCCTCCCAGGAGAACTAATTCTTGTCTTGGAATATGCTGATGATATTGCCCTGATCTGTGACAGCTCACAAACTTGCCAAGCGGTACGGGACAGATTAGCACTTTCTTCGCACCCCCGAAGTGCAAAGCGTTTATCCAAGATTGGTCTGGACCGCCTCCTACGCTGACCCTTGATGAGAATCAGCTAGAAGTCGTTCAAAAATTCAACTACCTGGGAAGTTGTATCAGCGCCCGTGGGATTGAAGATGAAATCACGAATCGGGGCGTTTTTGCTAACCTTCGCCACTTATAGCGCTGGCGCGACATCACTGTCACCCTGAAGGGCAGAGTGTACAATGCAGCTATACGTATGACCCTATTGTACGGTTGTGAAACATGGCCACTTAAAGCAGCGGACCTGGAGAGGCTAGTTAGGTTCGACCACCGGTGCCTTCGTAATTTAGCTCACATCTGGTGGGA
Source organism: Dicrocoelium dendriticum (assembly GCA_944474145.2). Lineage (NCBI taxonomy): Eukaryota > Metazoa > Platyhelminthes > Trematoda > Plagiorchiida > Dicrocoeliidae > Dicrocoelium > Dicrocoelium dendriticum. The sequence goes on along the minus strand of OX104068.1, from coordinate 74,124,599 downwards.
ACACCGCGTGGGCATCGAGCGTGTTCGACACCTTGTTTAGGGCACAGGAAAAGGAACTGAACCGCTCAGCACCGTTATTTCACGCATCAGGCTCCGATGGCTTGGCCACGTGTTACGCATGCCAGCCCACCGACTTCCGCGACGTGTGTTGTTTGCTCACCGGGGGTGTGGATGGAAGAAGAGGAGGGGTGGCCAAGCGATGACTTGGTCCAGAGGAATGAAGGCCCTCACTTCTGAGCTGGCCTCGGTTGGAGCGTCTCGGCTCCCTGGTTGGGGTCCGAAAAACGATGAACACATTTGGTTGGACACACTTGCTGATATGGCTAGGAGCCGACCTCAGTGGCGTTCGTGCTGTGAGTTTCTTTGTCCCACCCCATCCATCTTAGCCTCCTCCTCCAACCACGATCTCATTACTTAGCCTTATATAAATTTGCATAGTAATTTTTTTTTGATGCACAGTAGCCAGCTGGTAGCTTACCGGAACGATGCCCATCCGTTATCTGTAGCAAAGTCAGCTTGCACCAGTTGTTTTTATCTCTCTCCTTTTTTCTTTGTATTGCGACACAGTAGATGAGGTTTTCCCACCTCTAGCTAATGAGTATGGTGTATATGTATATTCTTCGGATTCATCAGGATTCGAACCCAAGACCACCAGCGGCCTGCACCGCCAATCCTTGTCTCATGGTAGCAACGGCCCAAATTACGGCCCAACTTTAGCCTGTCAACTGTGGGCGTTTTGCTGGTGAACAGTGGGTTCAACGTTGTCAGTTACTTGGCAGGTTCTCAGCTGGTGTGGTTTTGGCCTTCTTGTATAAAAATACTGAATGTTGAATCCGAAAAGTAGTGAGATATTAGGTACACATATGTGGTACTCCATCCCAGTTAGATCGGATACTGCGCAAAACCCGTCACTGATTCCCGCGCGCTTGCTGCATAATACAGCGGCGTCACAAGTTATTCGGGCACGATGCGTTCCTTTAATCTGAAATCCGCAAACTGAGCAATTAGCAAATGATTGAATTTCGACACCGCTTAAGCCTTGAATATTGCCTCTGACAAATTGTGCTAATGTTTCAACACTCGTCCATCGAAGTATATATAGAGAGCTACAGGTTTCACATGAGGCACGCGAACTTCTACCAGTGTGCAAGAGTGCTGCTTAGTGCGCGCACGTGTGGCACTGGCCCCAGGATAAAGAAGGGACCCATATATAATATCCCGTTCGTCATGATGAAGTCCACTCAAAACCGACGATACAACAGCATGTGCAGCTCTGGTCGCCTGCATCGGTCTTAGCGCGATATACAAAATTGGGGGTGCATCTTGTATTTACAAGCTGAGCCTGCTCCAGTCCCCGCATCTGGCCACGGGCGATTGAACATTAGACATGTGATCTGCACTCTAGCGCTGATCTAATTATGGAAGAGATAGGCTTTTGGCAATCGCTGCAGACCAAAGGAAGGAGCTGAGTTTAAGCGCCCAAACCATAAGCAATTTGTTTCCACTAAACTCGTTCGTGTTATCTACGGATTTCACATCGCAGCGTTGGTGCACGCCGTGATCCTTCACGGAATGCGCGGCATTTCGTGGTTGATCAACCAGGGTGAACTTATGCACAACACCGTACTTTCTTTTCCTATGTATAACGATTTGACTGTGTTACTCGGTAGACAGACATATATGGACCGTATGGACAAGCGGTAGAAGTCCTGCTGAATAATGTCGCAATCGTTGGGAGCATAAGTTACTTCCTAATCTCCAGTGCGTTTGCACAAAGTGCACAAGACGACCAAAGAATCTGATCCACTTCGTCGATGTGAATCGGGAACAAAATGTGCTCTAGTACTGTGCCTTGAAGTACTCCACTGGTGGAGGGATACCAATTATTGAGCTGCTCACTCAACTCTACCTAATTTGCCGCCCAATAATGTAGTGACTGGACTATTGGGGCAGTGAGCCACAAGCACTACAGAATATTAACTTGTGTAGCAGGACCTCATTGCTTACCTTGTAAAAAGCTTTAGTTAAATCAGTGAACACAACGTCGACAAACTTTTCCCGGTTTAGTGATTGCAAGTATTCATGCCACGCCAACAGTAGGTTGGTGACGCACGAAAGACTTTCATGTAACCTCGCTTGGAAGGCGTCAGGAATTATTGCGTCTGTATCAGCTGTAAAGAACCATTATTCAATATCTTCTTTATTGCCTTTGCCAAGATTATCCTTCGTCCCCAGTCCAGGAATACAAAAGGAACTAATCGACGCCAAATACTATGTGTAGGCCTTTATTCTTCTCAATCGCGTCATCAAATGGCCTCGCTTCTTTCCGTCCACAATCCAGTCGTGCAAACAACACACGTTGTGGGAGTTACTGTGTTAGCTTGCCTAGCAGTTACTATCATTCGCTGTGTTTTCTAGATCAATAATAATGAAATCCCGTGTAAACAGTCTACTTTTATAAGAAATGTCCATGTTAACCTGCGGTCCATTTCCTGAGCTGACTTTGGAGTTTGGCAAACGACCAGTGTTAGACGTCTCATAGTCCTTCAGCTTTAATCGGCACCAACTGGTAGCAAGAACACGCTTTTGAGTATCCTTCGTACGCTCAAATGGTGGGTTTGTTTTGTACAAAATGATATACCCCATGCCCTAAATTTTCTTTCGTTATGGATGAGTAACATGCCCGGTACATTTATCACCAAGTCCATAAACTCAAAGCTCCACAACATCTCGGTGTGCATCATGATATCTCGCGTCTCTAAAGGCTAAGGATACCTAAAATTCCCTTAGCTTGTTAACAATGTCTTGCGCTTTGCTTTGTAATCAGGACGGTTTTTCTTTGCGAAGTACGTGTCGATACAGGTGGTTTTGAAACGGGACACATTCAAAACACTTCGTCTTCTGAAGAATATACAAGTTAACAGTCAGGTGTTCACAAATATCGGAATGGTCCCAGTGCTCTTGTTGGTGGTTCAACAAAAAACGACTGGCATTCACCCTTGCAATGTTAACATAGATACACGTTGAAAATCAATAACTAAAAATAAGTTTCCCAGTTATAGTGCCTGGACCTGTATGTATACCAACGCACAGCGTTTTCTCAGTAGGTTAAGCAAACTACTTGCTCCTTAGGTTTCACAACTGCGATCACTTTAAGCTTGCTAAACATGACGGAATACGGTGATCACCGATGCTGTGATAGCTCTGCCTAACATGTCCCTCCGACAAAAGTGGAACAATCTTTTATTTTACGCTGAGCTGTAAAACTGTATTATCGACATCACAGAAAAACAATGTTTTAGATTTTGTTGGTGCTATCTCCACCTGAGACATGGTGTGTGTTTAGATGCAATAGTTTGCAGCATACCATGCTCCAACTTGGAAACAGATAAATACCTCGTCTGCCATAAATCGTGCCGTGGAACGGTAATACAAGCATATGCTTCTAGTAGGGAACTACAACGCGAACGCAAACGACGTCAACTTTTCTCTCGTCATACTATGAAGAAAGAAATAGCGAATTTGCTGCCTGGAGACAATGTCATCCCTCAGAGCAATTTAGGAAATGCAACGCACCCTCCGCTTAAACGTGCTCAAAAGCCAGGAATACATGTTTTCTTAACGTAAAGCAATAGCACTGCTTCGTCCAGCGACCATGAGATGCTGCGTCTCTACATTTGCAGCGCGGTAGACATCAGTGAAAGCAACGTGACAGCCCAAATCGTCACGTTCGTCACGTTCTTTCAACTAACTATCTGGACAGTATTTGCCGAACGGTCTCCCGATGTCATCTGGAGTGCTTTCATCATACGATTCCCTTGGCTAGTTTCAAATGGAGAACAAGTAATAGTCAAGTAATAGTCATTCTTCAGGGAGTCAGACCATATATGGATGATGTTAACGGGTTGAGTCTGGTGCGCTTATAAATTCTTTCCCATTATGCGCAGATGTGATATATACTTACCAGCGTCTCAAATTGGTCCATAAAGATAAACTGAAGTGCCAAAACGCCTAAGCTACAAAATGCACTGTCACTCATAAATTAGTCTAAAGCTAGGTCAACTGGTAACGCAGGGGGCAGTGTGGAATCCTAGGTCAACATGCAGCAAACTGTCCAGCAATAAATAAACAAGTGGCGGTAAACTCGGCTCGACAACACAGCTGGCTAGCCGAACAACCTCCCCGTGATGGAACCCGTTTAATACGTCCCAGCAAATACTTCGGCGGCAGTGTTCCAGGACCTGGTGGGTTTACACGTGGCATGTCTTCTCCCTAGGAAAAGCCGCAGAGGTCCGCTTAACAACGCTGTGACGTTGTGGAGGTGAGTGGCTATAAATTCAAGTCACTGCCCAAGCTTACGCTAACAAAGTTATAAAATCCCTAGATACCAAAGATTTCTTCAGACACCTGCGAAGCGAGCAAGCACATTAAAAAGGACAGAAGCACATTTACAAACACTAGCAATACACCTTAATAAATACCTACATTTGTCAATTAACATATATTAAACCCTATTATACTAGTACACATTTCTTTAACAATTATTGTACCATTACTTTGCTCATGTCTTTAATGGCGTGCCTGGCGTTGCGGAGAATAAAAGGTTATTTATTTATTTAAGTACACTGAAAAACTGGATAGTGATCTCTTAATTATTCGACAGCTCAAACCGTCCCAGGTTTAGGCCGCGTATCCATCCTTTATACACATGTGACGTAAACCTAGAATTTTCCGCTTGCGCGTGTGTACAAAATAAGACCGCAGACGTTAGAAGCGGTCACCATAGAGATAACTGAACTGTTAGCTCCACTCGTTCAACGATACCGTAATGTGATACAGGTTCTAACAATATGAAATTGTGGGATAGTCACTTCTAATCGCAGAACTGGTACTCCTGAGGAACCCTCAAGCTATCGTCTATTAATACTCATCCCGGTACTAACTGACGTTGTGAAAGATTCATTGCAGGATGTAACGACATCATACCCACACAGCAACACAGATTACGCAGAATTTTGTAAATCACTACCGATTGCTGCTGGCCCGAGCAAGCAGGAAAGAATTTATCAATTGTAGAGCAGGGGACGATGCCAGATACCTGGACTTCTCGAACGATTTTGAACGCCTGGGCCGTCGCATTCTCCTTCATAGGCCTCAACACTATAAAATGAGTGACCCCTGTGCGAAAACTCACCGTGCGGCCGCACTTTAACTCAGTTCTCGCTTTGTCCACTGTGGCCACTCTAATTCTCCTTACACCACATTGTGCGTGCGCTCGTTCGAACCAGTTTGACGAGCTCTACTCAGTGCTTCCCAACTCTTGGATCTAACCTGTGTGGATTATACTCTTGCTCCAGTTCCCAGTTTTCGGCATATTCTTTGCCGAATTCCACTCGTGTAACTGCATCAAACCGGTTTTTTGGAAAATATTTTTGTCGTTTTCGGAAGAAGAAGCTCAGGGCTTGCAAACTACGGGGCAATCAACCCTTCTAGTTGCAGCGTAACAAAGTTGCAGCCTTTTTGCTCCGCTCATCAACTGAGCAGCTCTAAGGACGCTTATCACCGCTCCACCTGCATCGTAGCTTAAGGCAGGCCGATTAACACATGCTACCGGTTCGTGTGAGTGTGTGCGTACCATGTCAAGTGGATTGATCTTTGAACCCAACAGTCTGCGCGTTACGACCTCCATCTGCCTCTACCGCCTGACCTTGGTGAGGTTGAACAACTCTCCATTCGTGTGCGTGTTCTGACCTATTCGTGTATCACCCCTTTAAATATCTGGTAGTTCCTACCAAAACGATTTGCAAAACTGCATGCGAGCGTGCCTTAGTACGTATATGATATGTACTTGAGGGCTAGATGCTCAGTTAGATATTGCACCATGCACCGTTTGAATGACATCGGTGGGTATTTCGGAAGCAAGCTTGATGCAAGAAGTAAGATGTCTATGTACCGTAGTCTTAACAAAATTTGGATCTGAAATGTCGCTATAGCAACGTGTTTCAGCCATATGTGAAGTAGCGTGAACCACTTAAAACAATAGGCCTAGGAAAGCTACAATAGTGCAGTAAGTACAAGTGTGGTAATGCATGCGCAGTAAACGATGTCGGAATCAACTTGTGGGAGACGCATAACCATGGTAAACAAGACATAAATGAGTCGCATGTTTTTACTGTATAGTTCATTCACATTGAGGAACCGCGATAGATCGTGACCCAGTATGATTCCTGGTTGGACTAGAAGCTTTTGCAAATAACTTGATTGTACTAACCGAAACCGCAAGCGGTGTGCAGATCTTAATATCAAGTGTCACTTCTGCATCCCTATAATATGTTCATATTTACATGTAAACCGAAACGTTTCAGCGTAACAGGATTTGGCCAGCATTCTTTCCGGAATACGTTTCGCCATGGCCTTCAGAGCCAACAGCATACAGGCAATAGGCTTATGTTTGCCTGTCTCATTCCTCCATGCTAGACTTATACTGTCAACTCTCCAACATTCCACGTTAGAGTTTAGTTTTGAGCACATTATAAAACACTCATGTGAACATTGGGTTTACGAGTCCACAAGCTTTCGAAGATGACGAGAGATAACTCTACAAATTCACCTGGCGTGTACGAATATAATGGTTAGCTTTCTGTGAAATGGTACAGCGTCAACAGCAGGTGGATAGTTTAAGCTCCAATGAAACCGTGCAGATGTTGCATCTTAGAATTATTCGCTAGTTGCGAAACATAAATTGCGACTTAATTGTTGTAATTCGACGTCAAAATTAGCCACGTAGAGGGACAGCTTCCATTTGTTGCTCCAATCCCCTTGGCTAAAATCATCTTCAAAAGTTGTCTGGACATAAGAATGACTGACACAGACATAACGGAACATTAAAAAGACAGGATGTCTACTTTGAAATTCTTTTACCCTTGGTATGCACAAGTTGCGATTTAGTTAGCAACAGGTGTTGGCAATAATAAAAAGAGTTTCCGTTTACTAGTAAAAAAGCAAAACAGGAGCCAAGATAACCATACTTTTGCACTTCATTTCATTAACAAAATGAAAGTAGTTGCGCACATTTCTTATTATTTCATTAGCACCAATATTGACAAGCGGTGGGAATAAGCCTGATAAGACATGCACTGTGTGTGAAAAAGCAGTTGGTTTTCAACCATCTGTTGCTGTGGCCGTAGAGCCACCGACGCCCATCTTCCCGCTTCGTGTGATTAATTAAGAATGTTTCTTCGATATTTTATTAGTGCGGATGAGACAACTTCAAAATCTATCCATCTACTAGTGTTCGTTCTCTCATTGTTTTATCCTAATTACTGGATGCAATTGCTTCAATCCTGTTTATATTTTACCTTTTTCCTTTTGTGTCCGCAACCCAACTAATAGGCATCCTCTCATCATCCTCTCCAAACCGATTGACTATACAATTACGATTTGGTCGGAAACATTTGCGCAGTCATTTGTGTTTTCTTGGTGAAATTCACTCGGAGGAACATTGTTTGATATGGCCATATTTATGCTCGACTTCATACAACTATTGTGAAACAACCCCATTCCCCACGATCAGCCCAAGTGTGATGATTTGAATCTCACATCGTCCAAAACTGATTTATGCGCTCTCATTGTTTTTACCTACACATCTTTATACTCTTCCTACTCTATTCTTGGTCACGGCTGCACTGAACTCCTGATGACTCATTGACGCTTCTAGGCTAATTATACTACACATGCAGAACGTATTTCTCCTGAATCAGTGGCGGGTAAAAGAAATGAAATGCTATTCTCGAAATAAGCCCAATAATACAACGAGTTGGATTACTTGATGACCCATGGCGTACGCATACAAGCAGCCGTAAACATGTGTAAAAGGCGCTCTGGCGTGCATATCATTATGCCGCACTGGCACATGACCAGATGATGCGTGGACGTACGACTGTAACATTTAAAGTTAATACCCTGCATGAAAGCAGGTCCCCACGACACGGTTCCGAGGATGGCCATATCACCTTAATGGAAATTTCGTCACGCCTAATTGTTATTGTTAGCAAATCAGCAATCCTTAATTTAAACTTAGTTTATCTTAAATCTGTTTGCAACCCGTATTGGTCAGCGTTCAGTCATTTATTGTATGCGACTTCGTTGTACATATTTTATTAAACTAATGAGTCGGACTGCGTCTCGCTAGGTCAAGAGCTATGTCATTTATTTTTATTACTATCATCATTAAAATCACCAAGTTTACTTGGTTTAACAGTATGGAGTTAGTCCATATGGATTAGCTACATAATTGTAGATTGTGGGACAATGGATTATATGTTTGTTCAAGTTAAGGATATTGACAACTAGAGGAGATTGGTCAGTGAAAGTTAGATGGAGATGTGAAGATGTGATGTGATGTTTGGAGATGTGAAGTGATGTGATGTGTGTGGAGATGTGGAATATGGCGTCCACCTCTTAGATATAATTATTTATCGTTTAGAGATTTTCATGAAATGGCTGTATGTTTGCTGGGATGGGTTAACGGCGATTCTTTTGCTTACTGGTCTAAAATAGGCAATTAACGCACCCATCTGAGTGTTGCAAAATGGAAACTATTTCCACAAAAATTCAGAGATCTATAAGTTACGACTAAACCGGAGGTAGTGATTGCCTTCAGGTCAGTGAACTATGGACGACACGACAACCAATTAAAAAATAATATTCGCAGGTAAGAAATTTTCAAGTTATATTTTAGACTCTCTTCTAGGATAGATTGAAAGGCGAAACTCCATTTGAATAGTGACAGAAAAACAATAATAGTTTTCGGCAGTTTTATGGCTTTTGCCCAATTAGACTTTATACGATTAGATTCATGTAAAATGCTTATAGTATCTTGCGGAACAGAAGAATTGGAGACATTGAAAGCAAAATAACCAAGACTGCCTGTTGATTAATAGACTCTTTAGGGTTTTAGAAAATTTACTGTGCGATCATGCTGGAGTTAGCCAATAAGAGAGGGATTTTTACGGTATAGTCTTCTCGAGGATCAACCGGATCAAGCTTTTATTGGATTGGTTTACTATAACTCCAAATGCAGAGAGAATGAAGCACATGTTGCAAAATGATGGTTCCGGATTTTTGACCTGGTTAACATACGCATGTTAATCTGACAAGGCTCGATTTTCCTGGGGGTTACTATCAGGGTGGAAGATAGTCTAGTGAACAGATCTAGGCCAACCTCATGAGTGTTGGTCTTCAAAAACTACTTTACAGAAATTTCTCCCGGTTGAGGCTGCAAAGCTTTCCGTCTGCCGCTTCGCTCCCTTTTAGTAAGCTACATTTTTATTGTAGTTGCGGCATCCACCTTCGTTGCTGGGGAGTCGGTATGTACTACTTTAATAATGCTTAAGGCAGTACTGACTTTGCATGTGAACAAACAGTAGAAGCGCCAGCTGTAAACCTGGTGATGAAATTATAAGTGAGAACTGATTCTGGGAATTTGTCGGTATCCGTAAATCGTTTAGTAGCGCAAAATACTGGACAGTAGTGTCTCCTGTCTTGAACAAGCCATCGATTGACAACGGCTTTAAGGGTCTTGAAGCTATTGTTGTCAACAATTGCACGCTGTTTTACCAATTAACTCACTGGCAGTGTATATATGATGGAACTTGAATTGAATTGGACAGGTGCGTTACTGGACTTTTCCTTGCAACCTCATACAGCTGCACTCGGTATCAATAAATATTTCAGCTTTCAATAAAATATTTTATAAATCAAAGAGCGGAATATTGTCAGGTAATTTTAATACCAATACGTTATCAAAGCAACTCATCCAGTTTACGGGCTATGTGGCAATCGAGTGAATACGCGCATTGTAGTTAGCAAACGCTCAATCGTTGACTGGTCGTCATTTTCACTGGACAACAGACAGAGAGCTAAGGATAGGCAACAGTGCGCTTTTAGCCCAGCCTGAACGTCACAGTAAGTAAGTGATTCAGTAAGCTTACAATGCATTTGTTCTAGTCCTCAGGAATACTCATAAGTCACATAAATCAAAGTTGTTTAGTCGATATTTGGCGTAAGGTGAAAAAACGCCGGATGGACGGAGTTTTCTTCCAAACAGACTCCAGTTGGGGGCATCGCCATCTGTTATGGTTGCTACCTACCACTAGATCAAGGTGGACTTTGAACTAAATCTCTGCCACACCGTTCACTAGACCACATTTAGAGGACCATCGTAATGCTTTGGAAATGCTTTCTATGGTCCTCACAGAAGCAACTCGGTTGAATTTACGTCAGGCCACGCTACGTGTTTAAATTTGCCAGCTGGCCTCTAGGTTTGGTGTCAATGCTGCAGTTAGCTAACGGAGCAAATTTGTCTGGGTTTCTTGGAGACCTAGCATGCAGTACTGAGATCAATCTGCGGAACAAATACTGTTTGCTGCGCCCTCTCATTGATCTCAGCTTTAGCTGACATAGACGACGGACAACACAATAAACTTTTCCGCTGAACTCTCAAATTCATTCTTTATCGTGTAGCAACCAAGACTAGCAGTCATTGATGGCATATTCCACATTTAGCATACGTTATATGGAATGAAATGGAAGTTTCAAAGCACTCGGATGCCGCCCAAGCGACCGATAGAGTGGCTCTCATTTTGTGCTGAATCAACTTGCTCCGTGCATCAGAAGCTAATTTGAGTCAGTGCACCAAAATAAACCCACGGACACAATTTCCCTCATTTGTTCCAAAGCAAATTTGGTTCATTTAGCATCTGCCATATACATGACACCTTGAAATCCCCCTCTGCATGATAGTACAGGTACCACTTCGTTATCAGTAATCTGTCGCCAGGTCGTTTTTGTGTGGTCCAGGACTCGCGTACGACAAAACCATTTATACCCTATGCCAAAAGCAGTATACTTCGAAATGGCCACACTCCGATTGACCTGACAATGTAACCAAGTCTATTCCCAGATGCTAACACTGAAAGGGACCACTTGATTTCATTCATGACTTTGGAAAATATAAGTAAAAAGACAATTTCCAACTGGCCGCACATAGCTAATCCGCAGTCCCACCAGTACTCATTTCCATCCAAATGCCTAGTGCAATCCATAGGCCGGAAGTGCACTCCAATTGTTAGCGAAGGCTTGCTACCCGTATTCTGGGAATATGGATTGTGTCATCTGGCCCACCTTTACCTCAGCGAGACAGCTTCCACTAGTTATGTTAGCAATGGGAGAATGAGTGATGGCTGATAATCCATATATTTCTTACTGCTAGTGAACGAAATGTTTGTGGTGATGATATTCACTCTCCACAGAATAGAACTGAGTTGTTTATCGAAGTATAACGTAAGAATCAGGACAATATCTGATCTCTCTATCCAGCATTATTCTCAAATGTATTCGGGTAAACTTTACCTGTCCCATAAAGGCTGATAGTGCGTGGATGTTGCAGATTTCTCAGCGTAATTTGCCGAATTACAGACGGCACTAGTACAATCCAACGGTTATCGGATGCAGCTTAACAGATGGTACATCATTGAGACACAAGAATGCTGAAAATCATGCAGACTTACGGCATTGGAAGCTGCTTGCTGATTTGTGTCCTTCTATTTACATGATTAGGGACACTATCTTCATACTACAAAACTTCCTGGTGTGCTTGTATGGTGGAATGTCGTTAATGAAAACCAGTGACTACTGAATACAAATTACTTCACATGGACAACTTTTCTTCATCCAAATTTATGACAACGAGGCCAAGTAAGATCAGTTTATAGAACCAGGTTCGGTAAATAAACAAGCAAAACCGTTCGAAATGAGTTGGAATATTGGTAGCCCGGAGGCTTGCTCAGTTGTTGTGGAGTTCTCCGAGCTGGGCAAATTGGTTGCAAACGTTTCGCCACCATTCAAAGTGGCATCTTCAGTGCAGGATTGATAGCAGTTATGTAGCGGTAGCTGGTAGAAAGCAAAACCCAATAATAGATACTGTCAGCAATCACTCCGTTCTTTATATAGGCATGCGAGACTATTAAATTTGCCTCGTTCTCATTGGTGAATCCTTGTGTTCAGCGGTTGTGCTCGAGTCACTGTCATTGGCTGCGGAAATGTTGTTGTGACGTGGTTGGGCTTATCGCATTCGGATTGGTGCAACGGGTGTGGGTGAATAGTCTGGGCTCATATTGACCATGCTGTTCATTAACCGTGTGTTGGATTAGATTCTTTCGGACAACGGTTGTTGATCCTCTTGAACTCTCTATGTCTCAGCGGTTGGTATATTGGATCGAGGTCGATATGCATGGTGATTGAGTTCGTGGTTGAGAACCAGGCTTCGAGAAACTCCCTCCCTTTTTGTGTTTCTCCTTCTGTCAAGACCTTTACCTTGTTCCAGTCCAACCTGTGTCCCTCTTCATCCACGTGTGCTGAAACCAATGAGGTTGCGTAATGGTTCTTGCACGCTCTTTGGTGTTCATGTATCCTGGTGGACAGCTTCCTTCCTGTTTGCTCCACATATTGCTTTTCACAGTTCACGCAGTTTATTCTATATACGACATTCCGTCGTTCTAGTGTCCCTCGCTTTCCTTTTGGTTTTGATAATGTTTTCCTAAGCGTGGCGCTTGGCTTGTGGGCTACCATGATGTGATGTTGTTTGAACAATCTGGCAGTCATTTCAGACACGTTAATTATGTACGGCAGAACTACACGTTTCGTCATAGCTGACGTAGGTTCGGTTTTTAAGGGCTTGCGGTTTAAGCATCTTCGGAGGAAACTGCGTGGGTATCCGTTTCGTTCAAATGACTTGAATAAGTGTTTTTCTTCTGCTCGTTTCGCTTCTGTCGTACTGCAGTGAGTTGCTATTCTATGGAACAGTGTCTGCACACAGCTTATTTTGTGACATCTTGGGTGGTTGCTGTTGAAATTCAAAATCCAATTCAATTCAAAATTCAATCCTGCACTGAAGATGGCACCTCGAATGGTGGCGAAACGTTTGCAACCAAGTTGCCCAGCTCGGAGAACTCCACAACAACTGAGCAAGCCTCCCGAGCTACCAATATTCCAACTCATTTCGAACACATACGGGCGCTCAACACTCCGCACTGCTCGTCGTTTGGAGGATTTCGCTTGCCGAAATGCGTCCACACGGCAACAGCTCTACTTCCTCCATGAATGCTTGCGAAGAGACATTCTTCCTCGCAGTGTGAACTATCGACCACTGATGAACCATCCACAGGCATGGACAATTTCGCGGCAATTCGGAAAGCGTATGGTACGAATGATGATCACAGACGCTCACAACCGTATCCGAAAATATGAACGTTGTCTAAACGAACATCGAACCAATTGTTTACAAACAAATGGGCAACAACTGACTGAACAAGTGCAACTCGCAATAGAGCGCAGAGATAAAAACACAAAAGCAAAAAAGCAGACTGCGCTTCACCAGAAGTTGACCAAACTGACAACCAGCACAGACGAATGCATCAACAACGGTTGGATCCGGAACCTGTCGAAACGGCCACTCAGTGGTACGGAACAACAAATTCTCATCAAAGGCCTGAATTATAACTACAAGGACGCGACAACTACGGATTTTCTGGCACGATTTGAAAGCGCTTTGCAGTCCAGCGGACTAGACGAGGAAACACAGAAATAAACCAGAAACACAGTCGTCCCAGCCATGACACGTTTAAAGCAATGCAACCCTCTATCCCACCAAGAGAAAGAAGCAATAAAAGCTCTGAAGTCGGACGAATCAATTGTTATCCTACCTGCTGATAAAGGACGGATGACAGTAATTATGGACAAAGCAGATTACACCGAGAAAGCGGAGCAGCTCCTGAACGATACTACAACCTCCCAATGCATTGAGAATGATTCAACGTTGCAACTAACCAACAATATCAAAAGAGTGTGGGCGAAGCTTAAGCAGTCGAACGAAATATCGGAAGAGGAACGAGAAAAAATGAGGGCTCGCGACTCGAACATTGCACAATTCTATGGACTACCTAAAGTACACAAGGATGGAGCCCCCCTAAGACCAATTGTGTCAATTCCAGGCACACCCACCTATTATCTGGCAAAGGAACTATGGAGTCGTCTCAAGCACCTAATCAGTAAATCGCAACACTCCATAAACAATGCACAACAATTCTTGACAATGCCCAAAGACCTACGAATAGAACACGATGAAACCATGGTGTCCTTCGATGTAACCGCCCTATTCACTTCCGTCAACTTACAGCTGGCCAAAGTAATTATCGCAGAACGTCTGGACAACAGCGGAGGGAAGATTGGGAACCTGACGACCGGAAACGTATGCTAACTTCTCAACTTATGTCTCTCAACTTACTTCGCGTTCAACGGAAAAATGTATAAGCAAGTGAAAGGTGCACCGATGGGATCACCTGTATCCGGACTCATCGCAGAGATTGTCATGCAAAAATTGGAAGTGGATCTACTACCAATGATTAATCCGAAACTTTGGGTTCGCTACGTCGATAAACGTTCGTGATACTCAAACGTAGTCAAGTATCGGTGGCACAACAACTGCTTAACAACGCTATGGACGGCATACAGTTTACCATGGAATCAGAGAAGGAAAACAAACTTCCTTTCCTGGATGTGTTAGTGGCGAGAACAATGGACGGCGAATTACAAACGTCAGTTTACAGAAAAAGCACGCACAGCGACCAGATTTTGAATTTCAACAGCAACCACCCAAGATGTCACAAAATAAGCTGTGTGCAGACACTGTTCCATAGAATAGCAACTCACTGCAGTACGACAGAAGCGAAACGAGCAGAAGAAAAACACTTATTCAAGTCATTTGAACGAAACGGATACCCACGCAGTTTCCTCCGAAGATGCTTAAACCGCAAGCCCTTAAAAACCGAACCTACATCAGCTATGACGAAACGTATAGTTCTGCCGTACATAATTAACGTGTCTGAAATGACTGCCAGATTGTTCAAACAACATCACATCATGGTAGCCCACAAGCCAAGCGCCACGCTGAGGAAAACATTATCAAAACCAAAAGGAAAGCGAGGGACACTAGAACGACGGAATGTCGTATATAGAATAAACTGCGTGAACTGTGAAAAGCAATATGTGGGACAAACAGGAAGGAAGCTGTCCACCAGGATACATGAACACCAAAGTGCGTGCAAGAACCATTACGCAACCTCATTGGTTTCAGCACACGTAGATGAAGAGGGACACAGGTTCGACTGGAACAAGGTAAAGGTCTTGACAGAAGGAGAAACACAAAAAGGGAGGGAGTTTCTCGAAGCCTGGTTCTCAACCACGAACTCAATCACCATGCATATCGACCTCGATCCAATATACCAACCGCTGAGACATAGAGAGTTCAAGAGGATCAACAACCGTTGTCCGAAAGAATCTAATCCAACACACGGTTAATGAACAGCATGGTCAATATGAGCCCAGACTATTCACCCACACCCGTTGCACCAATCCGAATGCGATAAGCCCAACCACGTCACAACAACATTTCCGCAGCCAATGACAGTGACTCGAGCACAACCGCTGAACACAAGGATTCACCAATGAGAACGAGGCAAATTTAATAGTCTCGCATGCCTATATAAAGAACGGAGTGATTGCTGACAGTATCTATTATTGGGTTTTGCTTTCTACCAGCTACCGCTACATAACTGCTATCAATCCTGCACTGAAGATGCCACTTTGAATGGTGGCGAAACGTTTGCAACCAATTTGCCCAGCTCGGAGAACTCCACAACAACTGAGCAAGCGAAACCGTATGTTACTACTGGTGCCTATTCGGCCATGCCATTGATAAATTGCGTCACCATCTGAAGCATAGGTGTTGGTTTCCAGTTGATTTGTTATCAGGTTAAAGAAGTTTCTAACCAGCATTATTCCGGTACCATGGTTAAAACATGTTGCTGGAACTTTCCAGCTAACTGACAAAGCATTGTCAGGAAAGAAATCGCAGTTAAAGTTTCACGTATCAGTTTCAAATTTTTTTTCAGATCCTTTTAGTAACAAACTACATAAAAATATGCTTATATCGGTTATGAACCATCTGTGTAAATGTATTATTAGTAAACTATACTTCCCTGCTAAGTCTTAACTAGTGCGCCATGAGTTATAAATGAGTGGTGTAGCTTCCAAACTTGATTCCAAAATTCGTACTTCGTATGTTAAAATTATCAGGGAATATATTACCGCACCACTTTAGTTTCCGAACTCTACATAGGCACAATACCAAAGAGTGGTAAATCTCGGGTATGCATATTTAGCATGATAATAAATTCCCTGAGGATTATCAATGTATTTAAGACAATATGCAACAAGTATCCAGCAATCCACGCGTCAGGGTATTCCACGGTACTGAATTAACTTATATACATGGCTTCAACAACTACCTCGTGTGAATGACTTTGGTTTTTTCCCACACTCCGTGTCGGCAATCTCTTAGCAGATTGAAGTTTAGCATAGTAACGGATGATTCAATATGCTAGGAGCTGACAAGTTTGGTTTAGTTGTACAAATATGCAAGTTGATCGAATCACCAGTGAGTTCACGCCTAAACTATGGCCGAATAGGCAGTCCACCTGTACTACGTGCGCCTGCTTAAGGTTTAATGTATGTCGAAAAAATCACAACCTGACCTTCTTGAAGACCATGCTGGAAGTACTTTTTCACATACGCGCCGCACACAGATCCGCCAGCAAGCTCACCCATGCCCAGCTAGAACACCGTAATCATATCGAATGGAAGGTCGAACGCTTGCAAAAGGCGCATAGTTGTACAAGCCGGCTCTTGATGTGAGGTAGCCCTTCTTCAATAAGGTTACACAATAAGGTAAAGTGAGAAGACCCTGAGCACGACCCAGATTGTATAAACTGAGTAGCAGGGACACTTCAGTCACCATTTGACGCACGTTTCTCGATGGTTCTTGACACTGTTGAAGAAGTGAATAAACATTTGCGTGCATACTTAAGACAATAAATATGTCACTATCCACTTGGGTTCCCAACAATATTTCCGGATTAAAAATTCATTGGGAAACACAATATAATCAATAATAAGTACAATGTTTCGCCCTAGAGTTCTCGCAACTTTATGAAAAAAACTGTGAAAGTTTTGTATGTATTAGACGGTATACTGCTACATCAGATTTACTGGCCGTGCTAAATTAAGACAAAGGGCGCCAGCCGAGATGTCATCATATTGTAGCAAGAACGAAGGAGAAAGAAAGTACGATCGCTATTGCTCACGAGTACAGTTAACCAAGCTGTCACGCATGTGCACATACATATAGGCTATGATTCCTTCCCACAGTGCTCCATATATGGGTTTTCATTACCTGTCACCTCCGTGCGTTGTTTTGTACCAAATTGGTGAGTCTGGTCTGCCTGTTTGACCCCGTACGTTTGTCTCCGCAAATCGCATTCTGACCAGCCTGGAGTCGGTCTAAGGCTCTGGATTTGCTTGAGCCACCGTTGTGTTACTCTGCTACGTACTGCTCCTGGATGCGCTGATAATGGCTTTTCTGTCTGATTTATTGGCCGTTTGATCAATATTCTCCCTGTTCTCCTTGACATAGGTCAGCCACCGTACGCCGCTCGCGATTCGCTCTCCTCTTGCTCTATGGGTCCTGTGTTATGCCGTCTATTCTCGTCACACAATGCCTGTGCCTGTTTCTGGCCTGGATCATTCTTGTGGCTTTTCAGTCTGATGATCGTTATCTTCCACACCACTACAATATGCGTACACAACGGGTCCAGTTATGCACAACAGATGAGTAACAGTTCAAGAATTATTTAAATGAAGCCCTTAAAGTACAAAACGGGCGAACCTTTTATAAGACGGCTACGGCGATCTCATGTGAAATGGGGAATGCGATGTTCCAATGAGAGTCTGTTAAACTAAGAGCGAAGAAGCCAACAAAGTTTGCGAACCTGATTATGGGCGATGTTATTAAACATGCTGCGTTTTGTGGACATGTGCGTATCATACTACTCAACATCAGCGACGCGTAGGCACCTAATGTGGTAGACTAGGGAGATAAAGCAACGGTTTATGATCAGCATAAAAGCATCGGCCTGAAAAACCTTTAAGAGGATCTAGGTGAAAATTACAACAAAGAACAGCAGTCTCAGTAAAAGAACGCATGACTCTTCGATGGGTTTGCGTTAGCACAGGTGTGAGTATTCCTGACTGGAGGTTAAGAGAAAACGGTCCACTGTTTGTTTGACACTATTGCCATCATCCGATGACCATGGACTAAATTGCATGCTGCAAGGATGTCATGGTATCGGCTAGGCGCTATGTTCCTACAGACAAGATGGTGGCATTAACTACTTTCCCCGGGAGGGAGTTCTAGGGCAGTGACACTCAGAGGCATAAAATGTTTCATCGACCTTTGAGTCGGCTGTATTGGGCAGCTAAATTAAACTGCTGATTCCTCAGAAAATCGGTATAGCGAAGTTAAAAAGTAGTGGTATGTGTGGTTGGAAGTTGTAGAATCTGTCACACCATTATGAGATCTCCCCGTGAGCGCCAACATCCGCAATACCTTTTTAGAGCTTTAGTCTGGAGGGTAGGGAAAGCTGGACAAACGCTTAACGTTCTTTGTCGCTGTACATTGTGCGGTATCGAGGGCAATAGCGTGGTGCTTCTGCCAAGTTCGCTACGCTCGGACAGACATTGTGAAGAGTCTAACCGAAAGAATGTTTGAGGCGTGGACCCAAAGTAATCTATCGAACACTTGAATTCTTAGGGAGCCATAGTTTAACAATTGTACAGATTAGTCTTGTGCAATGGTGATGCGGTACTCTAACTACGCTGGGAAAGAAACGTATTGGAATCCCCACGGTAGCTGCATGAAAACGTTTGTCAAGCAAGAGAACGTTTTTGGTTTGCTTTATGGACCATATACTTACGATAGTAGAATACGTGTCTATGTTTATAAGCTGAAATAGTAACCTACCTAATGGTAGTGCGGAATTCTCTGTCGATTACACAAGCTAACACAGCTTCATTTGATTTAGGGTTGCTTCCATAAGAGTGGGTAAGGCATCACTCCAATGACATATAGTGATTGAGTCTTCTATCTCGAGGCTCACCGCAGTCTAAGCGCAGTATTCCTGGGGAGTCCTATTAAGTGAAATACAAGAAGATGGACGAGATTGTGTCTTGTGTAGTCCATGAATGCATTAGAGATTTCTTGGAGAAGCATCAAATATGGATACTAAAAGTAATTACGGAGACGTTACAAGTAACCTATATACTGTGCGGCTGGTCATTGCAAACGCACAAGACCTAGTGCAAAATACGAGTGTTATTTGCACCAGTATAACTGAGTGTCAGTCGCTATCCAGTCTGAGATTTACCGGTTTTGGTAGGTTTCAACCCTACCACGACCTTGTCCTTTCCGTCGGTGATCGAAGCCCTTTTTTAATGTGGGTTCAAAAGTAGCATCATGCGGTGCTTTTCGGAAAAGCGTGCCATTGATTATCAGTAGACAGCTCCAAGAATTTCTGTTTTATCTTAAAGAGGAGTTTATTCCCACAGTCAGCGAAATCTTGCTTCAACACGTATGTGAATGTGTCACAACGAATTAAACGAGAACACACTTTTAATTAGCGACATAAATTGTATCACATCAGCTCAAGTTCATACTGAAACCATGGTGCTTGCGCGCAAGTATGCTCGCGTGCAGCTTTTGGTTAGTCCCAAAATAAACTCATCGCTTTTCAACACCGTTCCAGACATTTTTAGAAATTGCTCGAAGATAATTAAACGACGGTACATAATGAGACGCCCCGGAAAAATAATTTTACATTGTCTAATTACCTTGCATCAGCAATGGCTACGGTATCGACTGCATAACCGAATTGCCATTCTTTGATGTAAAATTGCCTGCTAGCGTGTGAAGTTGTCCTTTCTCTACAAATGCACTCGCCAATGGCATTATGACGGTGTTAGGTTAAAACAACCTGAAACCTACTGCAGCTAATCTTAGACCTGTTGCTCAAGCTCAGCTTGAGGCGACACAAATTCGAGACACACACACGCCTACTAACCGTCATCAAAAACTTGTTACCTCCTTATCATATTGTATACTGTTGGTTTATAAAACTATCGCTGATAGCACGAAATGATTGCTCTCACTTATGAACAACCAACAGGAAGAGAGAGTTGTTTTAACCATTGTAAGTATGTGGTGAATGTGTCGGATGTGGAGTTTGATGACTTACAATTGGTAGAATCATAATTCGACCAAGACTACACAGTTCCTATTAGGCAATTAAACGAGCTTTTTACGGAATGTTAGTTCTGTGAACTTCTGTTATCAAGTGCTTAAAGTTCCTGTGATTAGTAAACAAGCTCACATGTAGCTTATGAGGTTAAACATGTGCCAGTAAAATGGTTGTAGGCTTACAAAACGGCATACTGGCCCTAAGCCAACTATGCACCGTTATCGTAACAAAGCCAGTTAAAGTTTCCGATGAAGTGACCATTAATAATGATGAATTTATACTCAAAAGACGCAAGTAAATTCCAGCGACTTGAGAGGATAGAGTGTGTGACTGTGCTATAGTCCCACGTATACAGTCATTTATTAATGCTTCATCTGCATCGCGTGCTAGACGGTGATACGTGTGACATTTAGAAGCCTACCAGCTTAATCTACGTTTTCTTTACAGATTCACAAAGCGTCCTATTCACCGTTCTGATCACGGGGTTCATATGTCTTTAGACAGCAGATATCAGATCCGTAACAGAGGTAATGGTCACGATTCTAAAATCTAGCACGAGAATCAGAGAATATCTCTTCTAGTTTACTAGCCAAATGTTTGGAACAAACGTCCAAAAAATTGTCAGAATCTGATGTACACTTCGTAATTTTAAGCCTACCATTAGTGGGCATTTAACCGTCCAAAACCCAATTAATATAACAATCCCACGCTAACGTCTTACAGAACGGTATCCATGGCGCCTGACAAAACCACGCACATACATATATAACGATTTTTGATCTGTTCCTGTTAGGAAACAGTTCGCCTATCTTCGATTTACATACAATGTATTCGCCTGTTTGTTTATTTACTTCACCGCTATACAGGCTGCTGAAGGTACATAATAACGGGGCGCCACTCAGACGGGTTCTGTCAACGGTAAAAGCATCCCAACGCAAAGTTGCCTTATGGCTGGTGAAAATGTTTCCCGGTCGAGAGAATGAGGCAATCTGTACAGTCCCAAAGATTCCTTTAAGCATCTCAACGACCTAGACAAAATTAATTTATCCGACAATGTATTGTGCTCGTTAGGTTTGGAATAACTATTTGCCAAAGTTCCACTGTATCAAACTGTTGATAACATTCACCAACTAGCGGAAACTTCTCGATCTTTTATATCCACGCCCGATAAACTATTAAGAGACCCGTTGTACTAGTTGTACACGAATAATATCAAATTTCCCTTCAAGAATTCGTTGCACTATCAAATTGATGGAGTAGCGATGAGCAATCCCATTCGCCCCGGTACTTGCCGATCTCTATATAATAATAGTGGAACGGTAGATATATCCCAACTGGCATATTCTAAACACCACGCGGATGAGATTTTGACATTTGGTTCATTGGAACATCAAATGGAGTGATGGTTAAGGCAACTGAATGGTGCGCAGGCCAAGTTGTGAGGTAGAGCAGTACAATTGTCTCCCATAGTTGGAGTTCCTCATCATCTGCGGAGAAAACTTGTAAATTGATTGGTCTATCTACAGAAAAGCAACATGGTCCGGTCAATATATTCATTGCATTAACTTCACCCCAATGCGATGCAAGCAGACACTCGTAGAAACCCTGATTACTCGTGCCAGACGCATTTGCTACTCTGATTGGTTGGCGAACGAACAGCAGTTGATTAAAAATACACATGTTGGAAACGGCTACCCTCGAAGGTTCAATGAGAAGCACAAGTGACCAAGAAACCCGAATTCATTGCAATGCAATTTAAGGGGGACACTTGTCGCTGGGTACCACAAGGCGTCAGATCTGTGCCATGCAGAGTTGTCTTTAACCGAACACAAACTTCCACTTCCTTAAACCAAGGAGGCGAGATTTATCCAGATATAATGGTAGTTTACATACAAATCCGTAAGTGACATATGCATTAACGATAGCACATTGAGTCCCCGAATGAAAGAGCGTGTGCCTAAAGGGGTTCAACTTTAGGCCGCGCAGTCAACTGACCTAACACATGCTAATTGTCTGCGTGGGCCACCGGCCCCTACGATCGGCCGACACTTAGTGACCGCAATTTGCCAAGTCGAGGTCACATCGCTGTCCACAGTTCTATTACACCACACAAATTATCGCCTCCTCCGTTTCGCAGATGATTTGCAAATAATCGGATTAAGCGGATAATTTGTGTTCAGCAACAAATATCGAATAACATTAGTCTGTCCTGGGATCGAGATGATAACCCCGTCTCTCATATTGCCTATTGGTCTGTTTGTATTCAGGTATATTTGGTCCTGGCAGGAGAGCCTACGGTGTGCTGAGGCTGATGACGGTTAAATGGTGACAGATGATCTACTCACTGCTCCTAATGTTGTGCCATGGGCTCATGTCCTGCACGCCTCCTCGTGGCGACCGCTGGATGGGAGTTGGGTTGCGCCCTTTTACCTGCTACTATCCAGGACACCAATCCGCATGGGTCAGTGTACTAATAATGTACTAGACCCGCTGCCTTTCGAGTGTAAATGTATTCGAAGGCTTTGGCTGTGGACCCTAGTCGTTCTCCTGTCAGGTGTGGGAGCCCTGCCAGTTTCCTAGTCCATCCTCTTCAGTAGTTAGGAAGCAGTCGATGGCCCTCTTCCCGCAAAACCTAGTCATGGGAGACAACAGGTCTACGGGTTTTAAGATCACACCTTAATTGGCGTAGAGCACGAACGCCACACATTTTCTCTGACGGTTGGAGATTACCTCTCGGTGCTCAATGGTTTCCAACTGCCTGCATCAATCCAGCCAGACCCTGGCCTAATTGGTACAAACCCATCAAAATCCACCTGCCCCTGGCCGTGGTTGCAGGTGCGTATCCTGCTACGGTCGCAAAATATATATGAATCGTTCCAGTACCTCAAAGGCTGCGTGTGACGGCCGTCAAGCATATCTCATTATGTCTTTGAAATCACACGCCCGAGTTCAATCTGGTCCCCACTGAATTGTGGGTCAGGTTATTAAGCCAAAGGCTCCAGGTGGAGTCCCTCAAGCAATCCCCCGAAGCACAACCGCCATCACGCGTCCAATTGCCCACCAATGTAATCGTTTGTCTGCTCGCAAAGCACTCATCATCAGGTGCTGGAACCTACGCACACTACTGCACCGGAACTCGAGTGAGCGCCCCGAGCGATGCACTGCACTTGTTGGGTTGGAATTAGCGCGCCACAACATCGATCTTGCGGCGCTCAGTGAGACTCGGCTCGCCCAACTGAGCACCACATGAACTCTGGGTCGGATTTGCAATATCCGATCGCCTCCATGGCCAGCTCGTGGGTGAACTAACAGGCATCAGCGCGCGACTGATGACTGCTCGCCTACGACTCGGAGGAGGTAGGTTTGCTGCTGTTACGAGCACGTACTGTCTAAGCAAGTGTTATCCCGGTGACGCGCGTGTTCAATTCTACACTGAGTTATCCTCCGTGATACGGCCTGTGCCAAAGAGCGACCGACTCTTTCTGCTGGATGATTTCAACGCGAGCATTGGGAGTGATGTCTTGGTGTGGAGATATGTTATCCATCCTCATGGTATTGGTTTAGCGAATGCGAAAGGTTAGACGCTACTCTCACTGTGTATCACTAACTGCCTGACGATCACGAACGCGGTTTACGGGGAGTGCGTGTGATATACCAATTTGGGCACACCCACGGAGAGCTCAAGCTCACCTGCTCGCCTGTCACCGTACGTCAGAGAGATATGCGTGAAATGCGCATGATACGAGTACGTCGTGGAGATGAGTGTGGTACTGATCACAAATTGGTGCCGACCAAAAGTTACATATATTTTCATAAACCTATGTATTGCACTCCTGCTGGGAATCAGCGTAAATGTAATCTTCTCTCCCTCGGTAATGTGGTGAAAAGTATTGAGCTGGAGAAGGCCATGACTGCACGCCTTTGTGAGGTTGAATACACTTGCTCACTTGCTCAGCTGCGCAACGGTAAGTGTGCTGGTGCCGACGGGATCCCGCCTGAAGTATAGAAAGATGGAGGACCCGCGTTGGTGGTTGCCCTGCAACAAATAGTGCAACACATGTGGATGAAGGACGCGGTGCTTCCTGAGCTGAAAGATGCCCTTGTGCTACCACTGTACAAGGACAAAGGGAGCAAGCAATATTGCACGGATTGTTGTGGCGTCAACTTGCTGAGTTGTGTGGGCAAGGTGATTGCCCGAATTCTGCTCAACCGCCTCGTCAGTCAGGTTGTGGAACCTAACATGGCGGAAGAACAGTGTTGATTCCTTTCGGGTCGAAACACCATTGATATGTTGTTTGCCGCTCATCAGTTGCCGGAGAAGTGTAGAGAATGACACCAGCATTTATACCCGCTTTTTGTTGATTTCACTAAGGCGTTTGCTACGGTGAACCGCGAGGCATTGTGGCTGCTGTTCGGTAAGTTTGGTTATCCGAGTGAGCTTTTAAGTCTAATTGAATGTCTGCACAGTATTATGCGGGCGAGGGTGCAGCTAAGTGGAGAAACATCAGATGACTTCACAGTTCTCTCTGGTGTGAAGCAAGGCTGTGTTTTAGCCCCTGTCCTGTTTAATATTTATCTTCATGCCATGATATCTTGTGCTTTTGAAGCGGCTTCTGCTTACAGTGTTCGTGTGAAGCGCCTTATTGTTGGTGGGTTGCTAAACATCTGTTGTTCCTGTGCGAGAACCCAAGCCTGTGAGACAACTATCCGTATGCTGCCGTTTGCTGACGACTGCGCATTCTTTGCACACATAGAGGATGAGTTGCGGCACATGACTGGTTCTCTGGCTTCAACAGCGACCACATTCGGACTCACCATCAACACAAGCAAAACTGTCTGTCTCTTTCAGCCTACACCGGAGGTGTAAACTGCAATGATGCCCTGAATCAGCATTCCTGCTGATGTACTAAAACCATCTCTTGCTTTTGCTACCTTGGGAGTTAGATGTCGACTGACCAGCAGCTACACAGTGAGCTGCTTATCCGCGTCTCGAAGGCAGCAGCGGCATTCGGATACTAAAGTACCGAGTGTGAAACAACCGTCAGCTTACCGTTGAAACGAAGCTGATGGTGTACAATTCCATGGTACTGTCCGTGCATATATAAGGCAGCGAAAGGTGGACGATTTACCAGCGGGATGTGCGATAACCAGCAGTGCCTTCAACAGTGTTTGCGACGGATTCTGCGAATCGGTTGGTGCGACAGCGTTGCAGACAAGGTGTTGAGCCGAAGTGGAATGTATGCAGTTGACTGCATGCTTTTTCTGAGACACCTGAGGAGGCTCGGTCATTCGTGGGGTATGAATTCGACGCAGATACCGAAGCAGTTATTACGTGGTCAGCTGCGTATGGGAAGCGGAATGTGCGGAAACCGAAGCTTCGCTACCAGGACATGAGCAAGGTGTGCCTCTCACCTTCTAATCTTGATTGCAGGGCATAAGAAACGAAGGCAGTTGATCGGCGTGCATGGTGCGATCTAATCATGAAGGCAGCTTTCGAGGTGCAGGAGTATGATCTCATAAATGCGGAGAAGAAGCGATCAGTGCGGAAGCGGCAGGTGCCGATGGATTTTGCTCTATCGATATTGAGCGCATGGTGCTGGAGCACATGAGCTCAATAGTGCCTCAGTCATGCAGGCCTAATGAGCCATGAAGACCACTCGGAACAACAACAGAAATGACGGAGAGTCATGCAAAGAAAATAGGCAGAAACGGGCGTCAGCGTTTTTAGGTACGCTGCATTTGATTTAATAACCTTTTGCTTGCATGTTTGGTCTCTTTTTTAGTTTGTGGGTTTACTTTATTGTCTCATTAATTTCTGCGTAAACTATCTTCTGTTAACTTACACAGGTTGCTTAAGTTACTTGTAGGCAACGTTGATAACTTATTCGCGTTTGTGACAATTTCTTAAAATATATTGTCTGAGAATTGAACCTGTAGCGGATTTTTGGCAACCAATTCATTTCCTTTGCTCATATTATATGCCCCATGCTGAGGCTGATGTTGCATCCATGATATTTCCTCTCCGCAGTTTGGCTAAACAAACTTACACCTAATCTAGGTCTTTTTAAGCTGGATAACTTTCATTCCACTTTATTTGTTTGTTCTGTCCACCAAAATAATCTTCTATTAACTGGCCACGTTGCTTACGCTAATTGCACTTATCTTCGGTAATTTGGTTGCGTTTTTAGCACTTTAAGCTAACTTGTGGACATTTGTTCCCTATCGCGGATTCGTTGCTGACCAACATACTTCATATGCTAACTTAGCGAAGAGTTATGACTGAGTAGCCGTATACTTTAACTGATATAGGTTATTTATAACGTTATTTCAAGTGATTGTCTGTTGTTGGACATCCCCGGTATGGCTGCGCTTGATGTGAATGTTGACAAGGTGCCTACCTGTCTTCAACCCGCCGCCTCGTCTATACTGGCCCTAGAAGACAGTTCGTCGTTGCTGTAGGGACGTGGCGAACGGTTCTCGTGACCGTGTTATCCTCAAATATTGGTTCCATTCCAGTGGTGTACAATCCAGCATTGTTTGGCAAATTGTGCTCAGGAACTCCATTGCATCTTCTAGCGATGTGAGTATAAACCCCCCGTGAGCAACACAGCTGCGCAGATCTGACATTCAGGAAGGTAACTTCAACAGCGAAGTAAGATGAGGTCATTCAGTATACGGTGTGGTCTTGCTACACATTCGTGATACAAGTCATTTGGAGAGGGGAATTTTAGTTTTCGTGTAGCCTTTATTCCCACCGCAAATATGCCTACTGCGCTGCCATGTGATTTACTAGGCTGATGATCAGTGGCCTTAGCGGTCAGTTGGAGAAGTGCTGGAAAGATGAAAGCGATTGTGCGCTCACGTGATCATGTGATTTCTTGCGATTTGCTGGATAATACTTTACGGCCAGAAGAACAAGTTACTGTCAAAGCCAATGACGTGAGTAACGCAAAGTGGACGCCGAATTATAATTCGCTGTTCAGACTTGAATGCGGCTACTCCCTCGGGTGATAGATAGTGCCCCTTATACTAGTTTGAGGTAGGACGACAAATCTAACCTGCAACTATATGGATTACAGCAAACAAATAACCGTAGAATACTACTCTGTCTACTTCCCTCAATGACTGCCAACAATCCTACGTAATGAAATCTATGTCCACTTGTAGTGTCCCTTGAAGTGACTTTCGTTTCCCTTAGGCATTATCAATAAGGTCTCCATGCTTGTTAACAGTTGCCAAAAGAATCTCCGATTTCCTATGATGTGATGAGCTACTTTCATTCCAGTATACACCGCACCGAAAAATCAGTGAAGTAGTGGATACTAGTCCCTATACTTTACGTCCTGCATTACGAAGCCATGGGGGATTCAACGTTCCGATTCTTTCCGTTGCTGCTTGCAGAAAGGAGTCAGAGATACAAACCTAAAATTCTTGGTGCTCCGTCTCGCATTTTTACGTCCGTGATGAACTGCCACCCTATTACGGCTCTAAGTTGCAACCAAATCTCTAAATACACTCATTCTTCATCGTAAATATTGTTGTTTATGTTACTTGGAAGTTTCTGCCATCAATGGCAAACAAACCAATGCCGTTCAACAGGTGCTCATTGACTGTGTTTCGCATTTCAGACATTCTATTGCGCCGACTCCTTTCTGAAGAGGCGACAGGCCATCAGTGTTAAATCTGGTGTTCACCAACAGGAAACCTGTATACCGCTATTGGGTTGGCAGTTATCATGTAGTTGTAACTTTCATGTTTTATGAGAAACATTATAATGGGAAAACTATGGTGTGGCTCCTCGTTATTCCCTGCGACCTTTAAGCTCAACTTGGTAGCATTACAAAAGGAGTATTCCTAACTATATTCGCATACAATGTCGTCCAGATGAACTTCCATAGTAGGCACAAGGGGCTGGTTTAGGATGCTTCAGAGATTTGGGTTTGCAATGGACACCAAACGATGTCTTTGGTAGGGATCAGAATGCTTAATTAGATTACAGTATGGAACTCAACATTAAGAGATCATGGATTCGCTGAAAGCAAGATAATTGAGCTATGTACGTGGTTCAACATAACCAATGCGTTAAACTGTTCAGAGATTATATTGCTAGCCTCGAACCGGCTGTTTAAACACCTTCCTGGTCTTCTAAAAGCAAAGCAATTGTCCCCACTGTTCAGGACAGCTGATGACGGCTACATAAACAGTAAGCTCGTTGAAGACGCAATATACTGCACATTTTGGATGTTCTTATCATTAGGCGATCTGTTAGTATTTGTTGTGTCAAGAAATTATTAGTAGCATGAAGTGGCTGGAACGAATCAGCCGACACCAGCTTGGACGCTGATGTAATCTACCTGAATTTATCTAAAATATTCGACTGTCTACTCCGTCGGATTATCCATTCTAGGCTCCAGTATCAATGTTAGTGACACTGACTTCAGCTGGATTGTCAATTTTCTCTTCAGACCGTTAGTATTGGAGGTATTTATCCGAGCTTATACAATTAGAGGGTGGTGTGCCTCAAGACTCTGTTCAATGTTCACCTACGTTCTTGGCTTCCGTCAATGATCTCACACAAGTTATCATATCATATCCCTAAATTTTGCCGACGATATCAAGACACGGGGAAATATTGGTAGGAATATCTGTGATTTTCATGTGAAATATCAATAAGCAGTTTCTAATGTACTACATTCCAAAGTGACCAAATGCAAAGTGCTTCCTTACGGCATAATAGCACTTACGTCAGCCGACTCTAAAAATATGTACCAAACTGGCCTTCTGTCGAATTTGAACCAGGATCTACGGCATTTTATTTAGGCTCTTGTTCCAGAAAATCCGAAAAGTTATCAAAGGCTGATGACCGGCATGTCGTGCTGTTGAGACAGGCGTTTGAACACATAGGTATCTGTTTTCCAACTAGCCCCCATCTCTCATTTTCGCGCCTATTACAAATGCGCAATTCAATCCTGCCAGCCATATGTAAGACACAATCTCACTGCGCTGGAGACGTTTTCAATTATCCAAATTGCTTAGTTGTCAACGCAACAGTAAGCTGAAACGCCTGGAAAATTTCAGCAGACGCTAACGCTGTATACGAGATCATATAGTTGCCTACATGACCCTGCACGATCAAACTCATTAGTGTAGTTCTTTACCTCCACCCATCACTAACGAAAGCTTGAGAGATCACTCCTTAAAAGTGGCGAAACAATATTCCGCCTGAGGAGGCCCATATATTTATTTTCTACCTGTGCAACTCAGTTTTGAAACCAATTTCCTGAATCGGTTTTTTACACCGACAACAATTCCATTAATAAAACGTTTGGATGACGCATTCAGCAACGTGTCACTCAGCATTATCACTCAGTAAAACTCTGGAAATGTCTTGAATTTTCTACTGTTTACATGCTTGTGCTGAGAAACTAGGAGATAAGTAGAGCTACTGCAACACAAACAGGTATAAAAATAAGTCCTGCTTTTGACAGTAGAATTATTAGCTGTTTGACTTTTTGATGTTTTCGTTAAGTCCGCCACAACACCCGAATGGACTTGTAGTGCAGTGCTTCTTAACCTCTATAAAGTCACTGTTCATCGTCCATTGTAACGTTAACCTATTTGGACTTCCAATTAACATATTTCTAACTAACTATGTGTAGATAACTCATTGACAATAAAATGAGGGTTTTCCGGAATGTTGTACATCAGCAAAGTTACCTTGAGACATTTCCGTTAAGATTTGTCTAGGTTGCTTAAACAAAACCTACCCCAGTTATTATTTTTGGTCTGGTAGCCGTCTAAGGCCCGACGATTCAGTGAAGAACCAAATGAGGGAAGTTATACTTCCGTCAGCGAAGCGTAATTTTTTATTGCTATGGTGGAATCTTCGGAATGCGAGCGCATCGCAGCGTTTCTGTGCCCAAATATTATTACTTTTGTCATTGCTACGATGACGGTTTTAGCAAAAGGAACACAGCAGACTAAATTCGGTCAATGGAAAATAATGAACTTCGTGAATTATACAAGACAGGAAAAGCTTTGTCGTAGCAATCCGAGGGACAGGAAGATAACTGCAACTTTGTGATCGCACTTACACCAGTTGAAAAACTGCACAGTCAATAAACGAAGTTACATGAGATGTATAAAGAAAATCAATTACACTCGATACTGATAATCGGCTAACCTCAGGTCAGTGAACTATGGCAATCAAAAGGAGACGCAGCTGAAAAACAAGCTAGGTACATACCAAATGTTCGGTGGAAGTACTAACTTTAGCCAAAATCCAAATGTGAACTGCTAAAGTTTAAAGACTTAACGCTTACAAAAGTTTAGATTGCACAGCTTTCTTAATTACTAAACAAAAGCTTGGTCACTCTCACGCACACATAATATATGAGTGAGAATGGCCATCGACAAGGGAAACGTTTAGATTTGTATTGACTGGGTAGGAATACAGCAATCCTCGTGTGTTCTCGGCGTCATTTCTGAAATTAAGCATGACGGAGGAGCTGAAATCTAGGCCGAGAATTAGGTGTGAATAGTAACTAAGCAGGAGCCTCTGCTAGACTCCGCTAAAATGATTAAAAACGATGCTCAAATCAGCTGAGGAAAATAAGGGGATATCATACTGAATTCAATTTGATGGCATTCCTCTTGTGCAAACGTTTACAGACTTGAATCATTCTCACTAATCTGTATCGCTAACTCTATCCAGAACAGCCATGTTCCAGATAAAAAACTTAAGAGATACGTATTCAGACAGCATGTAACTTTTCACCATAATCCCATACAAATACACCGAGATTCAAAACCTTTGTTGTGGTGCCGTTACTCTTAACATCCAAAGGCTCAGTTCTAAACATTTAAGAGTGCATACCCATTCGGGTGGGGCAGCCGGCACTACCGATGCGGTTTCAGATACAGTGTAACCGCGCTGATAACCAAACTCTCAGCTGAGCGAGTGGATCAAAAGGAGTTATGGTCGTATAATGCTGAGAAGCTGAGCACGCAGTCACACCAATTGTTGGAGTTAAAGCAAATGAACAAATTCCGTGCGTCCGACCAGTTGTGCAGCCCATCATCAGTAAGCATAGCTGCGTGTCAAATGAATCCTGCAGGCATTGGCGATAAAACTACAAATCGAATATGGAAAGAAACGTAGGAAGATGTGGATTTCAGTCTAGACTACCTGTGCTGGAAGCTATAAGTGTTGTTCACTCTGTTCAGTGTAAGTGCTAATGTGGTGAGACGCAGAAACAACGATCGTAAAATACGTGTGATGCTACTGCATGGGCAAGTACTTTTTCTACTTCTGGATACCATGGTAAGCCCAAAGTCCATCATCATTAAAGCAGTAATGCCTGAATGCATTTCCCAATAAGCAAAGAACATCATCGTCTGGAGATACCGAAGGTGAGTTATTAAGTGTGACACTGATACCCCTCGCACGTTAAAATAATGATACATACGAACATGTCTCTGGGACAGTTGAACGAACTGGTAAACTGGTTTTTCTAAAGTTGACGCACGGAGTTCAATTATCCACTTTATTTGCATTATTTCGTAGAAGGCAGAAGTCACGATTAAACTCCACACGAAAATCTGCCTCGACGGGGAATCGAACCCCGGTCCACGAATTTCCGGTCCGTTGCTCTACCACTGAGCTACCGAGGGCTGACGATTAGGTGCGGAATTTAACACGTGACTTCTGCTTTGTGCACGACGTATTGCCAATAAGCTCACAGTGACTGTCCTGGTGTTTGCATTATACCACGTTTCTGGTATTTTGGAAAAAACAGACTAACATTGGCTGACAGCATTTGTCAGGAACACATAGCTTTGACGTTGCGTAAACCGATAGAGTGTAGTAATTGTACAGCTCTGTTCGTTGTTTCTCAGCTTTATCAGATAAGTCTGCCAGCTCTACTGGTTGCTGTGCCTTTTCATTAGCAAGCGGACTGCAGAGCAAAAATATATTTACCATGAACCGTTCGAATGGAGTTTTTCAGCTTGCGGTAGGCAAATGCAACCGGAAGAAAACTAAGTTTGTTATATTGTCAGTGGCTCAGATATCTTTTATGCCCAGCTCTTAATTAACCATTGTGCGTAAGATTAACTAGATGGCATTCCACCAGATTCGACGGAGTTGATAATCCAGCCACCGACTTTCCGTTTACAAATCACATTCTTAAATTGAAAAATGAAAAGAACTATTTAAAATATGTATTCAGCAAGAATTATCTCGTTTGATGCCATAAACGATTTTGCGTCAAATAATTTCGGAGGCCTATTTGAGTTGATTTGTCTTGTTACACATACTTATAATCATACTTCAAATAGAATTTCAAAAAATATAGTAATATCATGCTCATTGATTTGGCCTTTGTAAACGGAAAGAACACGGAAACCCAAATCAAATGCTCACTTATTTGCGCCAATTTTAGCTAACTGCAATGCGGCGGGGCATATTGGTACCAGGTAACTTGCAACGTTGATTAAAAACAAATGATAGACAAGTAAATGTGCAAAGTGTGTAGTTTTGCTTGTGATTGCGTTGCGCAAAGTGGATTGTTTAGAGGACGCGGGTCTAAATTGGATCAAATCCAAGCATTTTAGCTCTGGGTGGTAATGAAACATGCGGACCATGACTAGGAATGTTAATCAGCCATGACACAGGGGCACCTTAATTCCTGAAAAGGTTGGGCTCAGTACTGTGTGAAATGGTTCAATTTGGATCTGGTACGGGAATTAAATTATATGTATGAGACCTATTTGCACATGCAGTTACATAGATAAAAAGCCAAAATGCTCATATACACAGTCTTCCTTCTAATGAAATTACACTACGGCTATGGCATTTAATTTTTAAATATGTCCCTTAGGTATCCCTAGGTTGTAACTGTTTCAAATAGGTCTCGCCTCCTCCATAAATAAAAAAGGACATAGTGCAAGAACACTAAATACCTACTTGTCTATCTTTTAAAACAGCCAGCAAAAGTTTGAACCTATCGGATAATAGGCCTTTTCCCTCCTAGTAGCGGATTTTCGTGCCAATAAATGCACAGAAATCAGGTTGACCTTCGTATTCTCAGCCTAACAGCAGGCAAACAAACGAAGTGAAAACCAACCGACCAGTTCAACAGAAAAAACCA
This sequence comes from Dicrocoelium dendriticum, assembly GCA_944474145.2. Taxonomy (NCBI): domain Eukaryota; kingdom Metazoa; phylum Platyhelminthes; class Trematoda; order Plagiorchiida; family Dicrocoeliidae; genus Dicrocoelium; species Dicrocoelium dendriticum. The sequence continues at coordinate 74,091,199 of OX104068.1, read as the reverse complement.
TGTGCAGCATTGGTTAACGTATTTTCTACCAAGTTCTATCTATTCTCCTGAACTCGATGTACAGTGAAGTTGAACTTCTGCAAAATCCTTACTGGAACGCTTATTAAGGACACGTATAGCTAAACTCTGCTTAGATACAGAGACGGTCGAGTAGTTAGGGTTCGGACGGCAAAAATAAGAAACGTTGGTATCTGGAAAATAGGGTTTGCAAGAATTCGGTCCGCATAAATTTAAACATTAAGGCATGGTAACATTTTCTGAAACAATACCATGTTGCGTCATCAGCATCATCATCAACAGCAGTACATCAGCCATTTGAACTGATGTTTCACTGCCATACAACCATGAGGACCTATGAAATAAAGAATAAGAAGAGGGAGAGAAGGGGGACTTACCTGAAAACCTTAATGCCCTAAGCAAACATTCAGGGTCAAGACGCCTACACCTTGTGTAGACAACATTCCTTCACAAACAGCTGGCTATCGTGCAAAGATAAGGCAGGATGGCTGTGGTGAAATTATCACCGAGTTCAGTAAATGAGAGGCCATAAATCCGATTGGATGTGAAGTAAAAGGTAACCAGGACACTGACGAAATATCTTCAAAATTATTTGTCTTGTTACTCCATCCATACAGGGAATTATGCGCTAAAGAAAGGTAGATGAAAAGGACGGATATGGTGCTACTAACCCATTTCGACAAATGCCGAACGAGAACTTTGCCTATTTATTGGAGAAAGGGGTAGATAATTCTATAATTCTGTAGCTTGTAAAGTAGAATGCCATGATCTAGACGGTCTAACACCTCTGAGAAATCAAGCTAGAGGACATGCACCCTTGCACTAACATCGACAGCTTTCATCCATCGAGCACGAGCAATCAGTAGATTCGTGGATATTGAATCCTTCTGACGAAACCCGTTCCGCTTGGGAGTAATGATTTTGTTCACCTCCAGCTACCATATGATTGCATCAGTGAAAATTGACTTCCTAATATAAGAGATGCCCGGAAGTAGTGTCATCTGCTGATAATTCGCTGTACCTGTCCTGCTGCCACGCTTGTAAGTAGAGTGATGATCTAGCTATATAACCTCTTGATGTAATTAAAGATGACCTGGCGAAGGAGTATGTCTCCATCGGAAATGAGCTGCGGGTAAAGCATCGACCGTGAATTCTTGGTGAATTTCCTCTTACAGCTTAAGCTGTTAACAGTTAAACGGGGTTCAGTAGGCGCGATGGACGAACGCTGGGAGTTCTCTCAATAATATCACAATGTGACACATTCTCCACTACTTGAGTATTCCGACTGACATTACATGAAATGGTCAATGCCTCATGACTTTAATAATTTTCTCGCTTAATAAAACCAACGAGGATTGGTCACCAGCAATACTTTACTAATTATACTAACTTACCGTCATTAATCGTGATATTTAATGTTTTAGAAGGGTGCCAATTGGCAGACACACTATCTATAAGAGTGCTCTGAAACATAAACATCCCCTAATATCCAGGATTAGCAAAAGAGTATAAGATGTCGCACCATATTGCGAGGAAGATAACGGCGTAATAATTTGAGCACGCTGCATATACTTAGCAGATTGACAGTAATACACAACTAACCCCTTAAAATATGAAGAACTGACTTTTGTCATGCGTCGTGCAACAAACAAATAGTCAGCTAGTAGTAGTTGTGGTGGTAATAATAGTTAGTATTAGTAGTAGTAGTAGTAGTAGTAGTAGTAGTAGTAGTAGTAGGAACAGTAGTAACAGTAGTAGCTTTGATGGGACGAAACACTTTTACCTTATTCCCAGGTAATAGGTGTTCCAGACTGCACCAACTCCCCATTGATTGCACTGCACATCTTGTAGTGATTGTGCTTCACGGAGTGCCATCGCTCCGCACGGTCTTGGCAATTTCATAGACCGATGGCAAATTAATATATCACGAGTAACAATGTAGCTCCTAGCGTGTCACATGGAATGACTAGAATGAAAAATCACAAAATGGAAGAAACAAAAAGTAGCGATAAAATGAACTGGGTTTTTGTTGAATCACCATAGTCAAGTCGCATCAAGATATTTGTATAACCTCGTGTAGCCGCATTGTCAGTACACTCATATTACAGTCGTGCGGATATAGTAACACTACTACTACTACTACTACTACTGAAACGGTGAAAAACTGCACAGTGACAAGGGAAGCAAAAGAAGCGCGCATTCATTCCTGTAAACGGTCTCGCAATAGAGAAGGGGGCCAAAATAAAGTTTTAATACGACAAATAATAAGAGGCCTATTAACCTCGGCCGCATGGAAGGAGGAGCTACTTTAATTATTGGAACATAGTGTTGGTAGCGAGAATTATCGTTTAAAATCCTGCAAGAGAAAGTTGAGGCATATGTCAAAATGCCTGCTTACGATAACACTAACGATGGTTTACACTGCTAGAGCAGAAAACCAGGAAATATATTGCAGAACTCCAGGTAAACTAACAGGGGAACAGTATAACCAACAGGAGAGAATACGTGTGTTTACGAAACCTTGAGTTAGAGAACATGGTACGGTTACCGTACTGAATATGAGAACGTAAAATGATAGCCTTAGGAAAGTTTTAAGAATTGTCCTGGAACAGGAAATATGTTCAGATGAAAAACAAAGAGAAACTGTACTGCGGTTAAACAATGGATGCTTTGGATATTCCCTAGCAAAAGATTTGGTGGTATTTACACTAAAACGCAATCTCTCGGTACGACAATCACTGTGCATCACAAAGTTAAGGAGTTCAAGGTAGAGGGACCGGTAGGTTTGATTAGCTCAAAACTAAGTCCACACATAGTTTCAGTTTCGACTTTCCAGTTGATAATCAAAACATTAGCAAAATTTATTCTTATCCCTTAGACGGAAAATACTTTAAGTACACTGTATGTTAGTATTTAAACGTATGAATTCATGCTTTACCCACTATTGATTATACTGCTCCCTTGTCGTTCTCTGTGGACGGATTCAGTAAATCTACCCATTATTAGTGCGATCCATCGAGCACATTTCTGTTTGCAGTTCATTGTCAAGAGATTCCTTTCTCACATTATCTTTTTCCATATCGTGCTGGATAAAATAAGCGTGGTTCCATGGTCATAAAATTGACTACTTTTATTAACCGAAAAAAGAGTTGAAAAATATGCTTTCTCTTTTACTTGTTCGAAATTTAGAATTTCTTTCCGCACTTTATCGTATGGTGACACTGTTTTGCCTTATGTTCCACATTTGCATATTGACACAAGAAAATTTTCAGACATGTTTAAGGGGTGACGGTGGATGTGATAGTCGGGTATTATTTTTCATCTTTTCTTCGTTTGTGTATATTTTGATTAAAAGTATCTTGCTACATTCGCAGTGGGACTGCAAATAAGGAACATAAGCATATCTCAGTTCTTAAAGCATATTTCGACTTCAAGTAAACTACTAAAACTGAGCATAATTGGACAACTGCATCGGCATATTTACATTCGATTAAAGTGTATGGTATGAGCGGACATTTAATTCATAAACAAAATAAATGCACATAATAAAGCTCTTTGCGCAATTTAAAAGTCGTTGACAATGCATGAGATCTCTTTCCGCATAATTACCTGAAATGTGTACAGTTGGCTAACTGCTTCAACATTAGATTACTTAAATAGGGGAGACCACATTTTCGATTAAAATGTTTATTGGTAACGATTTGTCCAGGCACCCAAAACATTAGCCTAATCGAAGACCAATAGCCGTATGGTCTTTCATTGTTAATTCAGCGTCGATTACCTTTTCACACAAGTAATATATTATACATCAGCTGCATTATCTACTGTGAAATACGGCGAAACTAATTTTTAACGAATATTCATTAGCGTGGAGTTACTCTTCGTTGTTCATTAATTCAGCGATTGCTTCCTAGGCACTGGTATTGGATATCGGGTATTAGATATCGGGGATGTTACCAGTGGTTAAGCATCCTTTGTAACGGTGACACGACATCAGGGACACAAGCCATCTTTGGCTTCCCTCTCATGGGTTCCTTGTAAACTTGTGGTTAACTAATGTGGGAGAATCAGTGGTGGAGAAGGAAAGTATGGGTCAGATATCAGAAGACGCGGAAATGTATTATGAGAAGATTGTGCTTTTCCGCAGGGCCGAGGATACCAACGGAATGTTCCCTGTGCGTTGCTTCAAGAGTCTGCTCAGATTATAGCAATTGTGGTCTCCTAAAATAGTTTCGACACACAGACGTTTGCGCTTCTGACAGTCATATATGCATATGCATATATATATATATAGTTGACACGAGGATTTGATTCATGATTACAAGCCCCGTTACTTATATTTCTACGCATAAGCTTGCTGGTTTTTCCTTTGGAGATGCATGCGCAATGGAAATGAAGTTTCATCAATCCGCAACTAGATAGTCTCAATGCGGAAATGCAGGTTAAGCATACATGACTATAATCGGTGAGGAGCTGTTATTGAGATGACAAGCCCCTAATGCGAAAATTAATCTTTCTGTTAAATTTCACGTAAATATGTGATTTACACTGTTGATCAGTTTCCTCCTTTAACAAATCGTAACATGCTTTTTCATCCCAAAATAGTTAGCTTTAGTTTCGGAATCAGTTTTCGAGATGCACAATGCATGTAGTGTTATAAGCAGACTGTACTTATTAATAGAAATCTTTATCCAGATGTGTGACTTGTCTAGTGGGGATTTCATCAAATAATTTTGGCCCAGCATGATAGATAAAAGTTTGTCACCCGGATTAGAGTCACTGGCGACATACGTAGAGCCTACAAGTTTGCTTGCAACTAAGTGATGTTTTAATGAATTAACCTCTGAGAGTGTTATGTTGAACACTGCATAAACATTTTCCACTCCGATGGATAAAACACCACTATGAAACTTTGGCTTACATTCCAACGAGTGGCAGTTTCTTGAGACCGTTGATAAATGGAACAGTGATGAAGCCGACTAACATCAGTCGTTGCTAGTGTGGGTGATCACACAAACCTCTCCTCGGCACTAGTGTAATAAAAAAGGCAAAGATAAAAGTTGGTGAGAAACACGTAAGGCACTCAACTACCGCAGCCCGTTTGGTAAGTAAAAAGGAACATATAATAAGTCAAAAATAATCCCCAATGTACACTCATGTAAAAATAGCATAAACATTGCTGCACCAACTGTTCTGTTACTAATGTAGGAAACTTTTTCCACATTTTAGAGAAGTATACGTATGAATATAACCACTCTTGGTAATTTCTAATGTAGTTTGTTTAGCTAGCCTATTTACAGGTCGTATAAGATACGGTTATGGCGCTTCGTTCTAACATGTTAACTATGCAATAATAACCGAAGCCGCACTAACGCAGGGAAAGGATAACGGCATTCGTATTAGAGTATGCCGCGAATATATGTTGCGCTATACAATCAATACTACATAAACAAATACAAGCGTTATTCTTAGATTACGTTACTACATGATATTACTATATAATCTGGAAGGAAGTTAATTTTGCCACGCGCAGTATTTTGCTGGACTGCTACGTACTCCCATTTCGCACTGGAACATTTAGTTGCTTTTATACAGTGAAAAGTCTAAAGTGCCAAATTGTGCCATCCGGGCGAATAAAGCCCTTTCTGCTTGCGTTGGTTTGAAGTAAAAAACGAATCATCCGTCCACTGAAATAAGGCTTTCCATAACGGTCAGATATGATGTGGCGGAAGTCATCGCGTTGGGCGACTCCATCACCAAAGTCGGAATTTAATCAAGTTTTCAGTAACCTCATTAAACCTGCTTTCGCAAAGCCTCTTCGAACTGCCAAGTTACCGAGATCAAAACATTCCAGGGAAGCGATCGTACAATACTGGATGCGATCAGCCAACATTTTCCCTTGTTAGCAAGACAGTGACTGAGTCCTGCTTACCAGCAAGTACGATACTTGTTCCACTTCCCTAAATACTTTTGAAAATAATTATGATTATTTGGCCCTACTAAACTAGAGATGAAGTTCGAACAAGTTTAACAAGCGAAAGTAAGCTAGCAGTAAAATGCAACATACAGTGCATGGACTTGTACTCAACGCAAAGTAGCCGATATAAAGATACACAAAGATATGTATTATATAGGGTAAAAGAAGTACTAGTGAACAGTATACATCAGCTCCTTGCAACGCAAATCTGAAAAGCAAGTTGGGAAAGCTCTAATAGCAATTGTTTAATTCATATGCGTAGGTTGATTTGCTTCGAGCTTTCTGTACAATAATAGGATAACATCGATCCTAAAATTGGATTGCTTCAACAAAATAATAGATTAATTTGTCGGAACAAAATGATCCGCAGTGGATATCATAGCAGCGCATTTTACTTGTAACATCCCCAGTCGCTTCTCGGATATCGCTTCACTCGTTGTAGTCAATTCAGTTCTTCACACACATTCTTGTTTTTGCGCTCTTTTGAACCAGTTCGACGAGTGCGACGGTGCTTTCCATCTCTTGGATCTAACTTGTGTGGATCATGCTATTAATCCCGTTCTCAGTTTCGGCACATTCTTCATTGAGTTCTGCTTTTGAAATCACGTCAATCCCTAGCTTACGGGAATTATGTTTATCTCCTTCAGTAGAAGAAGCTGGGGGCACTCAAACGACCATGTAACCATTCCTACAAAAGGCGGTACAACAAAGTTACGGGACATTTGGCTTTGTTCACCCAACAAACATCGCGTCCGAGGCACTTAGGTAAGATTGCCACAGCCACGCGTGTGTCGTGGTTTAGCGCGTTTTCGTGCGCTTTTGTGCACACCACTAAATACCGCTACCTGCGCACGATCGGAACAAACAGGGAGATGTTGCGACAGTCACTTGTCTCGGCTGGCTGACCCTGACACCTGATCAACCAAACCAGGGTTTTGGGTCTGACTAACCTTCACAAGTTCACGTTCCCTGCTGAGCGCTACCTACCGAGCCAAGGTGCGTAAAGGCGCCCGTGCAGTGTGCAATAAGACGGTCAAAACAGGGGTTTCCTATGGAAATTGGTCGACCTAATTCCTTGCGGAATGCGGAAGAATCAATGAAAGTGAGTGCAGACTGATCAGCAGCAAGTCAGACTCATTTTGGCTATGTACAAAGTGCGGTACTGTCCCACTAGTTAAAACCGCATGTTCACTGGCCCAGAAGTATGATAGGTTTGCAGACGTAATTGAGCAGATGCTGGGCACGAAAAAGCTTTGGTAATAACAAGCATGGCAGAATGTCTGACGTAGATCCCTACACCGAACACTAATGCAAGCAAACTAAACAACGCCGAATGCTACACTAATAAAATTGCTCCCACTAAAGCCAACAATCACACAAGCGTTCCTGAATATTGCACTCCAAGTCTAGCTACAGCAATCTTCCCAAACCCAATTCCTTCTACCAAATTTCGCCGAAAAACAGGAAACGTGCAACTAGCAGTGACAGCTGGGATGTTGTTGCATCAAAGTGCACTCTAAAAGCAGACCCTGCTGTTTCTATTACCACACCCATAACTAAGGTGAAAGGCAAAGCTGTAACGATGTTGGGTCTCCTAAATAAGGTATCTACTCCCTGAAAGTTCAGCCAAAAACAACTGCATGTCCTAACTATAATATGTATCAATATCCCTGAGTCAATACCGGACTATTTGAAGGGAAACAGGCAGATGAAATGAACCAGTGGAATACCATAAGTAACCTACTGTGCATCCTGACTTAACCCCCAAAAGTACGAAGAGTCCCTACCATCCGTCTTATAAGCATTATGACGGATCCAGATTTCTTCAGGCTGTGCTAAACTCTGTCGATGAAGTGGAAGCAGCGTTGCTTTCGACTTCTCGACTTCAGAACGAAATCGGTTTGGTCCGCGTCTTTCCAGCCGTTTCATGGGTGAACGCAAGCGAGCTTGGCATAGCTAAGAAGAGTTTCAACAAAATATCGCTGCCAGAACCGTTTTTGTCCAAGGCGTCCATCAGTCTCACGAGCAGGATGAATGCAAAGCAAAATGCTCACGACCAGGAGCTGTGGCGCTAAATTCGTAAGACTCTGCTCTTAAATGACGTCGTAACCATTTCTCTGTCTAGGCTGCCAAGATCAGATAGCTACCAAGGGTGCAGCCCAAGGATAAGTAAGATAGTGCAACAAACTAGGCAGCTGGCACTGACGTTAATGGAATGTTGGCCTTCACATCGGAACAGTCAACCAACAGACCCCGGCTCAAAGCGGCGAGCAAAAATGTCCTCCGACTTAAAGCACTACAACAGCAAGCAAACGAAATGGTGCTCTTATACGAAGTTTACATCGGAAGCAGGTCTGAAGTAAGTGAGCATCTTCCTGTGCAATCCTTCAGCCAATCTCAGTGCATGGAGCATTTGCATATACATCTGTTCTCCTAAAAGTTTAAAGAAGACTGTTCATTCCGCGGAATTTTCAGCAGCAGCTGAAGACGATGTATACGCGTGCAGACCCCTGCGCTCCACATTGGATACAGTGGTTATGTTGCTCAATCTATAGCCTCTGCATTGCATCAAATAGTTAATCCGTAGGGTATCTCTTCCCAGATTATTCTAATGCTTTTGAAAGCCTGGACAGGTCAATGTTGTTAAACCTGCTATGCAAAAATGGAGTTCACATTGGTGTGTGTAAGCTGTCACGTGACGATCTTACGGATCGTACTTACTGCACCAAGTTAAACGGTAAGAAACCCTCTGCGCTCCGTGCCGAACGTGGTGTTCTATAGGGAGCAAGCCTATCACCTTTTCTATTTTCCTTGTATCGTGAACATCTCCCTATAAAACAACGTTTATGTGGTGTACCTATGCTGATGATGTGCTGCGATGCATGTCCTCCATTAACCAGAATTCCTCATCACTTCAACGAGGGTTGGAAAATCTGGTAGAATGGTCTTCCTCCAGATCCCTTACGCTTAATGCTGCTAAATGCAAATAGGTGATTTTTGCTTTCCTACGTAGCGGTGTTGCATTCCCTCATAGATTTCTCCCCCACAGATACTGTGAATGAAAATCCCATACCCAGCTCTTCCACTGTCAAGTATCTGGGACAGTTATTTTCCCAGTACCATTCTTGATCCACGCATGTCTGTAAAACTATCCTAAATTTCAGGAAATTTTCATTTTATGCCCTCAGACTGAAAGTGCTTTCAGTACCCGGTTCTTTAATATTCAGGTTTGTGACCTCTTGTATTATTCCCCATTGGCTATACTGCTCTCCTGTCATTTTCCTTGGACTGCTTCACAAAGACTACATCTTATTGGTGCGATCTACAAAGCATATTTCTAGATGCAGCGGCTTGTCTAGAAATTCTTTAGTTGATATGATCATTTCTAGACATCTTGATGCCTGCAATGACTTTTCTTCTCATATACTAACTGATCGATTTCATCCACTTCACAAGGATCTTTCCAAAACGCTCTCTTTCTCTTCTACTCGTTCGCAATTCGGATTTTGTTCCACCGCAAGTCATCGTATCGTAATACATTTTTGCCTTTTCAAGCACTTTTCATTGGTGACACAGCAAAAGGCACTAACGTTATGCGCCAGCACTTGTTGGAGTAACAGTACTGCATTTCTCCCACTTTGCTACCCAAGCATGTATATTGATATTATTATCCAGATGTCCGCATTTGTGGTGTAAACGCTGAAAATGAACCCATTGGGGTACATAAACCATATCTTGAATTGATTTGACTTAACTTGAAGCACTGTGTCACTGAACGCAACTGATGTCACACAAAACACGATTATACAATGGTCGGCACGACCTCTCATCTCAGCCACAAGTGCCTCGGATTGTGGCTGAGAACCGACTTTCCTGCATGTGTACGAATGCCCAAGGCCGCCTCAGCGAAACCACCAAGCTTCGTTTGCGTCAGGAAACAAACACTTGAGATCTCATCCCCATAACCGAGACTTGGTTGCACTCAGGAGTTACGGATGCCGAGACTGCGATTCAGGGTATCTCTTTTTCAGACATGATCGTCCCAGAAGGGGATTCGTTGCTAACATTTACTATCGTGACGACTTATAATACGAACCACCAGATGATCGGAGACGCGGGCTGCCGATTCGCTATGCTGCCTTTTGCGTCTCAGACACAACGACAACTGCTTCGTGGCAGTCGCAAATCGCATCCCATCGTCCACTCCAGAGAAGGGTTCCCACCTGATATCATCACTGAAGAAATGATTACTCCTAACTTATAGCCAGTTTCTTATTTTCGGCGATTTCAACTTTTACGACTTGGAAACCTTGGTATCCCCAGCGAAACATACAAGACAGAACTGCAGCACCTTATCGAAAGCATCCCGATCTACAATCACATCAGCACACCTATGAGGTACAGAGCGGATGGCAGAACATCGGTACTTGACCTCCTCTTTACAAATAAGGAACTCATGATAGACAGGCCCTTTATAGACGCCCCACTAGGTTTAAGGGATCATAAGTGATCATACGTTTAACTTTGTGTTACCCTAAATATCCGAAGGAAGGTAGAGGATTAAACCGTACTGTCACACATTACAACACCCTGAACGACCTAGTTGAGACGACTGATTAGGAATTTTTGAAAGGTGGCTCACCTGACAGCGCCTGGATTCATTTTGTTGGACGCTTCAGCAATCTAATCTAAACTGCCTCAGAAACGAAACGATTTCGCTGCACTAATCCCTATTCTTTCATCAGGAGTAGAATTCGCAAGCACAGGCCAATAAGTAATGCAGCTTGGCATATTTGCAGAGCTCTTCTTGGTCCCGAAACCCAGAGGTATTATGTGACCCAGCGCAAATATTGTGACACGTTTGTCCGTGAGGACAAATTCACTCGCCAACAGTTGGCCTGTAAATTTGGAAACAAAAACAAGCTCCTATACAAGTGAAGCTCGGCATCCTGAGCACAAATTAACATGCCAGTCGAAGTGGCACGGCGAGCCGAAGAGGCAGTAAACGCCGTAAGTATGCTGTGTGCCCCAGTCTTCCAAAGAGACGTATGCCAGTGTTACATACCCACATCCCTAGCGGCAACTTTACCATTCACTAACATCAATTTTATTACCACTGCTGGGTGGAAGGAATTAGCCTCACTACGCAGTTACAGCTCTTCTGGAACCGAGTATATTCACCCGAGGGCGTTAAACGTAGCAGCAACAACGCTGGCCTGGCGATTGTTGCATTTTTTTCAAACCTACTTGGATAAACAAATTGAGCCTACCCTGGAGAAACATAGCTTAATCACCTCAAATTTCAAAAGTGGTAAGCGGTCTGAACCTGTCAACGATCGCCGAACGGTCCTCTTCCTTGTGTTTCAGAAGTAATGGAGCCGATCAGCGCAGACGCTTTGGTAGATCATCTACAACGCCACATCATAACATCCAAGGAACAAGGTTTCCGCCAGAACCATTCATGCAGTGCCAACCTACTGATTTCACGCACTAGTTGGACGGAAGCGGCCGGTAAAGGTAGATGTACGGACGTCATTTACCTCGACTTCTACAAATGCTTCGGCTGACTGCACCACCCCTTTTTGTTTCATAGGATCAAAAGCCAAGAATAAATGGCCTGTCCTTGGGTGGATACGGAATTCTCTGCAGGATTGGCAACTGCAGGTTAGAGTCTGAACTGTGCTGTCTGCTCCGATTTAGGTCGAATGTGGAATTCCAAAATGATCAGTTCTTGGACCGCGTCTGTTTCTCCTTGCAGTAACGACCTTAGGTGCTTGAATGCCTCAGATTTCTTGTTGTTAGCTGTTGAGGTTAAGACGTGGCAAAAGAACTCCGACCTAGCAGACCACGATGCACTTTAGCGAGACCTGGATAAAGTGCATGACTGATAACTCAACAATTTGCTCCAGTTCAGTTCGGGGAATTGTAAAGTGGTTCACATTCGCCATTTTTGGTTTGCTTTCTACCAGCTCCTGCTACCTGACTGCTATCAATCTTGCACTGAATAAGCCATGCTGGATGGTGACGAAATGTTTGCAATCAAGTTACCCAGCTCAGAGAACTCCACGAAAACTAAACAAGCCTTCCGAGCTACCAATACTCCAATTCATTTCTCAGACTCGTGTTGTAACTAAGTTGGAGCAAGTGGCAGCAGATGAACATGGTTTTTAAGAACCCGGTAGATCGTTCTGTTCGAGCCCATTCTGTCCGCAGTAAAATCTTACACACCTCTGTCAAAGTTATAGTGGATGGTTCAACAATGATTTGACGTGCGTGACGTATGTGTACTGCGAAATATCGAGCGCTGCGAGACCTTGTTTTCGTCAGACCTACCAGACGTGCACAGCGCATTCCACACACCTATGTGTTAAGTATCTGAAGGAAAACATTGGATTCAAAGGGCCTGAATATTCACCCTATCCACTCAAGGATAAGATTTCCGCTTCCATAAATTTCGACATTGTGCAAAACATTTCAGTTGCTCAAGCGGTCCAAGGCTTTATAAAATTACCTGCCTCATTGTCGACCGCTTCCGTCCAACTACTAGGTGCAAACAATAAGTTGGTTGTGTATAATCGGTGCAAGCGAAAAACGTGCTGTTCCTATACCATGTTATTTTTATTCTCAACAGAAGCCATAAGGCCCCCTTTGGGGCCATACAAAATGCTAGGGGGCCTTGGAATGATAACAGCTTTTAGGGGGCCATGGGGGAGACATGCGGTGGAAAACGGATTGTGATTACACCAACAACAAAATCAAGTATAAAATTTTTGGTAATTTTCCTCTGCGTACCAACTTATTTTAACTATCAGTCAGTGAAGTAAATTACTTGCGCGAAAGTGGCTGTTTACGAAGTTGTGAAAGTCAGACCGGGCAGACTTCCTTTTGCGGAGATAGCGCAATCTGCAAAGCTTACGCAGATTTCACCTACATTCACTATTCGGCGATTCAGAAGGCGTAACTAACAACTGATTCGTCTTCAGGACATTGCTGCCTATTCCCGGTGAGCCAACTGTGTTCTACTCAAGTTACCACCTTGCTGCAGTGAATTTTAGCGAACTCTCGTCAACACACTGCGGCAGTTACCGTACAAATCCGCCATGACACCAACTGACTTTTCCTAAGAGCACTACCACGGTGTGATGACTCATGTGCGAATCAGTCTTCCTTGTTTGGGTCTCAGTGCTGTAGCGTTAGGTTAGGCGTTTTTCTTCTTTTATCACGGCTCTTGTGTACATCTGGCGGCTAGGTAAAGCTAGCCCGCATCGTTCCGAATTCGACTGGAGGTACAAACTCTTAAGAACATTCGTTCGTGGCGACTAACAGTCGAGACAGCCAGGACGCCTTATAACGCTTCCCTAACATTCAGTTCAGCTGAAATTTTCAAATACATGCGGACATCTCATTACTTTGGTTAATACATGTAACATGCATTTTACATAAGAAGTGTTCTCCAAATACTCATAATAACAAATGCCTTCTCAACACACATTGAGCGTCATGTTTAGCATTAGCCGGTGTATGTTATTAGTTTTGTTGTTGACTCGCCCATGCCGGTAACTTGAACTATCCGGCATTTTGTTACTTGTTTTCTCTTCTATCCATTGTCAATGTTTGCTACAAATTTACTGTAATGCGTGTATATTCAGAGGACAATGTCTTTCTGTGTTCCATTTCTTTACTTCAATGGCTTTTGGTCGGGAAATGTTCCACAGTTATTTTAGCTATGCATGGTATTTTAAAAACCATCCTCATAAACAAACGTAGTCCCACATCTAACAGTGTTTCTACAATGTTATGTTTAGCATTGTGGACACCAACAGATTTTAAAAGTATGTTTATCAAATGTCTTATAATCTCACAGTCCATCAAGATTAAATTTAGTGCCATCAATTATTTATGCAACATGTGTTTCGCCTTATCTAATTATGCTATTTCGTGCACATTACCAAACTGAGTAAGAATATTAACATATAAGCAATATATATATACCTTAATATTTTACAGTGACATATTTCAGAGCTGTTCTAATCGACAGTGCTCCGTTGAATTTATCGTATCGCCTCAATACCTCACTATTTCAAATGAAAGTAGGCGGCAAAGTAACCTGAAAGATCATTTGGAAGGAGTTCATAAGGACGAAAACGGAACATCTGTGAATTTTCTCAGAAAGCTGCCCGATAAATCTGAGGAAAGACCAAATTTCAGGTAGGTTTAGAAAACACCGGTTGACATAGTTTGTGGCCAACGTTACGTTTTTGACACAAAAGCTTCTTCAGGCCGAGTGAACAAGTGGAGAATTGTTGTAGCAACTACAGCAAACTGGGACGATAATCGCAACTAATGGGATGTAGGCAGAAAGTCAATCGCATTGCACGTAGACGCATCACACCAAATAGTGCATGGAACGGTCACAAGTGGTCCGCTTTGCATAGTCACACACGTAATCCCTGTTAACGATTGGTGAGAATGATGTGTTTTTCTGCCATGCATCCGTCCGTCAACGCTCCTCAGATTGGTCGGTTAAGACAACCCGCCACACGTTCGAAAGCTCTTCTTCATATAGTATGTTCAGGCATCCGTACACCTTGTCAATCCCCACTGCTTCAGCAGTCAGCCTATGAGGCATTGATCTTAACCATTTTCTAATGATTAAGAGGTTATCCAAATCGGTCTCATAACCTGCATCGATCATGTGCCTCGCTACTGCCGAATCTCTTAGTAGAGCTCTGTAGTTAAGCTCGATTCTCGGTGACCATGTTATGCATCTCTTGTTATCCGGGAATCAGATAAACACATAAAAGAAAAAGGCTATGGAACTTGCAACACACGAACCACAAAAGAAAAGAAAAAAAGAAATTATGTAATGGTGACTGAAAGCTAGGCTGAAGGGAATTGCCTACCCCGTGCAGTCGATCAGACGATCGATCGATCGGACGAACGCGTTTTCAAACGCCCAGCTAATTGTACTTTTGCCTCAGAGTTGAGGGTACAGCGTTTTGGCGGCATTATCTGGCTATGTTGGCAGCTTTTGTTAACACAGTTTTCGTGGTCAAGGCTGTTGGAATTTTGCTTTTTTGTTCGGCTGGGCTAGAATTTTTGCGGAGAAATTTTTAGGTGGTTAATTCGGAATAGCGAGAAAACGTGAAGATCTAACAATGACGACGGACAACCACGGAAATGTTACAAATTTTTCTGCCGCACATTTCCAAAAGCTGCTTCTTCAGCAAAAATCCCAGATGGAAGCACAAATGAAACTGATTGAAAGTTTAACGCAGCGCTTAAATGTACAATCAAACGGAGCAGCAACAAGGGACACGCCGGCTGTATTACTTTATCTTTTTACGAATTCAAGCACCGAATTTCATTATGATGTTGATTACGAATGCACTTTCGAGTTGTTGTTCAAACGCTGGGAAGATATGTTCCGGACGCGTTTCAGCCGTTAAGATGATTCATGGAAAGTGCGTCTTTTGCTCCGCTAGCTCGGTACTAATGAACATTCAAGATTCCTTGACCACATATTGCCCAAAGAGCCGAAGGACATCACTTTCAACAAAGCAGTGGCAACACTCAAAGAAATATTTGGTGAGACGACATCTTTGTTTAGCATTCGCTATCAATGTCTAAAAATTATTGAGCGTGATACAGACGATTATGGGGCACTAGCAGACATGGTTAACCGTGAATGTGAACGTTTCCATTTACGCTGTTTGACGGATGACCAGTTTAAGTGTCTTATATTTTTCAGTGCTTTTCATTCTCCACGCGACGCGGAAATCCACACTCGGCTTCTTGCTAAGCTGGATCAAGATCCAGATTTGACATCAGATCGGCATCACATATAACCATCATTTCCAAGAACCCTTGGAGGCACATAATGAAGCCGAAGATGGTTGATTCCAACAAAGTCACTCACAACCCATCCGGTGGAGTGCTGAAGTTGGTCTGAGAAACGAATTGCAAAATTGCATTCAACGGAGTGGAACAGGTCGGAACCTGCTACTTGTCTGATCGACCAAACTTGAATCTACTTGGAATTGACTGGATGTAAAAGTTACAACTCTTTGATGTTCCAATGGTCCAGATTTGCAATCGAGTACAAACCGACCCAGTACATGCACCATTGTAGATAGAAGAGATGACCAGAAAGCTGAAGCAGCAGTCTGTCGCCTTGTTTGAAGATGGTCTCGGCCACTGCACTAAGTTCAAAGCAAAGTTGTGTCTTTGGATAGGAAGCAAGCCCATCTTCAGAGCAAAAACACAGGTACCGTATGCAGCCATGACAGCAGTTGATCAGGAGCTGGAACGATCCGGTGTCATCACAACAGTGAAGTACACTTCATGTCCTTCGCCGATTGTTGTTGTGAGAAAGCCGAACAGTAAAGTGCGAGCCTTCACCGATTTTTCGACTGGCCTGAATGCCGCATTGGATGATCATCAATATCTTCTTCCGATAAAAGAGGATAACTTTGCCAAGCTGAATGGTGGGAAGTTGCTTTCAAGAGTGGTTCCGTGTCACGTAGAAAGATCATTACGGTGCTTATGACTGATACTCAACTCAGCTACAACTGGATGCTGCCTCCGACATCACCATCATCTCGCAAAGTACCTGGCATCTTATGAAGAAACCAAAGTTGTTCCCGACTAATAAAATAGACCATAATGCTTATGGAGGTGTCCTTACTCTGGTCACACAGTTTACTTGTAAAATCTCATTTAACGGTGTTCTTAAGACGGGAATATGTTAGTTAACCGACAGACTCACACTTAATCTGCAGGGTATTGATTGGATTGAGAAATTAGAAATACTTGACTTCCCCCTAAACACCATATGCAAGCAGCTTTAAATGCACACAATCCCGCCAACGGAACCTATGCAGAGGATACAGTCTTTAAAGCGCAAATTTTCCACCGTGTTCCAAAATACCCTTGGCCACTGCACAAAATTCAAGGCATCATTAACGTTGCTTCCAGAAACAACACCTGTTTTTAGACCTGAGTGTCCCGTACCTTACGCTGCTATTCCACCACTTGAGCAAGAACTTGACCGCCTACAGCAGGCTGGTGTCAGTACTCCTGTAAACTATTCAGCATGGGCAGCATCCATTGTCGTCGCAAAAAAAAACAAACAAGCAACTACGCATCTGCGGTGATTTTTCGACTGGCCTCAACGCAGCCCTGGACAACCATTAATAACCCCTTCAGTGCCAGAGGATATTTTTGCCAAATTAAACGAGGGCACATGTTTCGCTAAGCTAGATCCTTCTGACCCCTACCTCCAGGTCGAGATAGCGGAGGATTCTCGTGAACTACTTACGATAAACACTCATCGTGGTTTGTTCCAGTATAATCGCTTGCCTTTTAGTGTAAAATCGGCCCCATCCATTTTTCAGCAGTTAATGGACTCTATGTTGGCGGGTATCACTGGAGCAGCGGTTTATCTGGATGATATAATTGTTATGGGTCACACTCAGTCCGACCTACTAAACACGCTAGATAATGTGCTTACCCGAATACAGGAATATGGCTTCTGCCTACTCGAGGACAAGTGTGATTTCTTTTTAGCCTCAATCAAATTCCTCGGTTTTATCTTTGACAAAAATGGTAGACTCCCGGATCCGGAAAATACCAAGGCGATCCGCAACATGCCTCCACCGTCGGATATGTCCTCCCTCCGTTCGTTCTTAGGACTCGTCAGCCATTATAGTTCATTTTTGCCAGACATGCATCGCGTACGTGCACCACTAAATCAATTACTGACCAAAAGTTCTACGTGAAAGCGGTACTCAGAATGTGAGGTTAGTTTCAATGCGATTAAGTCATTGCTAACCTCAAATCTCTTACTGACACATTAAGATCCTTCTCGGGGCATCGTTGTAGTCTCAGATGCATCTGATAAGGGAATTGGTGCGGTCATATCCCATGCTTATGCAGACGGTTCTCAAAAGGCTATTGCACATGCTGCTAGATCTCTCACAACCGCTGAAAAGAACTATAGCCAAATTGAAAAAGAGGCTTTGGCTATCATATACGCTGTAAAGAAATTTCACAAAGTGCTGTACGGCCGCCGTTTCACGTTGATAACTGATCACAAACCACTACTGACCGTTTTCGGCTCCAAAAAAGGAATTCCAGTGTACACAGCTAAGCGCTTGCAGCGCTGGGAACTGACACTGTTAGCCTACGACTTCAACATATGTTACCAGTCAACTACCAGTATTGGTCAGGCAGACGCTTTATCGCGACTTATAGGACCTCACAAACAGAATCAGGAAGATACGGTGATTGCATCCGTAAAAGCGGAACCGGACATTGCGTTCATTATAAATGACGTGTCGAACAAACTTCCAGTTACCTCAGATGCGCTTCGTCATGCCACCCTCCAAGATCCCTTACTTAAACAAGTTGCCCATTTCCAGCGATCGAAGTGGCCAGCCACATGTAAATCAGCTGAACTTCAACAGTTCTACCAGAAAAGACACTCTTTGTCCATCGTGAATGATTGTATTCTTTTTGCAGACAGGGTCGTTATTTCTAAGATCCTGTAAACGAAGGTGCTAAGACAATTTCATACTGGTCACCCTAGAATAAACCGAATGAAAGCACTAGCACGCAGCCATGTCAACTGGCTTTTCTTGGATAAACAATTAGAAGAGTTAGCAAAGAGCTGCAATAAGTGTGCAGCCGCAGCAAAAACAACACCAAAAGAAGAAATCAACCCTTGGGCAACACTTGACAAACCGTGGATTCGTGTGCATGTAGATTTTGCCGGACCCGTTAATGGTAACAACTTTCTAGCAATTGTCGACTCATACAGCAAATAACCCGAGGTGTTTCTGATGCAAAACACAACAGCTGGAGCCACTGTTTCGAAATTAAGACAGTTATTCAGCCGGTTTGGCTACCCAGAAACCCTGGTGAGTGATAATGGTACACAATTCACTTCAGCATGTTTCTCCAACTTTTGTAAAAATTGTGCAATCAATCACATCAGAACACCGCCGTTTCACCTGCAATCCAACGGCCAAGCAGAACGTTTTGTGGACACTTTTAAGCGCGCCCTCTTGAAAGCAGCAGTGAAGGAAACGACACAGGAAATCCTTGAACGATTTTTGTTTTTATATCGGGTCACACCGAAAGCTCAAACGCCGAGCGGATTTTCCCCGGCCGAGACCTTGATGAATCGTAAGCTACGAACGCCTTTTGATGCCCTTCGGTCCATAATAGAAGTTTCGGCTAAGGAACAGAAAACTACTATGGGACAACAGTCATGTAAACATCGAAGGACAAGACAACGTGCGTTCACCCATGGTCAACTAGTCCTCGCACGCGACCATCGCAATGGTCATTCAAATTGGGCAAAAGGAATGGTCACTGGTAGGCGGGGTAAAGTTATTTACGAGGTGCGAGTTGGATCACAATTATGGATTCGTCATGTGAACCAGCTGCGACCAAATAGGTGCATACCCGATGAAGAGAGTCACAGCCTGCCTCTTGACATGCTAATTGACACATTTAACATTCCAAGGTCCATAGGAAACTCAGAGGCACCGAAGTCTCCACCAGAGACTACATAAACAAAGGCGCCGGGCAGACCGCGCTCGCAAAACTACGACACGTTTGCAGATAAACCTTTGGAAGCGTACTTACGATTGACATCTTCAAGGAGGGAGATGCTAGGGTTAGAACCAAAACCTAACCCGAATAAGATCCAGGGGTTTGGATAGTCGAAGCCAGATTGTGCCACAGAAGTGTGGCCGAACTGGTTACTTGCAACCAGAACACGGAACCAAGCATGTTTCAATTTGTGTGCGCCAAATGACTGCATGTGAATTAACAGAGTTGGCATGTTTTTCGACAAAAACCAGAACAGTGTTTAGGTTTTATGCAACAGAACATTGTTATTGTCCCTTGGCTCACACAACAGGCAACACTTGTGAAAAAAAACACCTAGAAAATTGCACGTGTTTCGACTATTACATGACAAGCGTGGTTTGTGCTTTTGGCATTTTTGGCCCTTGCGGTTTTGTGTACTCAATACACATACTACTCGCCAGTGTCGTGTGTTCTCTCAATACCTTGGCCCCTCAATCAGGAGTCGGTGTGAACCATCGCGATTAAGTCTATCTAGTGCGATCATATCAGAAGTGTTTCGCCAGGCTCGACTTCTCCGATGCCTACCTCCAGGTTGAGGTTCATGAAAGCTCGAGAGAATTGCTGACCATCAACATTCACGGTGGCTTGAACCAGTACAACCGCTTCCCTTTTGGCATGAAAACAGCACCAACCATCTTCCAGCAGCTGATGGACACCATGCTCGCGGGAGTTTTTGGAGTCGCGGCATACCTGGATGATATAATTTTAATGGGTCGGGCGGCAGAAGACCTATTTGAGTGGCTCGCTGAAGTGCTTGTACGTATCCAGTCATATGGTTTCCGTATCCGTGAAGACAAGTGTACCTTTTTCCACCAACCATCAAGTTTATCGGCTTCATTTTCTCAAAGGACGGTCGTCGTCCGGATCTAGCAAATATCCAAGCTATTCAAAAGATGCCCACACCTGTGGACTTGCATTCGCTCCGTTTATTCTGTGGCCTAATCAGTCATTACAGCGCTCTTTTGCCCGAATTACATCGCTTGCGTGCCCCGTTGCTTAAGTTGCTGAGCAAGGGCCAAACCTGGAATTGGACGCCAGAATGCCAGACTGTGTCCGAGTTGGTCAAGTCATTGGTGGCTTCAGACTTACTCCTAACTCACTTTGATCCCTCCCGGGAAATTGTCTTTGCCACAGACGCATCGAGTCTAGGGATCAGTGCCGTTGTTTCCCATACGTTCCCAGATGGATCTCAGAAGGAGATCGCACATGCCGCCAGGACTCTAACAAAAGCCGAAATAAGCTACAGTCAGAGCAAGAAGGAGGCATTGGTCATAGTGTTTGTTGTGAAGAAAGTTCATAAGACGCTGGATGGTCATCGCTTCAAACTCTTGACGGATCACAAGCCGCTGTTGGCCATTTTCGGCCCGAAGAAGGGAATTCCCGCCTATACAACCAATCGACTCCAACGATGGGCACTCACGTTATGGGCCATGCTTTCGAAATCCGTTACGGTCAAAGAATTCACTGAGTCAAGCAGATGCGTTGTCACGCCTCATTGATTCCCAGCAGCAAGCACGCGAGGACACCATCATTGCCTCAGTTGAGATCGAGCCTGATGTCAAATTCCTGGTGAGCGAGGCACTACATGGTAAGACAATTACGACCGATGCTGTGCGGGCCGAAAGGATTCGAGACCGAATCCTGAAGAAGATGACACACTTCCACAGAACCAGCTGGCCACGTTCGTGTTCCTCTGCCGAAATGCAGCATGTCTATCAGCGAAGACATTCGCTTTCCATTGTGAACGATAATGTCATGTTCTCAGAGAGAGTAGACATCACGCAGGTGTTGCAAGAAAGAGTGCTGCGACAGTTCCATGCAGGATATCCAGGGCGCAACCGAATGAAAGCGCTTGCCAGAAGTTGTGTATTGGCCGTTTATGAGCAGACAGCTGGAGCAGGTAGCTAGAAATTATGGCAACTGCCCAACCGCATCAAGGGCACCAACGAAGACGGGACTCCTCTCGTGGCCTAAACCAACTAAACCTTGGAGCCGTGTTCAAGTCGACTTTACAGGCCCAATCAGTGACCAGGACTTTCTCATATTGGTCGACGCTTATAGCAAGTGGCCCGAAGTGTTCCTCATGGGAAGCACGAAAACAAGAGCGACCGTCTCTAGGTTGCGCCAATCTTCAGCAGGTTCGGCTGCCCTGAAACATTGGTGACGGAAAATGGAGCATAGTTTACTTCGACCACATTCATGGAATTCTGCCAACGCTGCGCCATCAAACACGTGCGGTCTCCATCATTCCATCCACAATTGAATGGTCAAGCGGAGAGGTTTGTGGATACATTCAAACGCGCTCTCCTCAAATCAAGGTGGGAGGGAGACATAGAGGAGGTGACCGAAGGCTTCCTTTTTCTGTACCGATCTACACAAAATTTACAACCGCCGGGTGTAATATCACTAGCAGAGGCAATGATAATGAGAAAACTTTGCATGTCATGTGACGCAGTTCTGCCGTCTTCAGAGTCCATAGCTGGTGAAAGGAACCTCAAGGTGGAACGTGACTATGATCGGCGGTTTGGTGTCAAGTGACGTTTGTTTAGACCGGGTCAGCCAGTGCTTGTACGTGATTATCTGGATGGACACGAGAAATGGACTTCAGGCACGATCCATGGCAAGAGCGGAAGCTTCATTTATGACCTATTGGTTGGAATGCAGGTGTGGGTACGCCATGCAAACCAACTGCGACCAACAATGTGTCACCCACAAGCAACAGAATCCGCCGAGCTTCCATTTGACTTGGTGACAGACAGCTTCAACTTGCCTAAAGAGCTAGTAGAAGAATCTTGTCATCAGATGAATGGCACCAGACCGCAGAGCACGGAATCCGAATCCAAAACACTACAGACAATGCGATGGACCGGTAAGAGAAGAACAGCTTCCAGGAGGCTTCAGTTCAATCCCAGGCTAGGCTGGCTTGCCGAACTACCTCCTCGTGGTGCCAGCTGGGTGGTTCGGGTGTACCTCCTTTCAGCCAAGTGTTCGGCGACAATGTTCCACCTCCATGGGACATTGTATTCCAGCAGGTGTGCTGACTTCATGGGGAGTATTGGGCCCGTGTTTGGTAATCTACCAAACAAAGACGCGTGAACTGAACATTCAGTCAACGCCTCCCAATGGGCGCGATTCCCTAAATTCGCCCCGCTGCCTTGCGGGTAGGTTATTTAACCAAAGGCTCGGGGTGGATTCCCCTAAGTCAACTCCCTACTTCGGCTTGGTCAACCGGGTAGCATCACGCCCTCTCGCAAAACAATGGACTGTATTACAACTTGCTCATCAGCTGCTGTTTCTGCTACTCACTTTCACGCGACTTCATCATATGCCATTTTTTGTTTGTTAACAATCCTCACTTTCCGTTGCCTGATTCATGTGCTTAATAATCTGGCTGCGATTCCGGTTGCGCCGCAGACCAAGAGGTGCAACCTTTGGCTCTCCTTCGTCCCCGATCCTCGTTCCATCTGGCGTGCCTCAACGTTCGGACCCTCATGCAGATTGGACAGCAAGCCGGTCTAGCGCGCACCCTAGATTCCCTAGACATTGATGTCTGCTGCATTTCAGAAGCCCGATTGCAAGATCCCAGCACTGTGCTTACACTGACATCCCCCACTGACCACGAAGCCATATATCACCTGCGTCTTTCTGGAGATCCAGAAGCAATCTCAGCGGGTCTGGCTGGTGTAGGTATAGCACTAAGTGATAAGGCCGAGGCGACACTACTGAACTGGTTCCCTTCTAACAGCCGACTATGTGCAGTTCGGCTTCGGGGTTCGTGTAGAATCAACAGGTACCGCGAAGAGAGACACAACTTGTTTGTGATCTCCATGTATGCTCCAACTGACTGCAGTGACGACTCGGTCAAGGACAAATTGTACTGGGATCCACAACAGCTCTTGACTAACGCTAAAAGTCGGATGTCGTTATCCTTGCTGGGGATTTTAATACACGGGTTGGCCGCCTGTTACCATACGAACGCCACTTTGGTGGTCATCACGCTCTCGATGAGAACCGCTCTGATAACGGAGAGAGACTTCTCACATTGTGCGAAGACAACCGTCCGTTTCTTTCGAGCACTAACTTCAGGCGTAGGAAGAAGCGTTCCGCAACGTGGCGTCCCCCTTCTTCAACACAACCGTGGTCTCAAATTGATCACATTGCAATTAGCTTCAGATGGCGCGGCAGCGTATTGGACTGCAGGTGCTTCTGGTCCACCTTCGTTGACTCAGATTATGATGTGGTCTGCGCGAAAATCTGTATGTGTTTTGGAGGATCCCGAAACACGAAGCACCGCAAGATTGATGTAGACAGATTAACTGATTTCTCTGTCCAGACGAGCTATCAGTCTTCACTAGCATATGCACTCATTTGCAATCCACTGCAAGAGGTGGAACAACGCTGGACTTGTATACAGAAGGCGATAACCATTTCCGGACAGTCATGCTGCGGCTTAACTCGACGCCTTTTGAAGGCTTGGATCTCTGCTCGTTCTCCGGAGCTGTTCGAACGCCGCAAAGATATCCCGGCGGAATCATCTTGCAACGAGAGGCGCCGTCCTGCCAACCGAACGCTCAAACAAAGCCTACGCAAGGATCGCGAGACATGGTGGTCTGAGCGTGCTTTAGAGATGGAGACTGCTGTCCCCTCTGGCAACACTCGCAGGCTTTTCCAACTCATTCGGTCCACTGGCCTCAGGAAGCCTGGTGTCAGTGAGGTCATTTGTGAGGTGGATGAGTCTCCGATCACCAAGCAACAGAGGCGTATGGACCGTTGTGCCGAGCACTTTCACACGCAGTCCAACTGGCTCCCACCATCCATCAGTACATGCAGTGCACCTTGTTGTCCATCCTGGCTCGTCCCTCTGAATCCACCCAGCGAAGCGGAAGTCTGCCTCGAGATTCGATGCTTGAAGCGCTTCAAGGCTGCCGGCTTAGACGGACTTCCTCCGGAACTATTCAAGTACGGCGGTGTGGCGATCATTAACCAACTGACCGCGCTGTTCGCAAAAATTTGGCATGAAGAGAAAATGCATTCCTCTCGGGGCGAATCAGTCATTATCCCGATTTTAAAGAAAAGCGCTCGCACTTCATGTGCAAATCATCGCGGGAATAGTCTTACTTTGGTTGCCTCTAAGCTGTTGGCATCCATTCTGCTTCGCAGGCTATCCCCAGTAAGTGAATCATACTACCGTGAAGTACAAGCTGGTTTCCGTCCTGGCCGCGGATGCGTGGATCAAATCTTCACGCTCCGCCAGCTCCTCGAACATCGCCACATTTATCACAGGCCCACTATCATTGCATTACTAGACATACGTGCCGCTTTTGACTCCGTTGATCGACCTGCTTTATGGTGTTGCTTACTAAAGAATGGGGTGCCAGAGAAATATACCGCCATATTAAGAGCACTTTACCTTCATACCTCCGGCAGAGTGAGGGTCAATGGCAAGCTTTCCTCGCAATTCACTGTCAATAGCAGTGTGCGACAGGGCTGCCCTATGTCCCCATTCCTCTTCAACTTTGCAATCAAAGACGTTCTGTCCAATGCTTTAGATAGTTTCCAACATTTTGGCTTAGAGCTTCTACCGGGTGAGCGCGCGACCGACTTAGATTATGCTGATGATATCGCCTTACTTGGTGACGATCCTCAGAGTATGCAACTCATTCTGGATCGTTTGGCAGTTGAAGCATCTAAGTATGGCATGAGCTTTGCCCCATCGAAGTGTAAAATACTTCTCAAGGATTGGCTTTCACCTGCTCCCGTGCTCACTCTCGAATGTGCACAACTTGAACAGGTAGATAGTTTCGTCTACCTTGGGAGCTGTGTTTCTGCTGACGGCACTATCAACAAAGGAGTTTCTTTTCGTATCGCTAAAGCTCGATCAGCATTTGTCAATTTGAGGCACTTGTGGCGTCGTCGCGACGAATCATTCTCATTAAAGGGCCGCGTCTACTGCGCATCAGTGCGCTCAATATTGTTGTTTGGGTGCGAGTTCTGGCCGATTCGCGTGGAAGACGTGCGTCGTCTTTCTGCGTTCGATAACGGTTGCTTAAGGAGCACCGCTCGTGTTTGGTGGCAACATCGAGTAAATAGTAATGACGTTCGACGTCGCATCTTGGGGAATGCGAGTATTCCCCTCAACAAACTGGTTTTGTTGCGCCAGTTGAGATGGCTCTGTCACGTCCTTCGCATGGCACCTGAGCGTCTACCGCGTCGCGCTCTATTCGCTCGTCAAGGACCTGACTGGAAGCGACCGCGTGGTGGTCAGCCTTCCACTTGGCAGCAGCACATGAAATTGCTGACGTTGTGTCTAGCCACTGTGGGATCCGTACGTCTTCCAGGATGGGGACCCAAAGATGAGGAGTGCCAGTGGCTTAACACTCTTGAGGATATGGCCCGCAACCGGAATCAGTGGAAGAATTGTGTACAGTATTGTGTTGATTCACATGATTAATACTACAAACATTAAAGTGACCAACAAAGAACAAAAGCGGCGTGTGAAAAACCAAATAAAAATGTTTTGTTCTACTTTTTATCGAGATGTTCTATTCTTCCTGCGGCATATTAGTTGAAGTGTGTTGCTCACCTTCAACTAGCATGCCACGATGATTATGACGAGTTGAACCTTGCTTATCTGTTGATCTCCATGGTTTTACACTGGCTCTGTGTCTAGTAAATAGACTGTTGAGAATACATACATACATACATACATCCCGGGCTAGCATCATACACAACGACAGCTGTTTAAGGAGGGGAGGTATCCGGAAATCAGATAAACACATAAAAGAAGAAGGCTATGGAACTTGTAACACACGAACCACGAAAGAAAAGAAAAAAGAAAGTATGTAATGGTGACTGAAAGCTAGGCTGAAGGGAATCGCCTACCCCGTGCAGTCGATCAGGCGATCGATCGATCGGACGAACGCGTTTTCAAACACCCAGTTAATTGTACTTTTGCCTCAGAGTTGAGGGTACAGTGTTTTGGCGGCATTATCTGGCTATGTTGGCAGCTTTTGTTAACACATTTTTCGTGGTCAAGGCTGTTGGAATTTTGCTTTTTTGTTCGGCTGGGCTAGAATTTTTGCGGAGAAATTTTTGGGTGGTTAATTCGGAACAACGAGAAAACGTGAAGATCTAATACCTGTGATTTCCTATCCTTGTGTGTAGCTCTCGCAAGGTTTGTCTGGTACATAAGTGTGCGCAGTCTTTGCAACTAACCTTATAACCGTAGTTAACTGTCCTATTTGCGGGAAGTGGGTCATTCGATTGCAGCAGTGTACAGTGAAGCGTTTGGCATCTCTAAAAATTTACCCTTAGGTTCTCTTTCTTTACGACCCTCTAGATGGCTTCCCAAGTGCCATATTTATAAGGAATTCCTACCATCCCAATCCACTCCATAGTACGTCATGGGTAAGGATTTAAAATTCACTGAATCTGGCGTTGCACTCATCGCCTCAGGTATTCAAGTGTTCGATGCTCCTTTCAGAGCTGCCTTCCTATCTTCCTCCCCTGTGCACAGGGTCTGTGTTCGTGAAAATGTGATGTGACGATGCTAGCATACACATGCTTTGCGTTACATGAAATATAATGAATTACGCTATCCGTGTCCATCGGCTTATGATATATCGTTGTTTTTGGACAGTCACTACTGCTGTAAACTAAACACTCAAGGAATGTCAATGTTACACTGCAAGATTTTAATTCCATTGTGAAAGTTATAGTCTTCGCAAGAGTGTTCAAGCGGTTTAGAAACTGGTTTTTCTTATAGTGTTTTATGGTAACAAATGTGTCATCTACATACGGCTAATACATTTTAATTGAGCTACAACAGTCATTCAGCGCCCTCCTTTCAAAGTTTTCCATGTACAAATTTGTCAATACAGGGAATATTGGTGACCCCATGGCAAGTCCTTGTTCCTGAGTACATAAGCTAGATTGAAAAGGGGAAATAGTATATGTTGAAGTGCAATGCCATTCACTCTGTTATTTGATCCACTGTAAGCTTTGTCCTCTCTCACAGAGTACTGTGTCCATTTATGCGTTGTTTCGCTATTTCCAAAGCGTCGCATATTGGCACGTTGGTACAAAAAACTAGCCAACGTCGAAATTGACCACCATTTCATCCGACGCAATCACAAGACCCGACACATTTCATGTGAATTCACATGTGTTCTTTATGAATGGATTCGGTTGCTCTGTCAAGCGTTACAATGTGCTAGCTAGTTAATGCGTCGGGAATCTTTGCTATGTACAATTGATCGAATGGGTACATCGGGCTTATATATCTTTGGTAAGCCATGAAGAAACGGTCTCTGACAAGATAAAATCATGTTGAATGGACTTACGGAGTCTTACAAAATCTGCAAGGTGATTATCAAAATTTAAAGTCCATATAATTTTAAAGAACTTTTTACCTTGCCTTCAGTATCATTAATACCGTCTGACTTCATGAATATTAATCCACAAGCCATTCCGCTCAGCAATTCGATTGCATCTAGGTGAATAGATGAGATGTCTATGCACATGGAAAGTACGTTATTTACTTTACTTCAGTCCAGGAAATGTTCCTCACGAGTAGTTAAACCTACTGTATCTAGTAACCACGCTATTCTCTGGGTCTATGCCCCATACTTCATTAGTAATGAATTAATAAGAGAAATGCTGTTTGCCAAGTGAAATAAAGCTCATACAAATTGGCAGTTTATATTTGAGGTGGTAATTACCTATCTGACTGAAAATGCCATTCCAACAAAGCACATTGTTACACTGCAACAGATGGTGACACCGCATTGTTCAGAAGATATAAAGCATTTATTGTCATCAAAAATATATTATTCATTCATAAAATTCACTGTGATGCCTCGCGAGCACCTAGTCGCTATGAAGTTGGGTGGGCGCTTAAATAATTCACTGTCGATTGTTCTAATAGTAATCAACGACATCAAATCACACCGCCTACGAGATCATCTTTCCAGCAGCTGCGTTTGGTGAATAGTGGAAGATTTCCACGTTCTATTGTTGCATGGAGAACTTAGATGGCAATTCGAAGGAAAAATCTTTCGCCGTTACACTCTGGAATATTTTCATCATATTTGCTTCTGGAACTGATTATAAAATAAAACTAAATCAGCTAAGTCAGGCGTGCTATATCTGACTAATGTTTTTGAAAACGCAACTAATTAAGCAAAATCATTCAACGCAAGTTGAGTACTCTCCTCTCGAGCAAAGAAGCCACTATCGCTTTCTTCAAAATGCTGGAATATATGCTCAAAACAACGGACATCAGAAATTTTCACAGTTTCTAATTCTCGTTACAGTCACTGAGGCATTGAATAAAAAAGACTTAATCGTTTATTCCAAACAACTCCGAAAAGAAAGGAATGACAGTTTTACAACGATTAGATTGACGCAGAAATCCCGATTTGGATTTTATATCCATTTGATTTACAACCATTCGACGTTGTCGAAAAAAATTCAGGAATATCTCATAGAGCGTCAAACAGACACACTAGTAACATCCAAATTCGCGCAATGCAAAAAGAAAATCGTTTGGATGAAGACTACTATACTTAACCGGTGTCCAAGTCTGTGGGAAATAGCTGGAATATATTTCCTTGCTTTCCCATCCACATACATGGTTGAATGTGGATTCAGCAGAGTGATTTCTCTAACCAGAGTTTTAAACATATTAGACCTCACAGCAAGAGAATATCTATGACCCTTGCTGTCAATTCTGGAGCCGGACATAAGCAAGCTTGATCAACGACATCAGACTCAAGGCTCGCATTATTATTTCAACAGAAATATTGGTTAGTAGTCAATATACCTCCTTATTCATCATATGACAACTGTTGTGCACCGTGATCCCTGTAACACACTTGTTCGAGAGGACAAATTAGTACGCCAGCAGAGTCTAGCGGAAATGTCGGTTTGAGTGCTGTCGGAATTGTTTTTCCTTTCAAGTTCGTCAACGGGGAACGCTCATTCGGCTTTTGTCATTTCCGCGCCAACGCCACCCATTTTTAAAAAAGGACGATGACGCTTTGCACCATTTACATTACTTGATCTGATTTCTATGCAGTGAGCGACGACAGGACGCCGACAAACATTGTGATCACCAACCCCACGAAATCAGAGCAGACGGATATACCTATGTGTCAACCTGGATAACATATGTGTTTGTCACTTTTATGTAATTTCATTGAACTAAAGTTATTCCCACATACCATCCTAAGGGACTTGTCAAGCTTTGGCTTTTTTATCCGTATAATACTGTTGTTCCATTGTTCCATTTGAAAGGGAACAATAATTGCTTGTGGTTAAATATCAATGATAATTGTGTGTAATCATGGATAAGTATTTTTTCGTTTGCGGCACTACGGATGCTATCTTGAGGCTGTGAATTTAGAAAAGAAGGTTTATTAGGAAAAGTGCAATGCTACCAACATTAATGACTTTACCGTCATAAAAAAGATAACAACAAGACCACAGTAAACTACAGCTTTATGTCAGTTAAGCGTTGCGGCGTGTTGAAATTGTAGTGTTCAAGAGTGGGGGGCCACGAGAAAAGGAAAAGTGCGAAAAGAGGGACACGGCTGAATAACGGTAGAGAATGCTTTGTCTAGATAGTCGATTAAGGCAGCTGCAAATATAACTCCTATGACCCGTAAGATAAGGAGGAGGAAGATTGAGTGATGGTTTGTTATTTTGAATGACTGTCACATTTAAAAATTGACTTGATTAGACAGTTCCGACATGGTAGTTGCCATTTGTTTATGCAAACACGTTTAGAAGAAATGCGATAGTGACTCATCCAGCGTTCTTGCTTCTATCTCCAGCGCCATCGGATGAGTACCATCGATTCCAGAATTATTACATGGCGCAGTTTGAGTAGTTTTCTCAACACATTTATGGTTATAAACTTAATGTAAGTGAAGAAAATTGACGATAGATGTGGGTACGCAGCACTGGCGGATATCTCATTGAAAGATCGAGGCATACTGCATCAGTATAGCATTGACTGCTTCTTTAGCACTGTGTGACCGCGATAGTTATGTTAAGTGGAGGGATACAGTGCTTCACTTTGCGGATAGTGTTTAGTAGCCTTTCGGTAACTTCACCATCCTGGTGTTGTTTGGCGAGCTACTTTGCTCTTAGTGACAAACACAAACCAGTGTTTGTGCATGGTCACCTAGTCGCTACATTTTTCAGGACCAGGAGAGGTTATGTTTTCATTTCAAATTAGATTTCTTAATAAAATGTGCCTCCGGGTTTTGCTTCTGAAGTGGAACAATCACGCAGGTCACCTAGGGACGGTTCCAAAGATATGTCGTTATACTCTGCTTGAAAGTTTGGTTAAATATACTTTATTATTATTCTAAATTTATTAATCTCACTAATACATACAAACTGCCAATCTCTTGAAAATCCAACAGGAATCCACTGTAAGAGACATGAACATTTAATTAATTTGTGCGACCTCGTTAGACAAATTGATCAGTCCAGTCAGTTGGATTGTGTCTCGCACCGTTGCGGAACATGACATTCCTATACTTATTTAATTATCAAAATCAAAAAATAACTTATTGTGTCTCCTACTGATGCTTGGAATTGTGCCGTCCATTGATAATGTCTCCAAAAGCTGGTAAAATCAGTGCTCTCGAGAGGCAAAGCAGTTTTCAGTAACAAAGGCTGGTTAAATAAGTGTTAACACGTACAACTGCACACAGTGATTTTTCTGGCCAATACAACAAATAAAATGTGTTTATTAAATATTTTAAGCACCACGTTTTGTTAAGCGACAGAACAGTTAGAATGCCATTTTTGTCTGACGCCGTCC
>OX104068.1:74029182-74059269 GCA_944474145.2 Dicrocoelium dendriticum | reverse complement strand
GTGTTACCTAGAAGCTTCGTAAGTTCGGTCACTGAATTCGCCTCGATTAACGTCTGCGGCAGGTTGTTCCAGGTATTCACCACTCTACGTTCGAAACAGAGTTGGTGAGCTACCCGCTTCAGCTGCGGTACGATAAGTTTGTACCCGTGTCCTCACGTGCTGCTTGGTGTGCGCAGATTAAGCAGTTGTCTCAACATGAGGTAATCACTCAGATGTAATATCCGATGCGTCATGATTAGGTCAACAATCAGCCGACGATATGCTAGGGTGTACAGCCCTAGTTTCTTACATCGGTCATCATATGGCATACCTTGTATGTTGGAAATCAGCCTAGTGGCTACATGCTGCACCCGCGCACGCTTTTTTATCTCGCCCAGCGTGATGGGACAATATGCGGGAGAGCCGTACTCTAGCATTGGCCGTATTATTGAGACGAAGAGGCGAGAGGCAATCTCTTCGGACCAAGTGCTGAAGATGCGCCTGAGCGCCCAAAACATCCGGATTCTGCTTTGGTACAGTTTATTCGTGTTGAAAATGGACTTTATGTCGCAGCTTGAGAGCACAGCAAGGTCGCGCACGAAAGACGCGGGATGCAGCGGTTGACCAGCCAATGTGTACTTTTGGCTGGGCTCGCATTTACCCAAACTCATGAATTGCGACTTAACAGGGTTGATCGGAAGGTTAACCTCTGTAGACCACGTTGAGAGCGCGGTCGAGATCCTGCTTAAGTAAATCACAATCATTGAGTGTGCGTATTACTCACCACATCTTCAAGTCATCTGCGCACAACGCACAGGGGATTGGAGTAGCTTAGGCACATCGTTTACATGGATCAGAAACAATATTGGCCCCAGTACAGTGCCTTGGGGCACGCCGCTGTTCGATGGATATCAGTCCGTTAGATGGTTGTCCACCTGGGCTCTCCACTTCCGATCCACAAGGAAATTTCTGATCCATTTGTGTAGGCGAACCACCAACACCGTACATCCTCAGCCTGTCAAGAAGCACTGCTTGGTTAACCTTGTCAAAAGCCTTACTGAAGTCAATGTAAATGACATCGAATGAATGGCCTTGGTTCATCGCTTGTAACTACTCGTGCCTTGTCAACAGTAGGTTGGTGATGCACGAGCTACCTTTCTCAAAACCATGTTGTGCAAGGTCAACAGGTTTTTCGACTCGAGAAGCTGCAGAAGGCTCTTCTTCACCATCTTCTCGAGCGTATTTGCCAAAACAACAGTCAGGCGGATCGGCCGGTAGTTTTACACTTTGCTTGGTTTACCAACGTTCGGTATAGGCTTTACGACTGAGCATTTCCAGTAGTCTGGTAACAGTCCAGTGTATAGTGACCTGTTAAAGAGTACAGTTACAGAAGGCGCGATGATGGCCGATTGGGACTTGAGGATCAGTGGGTGTATACCATCTAGGCAAGCAGGCTTTGTCCCGTCAAGATTTGCTAGAAGCTTGCGCACATCCTCAATATTGGAGTCCAGGCTGTTAAGTTCGGCTGGAGCGGTACTCCTCGAACTCCTTACAGACGCCTGGTCACTTGCAAATACGGAGGCGAAGTGTGTCGCCAATGCGGACGCACGATATGTACTCGAGGTTAGCGCTGTCCATCGGAGCCTTCTAACACTGGGACATTGGCTACAGGCCTCAGGCGCCGCTTAACGTATGCAAAGGTCCTCTTTGGAGCATTTTTGTGGCGTCTGCAAGCTCCTCTTCGAAGCTTCTGCGTTTTCTTGTTTTCGCGTCGTTGCAGCGATTTCGCTGTACCTTATATGCATTTTAGTCCTCATCAGAGCCAGATAACACGAACTTGTTCCATAGTCTACGTCGTCGTCCGGCCAGTTTGTTGTACTCTTTATCGAACCAAAGTGGTTTGACTTGCCCATCTTTTCGGAATTTGAGGGATACTAGTCGGGTGCACAACGATTTTACTATCCAACAGGTTTCAATAGATGAACCCTGTGGTGAAAGCCAGTCCGTCCGGCTCGCTGCTTGAATGAGGCCATTAAAGTCCGCCTTCCAATAGTTGAAGATTGGCTCCAGTGGTAGAGATTACGGCCGTGGTAGTTCCATGCTGCCTATGACCATCGAGTGGTCGCTCGCTCCCAGAGGCTCTACGATTTGAATATTATGCACACGCTGCTCACAGCTAGTCCAAAGTAGGTCTTAGCATGATGGAGCTGCGCGCGCAGTAATGCGTGTCGGTTCGTTGATGTGCTGTGTTGCCCCAGTTTCAATTAGCAACTCCGTAAATTTCCTCTCGGTTTCACAGTGGCCGGTAAGAAGTTCAGCTTCAGGCCACTGTATTCGGGACAAGTTGAAATCGCCCATGACTAGGAACATCTTGACGACTCATGTGGTTGCGGACATGCGGCAACCAGTCCAAACTGCGGCTCATTGGTCTGCGATATACCACGCCCACGAGCAACTCGCAGCGTCTGAGGTGAATCGAACACCATAGCTGCCCACATAGACCATCAGCGCTTTGGTAGGTGCTCACTAGTCTACCACACAAGGAAGACTTTATATATAGTAGAACGCCACCGCGATCATTTGATGGTCTATCACAGCGGTAGCATGAGTAGCCGGTGATTTTTACTTCTTGGATGGTTACCTCGGTGTTTAAACATGTCTCAGCAAGGCCTAATACGTCTGGTCGCTGAGAGCTTACAAATTGTACAGCACATCGTGCTTGTTCTTCAGATTGCATACGTTAGTAAAGACTACGCGCAGACCACGGTAGAAACTGCTGGGCGCGCCTGAAGCATTAGAGACCTGTTGATCCGGATTCGTGGAGGAATCCGGGCAACTACCCGGAAATTTACAATTCGCAGACTGGGTTCTCCCTCTTCCCTGCGTCACTTTAGTTCGATCATAGCAAACGTGAGCTTTTTTCTGTCTGCCGGGCCTAAGTCAGCGCGCACGTGAATCTTTAGACCCTTCAGCCTATGAAGACGGGACAATAGTAACTTGGGACTGGATTCCTCGACAAAAGTTACCCTCATAGGCCGACTTTTGCCCTCCATTCTTTTTCCTAGACGGGCGATCTGCTGAACTTTAAGCCCGCCCTCATTTACATCGAGCTGTCCATCAATCAATGATTGTAAAAATTTGGACGTCGTGCTCATAACGCACCTGAGGGTTGGAATCAGTTGATTCAGCAGACAGACCCAAATAAGACGGACAAGTTGATTAGTTGTCTAACGCAGTGATGGCAACAATTTTGAGATTCAACAGCAAGCGATCAGCAATTCTAGCGATTCTAATCACTTTATTCTGCGAGAGGTGTGCAAAGGTCGCACCGATCATATCACATAGCTTCCAACTAAAGTCCTGGCTACCAAATAACCTTGCTGGTAATACATTATTCATCTGCACCATGAGCTACAAATAGGTTCGATGTTAGGAATTGTCACTGTATTTCGATTGGGCGTCCTATCATTTATGTCTAATGGATAAAAAAATACTGGGAATTGTTATGTGATATTTACTATTTTTCGGTTAGCTTTTGCCTTAGAAAATTCGGAAGGAAACCAAGTACCAGGAAGGTGTCTCGGTAGACAGGTGACAGGACTGCGTCCAAACCCCATAGGGATGACGCAGTAAACACTGAGCTCAATCTGTTGCGCTCAGCCAGTGTATGGCTAGAGATTCCAACCAAAAATCACTTTGAGCATTCACTGTGACAGCATCAAAATGATCTACACAAATTCACTTTATCTCTTCTACTTATTTCGCATCTCATGGTAACTTTGATTTTAAAGAGGTTTTAAACAGCAGTTTTGCTCTCACAATGGAAAAATGGTATATTTCGGGTAAAAAGGCCATGCTTATCAACTCCCGTTGGATAGAAATTATTGCAAGCTAAAATTATATGGTAAGGTGACAAGTCACGTTTATAGTTAAAAATACTCGAGATGGTGAACTAGTATTTTTGAGGAAAGTGAAATACGTTTCGGTGGACACACCATCCTCATATGTAGATTAGTGTGGATGTTCGCGTATTAAAAGTATAAATCCATAAATCCATTGATTGGGAATTCGGTAAGACGCCGTTTGATTGTGATTTTTAGCCCCTGGCTAACAACACGTAAAATGAAATGCAAATCAGACAACGCATCTTAAACTCGTTTTTTTAAATATCACTAGATTGAATGCAGAGACGACATAATTATGGAGGGCGTTCCAAATCTGTCACACGACTGCAATGTGTTGCGGAACTTTCGGTGATTCTTGCAGCTTTACTTGTCGTCAGCAGACATTATATTTTTAGGACACTTAGGTAATTACTATACAGTTGCATGAAGAATTGATGCAGCAAAACCTGCGGAGCTGAAAAAGATTGGCGTTAAAAGAAATTCGTTACCATCACCTTCGATCTCACAGCCAATGGACAAGCAATAACCCGTCAAATGGACTGTCCGTCTTTAATCGGCTTGTCAGTAATGCACACGTTATTTACACACTTTTTGGATCGAATCAATGATAGTGAAGTAGGCCTTTACATAGAACTTCCATCTAACTGAATGTATGCGATG
This sequence comes from Dicrocoelium dendriticum, assembly GCA_944474145.2. Taxonomy (NCBI): domain Eukaryota; kingdom Metazoa; phylum Platyhelminthes; class Trematoda; order Plagiorchiida; family Dicrocoeliidae; genus Dicrocoelium; species Dicrocoelium dendriticum. The sequence goes on along the minus strand of OX104068.1, from coordinate 74,054,725 downwards.
TGTGAATATTGCAGAAAAGACTATGTATTTTACGGAAGAACAGTTTTCTTAACTAGCATTTTATGGATAGAAGCGGTTGCGTTCCACTGCGCGTTTACCGGTAGGAAAAGTAGCTCTACATATTATTTTGAAACAGCCCATATATTTTGGCCACTGTTCACTCTTTAAATCAGGTTAAATGTATCGACAAATGAACTCCGTGCCAATGAGAACTCTACCTCGCACTATACCGGCAATTATGTCCATAATAACTAACGAATTGCGGAATGACCTGAACCTTCTATAGTTGCACCCATACTGGATGTATGATTTAAATATATTGCGTTGGTCATAATGTTATTGCAACTTTATTGCTAAGTAACAGCTGTACTTCTGGATATATGGTAATAAATTTCGTTTACCTTGTTAACCAGTTTGAAAGTCGTGTTACAATCTACCTGACAATAATGATATTTTAGCTCGAAAGCACGATAATATATCTTCACGGAACATTTAAAGCAACATGGACAAAAGATAAATTCGCTCATTTTTCTTATACCAATTCAAACTTGGTCGAAATGCGGCGAAAACAGGTCATGACGTCAACAAGGTATTCGATTCTGAAAACAATAATAACCGTAAAACACAAAGGAGCTTGTAACCATATTTCAGAATTTAATGAGGCATGTAGATGAACAGCTTTTTGGACGGCCACTGGAACTAAACAGCGATAAATTAGAAGCTAGAGTTAAAGCTGATCGGCGCAAAACTATTCAAGATCTTGCTGATGACTTATCGGTATCACATGTGAGAGTTTCAAAACAATTGTGCGCGCTTAGAAAGTCAGAAATGCTAAATAATTGTGAGCCGCATGCATTGAATACAAAACAAAAACTCGTTATTTTTGGTGTCGCCTCTCTTTCTATGCAATAAAGACGGTTCGATTTTCTACCTGATTTTGACTACTGTTGAAAACTGAAACCATTGTGACAATCGATGACAGATCCCTCAACGACTGAACTATGTACAAGCATAACAAATGTTTCAAAAGCTGAAATTTTACCTATAAACTATAATGGCGACTGTCTTGTGGTCCAGCACATCTTTTAAAGCCACGGCAAAGCATTACAGCGTAAACGTTATTGCAACAAATTGTCAAAATGCACCAAATCTTCAATATAGGCACCAGGCACTGGCCAGCAGAACGGGCCATCGCATCTCCATGCTCGGCCGCAGGTCGCGCAAACAACTTTACGGAACCTGCAGAGCTTGGCTAAGAAAGTTTGCCTCATCCACTATTCTCTTCTGATCTGCTTGCTACCGTTCAACAATTGCTCAAGCACTCGGATAAGTACCACCGGGAGGAAAGTTTTAAGACTCAGCGAGATGCTGAAACCACCTTAGACAATTTCATTACCTTTAAGCCAAAATAAGTGCAAAGATAACAACTGCAATAAATTTATAACTAGTTAAGTATAGACATTGGCATAAGTATCGAGAGGGCACAGTCCCTCTTAGAATTAATCCAGATGCCACTTGCGCATGTGAGCTTAATTAAGACAATTATATGTATTTGCTGGATATATTATGGGCTAATCCCCAAGAAGCTTCGAAAAGGCGTGCTGTTTACGGAAAGGTTACTCGGGCCGAATTGTAGAAATAGGTTTTAACGCAAGAATTAGCGAGGCAATTTTTAACCGGACAAGTAGGATAGGTAATGTTGACTGTGTGAAGTCGGATTTACTCTTCGTGACACAAAATACCCTTAGGGTTGTTGGCTATCCGGAATCGAAAACTACACGTGATAAGAATATCCTTCTGCTTACATTTGTTCCCATACTGATGTTGTGCCAACAGAGTGTTGACCATGAGTGGATCCATCATTCGCCTCAAGTCAACACCGCCAAGCTATTTTCTGTTTGAACTATTAAAGTATTACCGACGGGTAGGTTAATGCCTTCTCAATAGAAATGTGCCAATGTTCATTGCAAGTGAACTTCGATTTGGTTGCAGAAGTAAGTACAATGGCAGAACGGAAAGGCATTCTGAGTAGTCGCATTAGACTGTTAAGGTGATAGAGCAGCAAACAACGAGAAAGAGGATAACGGAAATGTTGCCCGCATCATCTGTCGCTTGTCAACTAATAAGCATAAAGCATTAAGCTGTAACAGACTCTAGGTTTACGGTTGTCTATCACACACCCAGACCATAGTGTTGAAGTTTACTTGGGACGTAGCGCTTAATCAATAGTGTCATGTTGTTTGTGTACGGAAACAAAATAATACCACACGAATGTCCTTGGAATTCCTGACCCACAATTCCATCCCATGGGTCCGTTGGCTGTTCAAATTTTAAAACGCATAACAATTTTTGTTAAACAATGTGTTAATTACTATGTTGTAAGTGACATGATAGCCCAGTGGAGCACATATGTATGACCAAGGGTTCCAATCCGCACTTTGCTTTCTTTTAATTTTCTCACCGACATTGTGAGTACTTAGTGACGAGAAAATAATTCACCCAGAAGTCCTATGATACATCATGGCATCCAGAGCTGGTCAACGACGTCCCAAAAATACATGTTCGTTAATGTTCTTGTAATCGACACTGAACGTCGCAGACTCATGCTGCATAGCCAGCTTGCTTGATCTGTGTATTCTAGACACATATCAGGATTTGGAACACAATATAATCCATCGAAGTGATACTGAGCCACATTCCGATGACGGCATACCCGCATAAGATATACAATCGCTGAATTTTGGCGATACCTCGGTGACTAGAACGTTGACAATAATCTTTCCTCTGTAACTATATTTCCCTTTGATTTCAACATAATTGTGTACCTGCTACATATGCAAACTGTTTCAATTTTCTGTTAAATAAGGCGTCCAGAAATAACTGGTTAGCGAGTATTAGCGGGCAATGGTAGCACTAGTTTATAGGGATTCATTGGTCCTTTGCGACATGTGGTATGTCAAGCCCACTAGCCACAGCCAACCAACACAAGAATACTGCAAATGACCACTAAAAGCACTAAAATTATGATGAAAAAGTCCAGTTCCGTCAGATATATGTAGCATACATTTACATAAACCGCAAAGCAACCCGAAGCGCCTGCCTACAAATTGGTATATTGGTATTTTCTATACGCAGTATAAAATAATTGTTGCCTAAGTAAACGATTTTATTTCTATCGACAACGTCAAACAAAACCGTAGTTTAGTCCTGCCTTGTTTTCCTTCGTTTGGAATCTTTGTTAATCCAACAGTTGGACAGAATAAAGTTTGTCCACTAAAGCCTAACCTTAAAGCCATTCAAAATACCTTATTGCAAGTGCCAACGTTAAAATTGTTTGTGCCGCAATCTGAAGTAATTCATTTCCATGCAGTAAGGACAGTATGACTGAAATATTTGGCTCCAGGAATATGCTTGTTTAGATGAGAAGCAATATGTTTTCTGATTCAATCCGGTTCTCCAAGTAGGATTATATTTAACTGTCAAATCAACAGCAAACAAAGTATGAGTATAAGCAGTAAAACATAATTATCCCAAACTGTTTGCCTACTACTGTCCACGAAGGTAATAGGGTTGAAGACATTGCCACCGCCCAGGTTCATGTGATGCAGTAAACTGACGTGCGACTGATTAAAAACGAATAATTTCTGTAGACGTTACCCAACAATGAATGGGTCAGTTAGCAAGAAATTGTCTTAACAGGACAAAGATATCCTTGACACCTCGTTTTGGCGTAAATATGTAATATGATGCTTGAAGCAAACATGTCATACGTTCTTCATTCCTTCCATGTCCTGCATTCACTATACCTAACGGACACGCCTAATGATGCATGGGGAGTCGGTTTGCTGCCATTGTGTGGAAGTTCCCTCAGACTGTTGTCTGTCCGATATTCAAGTGCGGTGACAAAGATCTACCGGATAATTACAGGCCTGTCAGCTTGACTAACGTGGTCGTTAAGTTACCTGAAAAATTATTACGTAGTGGAGAACAATTTAAATATATTTACCTGTTTAGCATCGGGAACATGGTTTTCGTAAAGGATCTTCGTGTCAGACAAAATTGCTGGTGGCTCGTGTGAGCTGGGCTGAAGCCGTAGACAGTGGACATGCGGTGGATGTGGTGTTCCTTAACTTCGCCAAAGCCTTTGACACTGTCATCCATTCGCGACTCTCAGTGAACTTGAGGTCGCATGGAATATCTGGTCGGGCTCTCCACTGGGTGTCAGCTTTTTTGGATGGACGGGAACAGTGTATTCGTGTGGGAAGCAGACTTCCTTTTCGACAAACTGTCCATAGCCGCTTTCCGCAAGGCTCTGTTTTAGGTCCGCTGCTGTTCTCAGTCTACTTGAATGACTTGTCGAGGGAGTTTGAGGTGCCATCGCTCTTATTTGCTGAGGACCTAATGCTGTGGAATAACGCTGATATCCCTGGAGGTCCTGTGGCTATTCAACGGGCTACGGATAGACTGGGAATGGTCTGTCTTGTGGTTGCTGCTCATAAACCGGACTGAGTGTTCAGTGCTGCGTATCGGAAAGTCTTATTCCGCCACAAGTTATACTCTTGATGGGAGTAAACTTCCTTACGTGACTCATCAGGTTGATCTAGGTGTCCTCCACAGTTCTACACTACACTCTGGAGAAAACTGGAAGAAGGCGGCTAGTAAAGGTTTCGGATGTTGTGGTTTATCCGTCTTTCTTTCGAGACCCAAAAGGCTAATGTGTTTGTGAAGCTCTTCTCAGTATGTGTACGACCCCGCCTAGAATATTCCGTTCAGGCCTGTCCATTATGCCTTGTCCGAGACAATATGGTTCTAGAAAGGGTGTTGCTTGTCGGCACTAGGTTGGTCAAGAGGTCACGAGCACAAACGTACTCCGAACGCCTACTTAGTTTGGGGACGAATTCAATGCAATATCGAAGGATTAGAAGGGACCTAATCACAACCTGCGGTATTTAGACTGGGAAGATTGGCGCTGACTTGACTTGGCTATTTAGTCCTGCTACATTATCTGGTCTCCGCGGGCATTGTTTGAAGCTGGACAAACCGCGGTCCGATCGAGTCAAAGCGGAAACGCGATTATCGCGTTGAGTAACCGAGCGCTGGAATGTTTCCCGAATATGTTGTCAAAGAAGCTACAGTTAGAAAGTGGAAACACGGAACCGTTACTTTTTCCTGAGTAATTCCCATCTTCATACTTCGATTCTATTTTGCAATTTCCCCCACTATTGGTATTATTCTCCTATTTTAACTGAGCTCCCTTACTCTTTCTCTTCGATTTTTCTTTTCTCTTACTTCCCGTAACTGACATAGCTGGGACAGCTAATGTAAGGAAGGTGGGCAGTACAATTGTGGACCAGGATGTTTTTCTGGTTTTTTCATTTTAGATCCATCAAGAAGTCGGAGCACCCTTATCAACTCCTGGTTCGACGACCCGCTCAAGAAGAAACACTTACTGGATTCATCTTATCATTCCAGTCCCACTTGAACTTGAACTTGAGAATAGAACAGAAGGTAAACCAATTGGACACTTGCTGCTAGTGTAGTTGAGCCAGTCTACTCACAAAGAAATACCGCAATTTATAACAATGTAGGATACGCGTACGCGGAAATCAGCTGTTAAACAGTGACAGCGGATACATGTAAAATATTGACAAATGGAATAATCAATTGACAGACAAACAGAATAATTACACAGGTGGCATTTCAAACAGGACGGGAGCGAACGAAGATATGTGTACATGAAAAAAATGTTTACAAATGTGGCATTTGGATCTAATAATTCAACCTTAAGAAAAGGATTTCCCTTAATCCTCTTTTCTACAAACGCGACGCTAAAGCGGGCTTATGAAGTACATGTCAATGGCGTACTTCTGATTTGGTGGTCCAATTTCGTGCTCAAAATGCCTTGTTCAGAATAACAGATAAAGCTTCCACGTGTCCAAGTCTGTTACTTAGAACAACGGACTTTACAATCTCAGGTGGGTCTGTATCTGACCAGAGGCACAAATCATCCACTCGAAGATGATTAGCTAACGAAGTCTTGTGCATTATAGTATAAAATTAGACTGGGCATGGATTAAAAGACTCCTGGTACTTGTGTGAGATATGACCATTTATAATGGATTCTACTGCAGGGCTTCAGCAATTGCAGTATATCTTTGTTTGTAATGTCGTGAACTAATGCTGTACCACATAGCCTGCAGAGCTCTAAGCTACAGTGATTCGCGAATTATATCCCTATTTACGGCAGCCAAGCACCGGCAACACATTGGAGTATCTGCAGCCTACCGGTAAAAGGGTTTAGCCAAATCTGCTTATTTCCCACTTGGCTACACTAAACGAGTTGTCGTTTTCCAATCTGACCCAAAAATGACTGAACGATGCAGCGGTCTTATAGTAAGAATAGACCGACGTTGTCAGAATACGGAGAAAGCTGACACATTTGCCTGGATACAACAAGTTTACATGAAGAATGTTTATGCAGCAAAATAAATGGGCAACTTAGTGAGATGATCAGGATCTAGAGGTAGTCCACTTATGGAATTTTACTGTATTTCAAATTATGTTAAAATACATAAAATCACTGATATTCGAATGACTTCTGAATTCAAATGGCATAGTTTTTATTTACCGGAAACCGTAATGAATACGAATTGATCAACTTTATATATACCAATTGTTCACGCGGGGTCAACTGTCAAGTGTCCGGTTTTGTGCTTGAGTCTAATTATTCGATAAAAAGTTTATATAATAGTTTGTAGGGCCGCTTTTGCCAATCCTCGAGCGTAGTAAGTTGTTTTATTACAGTGTATATGATGGATCCTCATGACATTGTTCCAATAATATGAAAGGAAACGATCAGCGCGTCAAACAAACTTATACAAGGAAAAACACTATTTTGTGTAGCGATAGTGGGGAAAAATTAAAGATGAATTAATCAGTGTGCACTTTGTGTGTAAGGAAACATCTTTCAAAATAGCAATGGTATAAGGCAATAATAAACGGCAGAAAGCAAGTACTAGGCATTTCATATGCCCAATTATTGTGTTCAAGTTTTGCTAGCCGTAGGCCAGAAGTGCACACATTAGAGGAAAGCTATTAAAGCGGGTGTAATACAATACACGACCTGCTTTGTATGCGTTTCAATCATTGGGTTCATGTAGCCACAATATACTTCGCATGCCCTCCAGTCATCTACCACTATGTCAATGAGTAACGATGCGATACCACTGACACTGCTCCTAAGTTAACAATGAAACAAAATATAAATAGCAGACAAACAAGTGACTGTTTAATAAGTCTCGTTGCATAAATGGTGTCAAAGTTATAAGAACAAAGTTAAAACTATGGACAGAAAAAATGGCGAACTTCGGATTAATTTTATCATCTAGTTATTCACATAAACACTGACTCAGGTTTACCCAACGCTAATTTACCGTGATGGCTTGTGAGCAAATACTATGGTTCGTGTTACCTGGTATTCCGAGTAAAACGGGCTAAATCATATAATGTAAATAAACATTTTTAATTTATGGGAATCGATGGCGTGTTATGAAGGCGTTCCATGTTTGGTAAGCATGAACTGAAGAAACATTGTGTCGGCTGTCAAGTCGATTGTGGGGTATGGATAGTTAGGGCTGATGGCGTCTCCCGTAAACTACTGATGTACTGATATATTTTTTTTAAAAATGAAATGCATCCGTAGCTAACTTCTGTCAAGTTCGCAGCGTTGTTTGCCTGCTTCCTAGTACAAAAGATGGTGGACATTGAAATCGGTACATAAAAGATTACGGCTTTGAATTGAGGATAAACACTATTAGCGGAACCCACCAAAAGAAACGAATGAATTGGGAAGTTGACACGTCGAAGTTATTTGACACACAGTTTAAATGGGAATTACTGTCTATGAAATATTTCGCAGAATTTATCAAATTCGGGTTCCTGAAAAGAAACGCTTTCCTTGCATGACCAAATCGGCCTGATGATAATCATCATGTGTGGTATGGAAAATTTGATTAAACTGTACAGAAACAGGTTTTTTTGCCAGAGGGAGAAGATTGCAATATTGTTTGAAGGGTTCAAGAAACAAGTCACTTAATTTTCGAGCCTCGTACACATATCACCTTGGGGAATTTGCATCGAATATTGCGATCTCGCTTCGCACATGTCTCACCCGAGCACAGAGAATTGCCAAATGTGCGCACTCTTGCTTAAAACTCAACCGCATAGGAACTGCCTTCGATTAGCTATGAAAAGTACAAGGTTCACTGATATAGCAGTTTGCTCGATAGAGAAGTATCTTGCTGTGGAACCAAAGTATTTTAATCTTACCCATATGTTTGCAAAGATAAAGCAATAAGTTTGTATTTATTTTAATTTGGTATATGATTATTGGAACAACACAAATACTTGCAATTACGGCAGGACTCTAAAATGTCTCGAGGTATGAGTTCAGTTTCTGATGGCAAAAGCTTTTACAGAGCCGCACCTAATAACATGGTGCTGAAATAGTGCTACTGATTATTACTGGATACATACCAACCACTCTACATGTATTCCCGTTAAACTGTGAAACGTTCTGCATCTCTCATCAAAAAGGTACTACTGATTTTCACTTTGAGTGGCAAATGCTTCACGTGGTAATTTTTACAATATTTTGACATCATAAGGGAAAAGCAAAAGATTCCAAAAAGCACATATTCTTTGACCTAATTTTGATCGGATAATTACAAGTGGCAACATTCCTGCGGTCAGCGCTTAAATAAAAAATAGCTAATCTATCAAATGACAGCATGCCTGATGTCCTGCGGAAGTTTGGAGCTCATAACTCGGAACATGAAATTTTAGAAAACCACAGGATTTATATGTGTTCAGACCGATGAGTTTCAGCCCAGCTCATTCACCAATCGATATGGTCGAACTGTCTCGTGCACTCAGTATAACGACAGTGCATGACCGTTGTTGACGGAAACTATGCCTCTCCTAATCAATGAAGATGTGTCACTTCAACTGGTTCAGTATTGTCTCAGTGACTTTGGCTTCCTCCACTTTATAAAATACAAAGTGAATGACTAATGGATAAAAATGGATTGGTTTTGCAAACCTTCGCCCTTTTAAAGGGCCGGTTGACAATGTTCTACCTCCGATAAGATGAATTTCTCTTCCATTAAATCTCCGCACCAAAGGCTGGAAATTCTCCTCCACTGCATTCGGTTGAATTCTATCGGTATCATAAAAAATGTGAATGCGCTAAGTTAGTAGCATTTCCAAGAAAACGCCGTAATAAATTTGGCGTGTGTAACGTTTGTAATAGGTTGATGGACGAAAAAGCACGGGCTATCTACTGCACGCATAAATTAATGGTTTGCTGCAGGCGTACATCGTTGGACTCAGTAGTATTTTGCGTTTCCAAAACTCATGAGTTCCAACATTCCCTGTATCACAAACGCGGTTGCAGCAGCCACTAGGCTTAACCGGATATTATATATGGAAATTATGGCAGCTGTGTCTGACACTTGACGCATTTCATGTCTACAGAGTGCAGCAGAATAGGTCTGTATCAAATGCGTGGTTGCACTGTCTACTAATGGACGCTTGGGCAACGAGGACCGACTAGCTTCGTTCCTCTCTAGTCAGCTTTAAATGAGATGCCACTGTGTGTGTCCAAAATATTATCTGTTCTATCTGTTCGACTCATAGGTTGTGCTAACTCAGACTACATTGGATTCACGTGTCTTGGTTCATTTTTGATCTGGACATACAATGCTGGCGGACTTTAAATGGAGTACGGATTGGAGTCCACTGGGAAGGGACTAATACTATTCTAGTACCTATAGTGCTGTTTACTTTTTAGTATGTAACAATTAGACTAGCAGTATGTTCAGCCGCTTAGGGTCCAGTGAGCTGGATAGTTTTTTGAAAGGGTTGCACTAGACATTCTATGATGACTTCCTCACGGTTGTTGTGTCCCTAAGCCTGATGACGGGACATCTTTTGACATCCTGTAACTGTAATCTTCGGAGGGTGTGAAGAAGGTGGATCTGCATACAGCTTCTCCTCAATACTCGTCCTAGCAAGCGTATTTTGATTAGTTTATTTCGAAGGGCTACATAAAAACGCCTCGGTTAGACGGCATCTGACAACGCATTAACTTTGGGGATGCTAATGACGTTACTAATACCATGCTTGCTGAAAGTATTTTTAAAAGGCTGCAAAATCTGCAGCTTGATTCAGAATTATGCACTGAAGTTAATTACTTAGAAGTTAGTGGATTGAAACACATAGCGCTCTTTCTCTTGCGGCATGCGGTACCGTCACTTCAGTTAGAGTATCCAACTTCAGGCGAAAGGTTATGGATACCAAACAATGTAAACTGCCATGTCGCCATGGAGTATGCGGACGTATGCTTACCGGATTCCGGCCAATGTTTAAATTTGTATAAATAGAGCAGGAACACTGTGAAACGGAAGTAATTGTTCATTGATGTTGAACATGATGCATTACATTAGTGGGACAATGATTTATGACAAGTAAAATAGCAGAAAATTAACAGAGCCTAAAAGTCTATAACGAATTTAATGGCAAATTCAAATACTGCAATTATAAAAACCACATTTTATTGCAATTCGGTTGCGACATTGATTATACATGTTTCTATATCAAGCAGTTACAAGCTGCTCTTTAAACAATGGTTTCGGCTTGCATGCTCTTATCTTAAGAGAAAGCCAGTCACAGATTTTAGCGTATCATTTTGGGTAGAATTTTTGTCGCGAAACCCAAAATTATTTACTTGCTGCTTTTACTTGTGTATCGACGTTCCTGTTTGAAGTAACTTGTGATAATTGGTACGGATAAGCGCTTACCGACAAAATTAAATAGGATTGTTATTCCTATTTTCATAAGTCCTAACCACAGGGGGCTTCCGTCGTAGCATCTTGCAACGCTCGTATTAGTAACTTTTTGACTAGTGTTTGATGCTGATCTTTGTAAATGATCGCGGCTTGTTTTCTTAGCAATTGTGGCCATGTTGCCTACCGCTTGTAAAGGAAATTTGACTGGCTAATTCAAGCTACATGAAATATGAAGCTTATTAGTGTATCAAAGACGGAGCCTTTTAAATGGCCTTTGATGCTCTCTTATGAGACATCTTTTTTCGCTATTAATTACAAATTTATCGATTTTATTTGAATCTTGGACGATTGCTTTGGCTGAACAAGTTGAAGGTCACTGTGATCGCTCAACTCCACTAATTCTTTAAAATAATATCCCAGACACCGCGCAAAACTAGCGGTTTGATCCATTTATCCAATTGGAACGAGAAAACAATAGATGTTTTAGTGGACATTAGCCTCGTGAACTGAAAGAAACTTATAATTCGTTCACTCAATGTGCGGTCGTTGCTTAAAGATTCGGGACTGTCTACTTAAGTGTTATCTGTGCACTCTTTACCAAACCCGATTTAGAAAGGTAAAATTCTCATCTTTACTGATGATGTTTATATCACATTTGCGGTAGATAGTGTACAACGCTAACAATTCATCCATCTAGATGCATAAGCTTTTCCTGACCTGAAATGATGTGCCTGAAGGAAGACTTCGTGTTAAGGGCTCTTAACCCTGACTTATGACTAAATGAATTACAGCTTTTGATGTTACCGGCCTCGAAAACATGGCGCTCCGTGATTACTTTTGTACTAGTTTGATCATATCAGGTTAAGGTAGAATTGACTGAAAGCATGACTACGAAAATGTTAGTTGAAATATCTAAAGCTAAGCCACAGAGTCACGGCTGACAACGCTTGAATAACGCCCGTTGACGGATGGCATAGATTATATTGAAGCACTCGTGGTGTAAGTAAATTGCGATGTCCGACCCCAATATTCAACTGCTTCATCTATGGTCTCAGAAATCGAACTGAGCAAGATGCACTTCGATGAGATTTGCATCCCAAATTGTGATTGGGTGGCTCAATCAAACCACCCGGCAAAACTTCATCACAACCCTACAATTTAGCAAAGTTTTGCAAGAAAATGTGAAAATCTGATCATAGTCCTAATGATATCTCATAGTCTGTACAGTTGAATATGCACTTACTTTTGTGTAATCAATTATTCTTAAGAAGCACGTTTCCGGAAAAACTGAAATATTTAGAAAAGTTTATATTTATGCATCGGTACACTAAGCAGCTTTGTATAACTTAACACTCAGTGTCATAAACAGTGAGCAGAATTAACCACCGAAATATTGCGTTATGAAATATCTACCTTCACCGCACCAGCTCGTCAAAGTGTTGGGGTTCGTCTGATTCTCGCACACCGATATTGGATAGGAACGTATATATTTATCCTCATGTTGCGTAGTAGAGGACTTACTAAATGCGTAGCCAGATGATGGTGTCATATTAAAACCAAAGGTAATACGCACTGGGGATAAAATGTTCTGCAACCCGCCAGTCAATAAAACGGGTTTCATCCACCGCCGCCTTCTTGATTTCCCCATTAAACCACTTTCCAATTCCACTACCAGGACCATAGACATTGAAGTTTAGATTGGATCACGGATAATTTGTTGCAGAGGCCCTGAGCACTGGTATGCATACATGAGATTGATACGAAAGACAAGTGTCTCTGAAGGGGGCGAATTAAATGTCCTACATTTGACGATCCTTCCAAGGTCGATAAATAATCGATTTGGCGACCCACTGACACTATCATTTAAGCCACTTCAAAATGACTGTTAGAATGCTTACTGGATCAAGTTCACATTTCATTAAGTACAGGGAAAGTCGCTAACAGCTCCAATAATTGGTTTTTCTCCACAATTGTTTGCTAGGAAAAGTAGACTCCCTGGAGAAAGTGTTAATACATTACTGCATGGAGTATCTAATTCTTGTCTATACGAACTATACTTTTGGAATACGCATGCAAACAGCATTGAAATGAAGGGTATGTAATCAATTTTGCAATTATTTATATTTGAGTTTTGATTAAGGTATGTTGCCTGAGGGCAAATTTTGCATTTTTGGTTGAATCATTGTGCCAGGGGAATGTGTGCCAAACCTAGCATGCAAATCCTACGAAAACATATGTACTGGGCACGAAAGCACAAGGACACATACTTGAACGGAGAGAACTGGAATTGACATGTAGCGTTCAAAATTACTATTTTTAGAGAAAAAGTGGAAATGGCCTTTTCGTCTAGAGCAAAATGAAAAAAATAAAATTTCGGAGTCAAATCAACAAATAATGACAATAGATATCTGAATACCAGAATGACAAGCCAAAAGTGGTACTCATAGGAACAGTTGCTAAATGTTGTCAAACAGCGGTATACAGCACAAAATTCGAATTGCCATTTGAAGATACCTTTACACACAGGTCGTTGGCGTCGGCCTTTTTCCATGAAAACAGCCGTATGATCATTTTTGTCAGTTCTGATATGTTTATGAGGAACGCGAGTTATTGGCGCAAACATGGCCTTCATCCGCAGCTGGCTGTCTATGCCCGATGAAGGCCTACCTCGATGATTTGGCTTGTTGTCCCTCAAAATTAGTCAGTAGTTGACAGTTTGAATGTGAGAAGAAACAGTTGGTCTTTTCTCAACAAGTTCCTTTGCATTTCTGCAGTTGTGTCCAAAAGTTACCACATTATTCTGTTGTGTCACTTCTTTGATCACTGGTTACTGACTATTGGTTGGACGCAGCAAGTAGTGTTAGTTCTGTGAAACGGCATCTAACGTCACACAGGGACAAAGACCCGTCATTTGGTGTTGTGCTTGATATATTTTATGTCAGCGAAGTATCTGTCCATGAATTCGTAAATTCCGACACCGAATTTGCCGCAACTACGTGCGGTGACAGGTCGTTCCATACATTCACTACTCTACGTTCGAAACAGAGTTGGCGAGCTGCCCATTTCAAATCCGGGACGACAATCTTGTACCGGTGTCGTCATGTGCTGCTTTGTGTGTGCAGATGAAGCAACGGGCTCAACATGGGCAGACTGCTTAAATGCGTTATCCCGCGCGTCTTGATGATATCAACCCACAGTCGATGAGAAGCTAGGGTGTATAGCCCTAGTTTCATGCACAGGTTTTCTTACGATGAACCTCGTAAGTACGTAATCAGCCTGGTGACTACATGCTGTACTCGTTCAATCTTTTCTACCTCGCCCTGCGTGATAGGGCAATACGCGGTAGCGCCATACTCTAGCATTAGTCGTAGTATTGAAACGAAAAGAAGAGTAGCAATATCTTCGGACCAAGTGCTGAAGCTACGCCTGAGCCCTCAAAGCATACGAAGTCTGTTTGGTAATGCCTATTCGTGTTGTCCTTTGACTTTAGGTCGTAGCTTGAGAGTACGCCGACGTCTCGCATGAAATGCACAGGATGCAACGGTTGACCGGTCACCGTGTAGGTTCGACTGTGCTCACACTTACCCAGCCTCATGAACTGCGACTTAACAGGGTGGATCGGAACATGACCACTGCAGACCACGTGAGAAGGCGGTCGAGGTCCCGCTGCAGTAGTTCATATTTATTAGGTGTGGATTAATTTCGCTGAAGCTCGACGAACAGGTGAACTCAAGAATGATCGACCCTAGCTACCAGTGCATCAATTCATTTTGAGCTAATTTCCGTGATATTCATGGTCAATGAGCAAGTTTCCGCTAAGGTAATCATGAAATATCTGGAGTGTAACAAAGTTTTCGTTCAGGTGTGGCACAGAAGCTGTCATGCAATGATAAATTTCTGATAGCTCGAGTACACTAGATCGGCAATTATATCATTTATCTGGAATTCTCAAAGGTATTTCACAGTAATTGACACCGCATTCTATTTCACGCACATGCTTTCTAATTATGGAATCGACACTCCGGCTCTGTGTTGTAAAAACAACTTCTTGCTTATGGTCAACTGAAGGTGAGGGTTAGCAGCAACCTGTCCGACCTAATTGATGTTAAATGCGGTATATACCAATCTGCATACTCGAGCCCAAATGCTTTTGGTCTTCATAAATGGATTTACAATTTTGCTGTTTTCAAATTGTCTACTCCTTGCATGTGGGTTAAGCATATGTCATGCTATAACTACATTGAATTATTACACAATCCTGCAGTTTGGTATCTAAAGAACTTACATGTGGTCAAAGGAAAACAAATTTAATTTCCACGCTGCTATGTACAACGTTTTAATCATGCGGCATCAAAGCTCTCGAGCTTACCGGTTAGAAGAACAAACACTGCTGCTAGCTTTCCACGTGAATCCTTTCGGTGTACTCTTTAAGAAGAACGCATTTGTTTGTTGCAATCCGAAGAAGCATCGAAAGAAGCAGTTCCGTAATTCGACCTGCACAAACGTCCGAAATTCTCGATACAGCATTCTTTCCACAAACGCTTGATACGACAGTAGGACGATCGTGGATTACAATACCTCAGTGTGGTAGTCTTGGTAGAAACGCCACCATAAATGGCTCCAGATTGTACAACACGAACATACAAAGGATCTACAAGTTTGGTTCTAGAATCCATACCAATTTACACTAAACTTCGAGGTGTTTATAGAGGACGTTAGCATCGCTTAAGGGGAAATTTCATAAGGGTCTACCAGATCCTAAAATCCCTAACCAAACTCGACACCAACTTTTGAAACTCCGTCGAAATACATATTTGTGGGCCCATCAGTTTAAGTTGGCAACGGAATATTCTATCTCCGGGTATCACAGTTATGGAATGTTCTTGCAGCGCAAGTGATCAAAGCCCCCACATTATCTTTATGCAAAATATTACTGCACTATATAACTGCACATTTATATTGTGTGTATAGCGGGTTAGCATCAAAAGACGGCATTAGTAAAGAGCGAACAAAGGATTGTATTAGTCTTTGCTTAAAATTAAGGCAGTTACGTCCACCTGTACTTTACTGGAAACCGGGTGTAATGTCTTGTGGCTCGTGTCATCCTTTGACAATGTTTTGTTATTATTTTGTAATTTTCACCCTAGCTCTCCTACGGGACTTGACAGGCATTTGCTTTTTCATCCGCTATATATCATTGCTCTACCGCTTCTCAGCATCAGCTCATCCGATCTCCCTAGCACTTGGTTACTTAAAGTTTGACAAATTGGAATCCCTTTAGCTTGTTCGCAAACTGGATTTATGAGCCACATCGATCATAAGTAAGTCCCTCATGTTTAATTTCTCTGACTTTTAACATTCCCCACACAATATATTAACTAGGACAACTCACCATGTGGTTTGTATGCTTGTATCCCTTTCTCTGTTTAGGTCATCATTGTTCATCAGCACATTTAAGTCAGTAAGCATTTCAATGGGAATTAACAAACACGTAATTTTTACGCGCGAAAACGCAATTTGCATCATTAATCGAATGTTATGTAATTGTTATATTTCAACTCGATAGTTAACGTTCTGACATCATTTGTGAAGTTTCCTCATGCTAAACTGGTTCTTCTACCCTTGATTTATTGTCCAACAATATTCCAGTAATCACTTGACCACGCTCACACCGATGCTAGCAGCGCAGATAAAATTGATCACTTGCGCTTACAGAATTAATCCCCAAAATTTTAGTTTCCATCCAGCACAGCCATATCACTGCCAATTGGGAAAATGTGTGCTGGGAATGCAGATCACTGGCAAAATAAGATTATATTATTCCACAGTTTACTTGCTTCAGGAATGTGCTCCTGGCTTGTAATATGATATTTGAGAATGGACTTTGGAACAGAAGACGATGCAAGATTATCTGTGGTCGTATATCACTGGTCCCCAATAAACAGTGGATTAGAATAGTAGAGCTTTGCTTTTGAATAATAGTCAAATGATGACACATATTTGGTTCTAGACCGCGGGCCCTGTTATTAAATAGAGCCAGGTTACAAGAAGTGCTACTGTTTTCAGTACGCACTTAGGCAATCTAAAACTGTACAGCGACATTCGGATACATAAGCTATTCCACATTTCGGGTGTTTCCTCTGGAGCTTTACTGCTACTCTATCAGCTGAGTAACACCATGTAATCGATAATGCACTCTATGTTACATTAGTGTGATTTCCTTTTCGATTGCTCATGGTCTGTTGTTGCTGCTTTTGTAACCGCCTGGGAATTTCGCTGGTTTGCCCGAGTGTGTTGCAAACAACCCTAAAAGTACCATATTGCATACAAAACATATTTGTTAGAAATTTGCACATGTGTTCCTTTGTCTGACTCAAGCGCCTTCTCGGTTAGCAAAGTACATCGGTCTTTTACAACTACAAAGTTGTGCAGCTTTAACTATACAAATGATATCTTCCCTGTCCCAAGTTGGCTTTTGAAGCTGCGAATCGCGCCCCCGCTAACCCTTCGGTGCAAATTAAAACGATATAACAGAAAATTTAAAGCAATTAAATAACGCGTTATTTGTAGCCTGAAAGCGAATGGTTAACATATTTCACTATGAGGTTTGTTTGTTATATAAAATACTGCAGGCTAATGATCATGATGCCATCTATTAAACCTGTTTGCCAGTAAATCGTAAACCGTCAAAACTGCAGTTTTTCTTAAAAGCGCCTGACGGATTCGCACGTCCTTAACTTAAAATCTTTTATCTTTCTCAGATGAAGGGTATTTAACATGAAGATTTATCATACATTTATTGTAGGATCAGCATTGCACAGTAACATTTGGAATCATGGTAAAAGTTATTTTGAGATAATCTGAACCAGATAGTGAAAGCTGTAAATTGACCACTTCCGAGCTTCGTGCGTTGCGTTGATATAGGCAACATGTGTGTAAGAAAAGATGTTCTCAACTCTCATACTCACTGAAATAGTGCCTTGCTTTCTTATGTACTGTATATATCCATTTGTAACGGATAAACCGTGGACGTTTGTCAAGTCTGATACCGTGGCCGCAGTATTAGCATAAACCAAGTTAAACCTCGTAAGAAAAGGTTGAAGAATTTGGGTCTTGATACTCTTCAAACTATTTGAAGTTTTAAAAATGCAGGTTTTGGCAATGCTACTTTACGGAAAGGGCCGTTGTGCACACTAGTTGGTTGGTGCTTTTCGTCTTCCGAAAGAAAGTAACTTTATCAAATAATGAGGATGGGGTAGTGTCGTCAAGTCGTCTTTTGAAATGTGTTCATTTAGGGGCGAAATCGACTTGAGTTACAAATACTCCATGTTTGGGAAAACAAATAGTGAAAATGTTTTGTCGGCAATCTGTTTGACGATGATGGTGTGCCCTTCGATGTTTCTGACTGTTCTTCTTTACGGAAGTGAATCTTGGAGTCTTTACTGGAAAGATATCAGATAACTGGAGCGCCTTTACAAAAACCGCCTGTGTCGGATTCGGCGCATCCGTTGATGTGACGAAGGCACAGACAAGGAATATCTACGCTGCAGTGGAATGAATGCAATACACTGCATAATTCAACTGCGGTATTTGCGGTGGCTTGCACCTGTTCACCGTATGGTTTCGTCGAGGATACTCAGGTAGATACTAGGTTCTTAACTTGGTGCAGGGTAGCGGAAGTAGGGAAACCTGAAGCTAGTTAATCAGGACATGAACAAAGTGAGTTCATAACGAATTACTCTTCGCTCAATGTGTTGGGCATCAATTGCTGTATGCCGTAGACATTGCCTCGTATACATCGAGAATGCGTTTGCGCAATTACTCGGATAAGTAGTGCAGAATAAGTTAGAGAAATATCTGTTCAGGCAGCGACAGGCGCCAATGGATTCTTGCAAATCGATGCGTGTGCATGGTGCCTTAGCACATGCGGTCACGAATACCTGAGCCAAGCCCCCAGCGTCGCCGCACGCTTTCAACGCCAAAGACGCAATCCTCAACAGTGTTGTGTCTGATAAGTAGGCTGCTTCCGGGTTAATTCCATTTGTTAGCCCAGGCCAATAATGTAGTTGATATGGAACGTGTGCCGATTTACCTGGGTGTTTGGTCCATACATTGCCAGCTTGTTGACTTTCTGCCATTTCATGGGGTGGTTTTGTTTGATATCCCCAAAGTGGCTGCGATTGATGTGATTGTTGACAAGTTGCCAATCTGTGTGACACCGTTCTCTTCTACTACTGGTTCCAGGATACTGTTAGCCATTGTTAGAGGCATATGCATGGCGCTTGTGGACGTGGTGGGCTCAAAGAGTAGTGTCATCCATTTTGGAAAGGACTAACGCCCGTCCACCGCCTTATCCACGTCTGGTACGCATGATTCCAAAACTGTATGGACAGTAATGCCGCTCCTGTAAGTGTCGAAGTAATGTGGGTCTACTCCGTTGATATAACATGGCCACCACTGCATGAGTACTGGTCATATTCTTTCTGATTTACACTGTATATGGTATGTCTGGACAGATTTAGGTAGTGCAACGCAAGCCACAAATGGTCCATCTGTGGGCGTATGTTTATTGTAGCTGTCATATGTAGGCCGTAGTGATATGCAACTCCGGATTCGGATACTGCAAACCATGTGATTACTGACGGCATCATTTTTCGATGTAGTTTGTCACCGTAGCTGCAAATAACCACTAGATACTTGCGTCTACAGATGGACTATACATGGATTCCACGTCACCAATCACAGACTCATCCACCCACTCTGAGCTATTAAAGACCCATCGGAGTAATACCGAAAGGCGCGTGTAATGGAACAAGAGTTCATTGAATCTAACCCAAACTGCTTAAACGTGTACACTATTCTTGCCTAATAGAAAAATGTTGCGTACTAGACGTACTCAAGGCGGGGGCTTTATCATAGGCCGTTCCACACTAGATGGAATGGTTCTTTGCGTTTTGCTCTGTCAGTCTCTTGTGGCTTCTATTCGAGATGGCCATTTTAGGCTTATAGACACCTTGTCAGCAAATGCACAATCACAGCTAGACTAGAGATATCATGCAGGAAATGCTACCAAGATGAAGCTACATAAACTCACAAACATGTGTATGCAAGACCTATGCAGTAGTCCGGCCGCAGCTGTTGCATTGCAGGCTTGAGTTAGGAAATAACATCGGCGGACGCGCATTTACCCCCTGCGGACATTTGCTTATTTAACCTACCCATCGCCCATTCCATCGTGACCGCAAAGAGACCCTCTAATATGAGGTCAGGCCGTCTTTGTTGAGTTGCACATGTTCGCAGTTGTTACAACACCAGGGGCATGCCGAGCATCAGCTTACACCTGCGTAGCATGTCATTTGTTTCCTGACTTGACAATCAGATCTTATGATGCTGAACGAAAACAGTGAACCTGTCAGCGCAGTTCCAAAAATGATGCGTTTCTACGGTTCCGTTTAAGGGTGACAGAGTTTTCGACCTACCGTACAGAATACTTTCCGCTGCAGAGACAAGAACATACCCAACCGCAAATACACACGTTCTTCCTGAGACACTCCAGTTATTACTCAAGGCTTTAAAGACAGATTACCGATCAAGTCCGAATCGTACGTGCTATATCAATTTAGTTACACTTGTGGTGCTAAGTACCTCGGACATACGACCAGGTGCCTAACAATAAGGATAGTTGCGCACTGTCCGGGGTTCTATGAAAACGCACTGCCGGAAGTATCAAAAGTTCCACCCTTAAGCATCGTTTAAAGTGCACACGAAATTCTGACCAATGATGCTTTCAACTTTTTCAACACCGTGTCAAAACGAAATCCTAAGGGGATTAAGAGACGCCTCCTTAAGATTGCAGACTCGTTAGGGATCAAATTAACGTAACCGGAGATTTGCAAGCAGATGATATTACTACGATCTCTCACGCTGCTGTGATAAGGCCGTGATAAGGATCCATCCGCATGGAACATTGATGAGGCCAAAAGTGGCATCACTTTTGTGCTGATCCAATTTGCTTGGCGAATTGGTCAGCGAACGGTGTCAAGTGTGTTCAGATAAGGTCAAGCTTCATTGACAACACAAGCTCTACAAATAACACAGGCTTTACCAGTTGGCCCGATCAGTTGAACTTTCTTCCGAATAAATTCAGCTTCTCTCCTACTTTCGTTTCAGCTTCCATTAGAATATGCGCATCCCAGTCATCCTAGTAAACGTATTTGCCTGATGTGAGTTACTGAAAAGCGATCTCTTTGCAACTCTGCTTTCTTACATTCCTACGGGCATCTACGAATTGAAAATGTACCCTTGATGTGATCACTCCATTAATGGCGATCCACTGCCATCGCTTTGCATCCTGAGAGTTCACTGTTTGTACGTTATAAACTCCCGTTTTCCATTAAAGCGTAGCACAGCTCCGTTTTGCTTACGTTCCTCTTCCCAGTACTTCGTTTGCAACACAGCAATTGTGTTGGTTTACTGATTGCATCCATACGGCGGTTATGCCTAGGCCACCTTAGGTTCCGCGATAGTAGCCCGCCATTCTTTCCAAATGTAGCGCCGCTGCGGACCAGTTCTGTGTCAGTGACCTTGTCACACCAATGGATGCGCGGAATCCGAATCTGGGATTAAGTTTGCAATATATCTTGATAGTTCATGTTTTTGAAATTAGTTCAGTAAAAATGTATATGAAGACAAGTGGAAGGTACGCGTGTTGGAAAATGGGAGTGACAAGGTTCTGTACGCTTTTCACAAATTTTTTGACACTTATAATGCTCTTAACACAAGAGATAAAGATAAACGTGTATGTATACAGTTGTTACGGTTGCTTCTGTTGTTGGCCAAATCTTTGGAGATGCGAGCCTGTGGTTCGCAGTTATGGAAAATTACTAATCCAGCGGTACTTAAAGGAGAAACCTGAAAATTTAAATGTTCTCATCAAGTGAAAGGCACACACCTACGCGGTCCCTTCCAGCCTAGCACTACACCTTCGATAAGACGCGGGAAGATAGCCTTGTGTAGGAGTGGCCAGGTGCTCGCAGCCGTTAAAACAAGTCAATCATTTTATAAGGGATAGTGCATTGAGCAAAAACGTGGTGTTACGATTTATTACCAATTCTTCGAAATCTGCACCAATTAAGACCGGTCCTCTCGAAAGTCTACTTTCGGAGCCGGAAGGCTAGCATATGTTCGTCACCTTAATTGGCAACAACTCGCTAACGCAACAACCTCAACAACGGGAGAAGTCAGATGTCTAAACCCCAGCTGTTTTAGAAGTCGAGCGTTCCGACGACGCTACAAGTTCTCTAATTAATAAAGCTGATGGGGCTTTGGCGCTGCTAAACTAATGGTATTTTCCAGCATGTACCGCACAGCATATACATTAAATTACCTAACTGTTCAAGCTGTGTATCGTCAAGTGAGTTCAAAGGAAGGGGTGTGTTTGCAAAACTTGGAGTAGCACTGAGCCTGGATAAAGCGATGCAGATGTGATACACGAGTGCGTAAATAACCGAAGAGTTCAGTATGAGCTGCATACTCTGTGTCTACAGACGGACCATGGGTGGCTTGCGTTCCATTACTCACAGCTCCAACCACACACCTCATATCCAGTTCCAATCCAAAAGAATAAGGTGTGTGCAAGTTAATAAAAGATTCTTATGGTAGGTAGAAGAAATTGAATAAAGTGGAAGAAAAGTTAGCCAGTTTAGAGAGAAATAGGTTAAGTGTAATTTGGTATAGCCCAACTGCGATGAAGTGGCATCATGAATGCAACATCAGCCTCAGTATGGCACACACTGTAACACATATTGTGTGGGCCAAATATGAGAAAGGGGAAGCACGGGGCTAAACGAAATTGGACTAGATATAAACAGAAATAAAAAGAAGCCACCAATAAGGCGAAAATGGTAGCACAGCGAAATGCCCAGATAAATGACAGAGTAAGAAGCAGGGAAGAAAGTGATTAAAACAGGGCCGGAAGTTTCGAATAAGTCTAACAAACAGTTGCGAAAATAAATCTGAAATTCTAGTATAAGTACGAAAAACAAAGGACCGATGATAATATAATCCATTGCATTGCGTGGACAGGATAATGTCAGGTTATCCAGGCCTATCCAGAATAGCGATTAGGGTTCTCAACCACAGCGATTGCTACAAATACCTGACCGCAATGTAGCAGGAATGGCGGTGGGTTACATGGAGTCGGTTCTAAGAATATGGAACCACCTCCCTTCCAAACACAACATTGGAGGACCAGGAGGCTGAGTTTGTCTGGAAAATAACCATTGAAGAATCCGGTACGAGTGGATCTAAAGGTGGAAGGTAGCGCCACCTAGTATAGCTCAATGGGTCTCGAAAGCACACTAACAACCGCACCGCAGTAAAGTCCAGCTTCATTGTGACGGAATTACGAATATGCTAGCAAGTGTTTCAAGTCTTCATTAGATTTTACTGCTAGCCCGTTGGTTTGGCCAAATAGGCATTTAAACTCTAACTCATAGTGAAGTTGATTGCTATTGTTTTGGGGGGGGCAAAACTTGGGACCAAGTGATAGAACTTCCATTAACGTTGGGTACAATTTCAAAGTTCAGAAATTGTGCACGTATTTCACAAGTATATTAGGGATATTCCATTACATCCCAACGCTTTTGGCCTACACGATTCGCGATGATAGACTGAAAACTAATCCAGGAATGTTTGTTTCAGGTCCGAAGCTAACTCATCAATCGTATATTGGCGCTACGGCAAATTGCACTTAACTGCAGCAATTTTGGATTGTGCCGTGTCACATTGGTTCAACGATTGCCGTCAAAGGGTTTTGGCATAAGAGTAGATCCGACCGCGACGCAATTGCTTCCAGAATATTCTAGGATAATCATTGCGTTCAGTGTAATCACTGAAGAAATGTGCACAAGTGTTAGCTTCGGCAATCTTAGTTGATAATTTAGGGAACTTATTTAGCTCCTTCACCACCAAGAGCAGGTTGAACAACTTCAGTAACTCGGAAATTGCCATTTAGTTATCAACAACAAAAGGCCGAAGTCAAACAACTGTTTCCGATGATTCATCTTCAGACCCGTACAATTATATGGGTGCAGTAACAATGGGTAAAAGTGGATCCGATCAGTTCAAATGAGATTCGATCATGTGCTGACCGAGGGCATAAACTAGCCACAAACGACAAACGAGGACAAATGTGTAGTTGCACAACCACAGTCACACTCAGAAGGATGCGTTTTGTTTGATCAAGCAAAGTTAATAACTTCGTTCAGCTTCGTCTGTGCACACAAAAGCGGTTGATACAACCGAATGCTGATCGCCACGGCAGTAGCAAAGTTGCGAAGGCGCAGGCCTTTCGACTGGAGTGGAGGGCCGCTGTATAGTATTCGTAATGCACAGATTGGGTCAACCGCGTGAGCACTATCAACGAGATGAGCCAAAACAGATCTAAGTATAGTTCCGGTACCGCCTCAACGCAACCTGCGTGATTTGTGCTCCTTAATGCGTTTCCTTATGTTGGAGGCGCTGTTGCAGTTTTGCGCTGCTGGCAGTACAGACTGATTCCTTTACAAACTAGTCTCAACTGATTTTAAGTCCAGCCCTTGCACTCTAGGCTTCGAGTTACTGGTGGTGATATACTGGAACAATTTGCCGCGGATGCTTTTTGAGGTGGAATTGGTCTCAGAATTTGTGAGTTTTCTTGACGCCTAATTTGCGGACTACAGGTAGATGTACTTATCACACCCGGATAAAATCTATTACAAATTCTGGTTGATGCAATCGCGCGGGATTTAGCTCCGTGGTTCCGCGCGTGTGCCTGATCAACCTACGATAGATCAACACAGATTGTAGATTCATCCTCTCTATTCTCTGTACGTAGTATTCAGTATTCGACAGTTGCGGTGTCAAAACGGAAACCAACTGTACGTCGACAAGACGTTTGAAATGCTAACTGATACTGATACTGATTAGAAGCAGCGAGTAGAGCATACTCTGTGTAGCTGCATCAATTGTCGCTCTTGGACATTAACGTATTAATTATCGTTCCGCTCTCTATATTTTGCCTCTGCAAAGTGTTTGTCTAGAAGCTTCTTAAATTCGGCCACTGAATTCGCCTCTATTACGGCTGCGGCAGGTTGTTCCAGGTATTCACCACTCTACGTTCGAAACAGAGTTGGTGAGCTACCCGCTTCAACTGCGGTACGATAAGTTTGTACCGGTGTCCTCGCGTGCTGCTTGGTGTGCGCAGATGAAGCAGTTGTCTCAACATGGGGTAATCACTCAGATGTAATATCCGGTGCGTCATGATTAGGTCAACCCTCAGCCGACGATATGCTAGGGTGTACAGCCCTAGTTTCTTACATCGGTCTTCATATGGCATACCTCGTAAGTTGGGAATCAGCCTAGTGGCTACATGCTGCACCCGCGCACGCTTTTTTTCTCGCCCAGCGTGATGGGATAATATGCGGGAGAGCCGTACTCTAGCATTGGCCGTATTATTGAGACGAAGAGGCGAGAGGCAATCTCTTCGGACCAAGTGCTGAAGATGCGCCTGAGCGCCCAAAACATCCGGATTCTGCTTTGGTACAGTTTATTCGTGTTGAAAATGGACTTTATGTCGCAGCTTGAGAGCACACCAAGGTCGCGCACGAAAGACGCGGGATGCAGCGGTTGACCAGCCTATGTGTACTTTTTGGCTG
>OX104068.1:73895001-74028936 GCA_944474145.2 Dicrocoelium dendriticum | reverse complement strand
GTCACCGAGGTATCGCCAAAATTCAGCGATTGTATATCTTATGCGAGTATGCCGTCATCGGAAAGTGGCTCAGTACCACTTCGGTGGATTATATTGTGTCCCATATGCTGATATGTGTCTAGAATACACAGATCAAGCAAGCTAGCTATGCAGCATGAGTCTGCGACGTTCGGTGTCGATTAGAAGAACATAAACGAACATGTATTTTTGGGGCTTCGTTGACCAGCTCTGGATGCCATTATGTACCATAGGACTTCTGGGTGAATTATTTTCTCGTCACTTAATAATCACATTGTCAGTGAGCACATGAAAAGGAAACGATGTGCAGATTGGAACCCTTGGTCATAAGTATGTGCTCCACCGTGCTATCATCTCACTTACAACATAGTAATATACACATTGTTTAACAAAAATTGTTATGCGTTTTAAAATTGGACCAGCCAACGGACCCATGGGATGGAATTGTGGGTCAGGAATTCCAAGGACATTCGTGTGGTATTATTTTGTTTCCGTACACAAACAACATGACACTACTGATTAGGCGTTACGTCCCAAGTAAACTTCAACACTATGGTCTGGGTGTGTGATAGACAACCGTAAACCTAGAGTCTGTTACAGCTTAATGCTTTATGCTTACTAGTTGACAAGCGACAGATGATGCGGAAAACATTGCCGTTATCCTCTTTCTCGTTGTTTGCTGCTCTATCACCTTAACAGTCCAATGCGACTACTCAGAATGCCTTTCCGTTCTGCCATTGTACTTACTTCTGCGACCAAATCGAAGTTCACTTGCAATGAGCATTGACGCATTTCTATTGAGAAGGCATTAACCTACCCGTCGGTAATACTTTAATAGTTCAAACAGAAAATAGCTTGGCGGTGTTGACGTGCAGTGGAAGTTGGATCCGCTCATGGCCAACACCATGTTGGCACATCATCAGTATTGGAAATACTTGTAAACGGAAGGATATTCTTATTATTTGTATTTTTCGATTCCGGATAGCCAATAACCCTGTATTTTGTATAAAGGAGAGTAAATTCGACTTCACACAGTCAACACTGCTTATCCTACTTGTCCGGATAAAAATTGCCTCGCTAATTCTTGTAGTTAGACCTGTTTCTACAGTTCGGCCCGAGTAACCTTTCTGTAAACAGCACGCCTTTTCGAAGCTTCTTGGGGATTAGCCCATAATATATCCAGCAAATACATATCGTTGTCTTAATTAAGTTCACATGAGCAAGTGGCATCCGGATTAATTTTAAGAGGGACTGCGACCTCTCGATACTTATGCCAAGGCCTAACCTTAACTAGTTATAAATTTATTTCAGTTGTTATCTTTGCACTTATTTTGGCTTAAAGGTAATACATTTATTCAACCTAAAAGCAATTTTAATTAAGTCACTTTGCCGGCGGCAGCAAGTTTATTTTTTCATGATGAATTGAATGCCTTTGTCTGTTGGTGAATAAATTGTCTAAGGTGGTTTTAGCATCTCGTTGAGTTTTAAAACATTCCTCCCGGTGGTACTTATCCGAGTGTTTGAGCAATCGGTAAACGGTAGCAAGCAGATCAGAAGAGAATATTGGATGAGGCAGAGTTTCTTAGCCAAGCTCTTGCAGATTCCGCAAGGTTATTTGCGCGCCCTGCAGCCCAGCATGGAAATGCAATGGCCCGTTCTGCTGGCCAGTGCCTGGCGCCTATATTAGAGATTTGGTGTATTTCGACAAGTCGTTGTAATAACGTTTACGCTGTAATGCTTTGCCATGGCTTTAAAAGATGTGCTAGACCACCAGACAGTCACCATTATAGTTTATAGGTAAAATATCAGCTTTTGAAACATTTGTTATGCTTGTACATAGTTCAGTCGTTGAGGGATCTTTCATGGATTGTCACACAGGTTTCAGTTTTCAACAGTAGTCAAAATCAGGTAGAAAATCGAACCGTCTTTATTGCATAGAAAGAGAGGCGACACCAAAAAATAACGATTTTTTGTTTTGCATTCAATACTTGCGGCTCACAATTATTTAGCATTTCTGACTTTCTAAGCGCGCACAATTGTTTTGAAACTCTCACATGTGATACCGATAAGTCATCAACAAGATCTTGAATAGTTTTGCGCCGATCAGCTTTAACTCTAGCTTCTAATTTATCGCTGTTTAGTTCCAGTGGCTGTCCAAAAAGCTGTTCATCTACATGCCTCATTAAATTCTGAAATATGGTTACAAGCTCCTTTGTGTTTTACGGTTATTATTATTTTCAGAATCGAATACCTTGTTGACGTCATGACCTGTTTTCGCCGCATTTCGACCAAGTTTGAATTGGTATAAGAAAAATGAGCAAATTTATCTTTTGTCCATGTTGCTTTAAATGTTCCGTGAAGATATGCAATCAAGCTTTCGAGCTAAGATATTATTACTGTCAGGTAGAGTGTAACACGACTCTCAAAATGGTTAACAAGGTAAACGAAATTTATTACCATATATCCAGAAGTACAGCTGTTACTTAGCAATAAAGTTGCAATAACATTATGACCAACGCAATATATTTAAATCATACATCCAGTATGGGCGCAACTATAGAAGGTTCAGGTCATTCCGCAATTCTTTTGTTATTACGGACGTAATTGCCGGTATAGTGCGAGGTAGAGTTCTCATTGGCACAGAGTTCATTTGTCGATACAATTAAGCTGATTTAAAGAGTGCACTCTTATGTGCACAGTGGCCAAAATATATGGGCTGTATCAAAATAATATGTAGAGATACTTTTCCTACCGACAAACGTGCAGTGGAATGCACCCGTTTCTACCCATAAAATGCTAGTTAAGCAAACTGTTCTTCCATAAAATAGTTTTTTCTGCAATATTCACACATTGCATACATTCAGTTAGATGGAAGTTCTATGTAAAGGCCTACTTCACTATCATTGATTCGATCCAAAAAGTGTGTAAATAACGTGTGCATTACTGACAAGCCGATTAAAGACAGACAGTCCATTTGACGGGTTATTGCTTGTCCTTTGGCTGTGAGATCGAAGGTGATGGTAACGAATTTCTTTTAACGCCAATCTTTTCAGCTCCGCAGGTTTTGCTGCATCAATTCTTCATGCAACGGTATAGTAATTACCTAAGTGTCCTAAAAATAAAATGTCCGCTGACGACAAGTAAAGCTGCAAGAATCACCAAAAGTTCCGCAACACATTGCAGTCGTGTGACAGATTTGGAACGCCCTCCATAATTATGTCGTCTCTGCATTCAATCTAGTGATATTTAAAAAACGAGTTTAAGATGCGTTGTCTGATTTGCATTTCATTTTACGTGTTGTTAGCCAGGGCCTAAGAATCGCAATCAAACGGCGTCTTACAAAATTCCCAATAAATGGATTTATGGATTTATACTTTTTTTACGCGAACATCCACTCTGTTCTACATTTGACTATGGTGTGTCCACCGAAACGTATTTCACTTTCCTCAAAAGCACTAGTTCACCATCTCGAGTATTTTTAACTCTAAACGTGACTTGTCACCTTACCATCTAATTTTAGCTTGCAATAATTTCTATCCAACGGGAGTTGTTAAGCATGGCCTTTTTACCCGAAATATACCATTTTTCCATTGTGAGAGCAAAACTGCTGTTTAAAACCTCTTTAAATCAAAGTTACCATGAGATGCGAAATAAGTAGAAGAGATAAAGTGAATTTGTATAGATTATTTTGATGCCGTCAGAGGGAAAGCTCAAACTGATTTTTGGTTGTAATATCTAGCCATACACTGGCTGAGCGCAACAGATTGAGCTCAACGTTTATTACGTCATCCCTATGGGGTTTGAATGCAGTCCTGTCACCTGTCTACCGAGACAGCTTCCTGGTAATTGGTTTCCTTCCGAATTTTTTAAGGCAAAAGCTAACCGGAATCTAGTAAATATCACGTAACAATTCCCAGTATTTTTTTATCCATTAGACATAAATGATAGAACGCCCAATCGAAATACAGTCACAATTCCTAACATCGAACCGATTTGTAACTCATGGTGCAGATGAATAATGTATTACCAGCAAGGTTATTTGGTAGCCAGGACTTTAGTTGGAAGCTATGTGATATGATCGGTGCGACCTACGCACACCTCTCGCAGAATAAGATTATTAGAATCGATAGAATTGCTGATCGTATGCTGTTGAATCTCAAAATTGTTGCCATCACTGCGTTAGATAATTAATCAACTTTTCCGTCTTATTTGTGTCTGTCTGCTGAATCAACTGATTCCAACCCTCAGGTGCGTTATGAGCACGATGTCAAATTTTTACACTCATTGATTGATGGACAGCTCGAGGTAAATGAGGGCGGGCTTAAAGTTCAGCAGATCGCCCGTCTAGGAAAAAGAATGGAGGGCAAAAGTCTGCCTATGAGGGTAACTTTTGTCGAGGAAGCCAGTCCCAAGTTACTCTTGTCCCGTCTTCATAGGCTGAAGGGTCTAAAGATTCACGTGCGCGCTGACTTAGGCCCGACAGACAGAAAAAAGCTCAAGTTTGCTATGATCGAAGTAAAGTGACGCACGGAAGAGGGAGAACCCAGTCTGCGAATTGTAAATTTCCGGGTAGTTGCCCGGATTCCTCCACGAATCCGGATCAACAGGTCTCTAATGCTTCAGGCGCGCCCAGCAGTTTCTAGCGTGGTCTGCGCGTAGCCTTTACTAACGTATGCAGTCTGATGAACAAGCACGATGTGCTGTACAATTTGTAATCTCTCAGCGACCAGACGTATTAGGCCTTGCTGAGACATGTTTAAACTCCGAGGTAACCATCAAAGAAGTAAAAATCACCGGCTACTCATGCTACCGCTGTGATAGACCATCAAATGATCGCGGTGGCTTTCTACTTTACATAAAGTCTTCCTTGTGTGGGAGACTAGTGAGCACCTACCAAAGCGCTGATGGTCTATGTGGGCAGCTATGGTGTTCGATTCACCTCAGACGCTGCGAGTTGCTCGTGGGCGTGGTATATCGCAGCCCAATGAGCCGCAGTTTGGACTGGTTGCCGCATGTCCGCAACCACATGAGTCGTCAGATGTTCCTAGTCATGTGCGATTTCAACTTGCCCCGAATACAGTGGCCTGAAGCTGAACTTCTCACCGGCCACTGTGAAACCGAGAGGAAATTTACGGAGTTGCTAATTGAAACTGGGGCCACACAGCACATCAACGAACCGACACGCATTACTGCGCGCGCAGCTCCATCATGCTAAGACCTACTTTGGACTAGCTGTGAGCAGCGTGTGCATAATATTCAAATCGTAGAGCCTCTGGGAGCGAGCGACCACTCGATGGTCATAGGCAGCATGGAACTACCACGGCCGTATTCTCTCCCACTGGAGCCAATCTTCAACTATTGGAAGGCGGACTTTAATGGCCTCATTCGAGCAGCGAGCCGGACGGACTGGTTTTTACCACTGGGTTCATCTATTGAAACCTGTTGGATAGTAAAATCGTTGTGCACCCGACTAGTACCCCTCAAATTTCGAAAAGTTGGGCAAGTCAAACCACTTTGGTTCGATAAAGAGTACAACAAACTGGCCGGACGACGACGCAGACTATGGAACAAGTTCGTGTTATCTGGCTCTGATGAGGACTAAAATGCATATAAGGTACAGCGAAATCGCTGCAACGACGCGAAAACAAGAAAACGCAGAAGCTTCGAAGAGGAGCTTGCAGCCGCCACAAAACTGCTCCAAAGAGGACCTTTGCATACGTTAAGCGGCGCCTGAGGCCTGTAGCCAATGTCCCAGTGTTAGAAGGCTCCGATGGACAGCGCTAACCTCGAGTACATATCGTGCGTCCGCATTGGCGACACACTTCGCCTCCGTATTTGCAAGTGACCAGGCGTCTGTAAGGAGTTCGAGGAGTACCGCTCCAGCCGAACTTAACAGCCTGGACTGCAATATTGAGGATGTGCGCAAGCTTCTAGCAAATCTTGACGGGACAAAGCCTGCTTGCCTAGATGGTATACACCCACTGATCCTCAAGTCCCAATCGGCCATCATCGCGCCTTCTGTAACTGAACTCTTTAACAGGTCACTATCCACTGGACTGTTACCAGACTACTGGAAATGCTCAGTCGTAAAGCCTATACCGAACGTTGGTAACCCAAGCAAAGTGTAAAACTACCGGCCGATCCGCCTGACTGTTGTTTTGGCAAATACGCTCGAGAAGATGGTGAAGAAGAGCCTTCTGCAGCTTCTCGAGTCGAAAAACCTGTTGACCTTGCACAACATGGTTTCATGAAAGGTCGCTCGTGCATCACCAACCTACTGTTGACAAGGCACGAGTAGTTACAAGCGATGAACCATGGCCATTCATTCGATGTCATTTACATTGACTTCAGTAAGGCTTTTGACAAGGTTAACCAAGCAGTGCTTCTTGACAGGCTGAGGATGTACGGTGTTGGTGGTTCGCTACACAAATGGATCAGAAATTTCCTTGTGGATCGGAAGTGGAGAGCCCAGGTGGACAACCATCTAACGGACTGATATCCATCGAACAGCGGCGTGCCCCAAGGCACTGTACTGGGGCCAATATTGTTTCTGATCCATGTAAACGATGTGCCTAAGCTACTCCAATCACCATGTGCGTTGTGCGCAGATGACTTGAAGATGTGGTGAGTAATACGCACACTCAATGATTGTGATTTACTTAAGCAGGATCTCGACCGCGCTCTCAACGTGGTCTACAGAGGTTAACCTTCCGATCAACCCTGTTAAGTCGCAATTCATGAGTTTGGGTAAATGCGAGCCCAGCCAAAAGTACACATTGGCTGGTCAACCGCTGCATCCCGCGTCTTTCGTGCGCGACCTTGGTGTGCTCTCAAGCTGCGACATAAAGTCCATTTTCAACACGAATAAACTGTACCAAAGCAGAATCCGGATGTTTTGGGCGCTCAGGCGCATCTTCAGCACTTGGTCCGAAGAGATTGCCTCTCGCCTCTTCGTCTCAATAATACGGCCAATGCTAGAGTACGGCTCTCCCGCATATTGTCCCATCACGCTGGGCGAGATAAAAAAGCGTGCGCGGGTGCAGCATGTAGCCACTAGGCTGATTTCCAACATACAAGGTATGCCATATGATGACCGATGTAAGAAACTAGGGCTGTACACCCTAGCATATCGTCGGCTGAGAGTTGACCTAATCATGACGCATCGGATATTACATCTGAGTGATTACCCCATGTTGAGACAACTGCTTAATCTGCGCACACCAAGCAGCACGCGAGGACACGGGTACAAACTTATCGTACCGCAGTTGAAGCGGGTAGCTCACCAACTCTGTTTCGAACGTAGAGTGGTGAATACCTGGAACAACCTGCCGCAGACGTTAATCGAGGCGAATTCAGTGACCGAACTTAAGAAGCTTCTAGGTAAACACTTTGCAGAGGCCAAATAAATAGAGAGCGGAACGATAATTAATACGTTAATGTCTAAGAGCGACAACTGTTGCAGCTACACAGAGTATGCTCTACTCGCTGCTTCTAATCAGTATCAGTATCAGTTAGCGTTTCAAACGTCATATTGACGTAAAATTGGTTTCCGTTTTGACACCGCATCTGTCGAATACTGAATAGTAAATAGAGGGAATAGCGAGCAAGAAGCTACAATATGTGTTGATCTATCGTAGGCTGATCAGGCACACGCGTGGAACCACGGAGCTAAATCCCGCGCGGTTGCACCAACTTGAAGTTGCATTAGATCTTATCCGGGTGCGATAAGTACATATACCTGTAGCCCTCAAAATAGGCGTCAAGAATACTCATAAATTCTGAAACCGATTCCGTCTCGACTAGCATCCTCGGCAACTTGTTCCAGTATACCACCACCAGTAGCTCGAAGTATAGAGTGCTAGGGCCGGGCTTAAAATCTGTTACAACTAGTTTGTAAAGTAGTCAGTGTGTACCGCTAGCAGCGCAAAACTGCTACAGCGCCTCCAATATAGGGAAACGCATTAAGGAGCACTAATCACGTAGGCTGCGTTGATGCGGTATCGGAGCTATAATTAGTTCTGTTATGGCTCATCTCGTTGACCCAATCCGCGCGGTTGACCCAATCCGTGCTTTTCGAATACTATACCGCAGCCCTCCACCCCAGTCGAAAGGCCTGCGCCTCCGCACCTTTGCTACTGCCGTGGCGATCAGCATTCAGTTGTAGCAACCGCTTTTGTGTGCACAAACGAAGCTGAACGAAGCTATTATGTTAGCTTGGTCAGACAAAAACGAATCCTTCTGAGTGCGACTGTGGTTGTGCAACTACACATTTGTCCTCGTTTGTCGTTTGTGGCTAGTTTATGCCCTTGGTCAGCACATGATCGAATCTCATTTGAACTGATCGGATCCACTTTTACCCATTGTTATTTCACCCATATGATTGTACGGGTCTGAAGATGAATCATCGGAAACAGTTGTTTAACTTCGGCCTTTTGTTGTTGATAACTAAATGGGAATTTCCGAGTTACTGAAGTTGTTCAACCTGCTCTTGGTGGTGAAGGAGCTAAATAAGTTCCTTAAATTATCCACTAAGATTGCCGAAGCTAAAACTTGTGTACAGTTCTTCAGTGATTACACTGAACGCAATGATTATCCTAGAATATTCTGGAAGCAATTGCGCCGCGGTCGGATCTACCCTTATGCCAAAACCCCTAGATGGCAATCGTTGAACCAATGTGACCCGGTACAATCCAAAATTGCTGCAGTTAAGTACAATTTGTCACAGGGCCAATATACGATTGATGAGTTAGCTTCTGACCTGAAACAAACATTCCTGGATTACGTTCAGTCTATCATCGCAAATCATGTAGGCCAAAAACGTTTGGAAGTAATCCAATATCCCTAATAGACTTGAGAAATACGTGCACAATTTCTGAAGTTTGAAATTGTATACCACATTAGTGGAAGTTCTATCACTTGGTCCCAAGTTATGCTCCCCAAAACAATGTCATTAAAATTCACCATGAGTTAGAGTTTAAAAGCCTATTTGGCCAAACCAACGGGCTAGCAGTAAAATCTAATGAAGACTTGAAACACTTGTTAGCATATTCACAAGTCCGTCGCAAAGAGGCTAGATCTTACTGTGGTGCGGTTGTTAGCGTGCTTTGGAAACCCATTGAGCTATGCTAGGTGGCGCTACCTTCCACCTTTAGATCTACTCGTAACCGATTCTTCAATGGCTATTTGCCAGACAAACTCAGCCTCCTGGTCCTCCAATGTTGTGTTTGGAAGGAAGGTGGTTCCTTATTTCTTAGAACAGACTCCTTGTAACCCACCGCCAATCCTGCTACATTGCGTTAAGGTTTTTGTAGCAATCGCTGTGGTTGAGAAACCTAATCGCTCTTCTGGCTAGGCCTGGATAACCTGACATTATCCTGCCCACGCAATGCAATGGATTATTTTATCTTCGGTCTTTTGTTTTTTATACTTATACTGGAATTTCAAATTTATTTTCGCACTTGTTTGTTCGACTTATTTCGAAATTTCCGGCCCTGTTTTACTCACTTGCTTCCCTGCTTCTTACTCTGTCATTTATCTGCGCATATAGCTGTGCTACCATTTTCGCCTTATTGGTGGCTTCTTTTTATTTCTGTTTATATCTAGTCCAATTTCGTTTAGCCTAGTGCTTCCCCTTCTCATATTTGGCCCACACAATATGTGTTACAGTGTGTGCCATACTGAGGCTGATGTTGCATTCATGATGCCACTTCATCGCAGTTGGGCTATACCAAATTACACTTAACCTAGTTCTCTCTAAACTGGCTAACTTTTCTTCCACTTTATTCCATTTCTTCTACCTACCATAAGAATCTTTTATTAACTTGCACACACCTTATTCTTTTGGATTGGAATTGGATATGAGGTGTGTGGTTGGAGCTGTGAGTAATGGAACGCAAGCCACCCATGGTCCGTCTGTAGACACAGAGTATGCAGCTCATACTGAACTCTTCGGTTATTTACGCACTCGTGTATCACATCTGCATCGCTTTATCCAGGCTCAGTGCTACTCCAAGGTTTGCAAACACAGCCCTTCCTTTGAACTCACTTGACGATACACAGCTTGAACAGTTAGGTAGTTTAATGTATATGCTGTGCGGTACATGCTGGAAAATACCATTAGTTTAGCAGCGCCAAAGCCCCATCAGCTTTATTAATTAGAGAACTTGTAGCGCCGTCGGAACGCTCGACTACTAAAACAGCTGGGTTTTAGACATCTGCCTTCTCTCGTTGTTGACGTTGTTATGTTAGCGAGTTGTTGCCAATTAAGGTGACGAACATATGCTAGCCTTCCGTCTCCGACAGTAGACTTTCGAGAGGACCGGTCTTAGTTGGTGCAGATTTTGAAGTATTGGTAATAAAACGTAAAACCACTTCTTGCTAAATGCAGTATCCCTTATAAAATGATTGACTTGTTTTAACGGCTGCGAGCACCTGGCCACTCCTACACAAGGCTATCTTCCCGCGTCTTATCGAAGGTGTAGTGCTAGGCTGGAAGGGACCGGGTACGTGTGTGCCTTTCACTTGATGAGAACATTTAAATTTTCAGGTTTCTCCTTTAAGTACCGTTGGATTAGTAATTTTCCATAACTGCAAACCACAGGCTCGCATCTCCAAAGATTTTGCCAACAACAGAAGCAACCGTAACAACTGTATACATACACGTTTATCTTTATCTCTTGTGTTAAGAGCATTATAAGTGTCGGAAAATTTGTGAAAGGCGTACAGAACCTTGTCACTCCCATTTTCCAACACGCGTACCTTCCACTTGTCTTCATATACATTTTTACTGAACTAATTTCAAAAACATGAACTATCAAGATATATTGCAAACTTAATCCCAGATTGGGATTCCGTGCATCCATTGGTGTGACAAGGTCACTGACACAGAACTGGTCCGCAGCGGCGCTACATTTGGAAAGAATGGCGGGCTACTATCGCGGAACCTAAGGTGGCCTAGGCATAACCGCCGTATGGATGCAATCAGTAAACCAACACAATTGCTGTGTTGTAAACGAAGTACTGGGAAGAGGAACGTAAGCAAAACGGAGCTGTGCTACGCTTTAATGGAAAACGGGAGTTTATAACGTACAAACAGTGAACTCTCAGGATGCAAAGCGATGGCAGTGGATCGCCATTAATGGAGTGATCACATCAAGGGTACATTTTCAACTCGTAGATGCCCGTAGGAATGTAAGAAAGCAGAGTTGCAAAGAGATCACTTTTCAGTAACTCACATTAGGCAAATACGTTTACTAGGATGACTGGGATGCGCATATTCTAATGGAAGCTGAAACGAAAGTAGGAGAGAAGCTGAATTTATTCGGAAGGAAGTTCAATTGATCGGGCCAATTGGTAAAGCCTGTGTTATTGTAGAGCCTGTGTTATCAATGAAGGCTGACCTTATTTGAACACACTTGACAACGTTCGCTGACCAATTCGCGAAACAAATTGGGTCAGATGAGAACTGATGCCACCTTTGGTCTCATCAGTGTTCCATGCGGATGGATCCTTATCACGGCCACAGCAGCGTGAGAAATTGCAGTAAAATTCTCTGCTTGCAAGGCACTGGTTGCATTAAGTTTATCGTTATCCATTCCTCCAGCTTAAGGAGGCGTTTCTTAATCCCCTTAGGATATCGTTTTTACACGATATATAAAACGTTGAAACCACCATCGGTCAGAATTTCGTGTCCATTTTGAACCAGATGTTCAAGGATGGAACTTCTGGCACTTCCGGCAGTGCCTTTTCATAGAGACATGGGACAGTGCGCAACTATCCTTGTTGTCCGGCGACTGGTCGTATGTCCGAGGTACTTAACACCATAGGTTTAATTAAATGGATATAACATGTACGATTCGGACTTGGTCGGTAATCTGTATTTAAAGCGTTGAATAATAAATAGAGTGGTTTCAGCAAGAACGTGTGTATTTACAGCTGGGTATGTTCTAGTCAATGCAGCGGAAAGTATTCTATACTGTAGGTCGAAAACTCTGTCACCCTTAAACGGAATCGTAAAAACGCTTCATTTGTTGGAACTGCGCTGACATGTACACTGCTTTCGTTCGGTATCATAAGATCTGATTGTCAAGTCAGGAAACAAATGACATGCTACGCAGGTGTAAGCTGATGCTCGGCATGCCCCTGGTGTTGTAACAACTGCGAGCATGTACGACTTAACAAAGACGGCCTGACCTCATATTAGAGTGTCTCGTTGTGGTCACGGTGGAAGGGGCGATTGGTATGTTGAATAAGTAAATGTCAGCACGTGGCAAATGCGCGTCTTCTGATATTATTTCCTAACTAAAGCAACAGCTGCGGCCGGACTAATGCTTAGTTCTTGCATGCACATGTTTGTGAGTTTATATCGCTTCATCTTGGTAGCATTTCCTGTTTGACATCTCTAGTCTAGCCGTGCTTGTGCAATTTTTGACAAGGTGTCTATAAGCCTAAAATGGCCATCTCGAATAGAAGCCACAGAGACTGATAAAGCAAAACTCAAAGAACCATTCCATCTAGTGTGGAACGGCCTACGATAGATCCCCCGCCTTGAGCATGTCTAGTAGGCAACATTCTTCTACTAGGAGGGAATGGTGTACACGTCGAAGAAGTTTGGGTTAGATTCAATGAACTCGTGCTCCATTACACTCGCCTTTCGGTAATACTCCGATGGGTATTTACTAGCTAAAGTGTGTGGATGTGTCTGTGAATAGTGACCTGGAATCCACTTGCAGTCCATCTGTAGGCGCAAGTATCTAGTGGTTATTTGCAGCTACGGTGACAAACTACATCGAAAAATGATGCCGTTAGCAATCACATAGTTTGCAGTATCCGAATCTGAAGTTGCATGTCACTACGGCCTCCATATGACAGCAACAATACACATACGCCCATAGATGGACCATAGGTGGCTTGTGCTGCACCAACTAACTCTCCATCCAGACATACCATATACAGTGTAAACCAGAAGCCATATGACTAGTACCCATGCAGATGTGGCCATGTTATATCAACGTAGTGGACCCACACTACTTCGACGCGTACATAAGCGGTATCACTGTCTATACAGTTTTGGAATCATGCGTACCAGACGTGAATAAGGCGGTGGACGGGCGTTAGTCCTTTCCACACTGGATGGCACCACTCTTTGAGCCCACCACGGCCATAAGCGCCGTGCACACGCCTCTAACAATGGCTATCAGTTTCCTGGAACCAGTAATAGAAGAGAAGGTTGTCACACAGATTGGCAACTTGTCAACAATCACATCAATCGCAGCCACTTTGGGGATATCAATCAAAACCACCCATGAAATGGCAGAAACTCAACACGCTGGCACATGTATAGACCAAATACCCTGGTAATGTGGCACGCGTTCCATATCAACTGCATTATTGGCCTGGGCTAACAAATGGAATTAACCCGGAAGCAGCCTACTTACCAGACACAACACTGTTGAGGATTGTGTCTTTGGCGTTGAACGCGTGCGGCGACGCTGGGGGCTTGGCTCAGGTATTCGTGACCGCAAGTGCTATGGCCCCATGCACAAGCATCGATATGCAGGACTCCATTGGCGCCTGTCGCTGCCTGAAAAGATATTTCCCTTAATTATTCTGCAATACTTATCCGAGTAATTGCGCAAACGCATTCTCGATGTATACGAGGCAATGTCTACGGCATACAGCAATTGATGCCCAACACATTGAGCGAAGAGTAATTCGTTATGAACTCACATTGATCATGTTCTGCTTAACTAGCTTCAGGTTTCTCTACTTCCGCTGCCCTGCACCAAGTTAAGAACCTAGTAGCTACTTGAGTATCCTCCACGAAACCATACGGTGAACAGGTGCAAGCCACCGCAATTACCGCAGTTGAATAATGCAGTCTATTGCATACATTCCATTACAGCGTAGAAATTCTTTGTCTGCGCCTTCATCACATCAACGGATGCGCCGAATCCGAAGCAGGCTTTTTTTTTAAAGGAGTTCTAGTTGTCTGATAACTTTCAAGTACAGACTCCAGGATTCACTTCCGTAAAGAAGAACAGTCATAACCATCGACTGGCCCACCATCAGCATCGGATCATTAAAATGGTAGCGGTTCATTCACACACGGTTATGCATCTTTCCGTATGCAGTAGCCGGCTTCGATACGTGAATGAGCAGATTGCTGATTGTCTGCAGTCGGTAGAAAGTTCTCTCCCTAGAGAGCAAGATTTGGAGGTAGCTTTCACATTGTCAGTAATAGTTTGGATTTATCGCAAACCCACGGCTCCCATTGTTTGAAAACACAAACACTTGCTTTTATTGATTGTGAATCCGAAGTTGTTTGTCGCCGTAGTGAGAGCCGAAATAATGTGCTACAAGTCATCCGCACTATGCACAAACAAAGCGTAGTGGTCAGCAAACAGCACTATACTGATGGTTGTCTCACGCATATGGAATCGCGCCCGTAACGTCTGATGTTCCGTATCCCTCCATCAGTACGGCGCTCCAAACGGACACTAGTTACAAGCATTAACTGGATAAAACAGCGAAGCATTTGGGCAAATACTAAACAAAATAATGGATAGGACACAACATTGCTTCCACCAGAGAAAATGACAATTTCCTCCGACAACTTGTCAACACAGCCTCTCCTCTCCCAATTACCCATGCGCAGGCATGCAATCATAATTAAAAATTACTCGTATAACCAAACTTACCCCAACACTAGCTACAATTCCTAGCTGTTCACCGTGTCATGTGCGTGGGTGAAGTCCACAAACAGCGAGCGCAATGGCTGGTGTCTCTCTGCATTTCTCCTGTGACTGGCGAAACGCATACACCATATCTACAGTGTTCCGGCTGGAATGGAATTTTCTACCCTCTTCCGCCACTTCCGGTTTAAAGGCCTGTGTGACGAGACGGATAAGCAGTGTAAGAATTCCTTATGCTGGCGACCTTCGGCGTAGCAGTTGGTTTGGTTGGCCCTCCATGTGCGCCATATATGCTAGATGCAACAGAGATTTTCAGCACATCTTTGTAGAAGTGTGCACAACTGCCACGTTCTCGGAGTCATCAGTTTCATCCATATGAACAGCCTTGACTGTATACTTTGCTGAAGTCAGGGCGACACTAATCGCATTGTTGTCATCAAACGAGTTTGGCCACTCACAGTTTGCGCCTTCGATGTGATCCTCGGCCGCGGCCTCCGGCTGTGTACGGATGACGAAACACAAGTCAACAACTGAGGCGATGTGTTCGACATCACCAATGCGGCTGGCCATCGTCATTTTCAGTTACGTCCCCTTCCTAATACACTCAAACTTGGCTAAGGCCACCACACAAGGGGCCAACAAAATCTGCTCACCTTGGACAGGTGGTCGCCGAGGACTTGTTAAGGCATAGGGATGTTATAAAAGCAAACATTGGGGATGCGTTTGTCTAGTCGCCATAGACAAGTGATGGCATTAGACATGTGGCCGCCATAGCAGGTTGGATTGCAGTAGCTAGAGAACGAGCATATATTTTCATCCGTTAATGGTAGGTGAGCAATATATAGATTTACGAAAATATTTGCACATAGTTGGTCTTCATTGAAGTATTATCAGTGCAAAACACAGTTACACGTGTCATGCATACTTAACGCATGACACATTGGCGTATGATGAAAAGGGAGAGCTAAAGAGCGTGCACACTAGGTCCAAGTAGATGAATTATTTTCATTTTTAATTTGACCTATTGGAAACAACGTGACGTTGAGCAAATCACTTAGGAATATACAAGCCACTTTGGACGTTTTGCAAATAACAATGGACATTTAGCAAAACAAATTGGACCTTTTACAATCCGAATTGGACACGTCGTGTTCTAAGCAGAAAATCGGCAATATAGTAACATGAAATGAGAAAATGTGATTAGACAATGTCCAGAGTACATTGAAGTCATGCTAGTGCAATCGAATTGTATAAGCAGTGGGTGCAACTTCAAACAGTTCACTTGATTCTGAATCTCGATCAAAGTTAATGACTTCATTTCCCCTACATCCCCATCCGCCTTCGCGTAGCCCATGTGCCTGTGAATTTACACATGGATATATATAGCTGTGTGACCAATAAAAAGTTAGACTCACGAATGGAATAGTCTGTTATGACGTGATAAAATCTTAGCCAGCAGTAGCTAAGTAAGACAACGGACAAAATGCTCGAGATGCGAAGCGATCAGAGGAAACACGAGAAGCAAAATTAGGAGGCGTATGATCCGTAAGGATGGTAAATGCACGTATTTTAATGAGTTATTTGATCGGCGTTGGATATGTTCAGTATTATCGGCTTGTAGGACAAATATTATCTCAAGGTAAATGGGTGTAGGTGACAGATGATTCAGATGAGCAGACAATAATGCAACCGCAAACGTGTTGTTGGGACCGTCTATCTAACGGACATCTACACATTTGGATATGAATCTACAGTAGTAGTTGGCTATGCCCAGAAATCGACGTTGGTTTCTGACAGATGGTGGCATGAGGCAGTCTAGCATCATTTGGGTCTCATCCGTAAGAGGTTTGATGCTAACACTGTCGATCCAGTGACCCAGAACCTCACTGATGGGCTCACCATATGTGTCATAGTTTTAAAGTCAGTCAGGCCAATCTGCATCAGCTGTTTTAACTCGCCTGTTAGCGATTTCTCGATGTATTCGGTCCCACTACAACCTGTCGCATGACAATCGAAGCGGCTCGTGTCAGCTAGAACTGTAGCACTTTTCTAGCATATTATCTTTATTCATTAAAATTTCTCCTGTTCGTTTATCCGGTCCGGGCGCGCCTTGATTTTGAATATATATGATGAGATGCAGAAGAAAGCCCTCACGTATGCGGAGAAGAATCGGCAGGTGCAGAAACGGAAGGCGCCGATGGAGTGTACTCCATCGAGGTTGAGCGCAGGGTGTTGTAGCATATGCAGTCGCGATTGCCTAAGTCAGGCAGACCTAGTGAGTTCCGGGCGAGGCCATTCGAAACCCGCACCGAAGCGACGACGGGTCCTGTTGAGAATGTCAGCAGACCGGGCACAGCGTTTGTAGGTACGCTGCATGCGCTTCCATTCAAATTACTAACCGCGTGCTTGGGTGCTGGGATTCTTCATTCCAGTTGATTGGTTTGTCATATTGGCTAAATGCTTACTTCCTTACCTCATTTAATGTCTGTGTGTATAATATTGCATCCGCTTGTGAACCTCGGTTAAAAGAAGCCTGGTAAACTGTTTATTTCCTCTCCTTTGTTGCATATACTTTCATGAGCTCTTTTTTTGCTATCATGGAGGTACCGCATATTTGTCGGCAACCCATTTATCACATATGACAGTTTAGCGAAGAGTTATGTCGGCGTATCCGTGTGCTCTATGCGATTTATTTTCTGTGATACTGTTAATTCAAGTGGCTGGTTGTTGCTTGACATCCCCGGTGTGGCTGCGGTTGAAGTGATTGTTGAGAAGGTGCTTACCTGTCTAACAGCCTCTAGTTA
Organism: Dicrocoelium dendriticum; assembly: GCA_944474145.2. Lineage (NCBI taxonomy): Eukaryota > Metazoa > Platyhelminthes > Trematoda > Plagiorchiida > Dicrocoeliidae > Dicrocoelium > Dicrocoelium dendriticum. The sequence goes on along the minus strand of OX104068.1, from coordinate 74,011,421 downwards.
GATTACTGGCTACAGGAGACTATGAATCGTTAATGGAATCGACGGGATGCGCGGTACTCGTAGCCGTGTTAGGCTCAAAGTTCGGTTCTATACACTCAGTAGTGAGCGCACTATGACCCAGCCACGGCCTTGTGTTCTTGTGATACGTATGATTTCCAAAGAAGGTAGACAGGAATGATTTTGCTGTGCATGTTGAAGTAGTATGGGTCGACTCTGTTGATGTAACGTGGCACATAATCCACATGCCTCTCGGTGTTATTTCTTTGTATAGGATTTGTGGATGGCGCATTTATTTGTGCAGTGCAACTCATCGATGGTCCCTTTATAGTGGTAGGGGACCTAAGGCTATCCACTTGGAAGTCGTAGTCTCATGCATATTTGGAGTTGGATGCCGCTGACTATATATATATATATCGACAGTAGAACTATCAAAAGTTTGCTAAGGATTGTGGTATCTAGGTCTTCACAGATCGTTGATACCCTGCTCCCAAAGTTGTGCTGTTGGTTCTTCTCCTGCACTCCTACTCGTGGCGACCGCTAAGTGCAAAATGGGTTTCGCTCTTGTTCAAGAAAGAGACTGGAAGCCTACAACTCCTCGTGAGTTGATACACTGTCTCATGGCTTGCGGCGCGCTGCCTTTCGCGTGTACATTTTGTGGAATGTTTTGGCTGAGCTCCCGGGAGGCTCACCTGTTCAGGTGTGGATGGCAAAATCCAAACATAAACCACAGTACTACTGGTAATATAATAGTGCACTGGCTGTTGCGCAGCGGTGCGTGAGCAAAAAAGTCACCATATCGACGTGTAAAGTTTATCCGTCGCAAGTTGAATAACGCCTCCTCAAACATCCCAAATTCAAAACAAGCTTGCATTGTAACTGGTAACAAACTCACTGGTTAGTCTTTGTGGGCTCGATTACAAATTAAAGGCAGTCAGAGGTTAACGGTAGGTACACACAAAAAAGCAGCAGGTTGTCACAATTGATGAGGTGTGCATCGCTAAGAAAAGTGGTATATATTTGGCAACCCCATGTAGATGGCGATATCAGACCAAGTTCATTTGGCATGTGTTATCGTCGATACAAAAGTAAAAACGAGTGCAAACCTAGTTAGTAATAGGCTGAATGTGTAGACCTGACGTAAACGGTGGACACGTGTGTGGGCGTATGGAGGATTGAACAGTTATTAAGGTAAGCACATGCGAAAAGTTAAGATACCTTGATCAAGCCATCCGTCAAGCTACGGCAACCGAATCGTAGAAGCAGTGAGTGTCAATGCGAACCGTTCTCCTGATTTGAAGTCGCGTTCAAAGATGCTGAATGCATTTCCCCCACTTCCCATCCACCTTCGAGTAGTATATATGCCTGTGACTTTACACGTAGACATATGTAGCGGTGTGATTATTAAGAAATCAGGCTCCCCCATTGCATAGTCTGTGATGACGTAAACAAATGTTACCTAGGTGTAGAGGGTCACTTTGAGGCACCCGTTTTGTGAATAAATTATGACGCGCAATTCCAATTTCGACCGTTATTCCTACTGAAGTGGATCTTGGCCAATTGGATCACTGGGACCGTACCTGACGAAGCATGTAAATGGCGACCCAGTAGTCCACCGTACCTCTACGGGTCTTCGCGTACTTTGTGTGGATGTGTGGACGAAACCATGAAGTTGCTTGACTACTGGAGGAGCGTACGCTATCGTAACACTGCCCAATCCCCTAGCTTTACTGGTCTACTGCTGTTTTGTTATCGAGGACAGGGGGATGAGGCGACTAGACGACGTTCAAACCGCAGTGTATTCACGCGAATACAACAAAACGCTGTAGACAATGGACGAATTTCAAGCATTCCTCTAGATCATGGACCTTGTTGACCTTGACAAAAGCCGGTGACCCGGATTCCACTGTCTATCTATAGACTTTCGCATATTCCATGTAGTTTGTGGGCGCATAAATGTAACTAATGGAATTGTAGCAAAGTCTAGACTATTATAACTCCAGCAAACCCAATCTAGGTTCACTATCCTACTGCAGCAGTTGGTAATTAAGGACAGTGCATAAAAATTAATTAGGCAATATTTAGGCCACGCTGCGTTTATGCGAATGTAACAGAAAGGTTCAAACGGTAGGCGATTGCCATTCGTTGGTCATTTTGGTCGTTTTGGGCAGCACAAGCCTAATAAAGCTATGCACGTTTTGCTGGAGTCATGAGAGCCTACACTGTTCAAAAATTCTTGAGGCTACATATGTTCACCCACACATCCACACAAAATACGCGAAGACCCGTAGAGGTACGGTGGACTACTGGGTCGCCATTTACATGCTTCGTCAGGTACGGTCCCAGTGATCCAATTGGCCAAGATCCACTTCAGTAGGAATAACGGTCGAAATTGGAATTGCGCGTCATAATTTATTCACAAAACGGGTGCCTCAAAGTGACCCTCTACACCTAGGTAACATTTGTTTACGTCATCACAGACTATGCAATGGGGGAGCCTGATTTCTTAATAATCACACCGCTACATATGTCTACGTGTAAAGTCACAGGCATATATACTACTCGAAGGTGGATGGGAAGTGGGGGAAATGCATTCAGCATCTTTGAACGCGACTTCAAATCAGGAGAACGGTTCGCATTGACACTCACTGCTTATACGATTCGGTTGCCGTAGCTTGACGGATGGCTTGATCAAGGTATCTTAACTTTTCGCATGTGCTTACCTTAATAACTGTTCAATCCTCCATACGCCCACACACGTGTCCACCGTTTACGTCAGGTCTACACATTCAGCCTATTACTAACTAGGTTTGCACTCGTTTTTACTTTTGTATCGACGATAACACATGCCAAATGAACTTGGTCTGATATCGCCATCTACATGGGGTTGCCAAATATATACCACTTTTCTTAGCGATGCACACCTCATCAATTGTGACAACTAGCTGACTTAGATGTGTGTGCCTACCGTTAACCTCTAAATGTCTTTACTTTGTAATTGGGCCCACAATGACTAGCCAGTGACTTTGTTACTAGTTACAATACAAGCTTGTTTTGATTTTGAGATGTATGAGGAGGCGTTATTCAACTTGCGACGGATAAACATTGCACGTTGATATAGTGACTTTTTGCTCACCCACCGCTGCGCAACAGCCAGTGCATTATTACAATACCAGTATTCCTGTAGTTTATATTTGGATTTTGGCATTCACACCTGAACAGGGGAGCCTCCCGGGAGGTCAGACAAAAAATTCCACAATATGTACACGCGAAAGGCAGCGCGCCGCACGCCAGGAGTCAGTGGATCAGCCCACGAGGAGTTGTATGTATCCAGTCTCTTTCTTGAACAAGAGCGAAACCCATTTTACACTTTGCGGTCGTCACGAATAGGAGTGCAGGAGAGGAACCAACAGCACAACTTTGGGAGTAGGGTATCAACGATCTGTGAAGACCTAGATACCACAATCCTTAGCAAACTTTTGATAGTTCTACTGTCGATATATATATATATAGTCAGCGGCATCCAACTCCAAATATGCATGAGACTACGACTTCCAAGTGGATAGCCTTAGGTCCCCTACCACTATAAAGGGACCATCGATGAGTTGCACTGCACAAATAAATGCGCCATCCACAAATCCTATACAAAGAAATAACACCGAGAGGCATGTGGATTATGTGCCACGTTACATCAACAGAGTCGACCCATACTACTTCAACATGCACAGCAAAATCATTCCTGTCTACCTTCTTTGGAAATCATACGTATCACAAGAACACAAGGCCGTGGCTGGGTCATAGTGCGCTCACTACTGAGTGTATAGAACCGAACTTTGAGCCTAACACGGCTACGAGTACCGCGCATCCCGTCGATTCCATTAACGATTCATAGTCTCCTGTAGCCAGTAATCTAACTAGAGGCTGTTAGACAGGTAAGCACCTTCTCAACAATCACTTCAACCGCAGCCACACCCGGGATGTCAAGCAACAACCAGCCACTTGAATTAACAGTATCACAGAAAATAAATCGCATAGAGCACACGGATACGCCGACATAACTCTTCGCTAAACTGTCATATGTGATAAATGTGTTGCCGACAAATATGCGGTACCTCCATGATAGCAAAAAAAGAGCTCATGAAAGTATATGCAACAAAGGAGAGGAAATAAACAGTTTACCAGGCTTCTTTTAACCGAGGTTCACAAGCGGATGCAATATTATACACACAGACATTAAATGAGGTAAGGAAGTAAGCATTTAGCCAATATGACAAACCAATCAACTGGAATGAAGAATCCCAGCACCCAAGCACGCGGTTAGTAATTTGAATGGAAGCGCATGCAGCGTACCTACAAACGCTGTGCCCGGTCTGCTGACATTCTCAACAGGACCCGTCGTCGCTTCGATGCGGGTTTCGAATGGCCTCGCCCGGAAATCACTAGGTCTGCCTGACTTAGGCAATCGCGACTGCATATGCTACAACACCCTGCGCTCAACCTCGATGGAGTACACCCCATCGGCGCCTTCCGTTTCTGCACCTGCCGATTCTTCTCCGCATACGTGAGGGCTTTCTTCTGCATCTCATCATATATATTCAAAATCAAGGCGCGCCCGGACCGGATAAACGAACAGGAGAAATTTTAATGAATAAAGATAATATGCTAGAAAAGTGCTACAGTTCTAGCTGACACGAGCCGCTTCGATTGTCATGCGACAGGTTGTAGTGGGACCGAATACATCGAGAAATCGCTAACAGGCGAGTTAAAACAGCTGATGCAGATTGGCCTGACTGACTTTAAAACTATGACGCATATGGTGAGCCCATCAGTGAGGTTCTGGGTCACTGGATCGACAGTGATATCATCAAAACTCTTACGGATGAGACCCAAATGATGCTAGACTGCCTCATGCCACCATCTGTCAGAAACCAACGTCGATTTCTGGGCATAGCCAATTACTACTGTAGATTCATATCCAAATGTGTAGATGTCCGTTAGATAGACGGTCCCAACAACACGTTTGCGGTTGCATTATTGTCTGCTCATCTGAATCATCTGTCACCTACACCCATTTACCTTGAGATAATATTTGTCCTACAAGCCGATAATACTGAACATATCCAACGCCGATCAAATAACTCATTAAAATACGTGCATTTACCATCCTTACGGATCATACGCCTCCTAATTTTGCTTCTCGTGTTTCCTCTGATCGCTTCGCATCTCGAGTAATTTGTCAGTTTTCTTACTTATCACAGTTCGCTGCAGACGTTTGACACATTTTTGCAGCAGTTTTCTTGTCGACTCATTGGTGTTCATGAGGTTTCGCAGCAAGCAATCCAGCTAGAAAACATCGCTGCCCATCAAGAAACAGATGCTGGGTTTGAGCGGTTGAAATCAAATCCTTCTATTAAACTTTCCCTAATGCCTGTTCTGAACTCGGACTTTAAATTTATATGATAGATCCACCGGAATGCTTCGACCATCCGTTCTGTAACAATATCGCTGAGCTTTTCTGAATACGTGTGTGGAACCTCGCATCTAAGCAGCCGCGATACCATCAAGCGGATTACGGATCGCTACATCTGACCCAATATGCACTTTAAATATCCAGCAGTGCGAGAAACATTGTGTTACTTGCCAGAATAGCAAGATTTGTCTCCACACCATTACTGTTCCTGGAACCTATTCTCTGCCCAACGCTGGATTAAGCATGTCCATATCGACATCGTTGGACTTCTATCGGCACACAACAATTTTCTTTACATGTTGTCATGTGTCCATTGCCTCACACTTTGGCCACACCGCGTGCTGCTGCGAGAAGCCTCTGCCAAGACCGTGGCAGGAACTTCACCGAAACTTGGATATCTGTGTTTGGTACCTCGCCACTATCACTGCGGTTGGTCAACCCGGATTTAACGCTGCACGGTTTCGCGACCTTAACCGCATGCTTAGCTCTTATTGTTTAAGCATGATAGCATATCATCCGGCTGCTAACAATTTAGTCGAGCATTTTCATGGCCAACTCAAAGCTGCACTCCTTGTGACGCAATAGAATATCCAGTGGTCGGAGCGCTCACCGATCATTCTGCTCGGTATCCGCAACACTGTGAAGGAAGATGTCGGATGTTGTGCCACGGCGTTCGCCTTCGGTAAAACAAGGAGACTTCCTATAGGATTTATAATAGATTCCAGGGTCACTGGCGAAGACGATCCTACTTCACGTGTTGCAGGACTAGAACAATACTTCAGCGCCATTCGTCCAACGCCACCGTGATTCACTTCTGGAAACCAGCAAATTCACCCCGACTTGTGCAAGTACCCCTTGGTTTTTATATGCATCGATGCGGTTCGCAACATTTGACACTGCCTTACGAAGGCCCTTACAATTTCATACCTCGCAAAGGGACGTATTTCATATTGGACAAAAATACTCCCAATGACTCTGTCAGTACGGATCATCTGAATCCAGCCTATTTCTAATTTTAGTTACCGCAACAGATTCCCGACACTGACAACTAACAAACTCTGTCACGGAGCACTCCACCCACCCAAGCGGCGTGCCTCTCCAGTGCGCACCCTCCTCTCCAACCAGCACTTTTCATAAACTCAGGCAAAAAATAGCGTACATGTTTTAAAACTACAGTTATTATTCCTTTTAAACAGGCTACTCACGTATGATGGCACATATCAAGCCTTCTTTTTGACTCAGGCTCTAGGGGTGCGGTAATTCTGTAGCTGCAACCAGTTTCCTCGCTATTGCATGAAAAGGACTATCCAGAGAAGTTCACAGCACGGCATTTGAAGGCGAAAGCCAGTACTAGGAAAGGATGGGTGTCCGACGTGCCTAAGAAAAAAGTGTTCATAACGCTACCATTCAAAGGCTACCAAAATGACACGGGATTCCGATACCGTTACCATCAACATAGGCAAAAGTTTTAGTGCGTTGCTGAGCTTATAGCTTTGACCCAAGGTAACTAGTTGCTGTTTACATCCAACCTGGACAAACCATACTCTCGAGTTACAGCCTCAGTTGTTTACCATTCACTCTTCCTGCGGTAGCGAGTACGTTGGTCGAACTGAACAAACATGTCCACAAGGATTTCAGGGAATATTTCACGAAACCTGGTCGTGAATGGTCAAACGCTGCCTGCCACTTCAAACGCCCGACAAATGTTTGGGTGATTCATATGTGAAAACCCTCGTGAATCATTTAGCATAAACAAGCAACAGAGCGTCGCCCGCCTGTTTCAATTCACTGACGCTCCCGCAATTAGGCGGTTGAGACCCAGTTTGTGTAAACAGACAGAGATTTTCGCCAGTCTCCCCCTGCGCTGGTGAAGCTGGTGGCCATATTACTCTAGATGGAGTGTCGGCCAGCTTCAGATGAACTTTGACCGTAGCCCACTTTGATGGAAAGATTGTCGGCCGGGTCGTATACATTGATCATACAACAAATCACCGATGCCTATGGTAACCAGTATCAATGATATGCGCACAAGAACCTGTGCAATTCTGTCTAAGTTAGTTGGGATGGCGTGTGACATATCTTCGCACTATCGGTAGCACACAATATACCACATAATGACGGGTAAACAACACGTAGTCTATCATTGCAGCGAGAACCCAATGTAATCACAGTTTATACAAATTATTGTTATTCGCGAGTGAACCTTCATAGAGCTGGAGACAATTTCAACCGCAAGAAAGGATGTACCCTACTCGGGATGGCTCTACATTGCTTTTAATGACAAACATCAGCGAACGTTAGTAAGAAAGATACCAGTGGTATTAAACGTGTTACATATCGAGTAGGTGCAAAGCACGTGTGTAGGTATTCCGTAACTTCTAAACCATTTGTTGACAGTTGTGCAACATCGCGCTGGTACACGCCTCTGCGAAAATATGCTCCAAGAACTGCATCTTCTATGTTGTCTTGCATAGTACGCCTTCTGGATTTCCTCGGATCATTTCGAAATGTCGACGATCCTGGATTGATTAACGAAAGCCTAAATGATACTCCAAATGCCTTTGAGTGGGTTCAGTTGCGGAGGGTACGGTGCCAATCGTGGAAGTCTTCCAGTGCTGTAAGCCTTCAGTTAGAAGATCCGCTCCAGATCTGTATGACGAGTTCGTCTCATCTATCCATACCGCTCGCCGTCCTTCTGTTCAAACTTTATCAACTTTTTTCTTTCTTAGTATTTCTTAGCCTTTTGCTATCCATCGTACTCATGGATTCCAGTACTGCAATTCATCTCTTCATTGTCATGATGCGACCGTCTAGGTAGTGAGCGATTGTGTTGACGCCCAAGTCCCCCTCGAACTCTGCCTTCAGTTGCAACCGAAGAGTTTCCAGGGTAAAAGCAGGATTCAATTCCTTTTTATTCCACCAAGTAATCCACGTGACTAGCTGACAAATACTTTCGAGGCGACACGCTACGATCTCTTGTATGCTCATTCAATTCCAATGTTCTAATCCAAATTTTACATATCCTCACAGTTATCAGTATCAGAGATACAATTCCCTTCTAGTCTTTGCCATCTTCAGGATAAGAGAGTTTACATCGGATGGATGACAGGCGTAGTTCTTTCTTCTTCCCATCGCGCGTAATGTGATGTAAATGTTAAAAATACCATATAAATAAAATTAAAGAAAAAAGCTTGGTAGGTGAACTATGAGAAAGATTATCGTCCGCATTGCCGGCTGTGTGCGGTTCCCATGCAGCTAAACTAGGGAAAGCATAAGTGCCAAATCCGCTGACCAGAGATGGACAGTCGGAACCGCATGGACGCTCCCACCTATAAGTCGGACGCGTGAAATCACCTGGACGTTTCGGAACTAAACTGATTCTCCCCGTATGTCAAGCGCGTGTGATGTCAGCCGTTTGGTTATCATGTTGCATTGTTCAAGCCATTGGGCGTAATGACCTCAAAAATTTGCAACGCTCACACATTCCACACATACACAGACGTACGTAAGGTCACTTACGAGAGGTCCACGGCTTACCCCTCAGTGGGATCTAGATTAAATTTAGATGGATATTCGATTAAATTTTCCGCATTACGGATAAAAACTGATGAGCAAAATTTAAACAGATTGCGTTAATGCTTGAATCAATCAAGCAATCGTATATTGACTGGTGCGGTGACGATTGATATTACCAGAAGCATGTGTCCTGCCACTTGCAATGCTACCGAAATCTGATTCTACTGAAGCGCCGTGTCATTAAGACAAGGGAGCGAAAGTTCGGTACGCAGTGCAGCTTGTTATGCTTGCCTGACCAAATGCTGAGATAACTTCTGTTGCAACTAGGGAGAGACGCTTGGTGCAATTCCCTGAAAACTTCATGGAAAAGCGACAGTGTACAAAGGCTTGATCAGGGTCAACGCAACTGTTCTAGAACGAGCGGAAATCTAGGATGGAACTACTCTACCTGTAACTTATAACTATGTCACCTACATGATTCCTAAGCTGGCCGGCTACAGGAGGAGGCAAAGTGGCGCCTCGACACCAAATGTGTCTGAAAGCAACACTATTAACAAACAGCTGGTGTTCCCCACGCAATTGCAACAGATGCTCGCCGTTGTCCCTACGGTTGGAGTTAAGCTCGTATCTACCACCTAGCTAAGCTTCTGAAGAAAGCAGGCGACCTTTATTTGCATTCATACCTCTTTTAATTATTCCGACATCTGAACTGGTTTCAAAGCGTAGTAGCGGGTTCAGTTCGTGCTATAATATGTCCTTAGCGGCATAAGAACTGCAATCGGTGGGAGGTTAAGCGGAAAACACTAAAATACAGCATTTAGTAATAGTTCGTGAATCAACTTTGGTTGATGTCGTCAAATCGGCTACACACAAACTGCTGTTCAGTGGAATTCAACCAAACAGTGATGAGTCAGCTTTGGAGCTGATTAGAATAGCCACTCCAGCTTGACCAAAGGCTGCCGCATCAGTCTCCGGATGCGTGCAACTAATATCGAGAGGAGAAGCAGGGTGCAGTGAAGTCAACAACTTCATGATAGTCATTCATCCTAGTTGCAGCTACACTGCATACGTCAATACTCAGCGTGTCAAACGTGCGTGTGTGTACAGTCCGTTGCTCTATTTCTTTTAGAGTGCTAAAGTTGAAAACCGCAGGGAAACGGCGCAGTCTAGCGCTGCATGGGACTATTGCTGATACGTATTCAGTGGTTGGTACCAGATGGCAGCTGCAGATGTTTCGACCCCAGTTGTATAATGCCTGCTATCAATAAAGCTAGAAACTATACAAGAAATATTAGTAATAGGGGTTGGGTGACGGGCAAGAGATACAGACACGTTTTCGCTTATCCGCCCTGCGATATGCAGCAGATAAGCCGACCCTTGATAACCTGCGTTACGGCAGATGCAGGATGTAATTAATTTTTGAGGAAATTGTCATGGCTGTATGTGAAATGAGATACAACCAGGACGCCCAGACCTTGACAGGAGGACGGCTAGAGTCCTCAAGCAAAGCCTTTGGCTAAAACGTCTGTTCACAAAAGAGGGTAGGTAACAATGATATAGTTTTACAGAAGTGGAGACATAGAAGTGGAGACCATCCCATTTCTAACCTTTAAACTGGAGGATAAGGGGACCGCGTTTGTCTAACTGTAACCATTGACCAACCTGGCAAGAGCAGCTTTCAAATGGCCGGGACACCACGCAGAATAGCTACCTTGGTCAAAGTGGTAGGCAAACAGTCGCACCACGTTAAGATTCAGTCACATTGCGACGGGCGGTACAGAAGTGGCTATTCTTTCTTTTAATTTGCTCACGAAGTACATCAACACCAACTGCACCCATGTAGGCTCCAATTCTCGCATACAATTCCCACATACACAGCAATTATTCCGCCGCCTATCAGCTTTAAAAATGCTCAAACAGAAAATTCATATAATTTGCTGACTTAGTTTTAGACCTACCATTCTGCGTGAGGTGCCATGCAACTGTTATTTCACCCGGCATAAATCACTGTTTATTGTTCATTTTAAATGACCTGGTGGTGGAATCAGCGCGCGAAGGATGACTGTCCCCCAACCATTTGGCTAAGTTTGCCATTTTTATAACCACATATTATCCGACCATACGAGTGATCAAATGTACACTCGTATGTCATCCACGATGACTTCTGTGTCGAGCATCGACTCACATTTTCTGTTAAGTGATTTAAGCGCGCATGTTGAGCATGACTCATCAGTGTAGGCAGATGTTCTCGGTCCGCATGGCATTGGTTTAGCGAACGCGAACGGCGACAGCCTGCTTGCACTGTGTGTCACTCACGTCTTGTCGATCACGAACAATCAGTTTGCACGGTGTGCGAATGATATAGCAATTTGGATGCACATACGAAGGGGTCATGCTCACCTGGTCGACTCTATTATCATAAGTCAGTGTAATATGCCTGAAGTGCGCATGAAACGTGTACAGCCTGGAGCTGCGTGTGGAAATGCAGACAAATTAGTCTAGACCGGACTATACATATACATGTCCGAGAAGTACATGTTGTGTAGTTGTCCGGAAACGGAGGCTGAGCTTTAACATTGTTTCATTCGATACTATGGAGAACCGTATTGCGCTGAAGAAGGTAATTGCTACATACCTGTGGGATGTGGAATGCATAGATACAGTGGAGGATCTGTAGCACCAAATTCGCGATCTGGTGACAGCTGTTGCCGCGGAGACCATCGGACGTGCAAACTGTAAGCGGCCCGACTGGCTTGATGCGAACAATGTGAAGATCAGCGCACTGGTGTGTGAGGAGTATGCAGCATTTGCTACACACTTGGCAGATCCCAGTGACTTTGGGAAAAAGAGCAATCTTCGAAAAATTCAACGACGACTGACTCGAGTGTTCATTCGCATTAAAAATGCATGGTGAACGGCGAAGTCAAAGCAGATGAAATGTTACGCAGGTCACCTCCAAGGAAAGGAATTCCTTGGCATGTAGTAGGCGGCTTATGGATCGAGGTTGGATCGGCTGAGGACGCTGACCGGTGGTAGCTCAGGCACTGCCTGCACACAGACTGTACATATAACCTCGAGGCAGATGAATCACTATGGCTGCCTCTTGAACTACGGTACAGAGATTGACGGGCTTACATTGAACGGATTGAAGCGGCAAGAGGAAGCTGAAACTGCTGAGCGCGCTGATACTGGGTGAGCTGCAGAGAGCACTTGCTCACCTACGAATCGATAAGTATACCGTGCCGACGGGAGCCTGCCAGAATTATTAAAACGCGGCGGACTCGCGTTGGTGAGTGTGCTGCTCCAGTTGGGGCTACGCATTTAGAATGAGCAGGAGGTGCCTCCTAAGTTGAAGGAGGCGCTTATGTTTTCACTCTACAAGAGTAAAGGAAGCAAAAATTGTGCTACGAAAGATCTTTCTATCAACCTGCGTAATTGTGTGGAGTAACTGCCGACCTCATCGGTTGGTATTCTCCCGTATTTAACACCACTATCCATCTTTGGGCTCCTAGATACAGAACCGAACGCTCAGGGTCTATTTATAAACTGGCTGAAATGAAAGATCTCCAAGTTCCGGGTCATATGATGTCAACGGGACGAGGTTGCGCACAGGAAGGACGGACACTGAAGTTTCACTACTGGGCATGTCGATGATCCGGAAAGACAGGCTCATAAAAGGAGTAGGGGTAATTCTGTATTACCGAGGTGACATAGACTGCGAAGCCGTGGCGGATTCAGACTCGCAGTTCCCTGACTGCCTTTGGTGCTGCCTGCAGTTAAAAGGCAGGGACTTTTGCCTTATTGTCTTGGTGTACTTCCCCCTAACTGTACACCCGAAACCGACTATCAGCTTACAGCTTCTTCAAAAGTCAGTTTACAGGGAAAGTAAATTCACCTATTTATCATGGATAGTTTCTAAATACATTGTGAAGTAACTCCTTTTACGATCGGAGAACAATTCAAAGCCCATCTACGCGATCTCATAACCACTGTTCCTCCTTACAATCAGGTCACTTTGCCCAGTAGGTTCAGAACAGGTAACAGTCCAACTGTGATGGATCTTGTGCTTATCAACAAGATGCATATTATTGATGTGCTGGTTTAAGATTTCCGATCGGGTCGCCGTGATGACACAGAGATCATTTTTAACGCCGCCTGCTATGCGGAATATTGGAATGAGAACGATGAGACTGTGCGAACCATAACAAGCGACGATCAAGAAGCCCAGCTAGGCAGTGCTGAAACTTGGTCGTCCCTTGCCGAAGCACCTCCGGGAGGTTGCCTGGCTCAAGTTCGTCAACAAACTCAGACAGCTGATTGCAGAGGCTTCAGAGATAAGCGTTTGCAATAAGTGTAAATCAGTTTCTTTCGTTAGGAACAGAACTCAAAATTGGATGATAGTACGCAACGTAGCATGGCGAGTGTACAAAGAAGCTGCGGCACCAGGAACTTAGCACAACTACGTAGCCCAACGTAATCACTGCACTCGACTGCTAAACGAAGACAAAGCCGCATATTAGCGGAACATTGCGAAAACTCGCAGTGCTAACCACAAACTGCTGTACATGCACCTCAGTAGGCTACAAAATATGAGGCAAGGATTTCCTCAACTCAGGACGTCCAATGGCCTAACAAGAACGGCTGGAAAAGCAGCAAACGCACTGCGAATGCAAAATGTCTCCATCTTTCAGAGAGTTTTGCCACAAAGCAATCTTCCAACCATTATTGTCTCTCTGAAAGGACTAACTCACATCCCTTTTAGCGCGGAGGCTGTATTGCAAACGTTGACGACTCTACGCAAACACAGCTCGCCGGGTCTCGATACCTTTCGTCCAGAGGCAATGGAAGTAGCAACAAGCCTCCTGGAAGGATCTTTGTCTCCGTTTTTCTAGTGCTGCTTAGACCGGAATCAAATTCCCGCTATGTGGAACCTCGTAAATTTAACCTCGATTTATAAAGGTGGAATCAAAACTGAGCCCACCCATTAGCACCTGGCATCTCTACTTCCTATACTCTCCAAAGTCATGGAAGCCATAGTTGCCGATGCTCTGGTGTGCTATCTGGACAAGTATAATACCATCACGCCTGAGCAGCACGGTTTCCATCTACAGCCGTCATGCCTAACCAATTTACCAACCGCACACAGTAGCTGGACCGAGTCAGCCTTTGTTGGAAAAGCCGATGATGTGGTCTACATAGATTTTTCGAAAGCTTTCGCTCGTCTAGGCCATCGAATACTATTCCGCAAGCTCCAGCATTACGAGATCGACGATCCTGTTTTAAGTTGAATTACCAACTTTCTACTTCAACGGCATTTGCTGGTCAGAGTTCGAAGCTCTTCATCGGCCACTTTACAAGTCGAGTCTGGTGTACCGAATTGCTCAGTTCTATGTCCACGCTTGTTATTAGTGGTAATCAATGACGTCGTGCAGGGAATCGCTTCAATCTGCCTGAAGTTTGCCAAAGATATCAGAATTTAAAGCAAGATCCAGGCAAACGCTGGCCAACATGTGCTTCAGAGGAACTAGACATGGTATATCAATGGTCAACTCAAAACGTACTGCATTTCCACGTCAGTAAATGTAAGTTACTTTCCACCCGACATTTGAACAGTTATTCATACCGGCTCAGAACGACTTTACTGCAACAACCAACGCTAGAAGGTGGCATAGGTGACCTGGGTCAAGATGACTTGGGTTGTTTCATGCAATTCGAAAAGGCCTCAAAGAGTGGAAACCAACCTGTCGAGCTGTTGCGACAGCATTTGGACCAATAAACAACTCTATATTTTGACAAGTTCTCAGGGCGTATGTTCACCCCTATGTCGAATTCGCAAATCATGCCTAACATCCATAGATGAAATACGACTTTAATGCACTGGAGCGGCCACAACTTCGTTACTTAGAGTGCGTAATCTTTCATACCTGGGGAGGCTGCAACGATAGGGGACATGCAGCGGAAGCTATAGCAGACTACGAGACGACCTGACTAAAACGTTCTTGATTCTGAGAGACCCACCTCATATGTGCCGCCATTTACTGCAACTCAGCAGCATTACAAACCTGAGGAGCCAAGCATTGAAACTTGCAGAACGGTATACCGGTCTGGGGTGTCGCAGAAATGTTTTCTCATCCGTTTCCGTCACCCGTGGAATGCTGTCAAAAATCGGTTGCCACTGCACCGACACTAACAGTATGTAAAAGGCGGTTGAATGACGCACTCATCCACTTACACTTTCTACAGAGCTACGTCTCTATCCGTCACCTGGAGTTTACCATAGAATTTTTTGTTGTTAACTGCGGGTCTTGTGAATCTAAGTGAATTGCAGGGCTACAGGAGAGCCAACGGTAAGTACTTATTTTCATTTTTAAGGTACTAATTGATTTACGATTATTATTAGTAGTATGCCTATTAGTATTTTCATTATTGTTATTTCCCATGCCAACTATCTAAGGAGACTTGTCAAGCAACACTTCTTAACCCGTATAAATTTATTGTTCATTGTTCGTTTAATACAAGACGTCTGTAGATCCTGCAATAAGGCCATACCGACGTTTCACTTCTGCGTAACCGTCAACAGTTGCGCATAGGCTAAGGATAATGCGAGGGTCACCCCGTCCCTACGCAAGTTCGAACCCACTCCCACGGATACAAAGACAGGTTTGTGAACATTAAGGCTACTGGATGTAACAGCAATTTGTGGTTAACACAACCGAAGTCGCTGTGGTAGTCGAGGAACCATGCACGTTTGGATTTGTTTTTCTTTTCTGGTGACTACCACACGGAATATACTAGACAAGCCACCGCGGCTTGAGTGGATCTTGAACTTCTATACACAAACTAATATGAGCCATTCAGACAGGAATGTGCCAGCAATTTTGCAAGAATGTTTATCTCAACACTTTCAAACCCATCCAGGTGGATGCAAAAGTTCGATATTTGCTCGTCCGTTTCCTCGGTTTTGGCTCCATGGTAACAATCATCAAACCATCCGCGATTTATCCTTGCATTTGACACATTGTGGTAACTCAAACAAAGACTTAGCTAAGGAATCGGCACATTACTTGGGAACGACGGGAGACAACCTCTCAGCTCCGCCTGTTTGTCTGTGTTCAGCTCGGTTAGCTTCTTGTGCAGTGGTTCAACATCCACAGGAGGAACGTAGTCCAGAAACCACTAAAAGGGTGCAGAAGTTAAGTCAGAGAATGACTTCTGCTGTTGCAGCACAGGCTCTATTTGATTCTTCTACCTCCATGGCAGAACCTGTGCTTTGACGGGCGACTCCACTGAGTTGATTCATCATCCGCAAATCTAACTACAACTTTTGTTCCCAGAATTGTCTGGACATAGACATGCATGGGATAGTGCACTACATCCTTAGCGCGGACAGAAAGGAACTTCAGTAACGCAAATCTTTGTTGTTGAAAGCTATTCCCTTGAGCGTATTAAGCTACTTGAGATGAGATGAAGTAAGTTGATCAATACGGATAAAGTTGGTTTCTATCGGGCAGCAGAGATCATAACAGAAGTTCAGATAACTTGTCACTTGTTCGCAGCATTGTTGATGCATCTTCAATTCAAGAAACAGTTGATGATTTTTGAAAATTCGTCCTGAGTCAAAACATGTATGTAGGCCTGACTGTGGAATATTTGCGAGGTATAATTCTACTGTGTACAGGGAATGTAACTTCAGAGTTTGAGGGGACGGCATACAAGCAGATCGATGTAGTCGCTATCGGCAGCACTCTGGGACCGGTTTTGGCAGATATATTTCTCGACTTGATCGAAAGGCAAGTCGCTGCCAATATTGGTAAAGCAAAAGTATACAAAAGGTATGTGGATGGTATTCTGGTTTTCACCAACAGCAAACATTTTACTCGCCTGTTATCCACTGTAAATTCAATTCACCTCAACTTATCGGTCTCCCAAACAACGGAACAACACCAGTGACTGGCACTTTTAGATATTCTTGTTAAGAGACGGAACGGAGGTACATTACAGCTTAAGGTTTCCAGCAAGGCATCGTGGAGTTGGCAGTACCTGTACATTTCCAGTTTCGCCCCGGTCGCATATAAACGCGGTCTAGTAAAAATGCTTTTCTACAGCATCAGAGGAATTTGTTGTCCGGAATCGCTGGAAGCTTAATGAAAGTTTCTGCATACGAGTTCGTGTCTAATGGTTATCTTGAAATATTCATCCAAGTGCACAGCAGACTCCAAAAATACTTACAGTGCTAACGGCAGAGAGAAAAGCAGATTAGCTGTTTCTGCCTTCCAAGGGAGACCATGTGGAAAATGACATTGGACACAAGATCAGGATCAGCCTAACGCGCATGTTCACGACTGCCTAGTTGCGCCTCGTGCACACTATTCGGAAACTTGTCCTTCATGACCGTCAGAGCTACTTTTCGGCTTGTTCGCCTTCTCATGTGCATTATCAGTTCATCTGCAGTTGCAGTGAGGTTTACATACGCAGGACTAATCGTCGGTTGGCTAAATGGGCGGCTGAGCACTTGCCAAATTGGGTGAAACAAATGATGACGCAACAGACCTCAGCGCCCTCGAATGAACCGGATTCCTTCATCATCTCTCTCCAAGCGCCTCGTGAACAATGGTCACAAAGTGGACCCGAAATCTGCGTTCAAAGCACCATCACACAACGGGAACACTACAATATTGGCCATCAGTGAAGCGTTGCTAATTAGGGCCTATCAACCTGTGCTATGTGCAAAAAAATCTGGAGGCAATGAAATAAATTGCCTTGGTCTTTATTTTTACATTTTGGTTGGTGTGGCAATTTTCTTCCAAGTATATCTGTGTGTATATGTGTTTCTGATTGCATTGTCTATGCGACTGAGGAGAATAATAGAAATGTTGACATATCACATTCTATATCCATTTTCTACATTGAGCAAGTGGTTATAAGTGACCAATTGTTTAACGTGTTATGTTTCATCAGTGTCGAAAGACAAACTGGAGCCTGTGAAAGCAAACATTTTCAGTAGTCGAACTTTTTAAAGAACTGCACTGACTTTATTTTCAACCGTAACCTTTATTGCGAGTGGAATCTTTGTGGTTTGTCTTAATTTAAACAAAGTGGATAGCTTGGCTAAAGAAAGATATGAGCTTATAAGTAATGCCCGATTGCAGACAGAAATTATCTATAGATAATTGTCAACTACAGTGTTTCCTCTGATCTAGTGGGACACTTCACAAAATCCCGTAGCCCGATATAACGTCTACCGTGAACGTTGAATAACGCGTATCCAAAGATCCCGAAATCAAAACAAGTCGGATCACAAATACTACGGTACTATTAAAATATATACAGTTGATAATTGGGACGTACTTCAATGGTTCAATATCCCGGTGTATGCAAGTTGACAACAAGGTGTCAGTAAACATTAGGAGGGAACGTGTTGTCTACACCGGACAATCAAAGGAACAAGTCACCACACCTGAGTGCTACGAGTATTAAGAATAACGGCATTGACCAATCAATGGATGGTCCAATCACAGGGTAAGGGTTTAATGGCACGCATAAACATGGTGTTTGGACGAGCGACCAGTGAACGGGGGAGGGGGTGCGACACATGCTTCGGGATGAACGTGTCATGTTCGGCGAAGAGTAGGGTTGGAGATCCAAGGTTGTCGGTAGCCGCACACGCACGGAACCAGTGCCTGGGATTAGCATGCATACACAGCACACCTACAACGCTAACAATGGGAATGTAAGGAGGCGCACGTGAACGCTGGTCGATATCCATCAACGATCGGCCAAGGTCTGTAGACTAGACCACGAAAAAAGAGTAGAGTAATTTCATGGGCAGCTAATCACGTACACTCGAGTTGGAAGAAAGCTAGTGTCGAGTAGTTTGAAACACTTCTGAAATATGCACAGTGACTGGCTGATTTTCTTAATAACGGCAGCGGTAAAATCATCGCAAAATATGTTTGCTTCTGAGTTGGGACAACTGGGCGCTATTTAAATATTGACCAATAAATTTGAGCTAGACCAATGCAGATAACTTGGATTTTGTTTTAGGACCAAGTATTCGATAGGTTTTGGTGAGTTGCAGGAAACGTTTTCACTAATAGGCCTCAAGTGAAGGTGAGAAACGTGCTGACAATGCAGACACGATTTCGGAAGGTGTATGAACGATCAGCCGGAAAAACAATCTAACCAATTGCAACAACGGCCTCTTCAGCTTGTTTATGGAACCAGGTCTCTTGCAGCAGAATAATTTCGGGTTTTACATATTCACGAGAACTTCTATTGCTTGTATGACTCTTCAATTTTCCATGGAGCGGATAGGCTTTGGCGATTATAAAGGTAGGTGTGCTCATACATGTCAATTCTTTCTTCCTCAAAACAACTTTCCACCCTGAGTGATACATCTTTTATAGATTTATTCCGGTTTTTTATTGGGTCATCTCACGTCGTTGCTGAAAAGCGAATATCGTTGCTAAGATGCGCAGAACCACAACGATTTCAGAAACTAACGGTTATAGGTTACCATGTTACGCTAAGAGAAACGTACTGCCAGCGATCACAACAATGTGTTCTAAATCATAATTTTCGAAAGCGTATGTCAGCATGAAAAGGAACACATAGAGTACGGCAAAATTTGTAGGCGCCGCTCGCGGTTTCATTGACATCCACACAAACCACTCATCATTCTACTTATGATGTTGTGGTGGCCTACATACTGTGTTAAGTATTGTGAAACCTGCGGTTAAAATGTTAGCCTATCAGCTTTCCAACAGCTGCTGTGATTGGGCTATTAAAAATCAACCTCACACTGGTTTGCACAGTTTTGCATTGTTATGTCATTGGGTCCTCAGGATTGCTGTGTCGACACAGGAATTTTATTTCTGACAGACCACACATCGCTTGCTGGTATAACGTATAGTATCCGTTGATAAGAAATTTGCTTCCATAACTCCAAGACAAATTTATACACGTGGTACCAGATGAAATATCTGTGTCGGCGAGATGAAAGTGCTCCGGGGATGTTGCTCACCTGTTTACTCCACATAGTATTTGAACCCTCTCAATCGAATTGCAGCCGAGTGATGCAACTGCGCTCTCTGCTTACTGCAATTAAACACGCGCATAATTAGCTGCACGGTTATTCCAACTCTCAGCATTACAATAACTTACTTTAATCCAAATTCATTTGTTGCTCTTACCTTTGACTATCAGAGAAGTTCAAAGGATAATAGCTGGGTGCGTTTGCCCTAAGCAAGGTTTGCTAGTGGAACTCATTTAAACAGTGAACTCCTAGCCGGATTTGTGATAAGTCTCAGCGTATTTATTTATGTTTATCATTATTTTGGGGTAACCTTGCTTCATCTTTTTACATTCTAGACAAGGGACACCGAGCTGCTTCAACTGGCCTGATGTTTGTCTAAGTACACCGCGTAGACCCATTGCTTACACATCACCGTCTTGTGGTGGGTTGGATGTCTGATTTGACGGACACTATGAAACACTGAAATGACGCACTCTTCAGATTTAGGTTTTACCACAAACATTTTACTGACTACTTATTGCCAGCTATTCTAGCGTAAAAATTTTTAGAAGCATGTTATTCCACTGAATCGGCAGCTAAGTAGAAGCAAGATGTCAAGACGTCATTTGTCGACGTTGCCATTTAGTCCAGTAATTTGAACTGCTATGGGCAAGCTTGTGTTTGTGAGTAGTGAGCAAGCAATCCACACGGAAAGTTCAATACAACTGGTAAACCTATCCACTACTCATTATTCTTCTTGAATTCGATAAACTATATTTCGTGATTTCATCAGTTACGCAATAATAGCAGAATGGCCGAAAGCTTGCAATTGTTCGATCATTGCGTTTCTCCTTTTGAAAGATTAAGAGCACCTACATTTGCTCCAGAAATAGATTGTCTGCGTGACGGTAGAGTAATTAAAATATTTTCGGATTCTTGGATTCTTGGAAAGTTGAATTTGCGTTGAACGGTGTGGAAGTTTAGTGCCGATTATCGCTATATTATTAATTGCATTTTGGTCTCCTGATGTCATTTATTCAACTAAGTTAAGCATACTTCCCAGCAGTGAGAGCAATACTTCCAGCGTTAGAATAATTCGACAAGCACTTATTTGTGTTCACTTGTGATGGTATCAAAGCCATGGTTGACGAGAGGTCACTACAGCCTATTTAGTTTATCTGTGTACGTAATTATATGAATAACATTCTTGTCGAACTATATGGCACTTTAATGCAGGTGTCATACATCCATTATTCAGAGAGGGAAAAGATGAGTGTCGCTGAGAAATTTGGGGGTGAGTTTTTCATACTGTGTAAAGGATTTCGCCGGTATTTCCTTGTTAGTTGTCAATTATGAGTGTTTGATTATCGACTTATATAACCCGTATCTCACAAAAAATTATCTCTATATTTCGAGTGAAAACCAAACGGAAACGGGCCGTTAATTACCCGAAAACATGGCTTGTACCGAGAATATCCAGCGTGGTGATTGCATGGAGATACATTAAATAAAATAACGTATAAATTACTATTGTTCATTTTAGTGAGCGTCAAGATAAGAATGTCCGAGACACCTAAGCACAAACTTTTTTTTCAGGTAGTTTTCTCAGTATCCTACAACGTCAATTGAGAGATTAAAGGAAAAGCTTGATCGGATGACAAGTTGGCCCATCTAATACGGCGATAAATTAGCCACACTGACAGCTCAGTGGAACAGGCGCATGCTCAATTTCGGTTAACCCTAACCTGCCGAAATTAGTATTTATGTTTTAACCAAGTCGATCCGTTCATTCCCATACACATAATTTAAAGGCTGGTTTACAGAGTTTTATTATTTCTGCACAGACAACAGTAACATGGTGCCTCGCAGGGTGGACAGCAGCCTGTTTTCTTCAACAGGAATCACAATAAACTATCCCTTAAATCCATACGGTGTAAATCTGTTCGGTGGCTCTATAGACCATATATTCACTTTGCGGCAGGTGCTAGAGCAGCACCATGTATGACGCAAACCGACAATAGCTGTGTTGCTCGACCTTAGCAGTGTTTTCTATTCAGTTGATTGATCGATTCTGTTCGAAATAATGTGCGGGAAGATGCTCCCAACAAATATGTGTACATCCTACGTGCTCTATACTCGAAAACTACAGGCGGCGTCAGGGTATACGGTGGCCTATCGAATAGCTTTCCGACCACAACTAGCGTTCCTCAGGGTTGTTCGATTTCCCCATTTCGTTCAGTTTCGTCGTGGATGCTTTTATGAAGTGTTCCCTTGCAGAAGCTCAAGATGTAAGCGTTGAGGTGCTGCCGCATAAACAGGATCAACTAATCTTTTACTAAAGATTAGTTGATCCTGATTATGCGGACGATATCGTCTTGATTTTCGACGATGCTGAGGCTGCACAGTCAACCCTGAATAACCCGTCTAAGGTGGTCCCATTATTTGGTATGCACCTCGCACCTTCAAAATGCAAAGTGTTGCTGCAAGACCACCAGCCACTTTATGACCACTTGACCCTTGCTAAGGAGGAACTCGAGGTATTTGATCAACTCACTTATCTTGGCAGCTGCATTCGCAACGGTGGGCGCAAATAAACTGACGTCAGCTCACGTACTGCAAAAGCCAGAACTACCTTCTTGAACCGGCGGCATCTTTGGCGACAGAAGGGAGTTTCCCTCCGTCTGAAAAGCCGTGTATACAAGGCCACAGGGAGTGCCGTGCTGTTGTATGGTTGTAAGACTTGGTCTCTTCGGCCTGAAGAGTTGAGGCGCGTTCAAGTCTTTGATCGTCTTTGTTTGCGAAGCATTGCTGGTGTCGGGTGGTAAAGGCGTGTCCGCAAAGTTGATGTGCGTACGCAAGTACTAGGTAGGAATAAACATGCTAGCTACCTGGAAGAACAGGTAGCAAGGAATAAGTTACGTTAGCTCAGGCACGTGTTACGTATGCCTGGTCAACGCTTATCCAACAGGGCCTTGTTTATTCTGCCAGGTGTAGGGTGGCGCAAAGCTCGAGGTGGACAGAAGTTGACTTGGCAGCATGAAATGAATTCACCTACGACCAAACTGGGTGCCATTGGTCCGTTTTGCCTTACGGTCTGGAATCCACGTCAGTCGCCTTGTGATTGGCTCGAGACTCTACAGGATATGGTTCGCAACCGACATCAGTGGCGCGTCTGCTGCTGTCTCCTATTTGGATTTCCTGTTTAAAGGGTGTTTGTTGTTGGGTTATCAACGGGGTAATGACGGATTATGACGCGGAGCAGTGAAAGCCGCGTGGAAGCTATCTCGCCAATGTTGCTTTCTTTTTGCACATGGTCAGCTGTTTATGACAGTATGTTGTCTACACAAGGTGTAGGCGCCTTGACCATGAATATTTGCGTAGGGCATTAAGGTTTTCAGAAAATTCACCCTTCCCTCTTATTATTCTATATTTCATAAGTCATCATTGTTGTATGGCAGCGAAACATCAGTTCAAATGTCTAATGTACTGCTGTGGTTGATTAGTTGATTCGATTGAACCCTACGATGAACCTTAGACTCCCTTTCTCTCTCTTGATATATATATATATATATATATATACATACTTTACGGAACACATCGTGTTACCTTGGTAAATCTCCGTTTAAATAAACAAACTTACTTGACGCTAAATAATATTATTTTATTATATAGTTTCGTTGTATATTTTTAATTCACTAGGACCAGAAAAACATCAGGCATGGCAGCTTATCAATTTAATTGTCATTTGAAATTTTGATTGTATTAAAAACGTCTGTATCTGTCACACTACATTAACTAAACAAGCAAGACGGCACGGAATCCGACAAATGTATGCAGAATGATAAGTAATTTCAGTAAGAAATTTAGTTTACAAGCAATTAGACAGTGTCTGGCTGTGAGACCATTAAATGTCATGAAAACCAATGATACCAGACATTGCTACTAGATCAAATCGGGCATTTCATGGAAGTAATGAAACAACACCGTCTAATTCTTGAGGAAGAATTTTCTTTTGTTTGTCAATATACGAAATCCGATTTCTGCTGATTAAGGCACGTCAACTTTATATTGTTTCAAAAACTGATAATTTTATGTTTCTTAAAACAGGTAATTATTATGTCAACGTTCATTCAGCACCCATGGTTTCTAAATCCGGTAATAATTGAAATATATTTAAAACAAGAAAAGGTGGCATTTTCCCGAACCAAACTTTCCAGTTTGCCTCGTCTAGTCTCTCGCTTGAAAATGTAGACATTTCACAATACCACTAATTAGGTTTGTGTATTTCTTAAAAACACCTTTCCCACCAAATCCGTAGCCGGAAATAATTCGTCATTGTAAAGTTAAAGCAAGCAGAGTTCCCAGATGAGACACTTTGATACGTATCGGTGTGCTGCGATACAGAGCTTATAAGAAATAGTATTCACAGGTTACTCGCAGAATACCTACAATCGTATATAGCCTAGCGGACGAAATTGTCACAAGCACTTGTTGAAAGCCTACTTTAATTAGAATATTACACCCCTGAGGCTTGAGCCAAACTAGTTCGGCTTCACTAGTGGTCAGTTTAGTTACGAAGCTTCACGAAATGATCCAAATGACAGCCTACTCATCATACCCCAGATAACCTGAGTCATCGATATATAGTGCATTTTAGGCTCCTGAGAGAAAAATGCCTAGATTTTAGTGTCAGTTGAATATAATT
This sequence comes from Dicrocoelium dendriticum, assembly GCA_944474145.2. Classification (NCBI taxonomy): domain Eukaryota; kingdom Metazoa; phylum Platyhelminthes; class Trematoda; order Plagiorchiida; family Dicrocoeliidae; genus Dicrocoelium; species Dicrocoelium dendriticum. The sequence goes on along the minus strand of OX104068.1, from coordinate 73,986,719 downwards.
CATAAATGAGGCACTTAATGCCGATTGTGCCTGCCACATGTTCGGGGCATAACCAACTGTTTGGTTACAGGTCAACAGCAAAATAATAATAATGCAAAGACCTGCAGGTATCATTAACATCGTAATGAGAACTAACCTCGCGGTTTTGAGAACAAATGCACGGTTGGCACACTTCCGGGAGAGTATCCAACCGCAGATGCACTCGATCCGTGTGACTCCAACTAGAAAGTCTGTGCTCATTGACTGTGCTTAATTTTTTGTGAGTTCCTTTATGTTCTTTGGACACGAAACTGACTGACCACATTAAGACCCTGTTCAACTAAACACTGCACTGGTAACAATTGAATTCTTTGGGTCGGCAACTTGAAAGGATGCGGATCACGTGTCCGAGGCAGGGGAGCGCACCGACAACCGTCACTCTTGTGATGCATCGGAAGCCATTCTGTGAACACTCAATGCCAGCCTTCCATTTTACACACACGGTGTTGCACCAGCTTTGAGTGTGAAGTTACATTCAAAATGTGCACATCAATGATCCAGACATGAATATTGGCTTCATCACAGTGTCGAAATAATTATATTCACCAAAATGCTTACAATATGCTTATCGGGTTAACAGCTGATTTGAAAAGCCATGCAAGCTATCTAAAGTAGTCCATTAATCTTCTCGCTGATGTGAACAAAATATGTTTAAGCCATCCGGTTACTCACTTGGGCACATTTACGGCACGTGGACTTGGATTCCGAGTAAGAATAAGCGGAAAGTGCCACGGGTCTATTGGTAAAGCTTTCAGGTGGTTTATACTAAATTCATATGCCTTGGAGAAGCACCATGTCCTGTCAGAAAACACACCTGAACTTTCTTTCACCTAGTCCTTTCTTGTAAGCAACACAATTGGTGGAAAAAAAGAAAGGGAAGATTCCGAACAGTTGACTCACACCTGCAAGAGCTCAAGTAATACATTAATACTGATGCAAACCTCCTACTTTAAGCTTTCACGATGGTACGTCATGCAACCACGGTGGCAAGTTGAAACTCCCAGATTATATTTTTAGCAAATTTTACAAAAATTTGCTTTGATTGGTAAGTGCTTATTCCTTAAGATGCTTTGTCCTGTTTGGCGTCAGCTCGAATGCATCTATTCACTGACACACGGCGTGCGCATTTCAGTTGTAGTAATCATAGTGAATAGACACTTGGCGAACTAATAATTGTGTGGTATTAACCTAATATTTGCTCTTCTAAACGAGAACATTTGAATATTCATCGACCTTGTTTGAGTGGATTCACTTGGAGACTGTATTTCATGTAGCGTGTCCAGAAAAGCATGAAAATTACATACTAAATAATGATTCTACCGTTTCTCTTCAAGCGATTGCAAATATACACGACCCGTTTCTTTAAATTATATTCAAGTAACACTACCTTTGCTAAAACCCGTAAAATCCGCATAACTAAAGCGCATTTCTGCTCAGTTAAATTAAAGATCTCAGTAACGGAATTACATTGCTGCATGATTTGTTGTTGTCGATTTAAATGAATACAGTGCGGTTGTTTCCATCTTCAATGCTAATACTATTGATCAGATCTACTTTCCACGACTATTCACCAGTGTTTAAATGGCTTTATGATTAGGAGAATCACCAAAATTAGCATTATGCGGATGTAGAATATTGTGTTCACGTAAAACCGACAGAGGAATGTTTTCGCTGTGAACATGACTGACACTGCCCTCAGGGCGTTCAACCATCTGAAGACCAGAAAACCACAAACGCTAATGCGTGTCTTGTTGTATTTCCAAAAATGACCTATTCTATTCAGAGAATCATAGATCATCTTTCTACGTCTACAAAGTATTCTAGTTGTATTCTAGTCGTAAAATATTACCTACACTGGAATTTGAGGAACTTTCAAGTGTTAACGAAAGTCATTTATTAATGAAAGATGTCATAAGTACTGGTAGTCATTTCCTTCACGAAATTACATTCGCTAATTCCACTGAATCAGCTTGATGGAACAGTGACATATTTATGATCTAACCTGGGAAAAGTGATGTACTAACGAATGTGGCTTATATAGTGGATTGCGGTGGTTCCGATCAGTATGACCAAAAGAATTAAACTTAATGAACCATACGTGTATTAAACCTTGAAGGAAAGGGATGCGGTGTATATTTAAGCTTACTGATCAAAACAGTTTTGGCATTCACCAGAAAAAATTACATGAATGTACTACATTTACTGTATTCATTCTGTATCCCCCTGCACTTGTGTCTAACAACTGTGGTAGCCGACTCCGTTAATCAGACGCAGCAGGCTGACGTATGCCAAGCCGACTCAGTCATTTCTCATGTTTGTCAATACATTTATCATATGCGCACATCAGCTTGCAGCTCCACTCAGGTAGATGTGGTGTTGACCAACAGCATACATCATGGTAACCTACTGCCATACGCGTGAAGGGAATTTCGAAGCAAAAGAGTTTGATAGCAATAGAATTTTGATATATTCCCCAAATGCCTAGCGAGCATACAGTGCTTATAGTTGAACCTAGCTCTGCGTTTATGAGTTGCAAAATATCGCACATCAAAAACAATACGCGTATGTATGTTTATGCGTAGTATGTATATGTGCCCCATGCTGAGGCTGATGTTGCATTCTTGATGCTTCTTCACCGCAGTTGGGCTAAACCAACTTACACTTAAACTAGGTCTTTTTAAGATGGATACATTTCATTCCACTTTATTTGGTTTGTTCTACCTACCTGAATCATCTTCTATTAACTGGCCACGTTGCTTACATTAATGGCGCTTAGCTTCGGTAACTTTGTTGCGTTTGTAGCATTTTTAACTAACTTGTGGACATCTTATCCTTATCGCGGATTCGTTGCAACCAACTAACTTCATATGCTAATTTAGCGAAGAGTTATGCCACCGTATCTGTATGCATTATTGGATTTGTTTTATTTCATCTTGTCGTTCCAGGTGATTGGCTGTTGCTTGATATCCCTGGTGTGGCTGCGCTTGATGTGCATGTTGACAAGGTGCCCACCTGTCTATTACCCACTACCTCGTTCAAATTGGCTCCAAGAGACAGTTGGTCGTTTCTGGAGGGGACGGGGTGCATGGTCCTTGTGGTTGTGCTAGGCTCGAAGAGTGGTTCCATGCACTCAGTGTGGAGCGGACTACGGTCCAGCCACCGCCTTGTGTGCGCTTGATTTTCCAAATACAGCGTGCTTGTGTTTGCCTGTGAAGGAGTGTGGGCCGGCTCCGTTGATGAAACGTGGCTCCCATCCACATGCCTCTCGGTCTTATTCCTTCGGGTTTACACTGGATATGGGGTGTGGTTGGAGCTGTGGGTGGTGCAGCGCACGCCACCCATGGTCCTACTGTAGACGCAGGCGTCCTGTGGCTGGCCACAGTGACAAGCAAATCCGGAACGGGATGCCGCCAACCATATATGTGTACGTATGTATGCATATATATTTTGGCTTGTATATTTACCGAGGTGCGTTATATGACTTCCAGATTGAACCGGTTATAAAATGCAATGCAGAAATAAAAATAATCATTTTAATAGTTAGATTTTTTCTCTTTTTCACGAAGATACGTATCTACAAACGGCAGCAGTGTACCTTTTACTTCATTTGTACATGTGTGATTCCAAGCATGAGTTCAACTCGTCTGCTTACCTAACACTAGCAAAGCTGGTTGGATTCTACATGAAAAAGTGAATTATTTTGTTCGAACAAAAGCAGAATTTTGCGCGGAATTTTAAACGCAGTGTTTTCGTTTTCGACAAAATGAAACACTCTTGCGACCTACATAAGCCCCCGACCTGCTGTGCCAAGTTGAGAAGTGGCACGTTAGTAACAAAGACAGTTCTTGGGGTTTCATTCAGTCAGCTTACTAAAACACCAAGAAAGCAAATACCATGGCAAGTGGCGGCGCTAAAACATATCACTTAGCCTACCTGAATATGACTTTTCATCTCCCTGGCGACGTCCAGAAGTGACAGAAGGATCAACACAGCATTATAGCGGTAACTGTGGACATTTTGAGCCGTAGTTAACGGATTAGTGACGGCTTTTCCATGTATATTCTGTGCACGTCATCTCCAGCCGCGTGCGGAATTTTGGCCAATGAGGCACTTTTGCTCATTTGCTCAACTGCATCAGTGCACTGGAATTTGGCTGATTTGCTTAATCTGTGTGATGATAGCTAAATTACGATCTTCTTTTTCTCCGAGACAGTCTAATGAATAGCCAGTTGATCGGCAGCGACGAATAAACTCAGCTCGGTGAGGTCTGCTTGGGATTTCATGGACCAAATGCAGTTGCTTCAGGGACACGTAAATTAATCAGTGAACACTATTTGTGCAAGATGATAACCTCCTTGAACAGCAAGTCACTTCCACCTTTATTGTTGGAATCTTAGTATAGCTTTCACAACACTCAACATAAATACAGCATACTTAATATCTGTGGTAATTTCCTTTCATGCTTCGGAACAGTGAACAGCCCTATGCCGATTTATTGCTTTTATTGTAGCATTAGATCATTAGGTCCAAAACATTGCGCAGACTTGCTCATTTGTTATTAACGGCTATGTAACGGGTAGGAGCCATAGCGTTGCACAGTCCATATATGCCAAACGATTCAACAGTTCACATAGCATCGCGATCCAAAAATGGACTATAAGGCACACGCAATAATTCGCTGACAGTATTGGGCTACTTTCACATTAGTAATAAAGACAGATTTGTTGACATATTTCATATCCACATTTGCATTCTGCTTCAGGTGAGTGTGTATCCCGATGTAAGTGACAGGTACTCTACACTCTAGCCCATAAACTCGGTTGCCGTTTGACGTGAAACTTTGTAAGTGGATGTGGATCAATTGTTGTCTATCTAATGTTGATTTTATTGATACAACAATTATTTGCAGTCGCATACTTTTTGTCTTTAAGGAGTTTAGAGAGTTAGATCTAGTGACACAACTTTGAGCCAAGTACAGTAAGTATTTTGCCAACGGATTGTAATGTTTACGATACTTAGAAGCAAAAGGATTAGTGGTACATAGTGAAGCAAGAGGATATGCTATTTACTGTCAACACAAAATTGTTAGTTTTGGAGAAACTGCTGTGAACAAAGTTAAGGGACGTGTAGTAAGTTCAGAAATCTCATTTCAATTAACTGCAATATCATTGACTGAAAATTGCAGGTTGAGCAATATCGCAGTAAAACAGAGACAGAGCGAGAGCAAGTGGAAAGATTACTGGTTGTGACGTTGTGTTAACTTATTCTACCACGCGACTTTGAATTCTGACCTCAGCGGTCTATTGTGTATTGCGTATCACTGGTCTATAATTTAACAGTCTGCCCCTTCGATTTCATGAGTCAAAGAGGATTTTCTTGCTACAAATCGCTTGAAGACTTCGGACTGTAAGACGCATCCACATGTAGTGAGTTTAAATGAGTAATCTGGAGTACGACTGAGCCTAGTTGGATTGTGATGTAACGCAGATAAGTGTTCACCTATTTACACTAAAGCGGTCAGAGTCTAAATAGCATTAACTGGGCTGTGATCCCTGGTACTAAAACTTTGATCTACTAGCGCTCACATGCTTCCCATAATGCCCACGCTATTCTCTCATCCATTAGAGCTTGCAATCTGCATAGTACTGTGATCTTTGTTGGTATTTAATGATAAAGTCTCACCCCCGACACAAAGAGGACACAGAGGCAGAGCTTACCAGCCTCCCTTTAGTAACATGTGCATTATGAAGGGTTGTAGTGGCACTAGCAGACTGCAACGCAGCGCAGCTCAGTTGAACGCGGAGTGAGGTCCCAGTTTTCTGCAACTTGATATTGTCAAGATGTAAACAATGCACTGACTATGTTGTAGTCAAATTATTGCTGTGACACCATTGTGGTCCATCCGCTGTGACAGTATGACTAATGCCGTTTGTCGTAGACCGCCAAATATGCATAAACTCAATTCCTTTCTTGTCGGGGTCTAGTTTGTGCTGCTAAAACCTTATAGCCTGACCGCTAAAATAAAAATGTTTTCTCCAGTTCAGTTATAATATGTGATTTTGGGCTACAACCAAGCGCGTTACCTCGCTACAAATAAATACATTTTGCAACGCCGCAACGTATATTTTAGTATACGGTTGTTACGGTGACTAAATTATTCCGTTCAAACGACTGCTATTATCCATTAAATGCGTGGAATTGGGCAATATCTTACCAAAACGCAACTCGAGTGCGGCCGAATTTCGCACATCAAGCGTGGTTAAAGGTAATACAGGTGATAACATATATTAGAGTGCTATTTTTTGATCAATTTTAGTAAACTTGCGTTATATCTTTTACGTCAGTCAACGTTCTGTTATGCATTTGTACATGAAGCCTGACGAATGGGTCGTAAGCTCCACTAGCATTGCCTAATACAACCAACCAGTTGTCACTTTAGTATGCTTTTCGAATAACTACCACGATGAAATACGAGTGATGTCGGCCGAGATTCACATGGTTTCAGAAAGAGGTGTAAATGGACGACACCGTGGTATTCAGTAGCTTTTGTCTCTTTTGCAATAGCTGTCGTCGTACTAGCTTCTTTGTTTGTATGGCTGAATGTAATACGGATGCGTTTATGGCTGGTTCTCAACGATTAGAACAAGAAGCAATCGAACAGCGCCTCCTTTATATACGCAATAAATAACAAGTACGGCATCAGTATTTGCACCCATAACTAGGACAGCCTTCGCCATATTGTCTATCTCATCATGCCATTGGACCTAACGACCAGTATTATACGCTGCCGATGTCAGTACTGTTGACCCGATACACAGATGAAAGGAAACTTAGTTCACAGCTGTTGTCCAACATACAGAGTCACTCACTTTTAATCCACAGGTAGAAAGCGTGCATGTTATACGTATGCTAGTCAACAGCCACTTTTCCATAGAGCTGCGATTACGGCGTCACAAAGTATCACTCATGCCTACGGTTGCATAAGGCTTATACTTTCGCCTGTATTGGTGTTCATTAACAAAATGACTGCAATTGCACTGAGCGTCTTCATAATGCATTGCAGCTTAGAGTGGCTGTGTACCAAAACGAAAAGTTGTTCCAAACAGCATGGTACGAGGAGGGGGGCTCACATTAGACTCATCCGGCTGCGATGCAATAACCGACGTTATCCGTTCCTCACTAGAAAAATTTCACAGGCAAGTAGTTTAAGACTAAGGTACACTACGTAGAGAAAGGGTAGCGGTTAGACTTCACGCTGCAGAAGACAGTAGCGCTGTTCCATGCTTGATCGAACATTTGGTGATGAGCGCTCATACAATGCTCCAGTCACCATTTGACAGCTAACGCGCATCGGGACATACATGCTCAGCAAAATCCATCACATCTGTCTGGTGAAGGATTTTGCTGGGGCTTAACAACAGAGATTTGAATTGTGCGTTCCGTTGGTAACATTTTTGCCACCATATATCAGAGGCAAACATCATATTGTTTTCAATACAATTGCAGGCAAATTGCACCACAACGGAAATATATCGATTAACAGACTAGAGTTAAATCAGTACCCATGACCGAACGAGTCAAATCTATGCATTCGGTAGAGCATAATTTAGCTCCCTACTAGTTCACGTTTCCGTTTCTAATACACTACAGCTGCAGCGCGATCGCTTTGTTTGCTATTCGTTCCCAGCGATTGGTTTACTTACGTAGAGCACCACAAAAATCCCTTTAGCCGTGCTTGGTTCCTCAGTGTAGGTAGCAACTCGATACATATTACAAACTTGGATGTATTTCTGTAATGGCATACCCAACAGACGTTCGGGTTGAGTGCTAGATGACAATCCAGCTCAATCCCTACTGGCATGCCCCTTGCATTCGTGGGGAGTAGCTGCTCAAGCAATGGCTTCAACACCTCCAGTGATTTAGTGGCATTGGAAGTCATTTCCAGTAGGACATTTACTTAGCTTTAGCTACAACGATGTCCGTTCATGCTGACGGCCTGCCAGTTGCACCATCTGGAAGAAGTGCAGATCGAAACTCATTAGCGCTCAACTTGAACACCTTGCATACCGTTTCATTGCGTAGTAAACCGATTACGACTGCATATTTTATGTAATGCACGAAAAAATTAGTTTAAGCAGGCAAAAATGGCTATATTCAGGCAATCGTTGAAATGTAGCCAAGCGTTTGTTATATCATGCAGCATCTTATTACTCAGTAGACAGAAGGAAGAGCTTCATGTAGTATTCGATACTTTTTAATCCTTTGGACAGTTGTGAGATAATTTGAATATTTCGTTAAATTTCATGGACATGGTTGGTTGTTTGGTCATTTATTTTTCCCTTTAAATGAAATTGGGGTTGTATTTAATGGCTGTACTAATCCGAATACATACATGCGAAAACGTCTCATAGAATGTCAAACGTGTATCTCTGCTATTTGAATATACATAATGGAGGGTTCCAAGCAGCCGCCATTGTTAGACAGCCGATACACTTAAAATGGTTGTGCAGAAATAGAAAATAAATATAATTAGAAGAATGAATTGGGATTTAGAGTAACAAATATCGTCAGCATCTGTGAGGATGCATAAATAGATGCTCCCAATTACATAGCACATTGAAGCGATATAACACACTCGATAATCCTTGTTCAACTGACGATCTGGTGGTAAGTGAGTTGCCTCCCTGGGTTTCTGTGAGTGCCCTTCCTCACTCAGTATTTTCCCGTTTATACTGACGTCGGTAGTACAATACACAATGTTCAACTTTACCATGGGATTTGCGCTGTGCGAACATTATTTCCACTTGTTCGCCTGCGAGCCACTTTTAGAGAAGGATATAACTCCGTGTCACCGTCGTTGCAGGTTTTTATTTTTACTTTTGAACATTTGAATTTGTCAATTCCTCAATAACACTATCCCGATAAACGGAAGCACCACAGCGAATCATTGCTGCATAAGCTACGCAGCCATCGGGAAATCCTATTCAGAGATACCAGCGCTGGTTTCCTTATACTTACGTAGGTTATACCGGTCATATATGTACCATGGTCTTGTCCCCATAGCGGCTGACTCTAATGTGGCTTTAGTACTATTACACTATGATTCGCAACACGCTTTTTTAGTGTTTTTCTTCAGTACCTTATAATTTAATTTTGAACATGAGACATAAGGGACGTGCATATACTGTATCTATTCCAACTCCAAACGTTGCCCACAACCGATATGACATTTGCCCTTCCATCGTTGGCACTTCATCAATGATATGTATGCTAACTTTTCGTGCTGATTTTCATTGGACGCAAACGATGCACGAAACAAGTCTCTTAAATCACAAGCCACGGAAAAGCAGTTTATTATGCCACAAGCTCCAATGTGGCTCCACAATTCCGTTAGCTACCCTGACAAACTACAGCTTCGAAAGCCAATTTTAAAATCACAGCCATAAAGTTCTTATTGCAGGTGGATAAACAACCACTGCTTGTTTTATCCTTTCGGTTTCAGAAGCATAATTAAATCTTGTTGCAAACTTTTAGAAGAAGCATTTTCTCTGAGCAATCGTTCTATCGGTCTAGGATTTTACAAAATGTTTTCCATACACTCTCAAGTTATTGACACAATGTCCGCGCTACTAGCTCCTCAGAAAATGCATAAGAAATATCAGCTTGAACGCTGCGCGGTCCGACGTCTCTGCTGAGGAACAAGGTCTACCTCAGTCCCCAGAGAGTCCGGTGCTCAATTATAAAATCACTTATCAACACATAGTTTTTGATAGCTCGGTCGAGTGAATTAGTTAAGAGCCCGCCGAGATTAATACTATCGCTTAGCCTGGGCCTTAATATAACGGAATTAGGAAGACTACTAAACAGATAGATTATTGTAATACGCAGAATAGTTATTTCACTAGGTAGGCAAGAAAAGTGTTAGATTTTTCTGAGCAGAAGATAAACAGCCAGAATTCTTGTGCTTATGATGTGATGAAAATTGGTCCTAAAACTAACATTAAAGGTTATGGAATTCAGCCTTAATAGGAGTGCGTAGACTGTATGTTACTATGAATATCTTACCAAAACATTTTTCGGAAGACTGTTTACCTTGATCTTCCTTAGTTTGTGATAACTCTTCTTGTTCCAGCTGTTAGTGATGATGTAATAGGCATCGTGTCAAATGTAAGATATGGTGAAACCTGAACAGATGTAAGCAACGTATCGGTGAAACGAAGCTTAGATTAAAAAGAGGAGAGAAATATCTATCACAATTCGCAAGAGTAGAGCAAGCGAGGATAAAATACAACAGTGAATATAAATCAACAAATGAATATTAGAGCAACAAACAATACTATTTTTGCAATATCTAAGCAAAATTTGTTTCAGAGCTTATCTACTTGATCTGTTCATCAGTAATTAATGGCCCCATAGTCCACTCAGCCACATAAAACATGATGGTACAGTACGCAATGTTAATTAAGGGCACTGGGTCAAGTGTCGACATACATACAGAGTATATGAATTATTAGTGATATACGCTATATAAATAAATGTTTCGATAACGGAGTCAGAGGGAGAAAAGTCCATACGCCATCCTTTTGTTCATCAATGGATTAAGCAACCAATATCACGGTATCATTAATAATCAAACAGCAGACGCAATCTGCCTAAAATAGCGTACGTTACGCAATCGCCAGATGTCGAGCGCCCAATATCTGTCTAAGTGAACGCAGGAGTTTATCTCTTCCACAAATAAACCCTGATAATTTTACAAGGAACACTTTATACACTGTTATGTGGTGGCAGATATCCAGGCAAGACGAGTTGAAGGCCAACCCATCAGCCTGTTATAGAGTTAACTACACTTCGCCAAGTTAAAGCATTTTACCGGTACTCAAGTGTTGAATCTGGGGCCCACCGGTTTACGTTTGACAGAAGCTCATTGAGCGTCATACTCTTATATCTGAAATAGTTACATGTGTTTGTTTCCGATATCCTTAGGTTTTCCGGTTAAGTTCACCCCTCATATACGCTGTTTACCGGTTATCCTTCTTTGCTGGTGATTTCCAGGATGAGTGGTTTGTAAGCATCTGAAAGTGTACAGAACATTGTACTATAAATTGGTAAATTTATTCCGTGAAGCCCTCCATTTCACTACTTTAGTTTGGGCCAACCTGATTGCTAAACACCTAAATACTTCTATTCTGATTGCGCTCAGATTCATGCTGCTAAGTGTTGTCCTTGTCAACAGCAAACCAAAAATCTCCTCCACCATGTTTCAGCTTTGTTTATTTGTCGGTCTGTGTTTTACTGCCATGACGGCACGTATCTTGGAAGCTTTATTCAGTAAACTTTATCGTGGCGAAATAAATCAGAAGCAACGATGTTCACGTTAAACAAGGCCAGCTGAAGACGCAAATGCACTTTTGTTATTGCTTTTGCTGAGCTGACTGCATCTAATCAATGTAAGCAAAAACCATTGGGAGTGAGTACTGTGGGTCCCTGCACTACTCTTCACTTCCTTATCAAGTTGAAACAGTCGAATGGAATACGGTGAAGGCGAATTGTTCTCCTATGACCACAGTACACTCCGTTGATGCAGTCCTGTTGTGCTACCTATATGAAAACTTTACTATATATCAATTTGCTAGGCTACTGCATCAGACGTAGATGCCTAACTCGAACTACTAAAAATAAAGTAACGTAAATACTCATTTTTCTGACAGGTTCCTACAAAATAATATTCTTAATATCAACAATGCAATATTCATTAGTTTCGCATGTACGTTGTATTGCCCGCAAACAAGCAAGGTGATATTTGCTTTCCGTTCAACGAGCAGCGCTCACTCGTCTGGAAAGCATTTCACTGTCACACCGAGGTGTATTTCCGGTATGCAGCTGAGTTGAGGCCCTAGAGGCATAACGGTATATGCTGAGGGCAAATATATTCATCCATTGGTTTAGTATCACCATCCGAACAGAATTACAACTAAACTTACACCAATTCTACTGTCTTCAATAGTCAATGACAGAAACATAGTCATTGTCTGCTTAATGATTATGCTAACTAATAAAACTCTTTATTTGCTAGAAAGCGAATAGACTTAACTAGGCATTGTTATGCCCGCTTGTTTTTAAAAGTGTCGAATAAGGAAAAGAATTGAATGTGCTAACATAATCAAACTATTCAGTTAGACATTGTTGATGTAAAATATACCTAATGCTCGGTTATTTGGTTTAGACACTCAAACTAGCATCAACTATATTAGCTTGGCTTCGACACAAGGCGCTACTGTGTCCATACAGTCACAATTTTGTTACGGTCGCACCGATTTGACACTTTTGCGCGGATTTATTACTCACAGACTCTGCGCATGATATTCTACTTACGCTTAGGCAACACGTGATTTGCCAACGTTACCTACTGGCTTTACGATTACAGGTACCTTTTAATTATAATCGACAAAGTCGGTACTGCAATTGTAGCAACATTTTCAATAAGACTTTTGTGCGCATCAAAGTTTATTTTGAATGACAACATATTTGTAATCCCAATAGGAAAGATCCACCTAGCGTTAATTATTTCTTTATTACACGACCTTCTGATTGATAGATACAACCAGTTATCAGCTGTATTTCAATCACACCAAAAATTGTGTGATTTCGACATTGATAAGCACATTATGAAATATTCGGCAACTCAAATTCCGGCGCAATGATAACCAAGTGTTATTTACCTGCAGAAAAATAGCCGTGTGTTGGCCTTCGTCAGCTTTGTTCGCACCTGTGTTCTGCACCGTAAGATTTTGACAACTTACTCGGTGTGTGGGACTGGTCGTAATCGGTGCGCCAATGGCTGGTATTCAAACAGCGAGCGCAACTTACCCACACGACTGACACTGAGCCTCCTTATTGTGCACAACTGTGCGTCAGAGAACATAAGGCCTAAATATTCTAAGAGGTAATAAGTGAACGACATACGCAAGTGGATCTTGTACTCAAAATTACTGGAACTGGACTAACATTCTGAAACCACAGTGAGCAAGTTCGGGTCGAATGCGTCCCATTGTTGTAAGCGAGGAATAAAGAATTACATATCCGCGTCCCTCTCAACAAGTCGTTCGAAATCGACACACTTTCGCTTCCGTTGACAGCTCCTCACCAATTTGATACATATCATTGAGCTTACATTAATTTGACTCAGGATTATCGGCTGCGCAATGCAGATACTTAACTTCCGGAATATTCTCAAATCTTCAATGTCTGCGTCACTGAATTTTGCTTGAACTTAACGGTGCAATACACCAATTTCAAGTGCTTAGCGGAATTTTACATTCATTCCTAGGCTTTTTCTCTGGAAAATAATGTCAGCCAGACATCATTCTTTTCCAAACCCATTTGTAATCGCTGCCTTGTAATATCTATCACTTTGCTCCTGATTTGCTCCATCTCAATGAGGCTGGACCTTACCGTGGTGCGATGGTTTATGTGCCTCAGTGATCCATTGAGCTATACTGGGTGGTGCACTTTTGCTCCTTCAGAACCACTCATACCAGATTGGTCAATGGTTAGAGGCTAGACAAACTCAGCATCCTGGCCCTCCAGATTGGGGGTTGGAATGAGGGTGGCTCCGTGTTCCTTAAAACGTACTCCTTGTAGCCCAATGCCAAACCCGATGCCTTGCGGACAGGTTTTTGAACCAAAGGATTTGGTTGAGAACCCAAATCGTTCTCCTGTCTAGGCCTGGGCAACCTGACAGTATCCTGCCTACGCAATACTATGATTCCCACTTCAAACAAATTTCTGATGCTCTGGTCACCGCAGCTGATAATGAACTGTGCCTCATCTGCTGCATCGAGCAGGGTGGATAGGGATTTGGATGCTACTGCTCAAGCCTTCCAGTCTTCTTATTCTCCCTCTTACGCTTTATCACCCTTATCGTCCCGTTCCAGCTTCACTTTTATCCCCCGTTTGCAACCGCCCAATTCTCGGCCCTCCCCCACCTTGCTTCAATAGTCGCTTGTCTTTTAGTTCCAACTCACATGTGAACGCAGGGCGTCATTCCTGCCCTGTCAACAGGCCCATGTCCAACGTAGTGGTCAAGCCCAGTTCATCGGCTTCCATTTGGAGCCCTGGATCTTCCGTCAGATTGGCATGACTCAATGTTCGCACATTGCTTCAGATCGGTCAACAGGCAGCACTTGCCCGAACATTAGAGACCCTCACGATTGATATCTGCTGCTTATCGGAGACCCGCCTGCAAGACTCAAGCTCTGTGCTCACTTTGCGACCCCCTTCAGGTGACACTAGCAGCACTTTCTCATTTCGCCTATCCGGTGACGATGCAGCTTCGAGCACCGGCCAAGCCGGTGTTGTTATTGCACTGTGTCCCCAGGCTGAAGCTACTCTAGTTGATTGTATTCCAATCAGTAGCCGGATATGTGCGGTCCGATTGGCTGGCTCGTTCAAAACTTCGAAGTCGCGTGGGACTAACAGGTGTCTATTCGTTATCGCTGCTTATGCACCGACAAACTGTAGCGATGTCTCGGTAAAAGACGACTTCCATCGTCAAATGAACGAGTTCCTTAGCCACAGAAGAAGCACGGACACTGTAGTGCTGGCTAGGGATCTGAACGCTCAAGTTGGAATATTATCCACTGATGAGCTACATATGGGCGGACAACATGGTGTAGGCTCCCGTAATGATAACGGTGAGCGGTTACTTTATTTGTATGAGGATGCTCGCTTATTTCTTGCGAGCACTAATTTCAGACACAGCACCCGCCGGAGGGTGACTTGGCGCCCACCAGCCTCGAACCAGCTATGGAAGCAAATCGATCACATAGCAATCCGTTACCGCTGGAGAGGCTGCATCCAGAACTGTCGCTAGATTTGGAGCACAGGTGTGGGCACCGACCATGCACTTGTATGTGCTGACCTGCGGATGCGTTTTGGCGGACGAACAAGACGACGTTGTGAACGCATTGACACCAGCCAACTGGCGAAGCCAGCTGTTCTGAATGCCCATCAAAGTACGCTGTCATGCGAGTTGGATAAACGCTCACTGGATGCAATTGAAGGTCAGTGGTCTAATATTCACCAGACCTTACTTGCAGCAGGAAAATCCTCATGTGGTATGTCTACTTAGCAACATGGACGTTGGGTCTCTTCACAGCCTCTGGTACTTATAGATGTTCGCCGGCATATTCCGGCCGGAAGCGAATACAATGCAACTCGCAAAGTGCTCCGGGCAAAACTCCGTGCTAGCCTGAAGAAAGACCGCAAATCCTGGTGGTCTAATTGTGCATCAGAGATGGAAATGGCCGCTGCCCTTGGTAACCATCGTAAGTTATTCCGTCTGATACGAGAATCGGGCAGCAGAAGACTTGGTGTTAGTGAAATAATTTGTGACGAGAGTGGACAGCCTATCCACAACTTGTCAAAACATTTGGAGCGTTGGGCTGAGCACTTTGAAAAGCAATTTAGTCTGCCGGAATTGTTTGATTTCTCGCCGGTCACTGATCGTCCCGCTCTTTGGGCCGTCCCTTTGGATCCACCCTCTCGCTCAGAAGTCGAACGTGAGATCGGACAGTTGAAGTTCAATAAAGCCGCGAAACCTGATGACCTTCCTCCAGCCCTCTTCAACTTCGGGGGACCTGCTCTTGTGGATAATTTACACGAATTGCTAGTTAAACTGTGAGAGCAGGAAACTGTCCCAACCGACTGGAGCCGCTCCGTCATAGTCCCAATTTTCAAGGTATGCTCACGATCGGAATGCGGCAGCCATAGAGAAAGCAGTCTGATCTCCATCGCCTCCAAATTGTTTGCCTCTGTCCTCCTTCACAGAGTGACTGGCATGCGTGCAAGCCAGATTCGTGAAGAGCAAGCCGGGTTTCGTCGAGATCATGGCTACATTGACCACATCTTTACCTTGCTTCAGTTTTTGGAGCACCGTCACATATATTGGCGGCCCACGGTTGTCGTGTTCCTCGATATCAAAGGTTCATTCCCTTCTGTGGATAGACTTCACTTTGGGACTGTCTACTCAGGAAAGGTGTACCTGAGAAATATGTGAATATTATCCGTGCGTTATATGCGCATAGCTCGGGCAGAGTGAGGGCTTGCGGCAAGTTGTCGTCGCCCTTAATTATTTCCAGCAGTGTGATACAAGGATGCCCGCTGTCACCTTTCCTCTTTAACTTCGCTATTGACGAAGTCATGGAAATCGCGTTCACAGGACATGACTTAGAAGGTGTGGATCTTCTCCCAGGAGAAAGACTTCTTGACTTAGAGTATGCTGACGATATTGCTCTAATCTGTGACAGCTTCCAGACGTGCCAAGCGGCACTGGACGCATTAGTACTAGCTTACCGTCACTTCGGGCTTTGCTTCGCACACTCGAAGTGCAAAGCCTTCCTCCAAGATTGGTCTGGATCACCTCCTTCGCTGATCCTTGGTGGGGATCAGCTAGAAGTCATTCAAAAATCAACTACCTGTGAAGTTGTATCAGCGCCCGTGGGATTGAAGATGATATCACTAATCGCATAGCAAAAGTTCGGGGCGCTTTTGCTAACCTTCGCTACTTATGGCGGCGGAGCGACATCACTCTTGCCCTGAAGGGCAGAGTGTACAATGCAGCGGTACGTTCGACCCTACTGTACGGTTGTGAAACCTGGCCCCTTAAAGCAACGGACCTGAAGGGTCTAGTTACGTTCTACCACCGGTGCCTTCGCAATTTAGCTCACATCTGGTGGGAACACCGAGTTAGCAACGAGCGTGTTCGACGCCTTGTTTACGACACAGGAAAAGGAAATGAACAACTCAGCACCGTTATTTCACGCACCAGGCTCCGATGGGTCGGCCACGTGTTACGCATGCCAGCCCACCGACTTCTACGACGTGCGTTGTTTGCGCGCCGGGGATATGGATGGAAGAAGAGGATGGGTGGCCAAGCAAAAACTTGGTCGAGAGGAATGAAGGCCCTCACTTCTGAGCTGGCCTCAGTTGAGCTTCTCTGCCCCGTGGTTGGGGTCCGGAGGACGATGAACACGTTTGGTTTGACACACTTGCTGACATGGCAAGGTGCCGACCTCAGTTGCGTTCATGCTGTGAGTTTCTTTGTCCCACACCATCCCTCTTAGCCTCCCCCTCCAACCACGATCTCATTATTTAGCCTTATACAATTTTGCATAGCAATATTTTTACCGCACAGTAGCCGGCTGGTAGCTTACCAGAACGATGCCCATCCGTTATCGGTAGCTCAGCCAGTTTGCACCAGTTGCTTTTTCCCTCCTTTTTTCTGTGTATTGCGGCACAGTAGCTGAGGTGTTCCCCACCTCTGGCTAACGTGTATGATGATGATGATGATGCTCCTGGTTCAGTATCCATCCAGCATTGGAAATTATTCCAAAGGCATTCGCCGCGCTTTGTAATCTTTGCCCAGTGCAGCCACATCACATGCTATTCCTTCCTCATTTGACCTTCCAAACCACATCGCTCATCTGAATGTTTTACGCAACTGACCCAAGTTGTAAAAGTACACAATATCTACTACCTTACTGTATCAAGTAACGACACTATGCTGAGTAGTAGAAAGCAAGTAGATACTGATCCGAAAGGGCTTCAGAAGAAGGGGGTCTATGGGTCAAAAGAATCTGATTGAATAGTAATATTAGAGGAATCCTATCACACTATTCTACATACTGCCATCTAAAGTGTGCAAAGCTTTCCCAACGAGGGGTGCGGGAAAGAAACAGGTTTCAAGTCGACCCGTGGTTTCGTACTGTGTGAGCCATCATCACATTAGTCAAATGTATGATTACCTAAGTCCAATAATGAGACCGGCATTCAGCAGAAGTTGGTCAGCAACTTAACGCTAAGATTACAGCCAATGAATGGAGAATGCACAACGACAGTGTAGTGGCATCTAAGCAATTCAATGGTATGCAATTTGACTTAAACCAACCAGGATCCTTAAGGTCCACGTTGCCGTAATCTCATTTATCTTTTGGAAAAACACCAGGTGAAAACAGACCAGGGCTATGAAAATCAAGTGTTACTCAAGACGACGAAAAGCAGACACCACACGAAAGGTGTGCTTTATCAAACTCCTCTGGTTTCAATAATTGCTGTCATTAACAAGGACTAAACATGAGCACCAGTCTTCTATATCAGCAACTCAGTGGGGTCAGATCGACTACAAGTCCATTCGCAGTCAATTATATATATCTAGCGATCACTGCGAGTTTCAATCTGGTTGCCACAATAAGGTTTTCATGTCGCAAAAAATACTAACGCAGTAGAGACAATCGGTAGACTTTCACCACTTGGCATAAAGCCAAGACCAAATATTACCCGACATTGATGCTCAAGCAATTAAAAATGAAAAACTATGGGCAGAACATTTGTGTGCACAAATGTCCCGAATCTATCGCCATCACTTTGGGTGCTAGATTGTGTGACGACCAAGACCAGGAAACGCGTTGTGCATGTATTGATAAGAATACGTATAATTCTCATCTAGTGAGGAGATGAGTCCAAATTCGGCGCGGGTCATTTTTTACGGAAGGTGTCATGCTCATGCTTCTGACCGTAGTCACAGATGCGTACCTTACTACCGTTGCAAAACACGAATTTTACTAGGTTTTCAAAGGCTGTCTGTGACGGACCTCAAGCCAATCTCAATGGATCTCTGCGATCGCACTCCTTATCTGGCTCTCCTTCTTACTGCCTTATGGGTAGAGTTGTTGAGCCAATTGCTCCAGGCGGAGTCCCTCAAAACATTCCAGTTAATCCACTACCTTGTGAATCAGGCTATGGAACCGAAGGCACCGGTTGGAAACCGTAAAGAAAACTTCCTAATCACCACGTGCTCGATCGCGCACAAATTCAATCGTATGACTGCGCACCAACACTCAAATTTAATGCTGGAACGTGCGCACACTACTGGACCGAAACCCATGTAAGAATCCCGAGTGACCCACTGCACTGGTCGCGATGGAACTGGCGTGCTAAAACATCAATAGTACGGCGAACAACCATACCCGGCTTGTTAAGCAACGTAACTTGCATAAAGCTGGTGCCGCCTATACATTCTACTAGGTAGGAAATGCCACCGCAACTCTGGGTGAACATGGGGTTGGATTCGCACTAGCCGATCACCTAAAATGCCTGCTGGTGGGCGATCCCAATGGCATTGGCATGCGACTGATGACTGTTCGCCTACGACTCGGAAGAGGTAAGTTAGTCACTTACGAATTTAGTACCCCTGCTGCTGGTCGTAAGAATCTGGTTCGCATTTGTCATGCTTGTGAGACCAGTAGACGCCATAGACAAAATATTCTAGCTACGGTATATACGCAACATTTTATCGCTTGCGCTTGCAGGATGGAACCAAACTAGATCCTTTCTGGAGATGTGTTCTTGGAAGTAAAACTGCTTTCACCTCATCGACAGAGTTTAGCACACTTCTAACAAGTTTGGCTTTAACATAGTGCTTGGAATTTGGGGGGCGGGTTTTCCTCTTTAGTTTGATGGACTTGATCAGAATACCGAGTTGGTTGCATATGGTACTTCAATGGCTCCGGTCATGCAACTGATTTCCCTTTAGTGGATTCAAATTTGATGCTCGAATATTGTTGCATATTATGTATGGTATAACCCATTGTAGCTAAGCGTCTTCTGCAGGGTGTTTGTGGTGGATGGGAGACTGGGCGAGTTGTTAATTCCTACTGCAGCTTCGCCTCCCACAGTTATTTTGTGTGCGGAAAAAGAAACAGCAGCAGCTGATTTTGTAGCAGTTTTTGGTGCAACTGCGGCCCAGCTGTCATGGATAACGGCGCTTTTCGTGAGTTATAACGAGGTCTGGTTGGATGATATGGGGCAGTTGTTGCAAATTGGCTAGATGTGAAGTAGTACTGACGGTGTTTGCAGGAGTCACTTTGTTATGGCAAAACCCAGCGTTGTAGATTTGGTTTGTCACGGCTATGGGACATTTCCGTGTCCGCAACAATCTCACACCAAGGGATATACTGTAGCATACTTAGGCGATGTTGATGACAGCTCTCAGAGAAGTCACATATAAATATTACTTAGCGTCTATGTTTTGCTATCGCAAAGATAAACGAATTGCACAATCCACTTGTCGATCGACAGCGTCCGGCAATTAGTGTTCAACAACAGCCGACATTGACGCTAAGCCTACCGTGGTAGAGTGCAACGCACTAATGGAAAAACACGAACATTAATTGATTTCATGTGCTATTGTCTTGCATCCATTGTTAGTTGCATGTAGTTGCTGAGCAGTACACACGAAATGACAGTTTCGTCCTACAACCTCCGTTTTTTGATACCTTTTTGGAATTTGTATATCTTTAGATACCTCACAACGCCCAGCTGTCAGTACTTTTTTACCAGATATGCCAGACTGGCAAATGCAGCACTGACCTTCGTTGCACTGATGTGCAGCTGGTTGGTCAGCTGCAGGAACGTTGACTGTACTCTCTCCAGGTAGCAAAATTATGAAGCCGTCTCTAAAAGTTACTCAGCAAACTTGCTAACAATCCTGGTGATGGTTGAAAATTTCAAATAGTCTTGCCTGTGTTGCTGGTGTTCAAACTTGGCTCATATTGACGCCAGAGCAATGCTCGTGCGCTGCGTGAGTAAACAACGCGCTATCGCCGACAAATAACTATATACGTGTGGTTGTCTCACTGACTGACATTGTAGACCGGAAACGATGGATGTTCGGCAAACCATTATTAATAGTGTGGTGGAAAAGGGCACCGCAGTCCAAAACATCAAACGCTAAAGAAAGGGCATTTAGGTAAAAAAAATAAACAGGACAAGAGCTAGGAAACAGTTTGTTTCATAACAGAGACAGCAGCAAACTCATCCGAAGTTTATCCACAGAGCTGTAAGCCCCCAGCGTACCACTGTGCTGACATAAAATTAGACCCAACAATTTACTCGCAACCTAATGTACTCAACTCTAGAAAGCGTGCTTTGCAGCTCCTGTGTAAAATGCATTATTAATGACTGAAAACAGCGTGTACAGTGGCTAGTGCTGGTCCTTGCATACCTCCGGACGTATCGAAGTTGAAAACATAAGATATATGATGTTTCGACAAGAAGACATTCCGCAATTTTTTCCGCTAGGTTCGGTACAAAGACTTTGGGAAAGAGGCGGTTGAGAAGTACACGGACAATCAAGTTACCCACAAAAGTCAGTACGACAGTGCGCGATTTATACGTGGCAAATTACTTCCATATTTGCCATCGTAAAACCCTAGAAGAAGGAAATCACACAACACAGTTGCCACTGCATCGTTAATTAACCATATCACGTGGACGTTATGGATATCCTATCTGCAATATGACTGTAAGGTAGCATCGAACCAGCGGTCGTCGCGGCCAGCGATCCAGGACAAGAGACTACTGCGTAACTACAACAACTGCGGGTCAAACATCTCTCACGATCTAGTGAACACAAGCATAGCGCAGGGATGAGCTTAGTAACATGGACGCGCACAGATATAAATCCAAATTTGGTGGGGAAACATGTGATATCTTTGTGCGATTTCCGATCGTTCGTAGTTGATATTAATTTTTATAGCGGCCGTAACAGAATGCCGCCCTGATTTTTGTCACTTATGTGCTCATGTCAACCTCTTCTTTAAAACAAATGAACGATGCATTACGAGATTTGAATTCTGCACCTCGAGTGACGACAACACACAGACAAACATTGGTAATCTTAACCCTCACGAAATAGATGGTAAAGGGATATACATGTGTGTTAAAGTAGCTAAAATGTTGTGCGTTACATTGCAGGGCAAACTTTTCCTATTTTATGTAATTCATGCAAATCATCAGACGGGAACTGTTAAGCATTGATACTTGTATCCGTATTGTCCATCGTATAGGTGTTCCAGTATCTTAGTAAAGTGCAGCATAATTACTGGGGTAAGATTAGTATCGCTGAAGTATCTACCAATTCCATTTTATGGACTATGTAAAAAAACAGTGTCATGTGGTATCTGGGTGATCACTAAACCATGGGAAATGCAGAAGGTAGGTTTGTGCGCTTGCCTTTGGCCCAGTCCTGAAGCGCTTCCTCAAGACAATTGCGCAATAGCCCGGGTGCCCACATTTTTCTTTTGGCGTTCAAGGGTTATTTCAAAGTATTCTTTATATACACCTATTGCGACCAAACTGATATACCTCTCTAGATGAATTAGTGTGAAAAGCCGCATATGTAGGGGGACACGTACGGTTCATTTGCAAACTATATACTTTCGTAAGCCAATTGTCATTTCTGAAAAGAAAGTGGGTTGCTATACAATTTTCCTTTTATGTATAACATTAACATACTTGAAAACTAGAGCACGCAGAACAACCTGATTTGCTATTTCAAATCCTCACTATTAGTTCATTTATAATTAGTTCAAAAACATCCTGCAGCAAAACGTTGAAAAAGCTTGTTGCCCCTAATATTGGTGGTGGTCAATTCGTATCTTTACGTTCGTGTTTTCCAGGTATCACACAGAACAACGTTATGCAAATATCACAGTACACTGACAAACTAAGCTTAATGCCGAGAAGCCCTGCATTCTGTCGTTCTTTGATAACAGACTTTTAGATATCTCAGTATTATAGAGTGAAACTGAGCAGAAAACGCCTTTTATCACACAAAAATTTTACCACCTGTTTTGTTTCCCATGATAGGCTAAACATTTACTTAATTATCCAATCACTGAAGCAAGTATCTAGATGGGTCAGCTTTACTTCGTCGGTATTCTTCAATCTTGTAGAGTATAATTTGCCATAAATCTCGCTTCATATATACTTATCCAAACTTCCTATGATACTTTACAATATTTATCGGCATAACAATGCATTTGCCTAGTGATCCACAGCGGCATCCCATTCGGATGCGAATTTTGTGGTAGCAGGACATAATTGTTAACGCCTTCAATTTTAAGTTCATTTTGTGATGAAAAGTAACGTGCGTCATGTACAAATCTAACAAGACGCATTCTTGAAGTAAGAACTATTTATCACCAAATAAAAAATCAGTTGACGTAGGTTGCTGTATGACATAGTACTTTCACGCACACTTACTCGGCCAAGGACAAGCAAATAAAAAACCAAAATAATGTCATAAGAAATCGTTCGGTGCAAAGGGCTTTCCGTCAACACTCAGCTGTTGCCTAAAATAGAATACCCTCCGATCCACGAATCGTGAGCAAGACATGGATTTCGTTCAGTGCCTCACTCAGTTCTACGCAGCACACGTGTCATGTGCATTGCATGCATATAACATTGGTGTACGATGACAAAGTCGAGCAGGTGTGCTCTACCACTCCGTGGATGCTGCCAAGTAGAGATATCACGCGCACCGTGTAAACAGTGTTCGGGAGCGTCAAGTCGTTGGTGGTGCTCAGTGAGGGCAACCGGTCACCATTCCCATTGGCTAAACAAATACCATAAAACGCGATGAGACTTGTCCACTCTACGTCATCAAGTCAAACGAGCGCGCAGAAATCACCCAGGAAAAATAGTCGGTCGGTCCTTTTCACACACCGTATCAGGGAAGATGATTGAGAGTAGAACCAATCGGGCGTGCCATCAGGATAACACATGGTCAGACCGTACGTGCTTATAAGAGTGGTAACCTTACCTCTTTCGAGTCGTAGGTGAACAGTCATCGGTTGCGCGCTGATGCCAGTTTGTTCACAAACAAACGGCCATTTGGGAGATCGAATAGTGCAAATACGAAGCTGAGTTAACGTTTCCAATGCAGTAGAATTTGATACTAGCTCCATTCTCTTGCGGTTCGCCTTGGTCAGCAAGCCCTCTCACTAGCGCGGCAATATTCAAGCCGTAACACACAAGCTCCATAGGGAAAAGTACCGTGCGTTTTCGGTGCGCTCATTACTCACCCGATCGGGTTGTGAAAGCACGTTCTAGCACACCAAGTTGGGCGTTTTTCGCAGAGCCATAAAGTTTCGCCGCACTAAGATTGGAAGTATTAGTGCTTAGTCGAGATGTTGGGGTTGGAGAATTTCGTGGGAAATAAATAGGTGTCATCGGGGGCATGGTTTCGTTTAACCAATCCGATGTGTGTAGTAGAAATGTAAGGTCGTTTTCAGCACTGCCCCGGCGCGAAGGACCAGCAGAACCACATCATAAAAATTAAGGCAATTTCACAATTTGGGTCAGGAAGCTTTCACTGACAGGGAATTCAAAACAGTAAAGGAACCACAAATGGCGAAAAGTGGTCAATAAAATTCACTCCCGGAAGCCAGCGCTAAATGCACTATGAGTAGATCCACTAACGCCGACGTTGTTGGGTGCATAGCTTCCACCCAGCGGTCGTTGCAGCAAGCAGTCCAGGAAAAGAGACTACTGCGTAACAACAACAACTGGGGATCAAACATCTCTCACGATCTCGCAACCCCAAGCGTAACGCAGCGATGAGCTTAGTGAAATACAATCATACAAATGTCAATGAGAAATGTTGTTGGGACACCTGTGACATTTTGTGCGCATTTTCATCGTTGGTTTTTATGTTTTATTCATTTCACCTTAAGCTTACCTGTCTACGCGTGTCTCGCGTATTTGGGTAAGTCTGACTTCCATTGTGCAACATAAATTTTTAGGCAACTTTTGCTTCGGACCCATATTATGGCAATGAAATATCTTACCAAAGTTTCATCGTTAGCGAATGCAACAATCATCAATCACTGGCACAATGAAGACGTTTGTCTGCAACGTTCTCAGTAAGGCTGGTATTATAACGCAGATGCCGATCAAGTGGATCTATCAACGAAGTCAACAAATTGTAGTGAGCTCAAACCGTTGTCCTGACACAGTTAATCATATACCAGCTTTGGTTCATGAGCAAAGTGAGCAGTTAATCATAGTCCCGAACACGGTTGTTTCTTACGGTTCTGCTGAAGTGACATCGCTTTCCATTTGCTATTATCAGAAATTCCAACGCAAGAACCACAATATAAACAGGCTGTAGTGGACAAAAGACAGACATTACATCGTCAGTTAATAAAACCGTGTTGCGTGGAGACGAAACAGCAAACAGACAACAGCCGACCGTAGTGACTTCCCTAAAGAAAAGGAACACATTGGAACCGCAGATGTATGCGCAGGAGAAACGGACACGTAAGCAATGCTAAGCACACAAATACACGACACAGAGAGCAACCCGCGCCATGTAAACTTCAACCGGGATAACGAAGATAAGTGAAGGTCTCGTTCGGCGGAACGGATGCATTTATTAGTAGCTATGCACAACAAATAATAGTGTCTGTACCACAGGTTCCTATAACGCCATTCTACAATTTCTAACGCAGATCAACATTTACTGCTAAGTGCATTATACAGCTAACCGACTATATCTGAAAGGTGCGAAGTACGTCTGTGTAATTGCATTTGAGATGCTAAATACTTCGGAATTACCATAATGGGTCTGTCTACACACGGGTGACTGAGCACTGTCCCGGAATGATATTAATAGGGGAAGTGCCAGGAGCTATGTCCTTCGATGATGGTTCAATAAGGACACGAAATTCTGCACATTGATGCTTTCAAAGTATTCTATTACTTGCAAAGCCTTGTCCTAAAGAGCCAATAAAATGTCTCCTAAAGACGATCGAACTCATAGCGATCTGGTGAACGCGGCCGAAGCTTCGCCAGCAAAAGATGATGTAATACCTTGTCTACCGTAGTTTTAACAAAGATTCATACGCGTGAGACACGGCTGATGACCCTAGGTGACTACACTCCTTGACTTGCCCAATTTGTTTCTTCCGAATGCCATGGAGCTCTATCAGATGAGCTCATACTAACTGGGTTTTCATCGATAACACACTCTCCCACCACCTGAGCCGACGGATTTAATTTCCGTTATAAAATGTGAACCAGATCAGATGCAGGGCCACCTATATTTCAGCTTACATTAGCTTTTGCTTAGATCAGTTAGCCTTGGAAACGTATTTGCGTGGGTGTTTTGCCACAACGTAATCTTTTTGTAACCGCTTTTTCTTCCATTCCATTGGGCATCATCTTGCAATTACAGATTATCCGAAATTTGCAGCGATCACGAGATGGATTCTCATCAACATGTTGCAAAATTCAGCGGCACACTGGTCAGTATTTTCGTTTGCCCATCTCTTATATTCTACTACTTCCCAAATCTTTGTCACAGTAATGAACAGGTTATTATCGAATACATCATCCTTATTACTTTTTAACACTTCGCATGGTGGACACCAATTTAGAGGGATTTGGAGCTTTTATCCGAATATCCGAGCGAAATACTGAAACTCAAATTACTTCTATGCATTATGCCTGCTATACGTTAGCCAAGTTTTGTTACGGTTTGTAATGCATTTCCTAGATCATTCGTATTTTTGGCAAACGAAACGCTGGATCTAGTGGTCAAACTATATCGGAAGCCCTTTGCAACGAACGATTTCTTATGACATTATTTTGGTTTTTTATTTGCATGTCCTTGGCCGAGTAAGTGTGCGTGAAAGTACTATGTCATACAACAACCTACGTCAACTGTTTTTTATTTGGTGATAAATAGTTCTTTCTTCAAGAATGCGTCTTGTTAGATTTGTACATGACGCATGTTACTTTTCATCACAAAATGAACTTATCATTAAAGGCGTTAACAATTATGTCCTGCTACCACAAAATTCGCATCCGAATGGGACGCCGCTGTGGATCACTAGGCAACTGCATCGTTATGTTGAGGAATATCGTAAAGTAGCATAGGAAGTTTGGGTAAGTATATTTGAAGCGAGATTTATGGCAAATTATACTCTGCAAGATTGAAGGACACCGACGAAGAAAAGCTGACCCATTGAGCGTCTGAGCGATGGTGCAGCGGTCGAACGTCCCGAACAATTTTGTTTGTGTTTTTGGACGGCTACCAAACTTGCTCCGAACAGGCGACATTGTTTTGCATCATCCTAAGGTCAAGCCCCTTTGAGGTAGTCTCCTAGGTGTGGTTTCCCAGCTTCTATATGTCAACAGGCGTGCAGCGAACGTGCGCACTTCTGCAAGAGTCCGCTTTAAACGGTAGATTTGCCTGTGACCGTAAAAATTTGCGATCTACCTCATATAGCAGCACATGTTTATCTTCACGATTCTTGGTCATCTGCAGTAGTGGGAAATGGTAGTCGATACATACTATCCTTAGTAATTTTAAGTCCCAATGACTTAAACACCCATTTCATTGGGCAATTAAGTCCCTGAGCGTCAAGATGAAGCCAAGTTACATAAATTAGCTTCAAATTATTAACACTATAACTGACACTGAACGTTCATCATCATCCCCGGAGATCAGTCGAAAAGAACTGAATGACTGTACCTTTTCTGTGTTCGGATGGGTTATTTGCCTCCATCTCAAGTAAAATATATATACGCTTAACCTAACAGCAAATGTCCTACTTGCGAATAATTGATGAGAGTTGGTTGACTGTTTTCTTGTATACTTTGCTAATCGCCAGGATATTCAAATTTGCTTATTACAATTGAATATCGCACCATATTGTACACCAGATTTGAGTAAATCGGTTAGTTCGAAGCGCAGTCTCCAGTTTGTAAAATCAAAAGAATTTTTTGTAAATGAATTACACCAGCAACCCAACTTATTCCGTTTTTTGAGGCAGCGACATACGGGGTACACTGAAGATCAAAAACGGCTTTCTCATGGTCAAGCCAGGTCTCCGTAATCGAAATAAAGTCTCGCAGTCCTGAGGCATGGCGTATTCTAATTTTCAATAACTTACAAAGTAAACCTTAGACGTTATTGTAAAAACACTATAGTGTTTCTGTCATTGGAGGTGCGTTGATGGATGTCATATTTGTGTTTGAGTTTAGTCGACTGTTTAGCGGTCGGCCACTAATAGTTTTTTGGGTGGTCGTCGGTTCTTGAAGTTCCATCGACCTGCATGGCCTCGTAAAATGTATAGACTCAGGATGTTTGCTTGTGCTTTGTTCTGTCCGGCTGTTTGCAGTTTGTGCTGTTGTGTCGGTCTATCTGCAGAACTATAGAGACAAAGAACTTACTGTGGTTGCACTTTGCAATGAACCATGGCCGTGAGCCTGTTATTTTTAGACGGAGCTTAGTTGACGACCTGGAATGAAACTTCGACCAGTGGTCAAATTGAACTTGTGTCATTCCCATGGAGTGTAGCGCCTTTTTCACTAATCTTGGGTCCCAGCCAGAGCAGCTGTGTGTTAGGTAAATATTATCAAATACTTAGCAATGTCATTTTCCAGGGACAGTGCTTTGCCGTTGCAGCACAGCTGCTCTTGATCACGCGGTCAGTAGGACCCAAAAGTTTGGTGACAGCATAAACAAATAGTAGTGGTAGGAGGTCCGCCTTGTTTACCCGCTTCCTTTGGGCAATATTTCCAAGGACCCTCAGACCATATGCCACTCCGCTCGGTTAGTTGTGAATACGGCCACTTTGAGACCATGAGAGCTGCTGTTAACTATTGAGTTCAGGGTTGTTCTACCGAGTTGCGCTTCATCAAAATATACCGGGATCAAAAGACGCGCTACTCGTCCACGCATAGTAGGCCCAACCTTTATATCAATCCCATCGGTGATGGAATTAACTAGTTGTGATGAGCTTGCAAATTGACCTTCGTTTCCCCAATTCAGACTCGGGAACATTATGCACATAAGAGGTAACGCGTCATAGTACTGTCTAGCGAATGGAACTTTGGATTTAGTCGTTGTTGATTTGCGCTGTTCAGTAGACGTACAGAAGTGACGGTGAAAGCTGCCTTGTCTCACATGTGCTCAGTACACAAAATAGAATCACATGTGGAATTTATGCTTATAGAGACTACTGATTCCTACTTTAACCGATTTGTCTCTGCAGTTGTTTGCCTCCATGTCTCAGTTGTTGTTGTCCTGACAGAATCATTAAGTGTAGCTTCCAAAAATAGGGCACTAACAGTCACGTTTATAGTGATTTGCCCGATTAAGAATTTGGATTTAGCAGAGTTATTGGAGCAATTACTGTGAAGCTGTTAACTGGACTGACATTAAAATTTAGCCTTGGGATGAGGTTCAGAGACCGTTACTTGTTGATATGATCGGTTTTCTTCGATTCCAATGGTGAAGCGCTGAGAGATGCCACCTACACGAAGCTTTCAGTTACTTTTCGTACATTTTATGTGCCATCTAAATAATTAACAAGTAGGGCAAATATATATACCTGGCGAAACCACAACACATCGGTCACACGGTTGAGTCCCGTTATTTTCACTTGACTTAGCCGTATATAGAGTGAAATTCAAAGCACAGTTTGAGTAGACCAGACCTGCCCTGACCACGCTGGTTCCATTTGATTCTCCACATTTACTGCTAAGTGTGGTCGTTTTCATTGACGGCTGTTGTGGCTACTATATATTGCTCTTCTTCTGTTACTTGAGGTGGAGGATGAGGCAGCCACGAGTTCGTTGTCAGGATCTTGCAGTTGACCTCAACAACTTGAGCAGTTAGTGATGAAAATGGCGCACGCGCACGCGCAATTTGCCTTCTTTATAGGTTGGCTTTGGTTCGTGCCAGCTTAGGCTCGATAACTAGCCTAGTGGTTGGGGGATACCAGTGGCTGAGTGTCACCAATGAGCAAAGGTAAGCAAAAGCCACGGGTTGGGTCGTAGTTTCCTTAGAAATTGTCCCCTTGGAACAATTGGTGGATCATCGGACACAGCGAAGAAAGGTTATTGCATGACATTTTGTGGATGTGAGAAGTTTATAAACCAACAACTTTTTGCAAGTGAAACTAATCACATGAGGTGCTAAAACAACTAAGGTTAAAGAATGCACTATCAGTAGGGAGCAATTCCCTAAAAGGTGAATCAATGACTGCGATATGTTAATCGGGCGTGAATCCAATTAAATGGACGAACTTAGCCAATGGTAGACCTTTAGCATCGCGCTCGGTTTTCAGCTAAAGCCCAACTAACTGAGAGTATTGCGTTACCCGAATTCTAAGCACTGTAGGGTGGCCGGAATTCTTTGTGTTGTACTTAAAGCTGGTGATGAATTGTAAACACTATTGGTTTCAAAGCTTATTCCCAGAACGGATCTTGTTTGGCTCATTTCTTTCCAGAGGTTCAATAGGGCTAGCACAAGCGGACGACGCGGAGTTCAGAAATGTTTCGCCTAGACGTCGCACCCAGAACTGCTTTTGGGACACCATCATTCAAGCACACAACTCTGACGGCTCAGAATGCATCCGGAGAACAGCTGAGATTGCATGGAGAGATTGTATGTGGGATCTGATTCAAGGAAATACAACGCCGCGGCACGATCTACCTAGTCTCATGCACCGACATCAGTCTTCTCGGAATCGATTGGATTGAAAAGCTGAAATTGTTCGATGTACCAGTGAATCGTGTTTGTGCTGAAAAGAATGTCACGGTGCACCATACAACCATACCGACTCCTCCACGTCAAAGCATCTCCGAACAGCTTCAAACGAAGTGTGCGTGTGTCTTCCAGTCAGAAAATGGACACTGCAAGAAAATGCAGGCAAAACTTACTCTGCTTCCGGATGCCAGACAAGTGTTTCAACCCAGGAGTCCTGTCCCTTATGCTTCCCAACATTTGCTGTACAGGACCTTGATTGATTACAGTTGGCCGGATTGATCGAGCGAGTCAATTTCTCACCGTGGGCTGCGCCTGTTGCTGTGACCAGGAAATAGAACGGTTCTCTTCGTTTGTGTGCAGATTTTTCAACGTGCCTGAATGCTGCGCTGGATCGTCATCAATATCCGATACCACTCCCACTGCACGTGTTTTCAACACTAAACTGAGTCAAGTATTTTGCTACTCTTGATCTTGCAGATGCCTATTTGCAATTGGAAGATGAACCCGAAAGCAGAAGACTTCTAACAATCAACATGCATCTCGGTCTCTACCAGTACAACCGTTTGCCATTAGGTGTCAAAACGGCACCGGCAATCTTTTAGCAAGTCACAGATACCATGCTGACGGATGTAACTGGAGCGGCAGCCTACCTGGATGACATCATCATAATGGGCTCGACGCAAGATGAATTATTTCAACGATTGAACGAAGTACTGCAGAAAATCAAAGATTATGGTTTCTGCTTTCGAGCGGACAAGTTCAGATTTTTCCTGAAATCAGTTAAGTTCTTGGGTTTGGTGGTTAACGAGAACAGTCGACGACCCGATTCTAAAAATATCGAGGTGATAGACCGGTTACCGGCGCCATCGGATGTCACAACCTTACGGTCATTCCTTTTGATAGTGAGTCACTATAGTAAATTTCTTCCTTGCATGCATTGCCTGCGTCATCCTCTAAACCACCTGCTGATGAAAGACATCGAATGGAAATGGTCTGCACAGGGTCAACAGTCATTCGAGCAACTGAAACCTCAGCTGAAGTCGGACTTATTGCTTACGCATTAAAATCCGAAGCTGGAACTTATTGTGGCCACGGATGCTTCAAGCTATGGGATTGGTGATGTCATATTAAATCGTTTTCCAGACGGGTCCGAAAAGGCTATAGCACACGTTGCACGAGCGCTGACGTCATCCGAGAAGAATTATAGTCAGATTGAGACAGAGGCGTTGGCTATCATGTTTGCAGTGCAGAAGTTCCAGAGGATGGTATATGGTCGACGGTTCACGTTGGTGATTAAACGCAAACCACTTCTGGCAATCTTTGGAACCAAAAAGGGATTCCGGCATATACGGCCAGTCGAATACTGCAATGGGCAACTCTGCTCTTGGGATATGACTTCAGCATGCGATACTTGTCTACGGATTCTATAGGGCAAGCGGACGCCTTTTCCAGATAAATCGATACCGGTAAGCATGAGTCAGAAGACGCAGTCATTGCCTCCATCGCAGCCGAAACGGATGTCAGCTACATGGTAAATGAAGCCGTGAGAAATTTACCGGTCATTGGCACAATGGTAAAGCAAGCCACTGAACAGGATGCATTGCTGCATGAGGTATTAATCTACACAAGACGGGGCTGGCCAAAGAAGTGCCCGAAAGAATCTTTGACACAGTTTTTCACACGACGCAACTCTTCGTCTGAGGTTTATCCCTGTCTGCTTTTGCAGAGCACATTGTCATTCCAGAAATAATCAGGTCAGGCGTGTTACGGCAACTGCACAAGAGCCATCCAGGAATCGCTCGCACGAAGGCGCTTGTGCGCAGCTACCTTTTTTGGCCGATGATGGATAGACAAATTGAAGATATTGGCCGATGGTGCTCTAGATGCATCAGTGCCTCCAAGTTACCGGTACGTACTACATTACAAGCTTGGCCAAACCCAGAAACGCTCTGGTCGCGCATACACGTGGATTTCGCAGGACCAGTAGAAGGAGTGCATTTCCCCGTTATTATTGACGCCTACAGTAAATGGCCGGAGGTAATCGCTATGCAAAACACGTCGGCAAACAGCACAATTTTTGCGATGAGACATGTCTTCAGTCAGCACGGATTGTCAGTAATGGTCGTGTCAGATAACGGGGCACAGTTTACATCCTGTCAATTTACTGCATTTTGTGCACAGAATGGGATCGAGCATGTGAGGACGGCCCCGTATCATCCGCAGTCAAATGGCCAAGCGAAAAGTTTTGATGATACTCTGAAACGAGCATTGGGGAAGTCAAAAGAGGAGGGATCGCTGAATGAAAGATTGGAACGTTTCTTGTTGAACGATAGAGTTGCCCCGAATCATAATGCATCAGATGGAAAATCACCAGCTGAAGCACTTATGGTCGAACGTTGAGAACCACACTAGATTTGCTGACCTCCAAGCGTCCGTCTCTACAACTAAGGAATTCAGTGATGGAGTGTCAGTACAACAGGCGGTATGGTGCAAGAAAAAGGATTTTCAAAGTGGGCGATCTTGTGTTTGCGGCTGCTAATAAAGGAAGGCGGATCGTCTGGATACTAGGACGAGTCGTGCAGCGCCGAGGCAAGGTGATGTATGATGTTCAAGTTGGTACAGACGTATGGAGACGCTACGCAAACCAGTTGAGGTCACGTTATACACATGGTGCCATCGTTCCGAAAGCCAACGGACTTGACGTCAATGAATTGCAGGACACTGACAGGCCTAGTACTCCTGCAGGTGGTGACGTTCGTCCAATGGAATGCATGGAAAATGGAGCTCGCTAGAGCCCAAGGTGAACAAGAACATTGGTGCAACCTCTCCAGGTGGATCCGCGTCGAAAGAGCTATGTGAACTCCAGGTAACTCGTTTTTTAAAGAGAGGGAGGTATTAGGAGAACAGTTATTAGACATTCATTTATTGTGAACGAGCTTAATAGATATTCTTTACTCTTCCTATTTCCTATTTCTTGATGTTGTTTAAATGCTCTACTGGGTTAACGCGATTGGTACATCCACGTCATTGTTAATGATCGCTCATCGTCATGTCCTTCCCAGCAGCGCCATTTGCAAGAATATATTCCATTGGTTTTTTCTTCTCATCACTGTTCTACTTGGTTATGTTAAAGGAATATTTGGTTGTCACACAATTATTGTACTAGTTTTCAACTTCTGGATTTGCATTCCTTATTCTCGTTTGTTTCGTGACTTTTGTGTGAAGGTTTCATTTCGTCATTCTGATTGGCAAATGTCCGTCACTGTAAATGGACGTTCGCTTTACGCTTGGAGTTCAATGATGCTATTTTTAAAGACATACGCGATTCGCTCTTGTGTACACGGTTGCTTATTCACCGCTGCATTTGACGTTTCCCTTCTGTTGGTTGGCTCAACAGTACTTTATTAGCTTCCCCTCATTTTGCCTTCAAACTATGTAAGCAACTGTGATTTCATGTATACAATTCTCCTTATAGCTCGTTTTTGGACTTCTTCTTGCGGTCGTGGGGTGAAGGCGTCAGCGGCGACACAACGATATATATATAATATATAATATAATATATGATTGTACTTCGTCGCGTCTACGCTAACTGATTTACAGTTGGCTGCCACTAATATTGGTTTGTTCAAAGCAAAGAACTATATTATAAAAGCAGTATTCTCGTTTGTTAATGTAGTGGTCTAGTTAGATGCAACAGACCTTCTGTAGGCTAGTTATGTTGCTGATTTTGCTGAGACCATTTTATTGCATAATTGGTTCGTCCCTGGAGGACCAAATTCTGAGACTTACTCAATCAGCCTTGTTCAGGTAATGGTTCAGAATTCAGCAATTTTAAGCCTGCCTGATATCTCAAAATAAAGGTGGGCTATCATAGATTAAAATGTTAGAAGATATTCTCTAGCTAATTAGCCACTTAGAACGATAACAATTTCGTTGTTCCCGTGATTGCAATTTTTAGAAATGCACACAACTAATAACATTGAGGAGTTAAATTGCACTAGATCTTGCGATTGATAATCTGATATCCCAGATGACTAATGAAAACTCAGCCATAAACTAGGTATCACCCTTTACCATGGCTAAGCAAGCAATTTGGTGTCGACCTTTAAAGTGATCGATTGAAACAGCTGCTCATGCTGCGTACTAGTACTATACAATTTCCGTTTAACGGGACCAT
This sequence comes from Dicrocoelium dendriticum, assembly GCA_944474145.2. Lineage (NCBI taxonomy): Eukaryota > Metazoa > Platyhelminthes > Trematoda > Plagiorchiida > Dicrocoeliidae > Dicrocoelium > Dicrocoelium dendriticum. The sequence continues at coordinate 73,952,097 of OX104068.1, read as the reverse complement.
GTACAGACAAGAAGATGGAATATCAATGGACTCACCGCTTGGAACGCTGCTAGTTGACGTGTTCATGAGCAAATTAGAGAATACCTATCTGAGCAGAGTCATTACTGGTCTACCATATTACGGACGACAGGTGAATGATTGATTTTGCTTGACAGACAAGCACTGTTACAGAGACAATTTTATCCCATTTTAACTCACCGCACCCTACTGTCAACCTCACCTTAGAAACTGAAGGCTGTGACACGATGTCTTTCCTAGGCGCTCAGCTTAGTAGAAGACCAGCTGGATCCGTCCAACAGAGGGTGCATAAAAAAGCAAAGTGGGACGGACAATATATACATTTTGCCAGCTTTGTCCCAATAAACCAGAAAAACAACTTGATTACATGTCTAACCGAAACGGCCGGAAGGATTTGTAATGAGGACATAGTTGCGGAGGAGCTCAGTTGCTTAAGTGGCGTTTTCGAGAGAAATAGCTATCCAGAAAAATTGTTCGGAAAGGTATGGCGTGCAACATCTAGAAGATTTGCCGACGTTATGAGCCATACCTACTATGCAGCGAACTTGCGGCTAAGCTTTATTTCGTCACCAGTAGTGAGGCCTCATCACAAAGACACATTTCCTTGGTCATGTGATTCTTACTGTGTATATTCCATCCCTTGTTCATGTCGAGTAGAACATCGGAAGAAGTACTAAGAGGCTGTCTGAGAGAATACGTGAGCATTGTCCAGCTAATCTACGCAATGGTGGAAGCAAAACGGTGATGAGCGCTGTGTTGGCACATTTGATTGTTTTAATCACCAAATTTCTTTTATATTCATGTATGTTACCCGTTGAATGCTCTCGCTGAATCAACCTTGTCTGTATCGAAATTAACTATATTTAAAATACATTTGGATGGCGAACTCATCCACTTACACTTGCTACCTGGCATATGTCTCCGTTCTACACTTGAAATATACCTTGGATTTATTTGCTGTTACTTATGGATGATGTGAAACTAGGCGGATTTCTGGAGCCCAGCGGAGTAAACGATATTCCTTCTTTATGTATATAAGTTCTAATTGTTGTATTATCATATTTAGAAAAAGCCACCAGAAAACGCAGCGTGACTTGTAAAATTAGTGTTTCTTAACCCGTATAAATTCATTGTTTCTTGTTCATTTATCAAGCAGTTGCGTAGGAAAATTGAACGACTGTGAAGAATTTTGTTACGCTTTCATCTCACGTTAATTTCACCATAAAGAATCAAAGTAAAAGACTATTACATGCCATTAAGTGTAGCTTTGACAGCAAACATCGAGGTAGTGTGGATGTTAGTGTGCAGTTCTGTAAAAGTGTTTGCGTAGCTTGATTGCTAACCTCTCTTCAAATACATATATTAGCTGCATTTAGGAAACTGGTGGAATTGCAATGCACACGCAAAGCTTCAAGACACTGTAGGTTTTTCCTAATATGTTCGGGTGAATATTCAGCATAATACACTATCACTGTAAGTGAATAATATGAAATTTCTAAAACATGGTATAAATATTTTCTCACATATCACTCGAGTAAGGGATTGCACCTCATACAGATACATTTATTTAATTCAAAAAGCAAGCGGGACAGGTGCGGCTGAACAGAATGGCGGTAAGATGCAGCACGGGAAAATATGATTTCAAGTTTGGAACAGGTAGAGAAAATGTATAGCCTTTTTGATAAGTCATAATGTAGTGGAAGAAAAGGGTCGTAAAGATTTTTGAAGAGAAAGCGGGTACAAGCGTATAGATGCCTTCTAACAATAAAGTCCACAAGGGAAGCGCTGGAAATCCATTGCATTAATAATACGGTTTTTGGACAGCAAAATTAATGTGTAGTATTTTCGATTAACCCAGGGAGAATTATAGGGGAACCGTAGAGCCAATGCAGTAAAATGTAAATAATCACAACATACAAATCAAGTAGCAGGTTAATGAAAGTACTTTAAGTCGAACGATGTAAAGTGACAAACATCTAACCTTACAAAAACTTTAGTTAACGTGAATAGACCTTAATAAGTCCCGGGATAAAAAGCACCCTGGATATATAATGCTTGACGATCTGGGCATGGACTGGTCACTCACTGACAAAGGAGAAGTGGCATTCGAGAGAAGTCGTAATTTGTCAACCCGGAGAATAGCGAATCTGACATCACGACATTTAAAGTTAATCAATATCAGTAACCGGGATGATCCCTAAAGCACAAACTTATCTAGACCATTACGAAAATTAGAACATGTATACATGTTACAAAGGAAAACTGTTTAACAGACATTTAACAACCTGTTGTTCGCGAAACATCATGGAAAATTTCTAAAAAAATGCTTGCGCATTACCCAGCAAAGCTGAGTTCAGTTTGGTTTCTTCTTTTGTCAGTTCACACAAACGTTTCCAGAAGTGGCGTCCCACATCATCTTTTTCCTATAGTGCCGAATTATTGGTTCGGTTTTATGCTGTATGGTTATGTAAGCTAGTTCAGAATATGATCTTTTACGGCGATCATGCCACAATTTGTCGTTAAAATAAACATGAGCATTTTCCGTATGAACGCGTGTATAAGGATCCTTGTTCTTACACAATAGCAATTCGAAGTGAAAAGCTGTTTTTACATCATACCAAATAAAACTTAGTGGAGCAGACTATCTTTGCATTTTTACTATGATACCCTAACGACATAGAGTGCCAGTTAAATGGCTTCCAGGCACCAAACTGGATATAGCTTACGAGGTGTTCTTATATATAACTAAGTTAAACTTAGCGTAGCGTTTACCTGTTACAAATCAAAATCGGTTGCTCGAAGATAGATATACAATTTAAGAATATATTTCAGCTATGTAATTAGTTATCAGTTTAGTTAGGAGAAGCGCTGTTTGGCGAAATCGTGTACTGGAAGGTTTTTGGCCGTATTTTAAACCTGCAAAATACAAAACGGCCGTAATCTCACACCCATGTACTAGTAATTACAAAATGTATTTGGTTATACTTTAACACAATCAGCTGCTTAAGAAAAATAAACGGCTTACTTCATATTTGCCCTGCTATAATTACTGGGAATTTTCAGCTCGCGCAAAACTGTTGTGTGCAGCTTCGCATGTTTTCCTACTGACCGGTCAATTGGATGACATTGCAAAATTGTTGGGGACGAATTTTATGGACAATTTTAGAATGTTAGGCCATGTCTAAGTGCTGCCTAGGGAGTCCTATAGTATGTTTCCTAGCGCTAACTTTGGCGCTTTATGAAACAAACTATCGACCTTCTGACAAATACTACTAGCGTTCACATCAACTGCAAGTTAATACTATTACACAATCGGTACTTCAATAGGAGGTCCATTTACTTCAGCAAGTTACGACCTACTGGTGGCTTTCTCTTCCATTATGGACCTATACACCTACCGAATAACCTCACAGTTCTGGCGGTATAAATATGCAACTTTTTAATACCTGTGCTGTCATCGACATTGAGGCAGGCCAAAGCAACAGAATAATGGAATACTTGCAATTCGATACTATAAAAGCACTCTGTTAATTTCTCAACTAAATAACACTAGAATTTATTACTAAAATTATGGTGTATATTAAGCTAAACGAAAACTAGTCAAATTGTTATGGTGCAGATGAACTTTCACTGTCAAAGCGTTGGAAGCAATGATCGACGGATATATTCCAGGACCAATTTTGAGCTTTGGCACTTGATGGGAACGTATAAAATGTTAAATTTAAAAATCTCATTTTATACACCCAAATGGAGTAAAGAGATATTTATAGTATTAGGTTAGATATAAATTAAGTTAGCCAATTATGTTTCAAACTATACAAACATCTGACCCAAAAGTTTGTTCGTGAGGCTGTTGTCCTTTCACGTTGGAGCGTCAGAACAAGTGCATCAACCGACGGTATTGATGACGGTCCATCAGAATGAAGGAACCAGGCGAGACAATTCATCATTGACTGATGACCTCACTCTGGTTTGCTAACCTGCGATATTGACTGACTAATGTTTGGCCTGAAGAACCCATATGCAACACTGCAAGCATGGTTTAAAAATGGCGATTTCGGTCATCAATTTGTTCGGTATATACCTTGTTGTCAGCATTTCCACATTACTACCTTTTGTGGTGGTATAGCTTTCCAATAGCCATTAACGTATTCAACTTGCCAAAGGTCGACTTGTCTACCATGGAAGTAGAAGACATTTTTAATAACAACATTCATTCATGGGTTAGTGAAAGAATTAGGACATACAAATATCCCACCATGATGGTCTTCTTCGGATCAAAGTTAAATTGATCTGTTGGTAGCGTCAGCCTGTGGTCATCGAATGTTTAAGAATAACATGCCAGATGAAATTCCTTTAAGCTTAGACCCACTTTTATATGAACCAAAGGGATGGGACAGAAAAGTGAAAATATCACCTTGATGTGTAAGAATTTGTCGTCACATTACAATCCGCTATGAAAGTTCGTTACATGCTTAATAGAAACCGTCACGAAATACTTTGTTACAAGCTTATTCAAGCGCGGATGTTTTTCAAATATCAGACCAGAATTTACAGAGGAAAATAGAGATTTTTGATTAAAGCATATTATAACCTAAATAATTACAACGTATATTGAACATAGTATTTTGGATTACGCAAGAGGCTGTGCAAGGACGTGTCTCCCGACTGTAGTGACAAGGCACCCATTTGCAGTATTGGCGAAAAGCAGCTAAGAATTCGTTAGCTCGGTGGACCTACCATCGCTGGCGGTTCATTCGCTGACTTGAGAGTTGCGTGTATTAGTATGAACATGTGCTTTTCTAATATTGTTACTTATGAGACTCGAGTTATGTACCCTAAGTGGATAAGACGGCAAAATTGAGCGACAGTTTTAACCCTAGTATTTAAAAACTGTTACCAAGTTCTGAGTTGAAGGAGGCTGGCAACTTTACATTGCCGTTGCCAACAAAAACGCACTTATATCCAGGGTGAAATTCAGATGAGCAATCTTGTTATTCTCAAATTTAAAGTTTAGCCATAAAACTATGGCTTCACAATGATTTGTCTTTTGAGCCCAAATCACCTAATTAGGTCGTGGTACTTCATCAGATGCATGATGACTATTTTTGTACGTGTGTAGGTTTTCTATTGGACCACATAATAAGTTGATCAAATTGGCTGAGTTAACTTTGGTGGCCTTTTGGATTGGTCCAAGGAAAATTGTAACCTATTTTTATTAGTCCGTGCAGGAGGCTGCGGTTGCAATTTCATGGCTGTATCCGCATTAGATCATCTGTTTTGTACTATTCATGCGATTATATGATGGGCGTACACCCTACCTTCTCCATCTTGCATTATCTACCTAAACTCGTGATGGATATTTTACTATGGCTACACGAGTTACCAGAACTATGTCCATTCCGTTTTAGTAGCCGAAGTGTTACGAATTTTTGCGGTACCACCTATTTCAGCATATCAAATGGAAACATATCATTGCTTCTGTATCATAAAGAGAACACAAATTGGTTCTATTCATATTTTAGATCTAGTTTCAAGCAAGTAATTAAATTGAAGTAAGTTAAATTAAATTTCAGGTGTACACTTCATTCATGATAGAAAGACAACCGAGGATGTCTCGCCAAAATATGAGAAAAAAGATGGCACGTATGCAGAAATAAGAGCTGAGCCGAAGCGATTAAGGCTTTCTTGCGTTGCACGTTTTATTAATACTCGAACACCAGCAACGAATATCGATTTAGATAACTTATTTATTATATTCTTCGCAAAATAGTTAAGGCGGCGGCGAAACGATTCATTAATTCTGATCCCAGTTTCCAAACTAATCTTACGCAGCATTGCATTGATGGGGTACTCACGAGTCATACTTTGCGAATGGTAAACATCGTTCTGCAAATTCACGAAATGGGTCGAACTGGGACGTATTAGTGATAATTTATGTCGCTACGTAGAGTAAAATATGACATAAGGATTTCGAAAGTTGTATTCACAGTTTATCATTTAAGTTGTTCAGGTAATAAGTTGTTTCGAAACGACTTCCAGCTTGTACTATTTTGAACGTTGAGATTTATTTTAAATAAACATTAATCTAAACATGTTATATGACAGATTATTTGAATGAATAATGCTCTACTGGTATACACAAAAGTATTTTGTTGCTGCGTTTTTCTGTTTGCAACCCGTCCAATTAATCATGGAAAGATAGCAAACGAGAGGGGTTTTATGAATAGTGTCTGAAAAGTTAGGTGAAATGTCGCGGAAAATAATGGCAACAATAGGTTCAAAAAATATATTTTTACTGAGCTAAGAAGTAAACACCACGAACTACAACAAACCTCTGACATATGTAGTAAAGATACCGGAAGCTCTCAGCATAGCTTCAAATGGAATCGCTCGAAGAACCATGATCGTACATTTCTGGATATTGGCAACCTTGATGAATCATTTGCATTGTAGGAATATTTTAAGGTGAGAAAACGAAAATACTTATTCTTTCTTATTTTCAACTTTTCTGTTATTATTCTCAAGGGTAATCTCCGATCATACGCAAGCATCCGTCGCATTTGTTCGGTATTTGCTTTGGTTATTTTAGTTGACCGTCAACGCGCATGCGGCGCATACTCGACAACTTGAGTTCCGTATCTAAAAGCTTTAACGACTCAGACACACACGTTATACCCATTGCTTCAACATTGTACACTTACATAAACATTTCATGAGTCATCGCTGCTCTTTTGCTCAATATGAATCAACCCCAACATCGGCATAGATTTGCTGTGTTAGGGATTGTTAGAACGACAATTGTGCACACCTAACTTTGTCCTCCCCACTCATGTGTATTATATGTATACCATATTACAGTACTATCCTTCAGTGCGCGCTTGCTTCCCCAAATTCAGCGTGTTTGACTGTGAATGAGTGTGGGCCGGCTCCGCTGTTGAAACGTAGCTCCCATACACATACGTCCCGCTCTTATACTTCCGGGTTTACACCAGATAAGGGGCGTGTGGGTGGAGCTGTGGTTGGTGCAGCGCAACCCAGCCATGGTCCTCCTGTGGGCTCAGGCGTCCTGTGGCTGTCGTATGGAGGCAAATCCGGAACCGGATGCCGCCAACCATCTTCCAATACACCCGAAGTGCTAATGTAAATGCGGAAAATGAACCCTTTCGGGTTTACAATGTTTGCTTGACTTGATTTGACTTGAAGTTGTGCTTTCATATCGGATTCGGCGCGCAATGTGACCCATAACACTTAGTAGGTGGAATAAACTTCGTGTGCATCGGCAGACTTCAGTTTATACTTTGTTAACAGTAGAATAACGCGGGGAGCTACATTCAGTCAGTCTTGTATATTCTAATGTACTCTGTCTGTCATTTACGCTCTGTAAGCTCCTATTGTTGTTGGTTTTAAACTTAAAAAAGTTATTTTCCTTGGTTGTCTGAACAGCACATTCAGAAGACGAACGATGATAGATGCTAACATTTCGTATTGTCTTATCAACACCAATACAATAGTGGGAATTCGTACAGAGTTAGATTTCGAAAACGCGCTGTATGGTTATATTGGAACCCATAAACGTTTAATATTATTTCGGTATACCTTGAGGTGGTCCTCGGTCATTCCGAGCACAAAGACCATAGCTAAAGTGGAGGTGTTTTGTTATTGCTCCTACCTACACTAACACATGTGGTTTAGACTAAACAGTTTGAGATTGCTTGTGCTGTGATTGAACCAGAAGTCCAGTGGTCCACGGCTGACACTTTCAGTACTAGGCTGTTGAGATCTCTGAGGGACAAGTAGCACAGCAGCAAAGAAATCGAGTGCCAGCTCAAATTAGGCTATCTTCACTTGATGATTCTAATCCCGGATGAGAAGGTCGTTCGTTAAGTCTCAGTTTTGAACGGGGCAACATTGATACACCTCCGTGTCGGATACCATCGTTCTGATTGGAATGGGTGAGGTTTGTCTGAAAGTGAACGGTCATCTCAGTAGAGGTTGCGTGTGACAATCCAACCATATGGTGGGTTCTGCAACTTTAACTTTGAATTCCATATTGCTGTGCCAATTTCGCTCATGGATCTCATTGGGGTCAAGGCGTCAGCCATGAACCACTAAACCTCCAGTACCTCCTTACTTCAGATTACCTGCAATAAATATGTCTAAATCAGGACGAAACCGTCTGCTGTGGGGTGGCAGAGTTGGGAGAAGAAACACCGAAATACCTCCATGCGAATTATTTGTATATGTCACAGAGTATAACCGAACTTAGGTTTGGGGTCAGTGGAGTTGGCTTCTGGACCACGGCAACCGCTGGTTGATTACTGGTTGCTTTTGAGATATTAGAAGTAATTTAATCCGGCTTATCGTGACAGCTTCTGTAGCTTTCAAGAGGTGTGATTTTGTATGACGAAACTATATTCAAAGCGCCGATAAGCCATTAATCTTTGACGGATCTTAACTTCAGTACCATCTTTTTTCTATTGGCTAACAAACCCGAGTATTTGTTTGAAGATACCTCATAGGAATGCTTCATCGGGCAACTTTTTGGCTGAGGCTAAAGCTCATAGAGTTCTTTTTGTGATGCTCATCAAAGTGGTATGTGTTTGCATAAACGCCATTGTATTTTTAACAGCGAATTCCATCAATTGGATTCTGAACCAGAGTTTAATGCAGAAATCTCACTGCATGTCCTGGCTGAGAGTTGATCATGCAACTTGCTAACCGTCAATTGATTTGATCGTAGAAGCGGATTATTCACCAAGTAAGTCAGAGTTTCACTACTTTAAGTATACTGAACTCCGTTTCTTAGAATGTTGGGTGCTTTACCGCGTGCGTAATACTTTGGCAGCTGTATGCTACAAACAGATCCTCATGTGTTGTTCAAGCCTGGTTCTTCTTCTGTAGCAAAACGAACTTTCTGGTCTATGTAATTATGTAATACCAGCGTCGCAAGCAGTAATCCGATATTTTCCATGAGTTCCATCAGAGGAAGCTTGCGTATAGCGGTGGGTTAGAGCTAATTAACGTGTAAATCCATTACTTGCTAAGGACTAAGTAGTGAAAAGACTCCGTGTCCGTGTGTATATATGCATAATGATATATACAAACAAAATTACTCTAAAATCACAATCTGTTACTACGAGCTTTTATTAATTCTTCTTTTCAAAGCAAAATTGAAAAGTGAGGACTTCTTCCTACGTTCAGCATGGAAGTTTGACCGCGCGACCGTATCACCAATTACGCATACAAATTGCATACTCATGAGAGAATTCATGCGGGACCGCCTCATCAGATGCAGCCATAGGTAGTCCAAGAACCAGAATCTTACTGTATGAAAATGAAGACTCTGTTACTAGTGCATTACCAGAACAATTTGAACTTCCAAATCTTGTACGTTCACTAGCAAATTGAGTGCAACTAAGATGGTATGAGCAGCACATGGTTATACGAAAACACTCCAGGGCTAATCTGCCAAGCTTTAGTCTGCAAAAGAACTGGATATCGTAATAGACCGAAATCAAATAGAAAGAAGTTAATAATGTATGTACATCTCAACGTTATCATGATCACCGGACGGAATATCATAAAAATTTCTTCTCACTTCGGGTGTGTCAGCCGTGGTACGTCGTCTTCACTACTCCCAATCTAACGAAATTTAAAAACAACATGACGAATCGATATCCCATTGGTATACTATTTTATAACTTCTCCTAGTTATTGGTTTTACAAGACGCAACCAAACGGTGTGTTTCCAAAATTCTAAGAAGTGAAGTTGTACATTTCTCGCGCCAACATCTCGGCCGTTTTGCGATTTATCTAAAGTGACTCCACCAAAACGATTCACATTTCCTCATGAATTTGTATTTTTTCATTAACTTCCGTCCAACAAGAGTTGTTAAAATTGCTTTTTTAACCTTAATACACCACTATTCCATTGTCCCATTGTATGGCGCTGTCCATTATCAACCTATAAGAGGTTGGTTGATCAACATCGGTAGCAACGAAATGCCGCAAATATGCGCCACTGGAGGTTCTCTAAGGCTAACTTTAAAATGAGCACACCGAAACAAACCACGGAAGTTATAAGACTCAAGTGTTTGGAACAAAGCAGCCAAAATAATTTTCACCGCACCCTAAATGATTGAAACGTTTTTGGGGTGATCACGATCATGAGGAATTTATTTAGCTAATGGATGTAATGATCCTCACCCCAACAATAAAGTTGATCACTCAACTTTACGCCATCCCAAAAGACTTAACATTGTTTTGTTGGTTAGTGATAATAAACGGAACAAATGGGTGGGTTATCCAAATTATGCTCAGTAGCGCTCCAAGTGTTTGGAAGATATCATCACAAATACGCGGCTATCTTGAAGATTATTTCAACCACGTTCTGAATCCATACAGGTGAGGATTCGCTTTGTGTGGTGTATTTTTCTCCGGAAAACTTCGTTTCGTTTAACCAGACTTTTTAGCGTTTCCTGAAGAAATTTCTGACAAATGCTGAATTTAGTCTCTGCTTTAGGTTTTCCATTAAAGTCAATGACACTCACACTATATTACACATTTCCATCTTAAACAAATAGCCTGCGCCATATGTGTAGCTAAGGAGTACATTCACCGGAAGCAAATGATTTGCGTACATAAACAATACAACTTTTCTTTAAGAAGCGTGCGTGGTTGGTTTTTAGGGTAACATTTTCTCGCAGCAAAAAGCACTGTCGATTCAGTTGTTTCCATGCTGCTATTCATTAGCATCACATATAAATTCGTTAAGCCTAGTTGTTAACCGTGATAGCAGTTCGTAACTATTCTCTCAATGAGTAACATGCTTTCATTTGCTACACTAAGAGGTCAAGCTTGATTAACGAACACTAGTGATTCGGGGAGATAAGCGATCCTAACGAAGCCCAATAAAACGAAATGAACATCCACGGTTTCCAAGTAGGCTGGATTTTATCAAACTAAGTCCGCCTTAGAGGAAGCTCCCTAAAATAAAACTATGATAAGTGAGACATGCTCGCCGTTGGACTGCGCTTGTTTACTGCATAGAAGGGATCGAGCTCGTAGAGCAATGGAGCAGCACTTGGTTTAGTATGTCGGTGCTGCATGCACAACGGAACTGTTGCAACCTAAGCTTGATGCCGATACATTCAGGTACTAGGCTTACTTGGTTTTGGTGCGATGCTCAGGGACAAAGTCGCTAGTCTTCACCATTCAACCCTATAGTAATAACGGGGATGAATATTCAACATACAGAAGAAAAGAGCGTTTACCTCGTTTATTAATTCTGTAACCACACAACCGTATCACAGATTCATTCCTTTGTTATCATTTGATGGTCAAACGTGATATGGTATGGAAAAATTTTACGGATTCTCGGAAAAGATTTTATTGGAATATTTGTCAGGAGTCACGTTACATTTACCCACCGAATCAATTCAGCAGCAATCAGCATCGCTTACCTCAGTACATTGCATAGAATGCTGAAGGTACACTGTTACGGTAATTGAAAAGTAGGCCGTTTGGTTGTGCGCGAACGCAATTGCCTTGTTACATTTGCACCGACACAATATGACTAGAGTGCAGTTAATTTAGCCCCTACATTTTTTATGATACTCCGTCCAGCCACCGTGGTCAATCAACTCATTGAACATCATCACCATGATAATTGACAGCATCTCAGTGAATCCCACTCCCAAGTGGATCAGCAAGGACAGTAACAAAATTTTCCGTAAAACTATTTTAAGCATACCTATTAAATTGATCCTGTAACAAAGATCTTTTTGCACACTAGATAGGGCAGAGGAGATAAGTAACTAAATGATGATTAGGACCGCGAAATTTAATTACCTATTTTTAATGAAACAGCTGCTGTGTTCCTTGGGGTAGAGCAATTTTTGTGGTGGAACGAATGAACTAGATGGAAAACATTTATCTAAGGGGAATTTAAGAACCCTGTTCCATCCGCGTGGTTGTACAACTTTTGAGTGAAACCTACAATAACACCTACGTCCAAATATTGCATATTTAATATATAATGGAAATTTTAATACTTTAAGCATATGAATAAACACGTCGAACTTCGATTAAGTGGACTATTGTCGATCCTATTGCTTTTACTTGCAAAGTTCATGAAATTAAAGTTTGAGGACAATTGTTTAAATTGAAACAGCACTTGCATTTATATTGTCGTATTGTGGGACGGAAGTTAATGAGATTTAATCAAAAAGTATACATATCCATCAAACCAATTTAAAGAAAATCTGAAATCATTGGTCCTACGGACTATCGGAAATTCCGCCTATCCCAGATAACTATTAAAACGGATACAGTAGCTTCTGTAAGTTTAATGTTCAAAATGAATACAATCAAAATTATAGTGTGCACATATCTGTATTCAAATTTTTCTGCAAAGAATACTGACAATGCTATAGTAGTCGTTAATTCTATCTGGACCTTTTACCTTCCAAAAGAGCCTCGGTGAATAGTTTGGAATATTTGTTTCTACTTGTTCAATGGTCAATTGTATATTGCGGGTAAAAAAAAGCGGAAGCTTTATATGTTCCACCGGATGATTGGATTGGGCCGAGCAAACTAAAGGCGACAATAACAATAGGAAAAAGTAAACAACCGCAAATTGCAAACTTGCCGATTACAACGTTCCCGTCCGTCTTATGTACTATCCAAGATTATCGTCTGTGGTTTTCGGACAAAAATAAGGGTGGGTTGGTTTGATTTTGTTTTTTCTGCTCTTTGTATGAGTCGTTTGGATTACATGATATGGCGTAGTATGACCAGTGCACTGTCGACATCTGCTTTGAACACGGCTAACTTGGGGGCTGTAATAACAGCTACTGTGAGGGTATTACACGTGTGGCAAACACGTAACGAGACGCAGTTTCTTCGACACTCCAACCGACTGTATTGTTTTGCCCATTTGCGATGATGACCTCTCAGTTGGCTGTAATGACAGCTTCAAAAGAGGATGGCAAGGGTGACTAGTATTGTTCAAAATTCGTAAAAAATGATTAGGTGTCCAAACAAATGTCGATAAGATCCGCTGTAAATGCCAAGCACTCTCAGGCGCTGTTCGCGTGACAAGTGGCGTAGCTCTTTGACATTTTTGGCTGCCCAACGTTGTGGAAGCTCCAAGGTGGTGAGATCCTGCTTTAGCTATGGGTGCCATGCGTGCGTCGCATATTAAACATGAGGGCGTATATAAGCGGGAAGTATTTGGCGGAAAATCGACATTTCCAATTGATAGAAAGCTCTCCGTAAAAGTCCCACAATATCGAGTCTTTCCTTGGATATTTTTGGACTGCTCCGATCAGCAGAGATCTTTCTGAACCAACACACCGAGTCTCTTTTCGAGAGAACATTGTTGCAGATCCTGGTTTCCAGCTTATCTTTGTGAACCATTTGGTGCCTTAAATGGAGTACTCGACATTTATCCACTTTGAAGAAAAGTGATTTTGGACCGACCATCGTTAAATCTTATCAAGATCGATTTGAAGCTGGATGTGGTCTTTTGGAGCACTCACCACTCGCCAAACTTTGAAGTCATCTACGTAGAGAAAAGTGTCTGACTTAATTTGACTCGCTAGTTTGTTTATGAAAACCAAGAATAAACGGGACCCCAGTACCGGAACCTGTGGCACTCCGCATTCGATGTGAATCGGGTCTGCCATGGATTCATCTACTCTCAACTCCAGATGCCTGCGTGAGAAAATATTGCAGATCTACCCGAGGAGTTTAGCGAGAAACATACGACAGCCTCACCGGTCGAATGCCTTAGAGAAATCAAGGTAAGCCACGTCAACTTCTGCACCAGCGTGCACAGTCTCGGTCCAACTGTCTCGTGGTAACAATAGATTGGTTGTGCACGGCCGATTCTGGCAGAAGCCATGTTGCTGCTGAGCAATGTAACCAAAGCCTTTCAGATAAGACATGTGTGCCTCGGCAGTGATAGCCCTTATAACTTTTGAAAGAACTGGCAGTAAAGTTCGCAGTCGATAATTAGATGGAACGGAACGACTACCTCTTTGTAAATTGGTGTTATTATTCCTTGTTCCTACATTGCAGGAAAGTGCCGTTCGTCAAGGCAGTGCTGGATCAGCCGCTCCAAAGTTTCAGCCAAAATAGAAGACGCCACGGCAAACGTCTTTGGGCGGATGTCGTCAATTCCTGGATAGGCGTGCAGGCGCATGGATAGCAGCATTCTCATCACGATGTCGGTGGTAAAATTTATACGAATCAGTCCTGGTGTGGGCACCATAGATTTCAAAGATTCAGGAGACCACGGTATGTAATGAAACGTCGGTGCATATTGTTATTGTAGAAATTTCGACGCTTCTTTAGCAGTCCGATTTTGACCATCCGCTGTTTGAAGTAGGGGAAATCCTCTTTTTACCTTGTGGAGGCTGTTCACGTGCTTGTACAGAAGCTTAGGATTAGAAGATAATTGCTTGGCTAAATCGTGTTGTTCTCGCGCACCATCTGGGTAAAATGTTTATGGTGACAACATCTGCATTCTAGATACTCGCACCCGGATTGGTTTGATGGGTTTAACACACCTCGTTGCGCATCGCCATACATTTGCGGGTCCTATTCCGTATGAAAGACGTCATGTTTCTCGAACAGATAGTGTTGGTTTCCGATGATTAATTAACCAGGGTGTTAAACTTACTGACAAAAACTTCTCAGGCAACATCAGGTGCATCATCGGTTAGGAAATATTAATTGGTCGCTGCAACGAGTTGGATTAAGGTGTCGTAACTGCGGAAGGATCGCGTTGTTTGAATTCGGTCCTCAGAATGTTCAGCGTAGCAAGTGTAAATGAAATGCAGTCGCATGATCACTGCGGTGTAGAGGAGTATCCAGTAACACCCTCTCGACCATCAGTTCTTCATTAGTGAATATTTAGTACAATATGGATGGCCTGTTGTTTCCCCTGAATCTGGTGAGCAAAGTGGCGTGGCAATAAGACAGGCTATAAAAAGAACACGAGACCATAGGTTAACATTGTTTTTCATGATAATCTTCAGACAATTACAATCAGATTTATGGGTAAATACGGAACTGAACTTGACTTCTTGGCTCAAATTACATAGTGTTTAAATCTAAATGGGAATTTGCAAGTTGCCTTATGCAGAATATCTGAGAAAAGATCTTGCAGGTCTGCTTTAAATTGTTCTTCTTTTGTTGCATGGGATTATAGGGCATGTAAGTTGAAATCGACGGCCATCAGAAGGTGACTCTACTTTCTGTTTATCACCTGTCTCAATGCAGCCAACAAGTTAAAGTATATCTCAGGTGTTGACGATGGTGGGCTGTAAAAACTGCCACTAGTAAATGATCGATTCCTCCCAGCCGAAAGCCGCAACAAATGGTGTCAGACATATTGGTTTCCGAATCGTGTATGGGTTAGCACTGCAGGTTTTACGAAAACAGAAGGAAATACCACCGCCGTTGCTGGCTCGATCATTATGCACAACGGACAGACCTGTTAGCGAGATTTTAGCATCATTATGTCATAGCGTAACCATGTTTCCGTGATAACCATCATATATCAAGTTGCTGACGCCTGTCGAAGTCTTAATTCAACGCAGCTGCTGAGTAGACCTTGGGCATTAGTGTACATGCATGAGAGCTTCTCGGAGACTAAAGTCTGTTGGGTAGGAGTGATAAAGCAAGTGAGTTTACTACGACCGGTGTGAGGTCGGCGGCTAATCGTTTGTTGGATGCGTTTCAGACTCCTGAGACGAATTTGGTGTATATTCAAGTAACAGATGCCTAGGCTC
Source organism: Dicrocoelium dendriticum (assembly GCA_944474145.2). Lineage (NCBI taxonomy): Eukaryota > Metazoa > Platyhelminthes > Trematoda > Plagiorchiida > Dicrocoeliidae > Dicrocoelium > Dicrocoelium dendriticum. Next base: position 73,936,276 of record OX104068.1, on the reverse strand, counting down.
AAGGTGCTCGCTCATGCTCTACTATGTTGCTCCGGATGTTAAAGCTATTGTTAAAACAGTCAACGAGTCAAATCATACAGTTGGTACTTTCACTGAGAGTTGCGCCTTCCTTGTGTTGTTAATAGAGGGAGTTGTTTCCTGCTGCTTTCCGAGGTATTTCTGTTGGCGATATGCCACGGTATTCCGTCCAGTGCCATAGGAGAGTTTGTGCCGTTAGTTCTGCTTGCAACCCCAGTTTCAGCAGACTGGGACCGCACCCCCTTTAGTTCGGTGATACATGGATCCTTTTCAACAAGGTGGACACAACCTTTTTGATATAAAGAGCCTCACCGTTGCAGTGCCAATTCCCCCGGTCGTATAACTGCGCATCGTCGAAAGAAGAATCAGGAAGCTCAGAAACATCGTGAACAATCACAGTTTTCTTAGCTTTATATTTTCTGTTTATCTCTCTGTTACTTTTATCCGTTGTACGTGCTTCTACCGGATTTCAGATAGTATGCGCACTCCACTTAAGGTGTTTCTGAGTCTATTCGCAGAAAGCAGAACGGTCTCTGTTTCATCCACCAAATGTAGTGTTGCCCAAATTAACCGGGGTTCACCGTAGTGCATTGCGTTTGGATTCAGCATGACGCGTTTTAATTTTGTGGGATCAGGATGGACACCGATTGCCGAACAGATAAAACTTCATTGATTTCGTTAGTCTGTCAGCTTACCCTTCATTGTATTGGATATTGATTCGGGAACATTAGTGCACACAAGGTTTACGGCAACTTGTTTGCGCCTGGTGGCTACTAGTTTTGGAGCCTTAGTTTTCGTTGATATTGGTGAACTTGTGAACGGCACTGATTAGAGCCATCCGTGCTGCGACAATTTAGCTTTCTCTAGACCGGCCACCAAGATTAACTGTGCTATTTCCGGTGATCGCTTGGTAGCCACCACTGTGCAGATACCTGGTTACTCATTATGGCTGGGTGGCTTAGGGTCTCCTGTATAGCGAACAAACTACTATATTTAACACACTGTACTGAAGTTGAAGCAAGCGCACTGCAGACAATGTTCTTACTTATGGGAGAGAAAGAAGCGAGTTGGTATTGATTGAGGCTGAGTCATTGGGGTGATGTTGGGATGCCTGGCTCTCCCCTTCAGTCTGAATGGGGAATTCGGGGTGTAATTTTTACATGCAAATGCAGGTCCGTTTCCTCTCATAGGTGTAACCCTGGCCCACGCCTGTTGCTCGGCTGCTTCTCTTAGTATTTCGCACTTCTTCACTAACACAGTTAGCCAGCTAAAAACCGGGGTAGCACCGCATACTGGACAGAACAAAATGTCTATGTCATGTTATTGTATCGCCTCTTTTTATCGGCTGCGTCCCAACGCACGTTTTGTGATATGTTTTCAAGCAAGTGCTGCAAACTAGCCCACTCTTCAATTGGTTAACACACAACTCAATTACTCTTAAGATGAGACATACTCGCAGAGGGCTTACAGTAATAATGTCACGCATTTGCCGGATGATCAGTTAGTATAGCTTCCGGCGTCAATGATAAGGTTGAGTCAGAGTGGCGCGCTCCTGTCAGCGGTGATACCTTGTAAGTACACATTGCAGTTTTGGCTGCTTGACCGATCGATGTTGGGTCCGGTTGTTTTGAGACCTAGTAAATGAATCCAAACACAACGCTGAACACAGATTGAGAGATCAGAAATTCCTTCACAGATGCGTTGAGATATACCTGATTAGAATAAACTTAGGCGTTTTGGACTGCCTCGAGAAATCTGCACCGAATGGAGTTGCACAGAAAGGTAATGGGCAAATGGTGAATGAATTATCCGCTTGTGTTCAATCAAGGATGACAGTCAACTACCTTAGCGATGGTTAGGACTTCAGTTTTAGAAGATAATTTTACGCACGATGGATCGCTGTGTAGATCTGGTCAATCCAGTTTGAATTAGCTTACCGTGACTACGCTGCAAGAAGATAGAGAGAAGATGTAGAAGACTATTCCAAATGACCCGGGAGCACCCGCATCAAGCTTGTGTGTGTTCACTTAAAATTAGACATTCATATTGAGTTTGATCTATGTTTGCGTAGAGCCTTTCGCCTCTGGAAATGCTTGAGAAAAGCAAATAATGTAAGGTGCACATTGACAACCTAGGGTAAACCAGACATCAACAGATAAACTACAGTCGCCACCACGTTATCCATTGCGATATGGAAGCAAATGTTGGTAGCTCAGGTTGTTTTCCATTGCTTTACATTCTTAGAATAAATAATAAACACGCTTCTGCACAGTAGTATGCTGCCGAGCAAAAACTTTGGAAGATAATCACCATTCAATTTTCTTGAGATGTTACTGTCTGCGTGGCTAGTAGAAATATAGGAAAATTAGTTGCGATACTGATTTCTGTAGTACAAGCGTCCAGTGAGTCGATCAGACTACTTTCACTGGAGATCCATGTAACCAACCCAGACCAAACGAGTTCATTTTTAAAACGAGACAGCCAAATAATATTTGCTGCATCAATCGGTTTCCTAAGGAGTGTCGGATAGACCATTCTATTGCGGTTTCATAAGATACATCTAGCACATAACCTCTCGGTTTCTGAGCAGCACAATGGTAGACTGCGTTTGAGTTACAAACCTTACTTTGAGTGTTTGTCACCAGTAGAATATAGCAAAGGATCCAATCATACACCACGAGCAACTGTTTGCTATTATTAGCTGAGATTTACAGATAACCACACTTAGTTTTGCTACCTGCATGGATCAATTTCGTTCTGTGTTAAGAGAGAACAGAAGTTGACGAAGCTTTTGTGTCAAAAGCGAAACGTTGTCTATCACCATAGATATATTAACCGGTCGTCTACCAAGTTTTCTGAAGTGATGACTTCCCGATCGGTGCCAAATATGTTCCAAGGTATTGAGAAGTGAATTGTACCTTAGGAATCAAGGACCAGGAAACTAAAGTTGGGGTTACTAATGTGAGGTATATTCATCGGAGAAAGCTGGACCATTTTAGCGAAGTTTAGTGCGCCTGTTGTTTTGCTGCGCCATACATGCACTAATAGGCGTCTGCGGACTGATTGGAATGGCCCTATTTGGATTCATTCTACCCTAGTAGTTAAAAGATGATACTCCAAATTTGTAAAATATAGTCACATTGACTTCTGACATTGACTTCTGTCATTGGGAAAGTTATGGATGAGCATGGTAGCTCGCTAGCTATGTTGCATAATTCGTGCAGACGAAAGTATTTCGGAACGAAATAGTAGAATTTTCCTACTGACCGTCAGGACAAATCTGGAGAAATTAGCTTACGCAAGTATGTGCTCAAACAGTGAAGATTCTTGGAGGCGAATTAGGACAGAACATCAACCATGCTCCTGTAATTTGCATAGGCGTGGTCAACATGACACTGGTGCTCTTTTTGTCTGAAGAAAAAAGGCGGTGTAGACACATTTCGAGATATCGTATCGTCACTGTGTCTGGAATGAACTTCTTCCTAAACCGGTCAATTTAGTGCTTACAAATTTGGTCAAAATGATATAGCAAGGTAATTATTTTAAACAATATGTGGGAGAAACTGGCTTCGATTAGCCTCGTAGCTGTGGACATTTCGGATTGCTTATGTTAAGATAGGCATCACATATTTAGGTCATATTGCACCATCATGATGCTGATAACACTTGCCTAACCGATCAGTTCCATGACGTATTCGCTACGTCTGCGTTATTCCAAGATTTTTGGTGCTGTATCTCTTTTTGTTGTGACCTCACACGGCTGACCTCTTGAGATATTGCTAACCAAAGAAGTGTATTGTAAACGTTCATTACTGTACCATAAATTAAAAATAGTGTTCGTTAATTATCGTAAACAGGGGAAGCAGTAGAAGGAACGAAAGCACATTTATACTTAATGTGCTGGATGAAAGTTATACTGACCTGCAGTTCTGGCTTATTTGATTTTTGGTGTAATTGAAGATAGCAAAATCAAACCTACCCTCACTTCAAGTCTACTGAGGTACTATGTTTTGTATAGGTGTACTTCGAAAATGCTCTATTACAGATAAGTGTTGGCAAAGGAGAAAAATATGGCGAGAGCTGTCTTCATTATGACGGAGTATTCGTCCTCTATTTTGCAACAAAATTCATGGAGCGACATTGTACGAAACTCTGATATCATGTAGAATAAAATGTCACATGGGAGAAAGGTGATAATAACATTCTTTTCCATGCAAGTAAATAGGTTCTCAGTCTTTAAAAATCGTTTCGATTTTTCTTCACATTCGCTCAGGAAATACTGAGATAAGGCTACGGCAAAATCTTCCAAAATCTGCACATCTTGGTCAGAAAATTCTATAGAAGTTCTGTGCTCTCGTTCATCCATGCTATAATGTCTTTGTATGCCAGAACGCTCTAAACGCATTTACTATGAAATAAACCATCCAACATTCTTTAATTTAAAAATTCGAATTTCATCAATTTTCATTGAATATGTTCGTAGATCTCCTTTGAAGAAGTAGATTTCCGTCATTTATCTCTGCGAAGATATCTGAGGAATAGACGATGTTTGCCAACTACCTTTTATCAGTCCACCTGAAAAACCTCTAAAATTAAAAATCCATGAAGAAGGAATAATTACAACAAATGTAATAATGTTTTGCCACAGGAGAGCCATCTAACTAGATTGTGGATCAACAAAATTGTATGAACATGTCGTTTACAGTCACAAAGAATGTTCAGCTGTTGTTTGTTTAGAAATAGAAATTTAATGAAAGAAAGCATTTCCACTTCCTCATACAGGACAAATTTTAAATGCGGTGATAATTATCCTACACCAAGTGCTTCTTGATAAAGAACACATTGGATGCTGTTGCAGGTTCTGCACCGGTTTCGATTATTATCACCATAGCAGCGATCATTTGTTTCACTCTATTGACAATACTAGTGAAATATGGATGCAATTGTCTCATGGAATGTTCTTTTTGTGTAAAAGTATCTATGATTTTCTACACTTCGTGAAGGCTTACACAAAGCATGTAGTATTCCAGGGAGAGTTGGCATCCTTTTCTTACACGCATAAGCAGCACCACCAGTCCTGCGCATTTGTCCACTCATCCATTTCAAGAACGAAACGAGTAAATGTTATGCTTGAGAGTACACCTTCACAGCAGTCGCTAGTGTCTTGATTACCGAGAATCCGTACTATTTGACAATTGTATTAGACACAATATGTTTTTTGATGTTTCATCCAGCACGCGCCTAGCCAGCTCGAATGCACATGGGTACATCGGTTTCTCGGCTATCGAGTGAGGCAAATTTGACAGCGCAATTGATGACTAACAGTGTAAGATGCTTTTGATAGGTTGGTACGATTTCTCGCATACAGGCCAATAGAGATTGCGAATCGAAGTCACTCAATCCGCTGCCCTGAAGAACAGAATGAGCTGTGCCCAAGGAAAAACTCAGCTTTTGCCCAACCGTCATAATAAACATACAGGAATTAATTTGATTAACAGATTAGTGTTGATTTGAAATCTACCTTCACGATTGCCTAATCATAGACTGTGCGGTGTGATTTAACTCATTGTGACTCACGTGAAGGTAACTCAGACAGTATACCAATTACGGCACAGGAAATATAGGCAAACTCGGACTAATAGCACTAACAGTTCAAAGCGCCTTAGATGCGTATGATGGAACACTTGCTTTGGCAATTCAGCATAAGTTGCGAACCGGAAAGAAAGTGCATTGGGTGACATTGCAAACGGTATTACAGCTTTTCACTATGAAACTGCTGCTGTGTTGAATGTTGAGTCGTATTTCAAACGATGCGAAGACATTATTGAAATCGAACTGCAGCACAAGGGTGATTCAACACGAGTCAGGCTGATTTTAAGGAAGATTGGTGCAACTGAACAAACGCAATACTCAAAGTTTTATCTGCAAAAGAATGCCAGGATCACACTTTAGAAGCAACTGATCACCAGCTAGCAGAAATTTGATGTGTAGTAATCAAGAGGACAAAGACATCATCAATTAGATAGATAGAGTCCTTTCGCATGCGAACAGTTGAAGCTGTCTAACATGACAGAAGATGCGTTCAAGTGACTGATTTTCCTACGTGGTCTCCAGCCACACTCCGTCTGTGATATCAGGACCAGGCCACTTGGCAAGGTTAAACTGTCCCCTGACATTTCTCTACGACAAATAGCCCATGATTATCAGCGTTTAGTAAACCTCAAGCACGGTACAGCTATGTGGAAGCGTTCATCATCCAACATAACATTCAGTGTCACAAAGACTTGCTCCAGGCAACTCTCCTGAACATAGGCATCTGTCGTAGTGAAATTAGCACCCGCGTGCCGGCGCTTTGGCCTACGGCGTTTCGCAAGTTTCTGCTCCTAAAGTGCACAGATGCTCAATGTGTAACGGGAGTTGCCACAAAAATGTCAACTTCAAACAGGGAAACGTGTCAGCACACCTAGTCATAGACACCGATTAAGCAGCCAAACACATAGGAGCAAGCCCAAAGTTAATGCCATGCTCGAATAACTGATTCATATCTCAAACACCACCTCAAGTACATTACTGTAAGAATAAGCGGAAGAATTGTTCGTTTGCGACTCGATACGGTCCCCGATATAACGATGGTGTCTAGATGTACCTGGAAGGAACTGGGTTCACCAATCTACTTTCGAGTAATAAAGTGATCAGAAATACAACCAGCTGTAAATTGCAATTGCATGGCGAGTTTGGCTGTAAGCTACTAATTTCAGAAAACAACGATCACGGTCCAGTTTAGGTAGTAGTTTCCCAGTTCAAACTTTTTGTTATTAATAGCATTGATCGGGTGAAACTTTCAGACCTACACATCAACAAGTCGCGTTCATCAACACTTACCCAGATCATGAATGTGTCGAATATGCCAAAGAAAACGAAGGCAATTAAGCCCTGTTTCACCAATTAAATACGGTTTTGCCGATAGCATTTCATGCTGCTGAAAAGTAAAAGCGTTGCTTTATTTGCACTCGAATATCAAAACTATTTTCAAGCCAAAAAGAGCAGTTCCACATGGAGTTCTGCCAATTATAGGATGCCAAGCAAAAATCGGTCTCCTGATGCCGGTAAACTTTACTTTTTGGGTCCGGTCTGTAGTCACCATAACAAAGTCACATGACACTGTCCGAATTTACGACAACTACTCTGCAGGACTGAATTCTGCTTTCGACGACCATCATTATTCTCCACCGCAGGCCGTGGATATTTTTATTGAACTGAACTTTGGCTAGTGTTTCGTTAAACTTGAGCTATTGGATGCTCAGCTACAAGTTGAGGTTTTAGAAGCACCCATGAATCTGCTCACTATCAACATCCACAATGGTCTGTTGAAACATACTCTTTTCCTTTGCGTAAAAGCGGACCCGGCTTTCTTTCATCAAATTATGGATATTATGCTTAGCGGATCGGAAGGAACGAGTGCCCGCCTCGATGAAATCATAATAATTGGATGAAGGAAACCAGCACTGTTTATCCGTGTAGATTCTGTCTTACAGCAGATAGTTGAAGATGGCTTCGAAGTAAAGAGGAAAAATGTGTTTTGCTGGAATGCAATAAATTGCTCTGGTTATATCAATGATAAATATGACCACGAACGCGACCTCGCTAACATTGAGCCGATTACAAAAATGCCTCATCTGCAATTATTACTAAGCTTAAGTTATTCTTCGTATTAAGCAGATACTGTTGCTCGCTCATACTAATAATGCACCAACTGCGCCAACCTTCAAATCATCTGCATACGCAAAGACGGAGCTTGGCGTGGACAGCAAATGTTAAACTGCGTTTGAGCAAGTGAAATAATACTCGCAATCTGAACTTCTGCTGACTCATTTTGATCCAAAGCTTCCGATCGTACTGACAACTGACGCGTCAATCAAGGATTGGAAGCAGTTATAACCCACGAATTCCCTGATAGAACCACAAATGCAGTAGCTTATGCAGCTTGATCTGCAGCACCAGCGGAATGCAATTACAGACAAATTGGAAGCAAAGATTTGGCTTTCATCGTTGCCGCAAAGGAGTGTTATAAAATGAATTACGGGAGCCATTTCACTTTGACACAGACCTCAACCAGCTGTTGGTCATTTTGAGCTCCAGGAAAGGCAAACCTGCGTATACAGCGAACCGATTACACCGCTGGGACACAGTGTTAATTAAGCGCTCCCTTAATATCAAGTAGGTCTCAATTAGTAACAAAGGACAAGCAGATGCATTTTTACGATTGACACCTAACCAATGTGCGGAATGAAAAGAACTGGTTTTTACAAAGGCAGCTGTAAAAACCGAGTTTAGAGCTTCCGTTTGGGAGACCACAAACCAGCTACGGATGTTTTTGTTATGGCACGCATAGCGACTGAGCGGACAACACACTCTAACAGGCAACGATGTATCATCGATCGACCTGCCAAACATATTGCCCAGTTGGAGAACCAGGACAATATTTCCAAGGACCTAAGTCACTAAATGTTGTCGATGGATGCCTCCATTTCGCTGCCTGCATGGCCATTTCGTTTGGACGCAGCCACAGAATTGTGATGTGACGTTCTTTGGGACATCTAGGTATAAGCCGACTGAAGCCCTTGCAAGGAATTTCGTCTATTGACCTGGTATGGACAAACAACTGGAGCGTCTGTGTCGAAGCTGTTTTAGATGTATCGCTACCCAAATATGCCTAAGCGACGCTCAGCAGAACCTCGACCAAAAGCAGAAAGAACATGGGTGCGCCTCCAAATTGATTCTGCCGAGCCGAGTAACGGAGAAAGTTTCCTAGTTGTCATGAATGCATACATAAATAACCAGAACATTTTCTCATTGACTTAACAACTGTAACTTCACCGATTGTGAAATTACGACATCTGTTCTCCATCTTTGAATTTCGAAAATAGTCCTTCCCGACAATGTATACGGTTGACTCTCCAGTTATTGGCTAACTTCACAAAAGCATCTGGAATTACCTAAACAATGGCTCCTCCTCCCTACCCACAAACAAATGGGCAGGTCGGGAGGTTTGTCGACACATCTACGCCTGTGCTACCGAAATCCAGATAGGACGGAATGTCAACAGAAATACTGCATACATTCTTACAACAACAACAACAACAACAACAACAACAACAACAGCAAACCTGCAAAGTCTGAATGGCTGTTACCCCGCCAAAGCTCTGAAGAACAGGAAATTACTTTCAGCGCATGATTTAATCCTACCATTTTCGGGTTTGCAGTTTGTCGTAAAGCAAAAATCCCTGACGTTCCGGCCAGGAGGCCGTGTTACAGTCAGACACTTGTTCTGATCATCAAAAGTGGACTGTCGTCGCTAATAAAGGGCGTACTGAACTAGGAACAATGAATTTATACCGATTAAGAAGTGTTGATTTACAAGTCCCGTTGGATAGTCGATAGGGTTATCGAAATAGGGATAGTCACGATACAAATAATAGTAATACTAAGACAGTTAATAATTAAATATGAAAATAATGACTTATCGTTTGCTCCACTGTAGTCCTGCAATCAGCTTTGGTTCACAGCGCTCACAGTTAGCATCTAATAAACCTACGTTAACATATAGGTGAATAGTGTAGACGTAGCGCTAATTGACAGGGAAAGTGGGTGACTGCGTCTTCCAACGGTCTTTTAAATACTGTTAATATCGGTGCAGAGACAACCGATTCTGGGAGGGCATTCCACGGGTGACAAAAACTACTGCAAAAGAAATTTATGCGACACTCCAGGCGGCTATACTGTTTTGCAAGTTTCAGTGAATGGCCCCTTAGGTTTGTACTGCTGGTGAATTGCAGTAAAGGGCGGCACCCGTGATGTGTGTTTTGCAGCATCAAGTATGCCATAATCTGATCGCCTCGTAGACTAAAATAGCTTCTCTGAATACCCTCAGTCGTTACAGCGTCTCCTGGTATGAAAGATTGCACATTCCAATTACGTTCTTAGATGCCTGATTTCGTGGCTTTTCAAGTGCCTTAAGGCCGTGTTGCAGACATGGATGCCAGGCATGAATTACATATTTTACATGGAGTCGAACATACGCACCGATCATTTGTCAAAATATGGAGCTGTTTATTTATCCAAATGCCATTGCAACCGCGCGAGGTGTTGGTTTCCAATTTTGAGTTCTTTTTGGATTGCTTGGGGCAACCCCAGTCAACTTGAACTACGACACCCAGTTACATTCGACCGTTGATTGCTGCAGTACATGCCTTTTGAGCTTGTATGGGTAGCTGCTCAAATGTCGAATGGAAAGTGCCTTGCATTTACTAACTTTGAAATGCAGTAGATTTTACGTTGACCGTAGCTTGGTCACTCTAAAGCCGATGCAGGACAGCGATCAAATGGATCCTGCGCCAAATCTTGATACCGTTGGTAAACATTAGAAAGTTGGGAGCGATTCCCTTTGCAAGATCATTATTAAACGCCAAAAACTAACGTGGACCTAGAACTGAGCCTTGCGGCACACCACAGTCGACTTGTATTGGCTCCGATAAAAAGCTCTGAACTTTGACCACTAATTGCCGTTGAAGCAGTTAGTTGGCAATAATGCTTAAAATAGGGTCTCCGATCCTGTAATGCTGGAGCTTGCAGAGTAGTATCCGATGGTCTAGACTATCGAAAGTCTTTAAAAAATCTAGGTAGATTACATCAACGTATTCCCCGACGTCCTTTGACTCGGTCCAACTACTGCATGCGATTAGTAAATTCGTTGTGCATGAACGCTGTCGACAGAAGTCGTACTACTACAGTTTTCCAGATACTACACCAGTGCGTTGACAACTATGGATTTCATAAAGTTGGAGGGTATCGAAAGGAGTGATACTGGGTGATTGTTGGAGGGCGCAGTTCTGCTGCCACTTTTATGAATCAGCGTTGTTATTCCGAAGTTCCACAAAGCGGAAATGTAATTCTGCTCTAAGCAGCGCTAGAAATACTGAGCCAAAATCCTGTCCGTTGGCTTGCTGCTACCTCCAGTGCCTCTAGAATGATGGTTCGAAATGATTTGGAATATTGGTAGCTCGAGAGGCTTGCTCAGTCGTTGTGGAGTTCCCCGAACTGGGTCCATTATTAGGTTTACCTTCTACCAGCTACTGCTACTTCTCTGCTATCAATCCCGCACTGAAGATGCCACCTCGAACGGTGGCGAAACGTGTGCAACCAAGTTGCCCAGCTCGGAGAACTCCTAGAAGAATGGTATTGACACCAGCTGAGCTACGCTTGCGTAGAGACCTCAGAGGTTTCAAAATTGCCACCACGGTAAAACGGATGTTGGTTGGTCCTGGCGGAAAGACGACAAAGGTTAGAAGATCCCTTGGTATTAAGTCTCTTTGAATGTAGGGGCATGTTGTATCCGCAGTGCGTTTGCTGCTTCCATATCCGTTCACGTTAGGCCATAGAACGTCCTGAGTAGAGAAAATACCAGCTTTAATTTTGTAGGAAACTAACATGCTTGTGCAGCAGTTGGTGGTTAGTACTGCAGGTTTTCGCAATGTTCTGCTAATATGCGGCTTTGTTCTCTCTTAGCCGTTGAGTGCAGTGGTTACGTAGGGCTATGTAGTTGTTCCAAATTCATGGTGCTGGAGCTTCACTGTACACTATCCATGCTGCGTTGCGTATTTGCAGCAAAATTCTTGTTCTGCTCCTAAGAAAATTAACTGATGTGCACTAATTGTGATATCTCTGAAGCCTCTGCAATCAGCCGACAGAATTTGTTGCTGAACTCGAGCCAAGCAACTTCCGGGGTTCTTTTGCAAGCAACAACCAATTTGTAGCGTTGACGAGCTGTGCTAATCGCTCGTAGCTTTTAATGATTCGCAAGTCTTATCGTCTCATTCTGATAATCCGCAAAGCTGACAAGGTTACAACTGATGACTGCGTGTTCACTGCAGCCAAAGGGGCATTCTAAAACCAACACATTAATCATATGCACCTCGTTGGTAAGCACAAGATCCAGCGCAGATGGCCTGTTACCTGTTCTGAACCGAGTGGGCAAAGTGATGTGACTAAATAGGAACAGTGGTTACGAGATCTTGTAGATCGGCTTGGAATGGTTCTCCTATCGTGACAGGGGTTTCTACACAATTTACCTTGAAAAACCCATGACAAGTATGTGAGTGTACTTTCACTGTAAACTGCCTCTTGAAGCAGCCGCTAGGTGGTAGTCGACATCTGGTGTAGAGTTAGGGGGCGGTACACCAAGACGATAAAGCAAACGTCGCTGCACGTTTACTGTAAGCTGCACCAAGGAGAGTCGAGGAGCTGCGATTCTGAATTCTCCAGAGCTTCACACTGTACGTTGCTTGGGTAAGACTGGATTACCCTTCCTCCTTTTGTGAGCCTAGCATTCAGGATCAGCGACAATTTCGATTGCGAAAAATCACCGTCCAACGTTTCCGTGTTCAACTACGTCTCCGTAACATCATATTACCTAGAAGCGTTTATTTTGATGGGATACTAATACCGCGTTTGGAACCTGATTTGGCCAAGATGCGTCCCCATCTTCCTTTAGATATTCGTCAGAGTCAAGTAAAACAGCATTAAAGTTAAACTCTTGCGTCGGCATCGAAAATTTTGATGCGTCAAGTGCTTTAATATCTGAACATCGAAGAGCTTCTGTGACCTTTAACCGGACATCAGAAGGTAGACGTTTCCGATTTCTCCGCTATCGATTCAAAACATTCTTTGCTTATTGCTCTGACTGAACCACAAGTTTTAGGAATTTATGGTCGCATCCTCTCTAATTTGGTGAAAGGTATCCTGGTGAGCGATAATGCTACAATAATATTCAAAGCAAATGTTGCATGAACAAACCGCCACTGTCCTAAATCGCGCTTTGCGGTCTCTTGAACATCTTTAGCAGTATGTTTTGGCCCTCCATGTATGAAGATTGTGTTTAGGCGGTCTTGGTTGCTGTGTCCCTCTTCGGGGTTGCTTTTTTATTGTCGCGCGCTCCAAGGGACATCAGGATGAATGCGTACCCCACAGGATCGGTGTTTTAGCGTGCTTATCTAGGGTAAAACTTTTTCTACATCTGTGAAGTATTCCAGATGTACTCAGATATGTTTGGGTTCTCCATAGTTTGGACAGTTCGGTTGACGACTAATACGTAATAAGTTTACGGGTTTGGCTTTGACATTAATCTGCACGCGCAATGAGTACCATTGCACTCGGTGGTACGATAACATACCCCGCAATGTGACGGTGGTAGATTCGAGGCTATTTGAGCATACAGCAGTACAAACACTATTGTTAGATCCCGGTTTTGTTGAACAACAAGGTAAGGTAATTGTTTTGCCTGATCTGCTGACAGTTTTTGATTGGTTACTGTTTCTCCCTCTATTCGCTTTAACGGTACATACAAAAGAAGTGCCCGCAAACGCGTCTTCCCGGCTTACCTTTGCGGAAATCTCTATCTATGTAACTGATATTCCGCGAGACTTTGTCTCGACAAGATACATTTGGGCTACAGGTACCATGATTTGGTGTTCGGCCTTTTCATCCTTGTTATTGATAGATGCCAGGCCTAGTGGAATTTGCTTAACCAGACTTTTCGAGTGGTGCCTGATTTGCTTTGCTATGAGTGCTGTTTCACTCTCTTAGGTACGGCCAGTTTTTTGTTCGGCGTTCTGACAGAGTTGGAGAAGAAAACGGTAATGGGCACGCGGCTGATTTCAGTTCAGAGGAAGCAGAGTCTGCAGCATTCCATTGCTTAAAAGATGCTACGTTTCCTTGGTGAATGCTCGCTCCCAATAAGATAAGCTTATGGTTCACAGCCTGCCCGGCTTCTTCGGTTAACTGGTCACACTTTTGGTGTAGGATAAGCAAGCGCTAACCGAGTAGGATGGTTGAAAACGCAATACAGAACCAAAACGCATTTTGTGAGCTTTCTTGCTCACGTACCTATTCTTGGGATACGTTTGAGCATTTCAGATAATACCATTCAAAATAGTACGAGCAAGCCAAACCTATTTTGACTAATCGATGACATTCTCCTAACCCGCAAACGCCTTTTGCTTGGAGCATTTTCGGAGTTGCATTTCTGCCATTCAAAGTGGGGTCGTTACTTGAGCAAGTGGGTTGGTTGGCTTTCTGTACTTTTCCAGCTTTGAGATCGGCGCACATCGGTCAGTAGAGTGTGGTGGCTGTAAGGTCCAATGCGCGATCGGCTTGGTCGCGCGATCTATGTGATGGGTTATGCAGGCGCACTGACCGACAAGGTCACAAGGAAAGGCGATTGACTGGTACCTGCTAAGTAAACGTGAACACCGCGCTGAACACAGCTTGCGACATCACAAATTCTTTCGTAGCTACGTCGAGGAACGCCAAATTGGAATAAGCTTGCATCTTTTGGAATTCGTTCGAGATTTCTGTACCGAATGGAGTCAACGGATAGGCAATCGACACAATATGTTTTGTTACCTGCTTGCGCTTAATCACGGATGATAGTTAAAACGGTTGATTATAGTATGAACTTTACTCGTGGAAGATATCTCCACTTATTATAGATCATTGTGTAAGGTTGGTAAATTCGGTTCGAATGAGCGTACAGTGACAACACTGCGAAACGTTAGGGAGATAATAGAGAGGAATAATCCAAATTACCCAGGGAAACGCATTTCAAGCGTGTGTGTGGATGACCGTAAGGAACTGACTTGTAGGACGATCAGTTGGGTCTGTTGCTGTGGAGGCTCCACGCTCTCCAACTCCGTCAGATCATTTACCTTAGTTGAATAGTAGTGATTGACCCCTTAGACTTGAGGACTTATTCGACTCGTTTAACATCAAAAAAACATATTGGGGTTAAAACAACTGTTATCTTAGTACCAAAGATATCACACCACAGTTCAGATGCAAATGCGGTCAAACACGTAAGCCAGTAACACAGGTGATGGTTAACCCAAGTCGGAAGTCGTACACCGCACAAGCTGATGAAGGTGTTAGGTGGACAAGGTTTTTCTAGTGCAGGCAAATATAGCTTGCGAATCATGGTCACTCAACCTTCTGCTCCGAAGTTCAGAACCAGAACAGCCCAAGGCAAACCCAGCTGGTGCCCAGCGGTCACTTGTAACACACATGCATTTTATCGATCAAGGTAATCCAGTGCTTGTAGCGTAGTCGCCCTACTAGTATTTTTTCAATGGAGACTAAAGTACACTGCACTCTAGCAAAGTCCGTCACAAGGTTTCAGTAACGTATCCAACAACGGTATGTGGTACGTTAAGCAAGTAAATTTGGGTGTTAAACGGTCCATCTCGCATGCGCTCAGAAAGTCTCTTTTTGTTTCTTTGCAGGACATATTTAAGGGAATGTTTGGCTCCATACATTCAAAAAAGCTATATGTCTTCATATTTCTGCTTCTTATCTCGGGTAAAGAAGCCACGGTTAGTAAAATTTTACGGTGCATCGGGTCGAATAATACAGGCAAATCTAACTTCACAGTATTTGCATTCACAGAAGTACATTGGATGGACCAAATAGCGCTATATCAGCACTTGATGATGAGTATTTCGGTGACAGTTATCAGTGTTCCGGTCCTTAGACAAATGTCTATGTGTATGCTATAAGCAGATATATTAAATTAGGACAAATAGTTGAACCAGGTAGTCCAGAACACAACAGGTTTGTTTAATTTGCTGTTAAACTTTTTAGAAAGTGCAAAATTAAGTGAATATAACAGCCATTTATATGCAACATCAATTAGGTAGTTACTTTTCAATCAGCAAAGTCAAACGAGCACAATCTTCCAACACCGATTTGTCCACACTTTACAGTTGGACTTCCCTGGTTGGCTTCGCACCAATGGACCTGTTTCTCCAAATGGTTGCGCTAGGAGGATAGGGAATTTGGACTGATTGCAAAAGTGGTCATATATAATAATTTACTTCTTGCCTACTCCCGGGTGACAAATTCTTCTTTGTGTGAACTTCCGTGAACGAAGAACGACCTATCCAGCCCCTACCTATGGCATAAACTTGAAGTAAAAACTAGCCTTCCTGATATTTGACACATTCTTTCATTGACATTTTATGTATCTGCAGAACCCAGGTTCCCCACCAGAAGGAGTTTGTTTTATGCTGGTCATTCGCAAAGTTAACGAATACCGTCATATATGAAATACTACGTTTGCACTGTAGTTTTGTAATGAAACTGTAAAATACCATGATCATCTTCGAAATGTTTAACAAAATAATAAAATTCAGAACCCCTTAGGGGCACACGGACCGCGCTTTGAGAAACACTGCTCTAAGTAATCACATCATGTATATTTATAAACCGGTTGCACTATAAGAATAATTGTACTCATTTCAATATCATTCCTTATATTGTTGTTTGATGCGCTACTATTTAACCGCATAATTTTCGCTTTCATCTTGCTGTTGCTGCTGATCAACACTGTCGGGTTTATACAACCTCACCTTCACTGCGGAAGCTTCGTGGAAAAGGTTGTTATGCTTGCGTATCCACATATCCCCTGCAGACTACAACCAATCGAATATCCTATAGGCAGTAGCTAATTATCTAGCAGAACCACTGGCCGTTTTTTATGTGCGATGTTTAGAGAAAAACCATGATGCACCAGTATGGAAGAGAGGGGTCATCACTCCACTTCATACAGGAGGAACCCGCACTAACCCTACCAATTGCCGTGCATTTACGTGATTTCCTGTGCTATCCAACATTTTGCAATCAATCATCACAGATTCATGGATGCATCATCCGGAAACTCGCAGTTTATGAGCCCCAGAGTAACAATGCTTCTGTCAAAAGCCTACTTGTGCTACTAACATACTAATTGCACGGAATTGCTAGACTGAAGCCGTTGATGTTGGGGCACGAGCTGATGTCAGGTACTTGGATTTTCCACATCATTTATCGCTTAAACCATCGAATACTCATTCACAAGCCTCAGAACTAATGCAGCTGAGGACCCAACCATGATTTGGATAATTGATTTTCTACACGGAGGACGGTGGGAGGTGAGTCCGGGAATATCTGCCCAATGCGTTTGTCGTGGAGTGTTTTGTACCTCCAGGCTAGTCTATTCTTGATGTTCTTCAACGGTTTTGCGAGATCAGCTTCTTCCGATTTCCCAGTTTTTGCAGATGAAATCAAGATATGGCGGACGATCAGAGGACCGGAAGACCACCAACAGCTCCAGTGCGATCTTAACATATTTCGAACTAGCCAGTTTACAACGCCGTACCATTCAACCTAGACAAACGCAGCGTTGTGCAATTACGCCAAAGACATGAACACACCAATTTACTTAGGCCACGCGGTTTGCAGACCAGCTCTCTGGAACGTGACCTGCTGTGCTCGTACAGACTAATCTCAACTGTTCTAAACAGGCTGAGATAGCTGCGAAAAGAGATAGCCAGCACGTCGGCCTGCTGCGAAGGACATTCGAGAGATGTGTCCTATTAATCTTCCCAATGATACACAATTCTGACGTGCGTCTTCAAGTAGAATACCCTATCATATCTTAGCAACCTTGGTTGAGGCGTGCTCTTGAGGCATTAGATGCTTCGCAATGAAGAGCAACACGTAGGTAAAGAATCTGCGCTATCACTCTTACCACTGAAGTCTGAATGTGCTGAGTTTTCAGCGGATGTTACCGAAAGCTTCACGGCGATGTCATAGTAGAGTACTAAATATTGTTTCTTCCCAACTACGTGTGTTGTCATGTGCTGATCCTTAGCCCGAAAGCGCATCTCAGAAGTAAATGTTTGAAATTGAGGGAACACTAAAGCCGTCCAGTGTCGAAGTAAATATTTTTCCTTATGTATTTGCCAAACCTGGAGCGCCCTCCAAGACTCAGTTATACCCTTCCCTGCTTTAAACATATTGTTAAAAAACTATTGGATTTCGACCTTAGATCCAAGCACGTTGTTACCTAAACAATGTCATTCTGGGCTACATTTTTATGCTCTTCTACAGGATTTACTTATCATATGGACCCTAGGAGGCAGCGCATATTTGAGCGACTATATTTTACTTTCCTCACGTCTTACATCAACGATAACTGCAACCCGTGAATTTCTGTATCATAACATACGAATTTTATTTTACACACTTGTTATTTATCAACGCATTTCTCTCGGTAGACGCTCGGTATTTGACTCACATATAGTTCAACTTCATTGTTTTCACCCCAAACATACTCCGGGACGTGACAAGCACTTGCTTTTATCCGGTGATAAATCATTTTTTATTGTTCAAACGAATAGCTTTACCTTTCCTTCTCAGCTGCTTTCTGATCAAGCCCTTGTTGACATAACCAACACTAACGGCGTTAACGAGTAGAACAAAAGCTAAACCTTTGACAGAGCCATAAGTTAACATTGAATCCATGATGTTGACAACAGTCATAAGCACATTTCTATGTGGGCCTGCAGTTTCTGCACATAAATTACATGGAGTATCCTGGAGGCATTCACGCTTTTCATATAGCGGAAGGCTGTTCTTATTTATTGCATTATAATATTTTTTGGTACCACTTGGATTTCTGAACCGCTGTCATCTCAATGTTACCAGCATGTGGGCAAACTTAGTGACTGTGTTTAGGTTGGTCATGGGTTTCCTTTCGACCCCGAAAGCTCCACATGCTTTGAAATCCCTTGTATGAGTAAGCAGTGGAAATAAATAGCGGATAGTTAATGCAAAATAGTGCTTGATTTACCAGCTTGAGATGTGATTAGACAGAAGATTGCGGATAGTTTTGCGAGAAACCAGACAACATGAATGTTTGCAAATTGAGACCTAGTTGTTAAATTCATGTATCTAAATATTATGGTCAAAAAACACGATATTTCAATTGCAGAATTCTCTATTTGAAAAGTCATTATTCATTCAACGTAAACGGCGTCTTCTGCACCAAACTAATTATGTTGTTCGGAAAAGATTCGTGTATGCCAATATCTTTTGGATGCATTAGGAGACTCCACTATGGATCGCAAACAGCACATCAGATGCGCAAAAATAGCAGCGTCCTTAACCAATCCAAACTAAGAAATACCAATATGATGCTAAGAAGTGGTGGTGCCGTTAGCGCCAAATGCATCAACCTCCTAGTTGTGCCGCCGGAAGGAATGTTTTTCAGTTTAGATATGCTGAACAGAACTGCATGCTTCATCAAAGCGACCCCACTGATTTAGTAACGTTACCCAATGAATCTCTTTCACTGTGTTCAAGCTAGCTTGGGTAACAAAGTCTGTTTATGGACGCTCAGTAAGCGTGTAAGATTAAGTCAGTTTGGTCCACACAGTAGAGGAAAGAACTGAAACGAATAGATTAATATGATGTTGCAGTTATATGGTTAATAGTTTTGTATAAGTATCTCGTTTAGATAGTGCACTGTACGAACAAAACAGCGCTTATCAAGGTATGATCTCGTCATTTGATGTTGTAATCCAGAAGTACAAAGCCAAGCTTCTCTTCCTAACTGACAAAATAAATGTGTGTTACTTTCAAAAAGGATACAGCATACCACCCTGATGTGAATTCTAAAGCTCCCTTTGGTAGAATGAAGATCTACTCATGTCTAATAAGTAAAATTTGTTTTACAATTTTGCATCCGTGACCACAAATTTAAGACAAACACGTAAATAATTCATATTTTCCTACCATTAAAGATTCTTGAATTGTTTGCCATTGTAGGACACACCAAATTTGATTAATACAGTCTGTGACATTAACGTTATGTTATAAATTTCATGGGAGCACATTATTCTCATCCCAATTCCTTAGTTTCTGCACGTTTGAAAAGATGTAATATTCACAACAAAACGCGCAAAAACCAGTACTTTAGACAATCAAAAAGCTGAACTAGCAACATTCGTTACAAAAGGACACATAGTACGTAACATATACGTTGAAATTAGCCGCAACAAAACTTCCATTTCGATTTCAAGCATTAGTTACCAATCGGATGATATTGCGCTTGTCAGTAGGACCGAAATAACCGATAATGCGACCGGCATTTATTTTACTTACACTGAGGTTTTGAAAGCGTGCGATCTCTTAGATCACCGCATCCTTCTCCTAGCACTGAAAAGGTACGGAATTAGGGACCCAGTTCGTGGATGGATCGGAAACTTCCTCCTTCAGTGGCGGCATCAGCATCGGATCCGGGACTCATTTTCTGATCCCAGTAAAGTAAAATGCCGTGTTCTACAGGGATTTTGTTACGGCGGCCGTTATTCTTGTTATTAGACAATGATCACGCTCGTGTCATTGAGTCAAATGTCATAATTTCTGTTGATGAAAACAAAATATGGCGAACGATCGGTTGTCAGGGCGATTACAATATCTCGCCAGGAGATTTAGAGCGTGCATATGAATGGTAAAATGTAAATCTAATGTAATTTATGCGGAAGAGTGCACGACTGTACATGTGCGCCATAAGCCCACTTACGCGCATAAGCTCAGAGGCCACGCGATGAAAACCGTCTTACAAGAGCGCGATCTTGTAGGGGTGATGCAAGACGACCACAGCTGTTCGGCGCAGTGCTTAAAGCCCTGCAAAAGCACTACTTCCATGTCGGTCTCGTACGGGGGCGTCCGGGATGTCCAACTCCTTCAGCTTCCCCCACAAGCTCAGTGCGTATGTAAGGTTGCATGTCGTGTACAAGATTCAAGCCTATCAATCTTGTTTAAAACGCTACTGCTTACACTGGAGACCAACAGCGAATGTCAATAAAAAATGTAAACGGGTTGTTCTACCTGCTGTACTATTTAGGACTAAAACTATAGCGAGGTACAGCCGAAATTTTCGCTGTCTACAGGAAGTCCACATTCAAGCGTACCAGATCCTAAATATCCCATGTCACGTTTGCCGCCAACTCCTGAAAGTAAGCCGAAACACAAAATTATGGGGTCGCCAGAAAACTAGTGGATACATGCAGTTGTTTGAAATTCCGCCCGAAATATGATTATTTTCGAATTTGTCAGCCCTGAAACGCCGTTTCGACGTTTGGCATTTCTGCTTCTAAGCTTTTCGTTAAAAAGCGACTCGATGTTGCATTAAATCACTTACATTCCTTGATTTGATTTATGTCTATTGGGTGATGATAAGATGCAGACAAACATTGTGCTCATCAACCCCTACGAAATCTTGATATACATATATACATGTGTGTTAGTGTAGGTGATACGGTGAGTCTACAATCGCGTTCCAAGTTAGTGTAACGGATGTCGCACCAACAATCCCACGGAATCAGTGAAGCCAATGCATTATTTATTCTTAATACACCATGGTATCATTGTTTCGTACACAGGCTTTACTTCTCAGATTTGCATAAAACATACGAACATTCATAAAACTGGAACGTTCGCAATTCAATTCTCGTAAGATGGTTCGGATCGGATGAGGGCAAGAACTGACTAAATTTGAGTTAGTAAAACCCACAAGAGGAGATATAGTAGATTACGGAAAAAAGAAGTAATGAGAAAATTGCACAGTGATTTATTATTTGCTCAAAGACACCCATTAAAGCTCACAATATGACCAGATTTTGGACTAAGGAATCAACACAAAAATTAATAGTGATGGTTTGAATCAAATGTGAGATCTAGTGAATGGAAAAATGGAGCCTTTGTATTTACATCCATAACAGTCTGTGGCTCAGCACATATTGCTCTGAAGCGCGCAGCATTGTTTTAATCTAACATAATGCGACAGACTGGTAACACGAGGATAGTGGAAACTCAAATGAAGTATCAAGATCCTGAGGGTATATTTGAATCCAATCCGATATACTATGAAATCAAAGTCAGGGTAGTTTCTTTAGTGACGGTACTTGTGCTAGTTCTGAATCCTGCGAAGTCTTAATTAGTGCTTAGACGATATTTGATCTTCCTTCGAAACTCAGTATCCTATGGATTCTATATGTAAAGACCTTCCTAATCCTACGCAGACTTGCATACATTATCCGAGTTGGCCCCGATCATTAGAACGCTATTCCTTGACGGTAATAACATTTTCTGTGCACTAACCGTGATGACAACAAATGCACTATTAAAAAGGTTCATATTACTTGACTAAACACGTATCAGTCATCAGTGCAGGATGGTCATGTTCACATTGGTGGCGCATAAAAACGATTTCCTTCTCTCCCTGAGAAATAGTCTGCATGTTTTGGACATTTCATTAGCGTGGCGGCAAGCAATTCAATTTGTCAGGTAAGCAAAATACACCTACTGCGGCGTAATGCCTTCATCGCAGGCCTTCACTTGTACTATGGGGACATGAATTCGGTAAACTGCAATCACTGCGCAGCTGGCGCTTTTGTGTAGACGGACATGCTGACCTGTCCATTTTTACGCAGCTGCGAGAGGGTTACATACGCGTTGTAATCGCATAGTTAAAGTGCTGAATTCCGTCACAGATATTTTTTATCCATCTTCATTTAGCGTAACCATCAAACACACATTCTAAGCGAAGTAACTTCCAGTAAACAATGAGCATATTTTCGTGGAATTGTTCCCTGCGGATTGTAATTTGCGTAACCCTATCTATTTTAGCACGCCTCGTGCTCACATCTGTGAGTGCAACTTTGTTTTACCAACCCAAAACTGCGAAATTGATTGCGATAAAGAATCCTACTTACTCCACTGGGACCAAATCTACAGAAGCTACGACTGAATTTCAGACCACCGATTGCAATCGTCCATCGTCGACACATAGTCGCGGAAAGCAGCAAATAAAACGCAGGTCAAATGGTATTGCTCTACAAGGACTAGTGTCGATGGATAAGGCAGTCAAACCGTTTGTGCGTTTGTATTCTTCCATGAATGATCCACCTGGGATAACTGAAGACAACATTGCGACGGCGACAAAGAACGAGAGTATCATTCATCCTAATCATTGCGTGAAAGGACAGGTGCAACGTTCAGTTGCAACAACAACAGTCATCAAACGTAGTTTCATTTAGCTTCAAAGGTAGTGAACCGAAATGCACCTAAGTAGTCAGGAAATGGCTGCCCGCTCTAAATGTGCCATTGCATTTCAAGCTAATTGTGATGGGTTAGGTTAAGCACAAAGGGAAAACAAAACAATCGCACTGACGCGCCCTATTATGTTTATGCATGTAGGCCAAACGTAATTCTCAGTTTCATTTTTGCGCTCATAGAACGAATGAAAAGCTGACTGAAACACTTGTACAGATGGCTTCAGAGCTTTGCCATTGAAACCTAACCTGACTAATGTTGTTCCCCAGCAACGCACTCTGAGCTCTGTCATTAGAACCAATAGTAAAGTCTGTTTTGGTGACCGTCTCACTGCGTCTGCGCCCCCTACCCTGACACCTCCTAACCCTCTAGGTGTCCAAGTCACACTCGGCGTGAAGGGTTTTAACGCGTTCCTGATCGCTATCCCTAACGCGTCGGTCCCGTCGCCTGCAGCTCGCAGCCACGCAACGTAAGCATCCATCGACTTTACAAAAACGCAAAATTGACACCCATGTATCCTTCTAATGCAAGGAGCAAGAACGAGACGACGCAACTTTCACGACAGCCTCCGGTGCATGCTAAACATTTCAAATCAACAGATGCAACTCACAAACCAACATTCGCTAGACAGAAGCTCAGTGCATTAACTTTGTTTGCGCTAATGTTCACCAGTCCAAATCTGGCACGATAAAGGGCAAATGGTAAAAAGGTAGCGACCGGTGAATGTTTGGCTAAATTAAAGCTCTAACGGAATACGATGCAACCGTATGTCTAGTGTCTAGAATTTCAGTGTCAGATAATGGTTGGCGGCATCCGGTTTCGGATTTGCCTGTCTCTGTGGCCAGCCACAGGACGCCTGCGTCTACATAGGGACCATGGGTGGCTTGCGCTGCACCACCCACAGCTCCAACCACACACCACATATCCAGTGTAAACCCGAAGGAATAAGACCGGGAGGCATGTGGATGGGAGCCACGTTTCATCAACGGAGCCGGCCCACACTCCTTCACAGGCAAACACAAGCACACTGTAGTTGGGGAATCAAGCGCACACAAGGCGGTGGCTGGACCGTAGTCCGCTCCACACTGAGTGCATGGAACCACTCTTCGAGCCTAGCACGGCCACAACGACCGTGCACCCTGTCCCCTCCAGCAACTACCAACTGTCTCCTGGAGCCAGTATGGACGAGGTAGTGGGTAGTAGACAGGTAGGCACCTTGTCAACATGCACATCAAGCGCAGTCACATCGGGGATATCAAGCAACAGCCAACCACTTGAAACGACAAAATAAAAAAATAAATCCAATAATGCAAATAGATGCAGTGGCATAACTCTTGGTTAAATTAGCATATGGTGTAATTTGGTTAGCAATGAATCCGCGATAAGGAAAAAATGTCCAGAAGTTACTCAAAAATGCCACAAACGCAACAAAATTACCGAAAATAAGCGCAATTAGCATAAACAACGTGGCCAGCTAAAAGAAGACTACCCAGTTAGGCAAAAAAACCAAATAAAATGGAATGAAATTTATGCAGCTTAAAGAGACCTAGTTTAAGTGTAAGTTGGTTTAGCCCAACTGCGGTGAAGAAGCATCAAGAATGCAACATAAGCCTCAGCATGGGGCACAAGTGTCAGCTAATACAGGCCTTAATATCCTATGTCCCAAAACCGGTTGCCTTGTATAGGTGATAAAGGTTCCAGTAGTTGGTTAGTTAAGCGGACTATTTTGCCGTTTGATTGTCTGGAAGCGCAAGTTGTTTTGCGACAAATGTGTATTTTGATTAGAGTTGGAAAATACGATTGCTTTATTTGCAATTAATTGAGACAAATTAACAGATAACTGACAAACAAGGCTGGATAGAGTAGCTTATCAAAATTAGATGTGCTTTTACAACTCTAAAGCGGAAGCGAGTTTCCGATTAGGGTTTCGCTCACCAGGTGTAAAACCTAACGCTTATCCTTTAAAATGATACGTAGTGATACAGCAGTTGGTAACGTTTGGTTAATTACGCCGTGAAATGGAAGTAGGTGAAAACCCACCCCACGGAAATGAAGCCTTATCGTCATACATGTTGTGGGCGGTGAGAGAGCGACCTTTCGTTCCGGAACCGCGACTCAACTGGTTTCCATTTGGATGCTAAGAAATTTATGGAATCATTGTAAGAATTCATTGCGTGTATTGGACTTAGCAAAACTCGGGGAACTATGAATCACAAGCTGTTTATCTAAACTACTTGTACACTAACATAACGTTTATTTGGTAGGTTACCTGAAAGACTTGATAAGAATTCGGTCTGCAAGCTTTCCATTTGTGCACAACTGGTTCCACAACCCAAGTTAAGAAATTCACAAAGCATTGGATTTCACAAAGGATCAATTGACGACCAGCCATTTAAACATTGTCCCAGGAATCTGGAGTCGCACATACTGTTATTTTGAATTATGATTACGTATAAACATTTGTATTAGTTAGCTGATTTTTGAACAAGTCGCAGGAGAGAATTTATTTTCTTCTGAGGCTACATTGCAGAGAGAACTCTGGAAATAATCAACGGGTCACTTGCTGGAGATAGCTCAATTTCTGATGCATTAAGTTAGATACATAAAAGGCAAATGACATCTGTCATTTTATTTACCAGTGACTTCAACCTCGTCCCTTGACTCTGAGTTTAGGCAAAAAGAAATTTACCTGTGACAACTCCGGTTTACTTGTTCCTGAATCGCTTTTATCTGATGCAAGTTATCGTCAAAGGTATCGCAACATACATACATTACTGTCTATGTAATCTATGGGTAGTTTGTCTTAAGACGGTGGGTCAGTTGGAAGCCTTAATAGCCCGCGTTATGTAGATATCGGTCCTAAAGTGCTTACTTACGCTCATTCAGTCTGATCAGGAACTTTTACCTTCATAATCCAGCTAGTTAGCTGAACAGCACAATTTGTTTATTGAAAGCACCTTCATGGGTCAATTTATCTTGGGGAACTCAGATTAGTAGGACAAGGAATTAAGCGTTACGATCGATTTTGTATGGTTGGCTTTACTAGTAGAGCAAAGAAGTTACGGTTTTATGACCGTTTAGACATACTTACTGGAGTCACTAGTGGTTGACACAAATAATAAAATTCATTTCGTTCGAAGATTTATACTTGAGCACTGCCGACAGGCGACAACGAATCTATGCTATCGGAGAGCATCCTGATCTGCTGGCTGTCTTCAATATATACCGAAATAGCTCATGGGGCAATGCTACGGAACCGTTTGAAACGAAAACAGTCAAAGCATATCGAGTAGCTAGGGCAAAATTAAACTAAAAAATGTCTAACATACCATTCGACATGAGGTAAGTTGACTAGGCCGAGGAGCAGGGTTGACTTACGAGACCTCAATCCGAGCCCTTGGTATTAAGTACCTGACACTCATGGTAGCGAGGCGAATACGAAAACCGTTGACAGCCGGATAGATCATTCGCTTTTTTAATGTTCGGTTGCAGGCCACAGAGAAGCCGGTGGCCAGAATGGTTGTTCATCCGCCCTTCGTTAGATACACATTCAGTTACAGAAATATATATGGTCAAGGACCCTTTAGCCGGTCAGATTTGCTTTGACGCAGCTCCGTAAGAGCACCTGTGGTATCTGATGAAGAACCACACTCTGCGAGGCTGTAGTTGATTGTCCGCGAATGCTTATTCATCTCAAGTGCAAAACAGACGAGAAATAATCACAGTTACCTCCACAAACAAGGCATTCCCCAATCCGCAATCTTGGGACGTGCCCGACAACGTACAGCTCTACCTCGGAACCAAACATTTTACCTTCTCCCAAACCTATCTTCCTTTTTCTGGCTCTCGATGTAGACTAATTCTGACGTTACATTAATTACGAGTTTATTTTGCACTCAGAGGATGTGGCTGTCCTACATTTAAATGCAAGCTTTTGACCTACTTTTTAATTTCAAAACAAACTTCACAATCGCTTCACCTAGGAAAGCCCGATGTGTTGTCGGCGAATTATAGAATCTTTCAATATCCATCCGTTGTGCTTACATTGCCTCGCACTGCGTGAATGAACTGAAAATATTCCACTTCTTATGGGAGTGGAGGTCACACACATAGAAACTATTTACTTCATGTAGTCTATTGTTTTCGCTCCACCTTATATAGAATTGAAACACTGTATGTGATGGATGGATTCTTACACCCACGGCTTACGGTAGCCTACTTGCTGAGTGGTACTATGTAAAATGGTTGTACAACACATTACATTGAGACGAGTTCATATTCTTGTGTCTTTAATTCAAACTTGTTGGCACTTTCTGCTTGCTGTTGTTGTGGTTGCTGCTGCTGCTGCGGCGCCTGCTGCTGCTTCTGCTGGAGATTTTAATCCTTTGCCTTGTTACCGTATTCCACTTCTGGCTTTGTTTTTATTCATTGCGGCTGAAAGTTATTAGATGACAGCTTACAAGCGACTTGCCGCTTACAGTACTCAGTATTGGTTCCTCGTTTTGGGGAGCATAATTGAGTGCCGTGCACTTCAACTGTACTCAAAATTGGATGCTTAAGTTAAGAGGGAAAGCTTGTTTGGCGTTCTCTACAACAATTGTTGGAGTACAACTAGGTATCGGCGGTACACCGGTACGCTGTATTGATGCTTGGCTGCAGCGCAACCACCACTATTTGCACGTGGGCTAAAGATACTACTAAGGTTTCACGGTGCATAAGCGGGCTTGAACCCGCGCCCTCGGATCACAAAACAGGCATTTGATCCTTAAGACTACGGGCCGCTTTGGAGTGGTTTTTGATTTTCGGCGTACAGGGCTCAGCAATGTCTCTTTGACCACGCTGGACCACGCTTTACAAGAATTATTGTCCTGGAGCATATGTCATAAGTTATGAATTCTGGCATGTCACTGGCAGTTATTATGATGAAAATGTTTTATGCACTGGTTCACATGTTGCTCGTAAAACCTTCGTTAGCCCTAACCAACGAGATGCATACAACGTAGTTACAGTTGTTGGATTGAAATAGGTGCGGTTGATATGTATGTTAAAGGAAGAAAAATAGATGAAACTACTTGGTGTTTAACAAGATATTATTGCAGTCGGAGTCAGAACAGGATCATACGGTTTTTAATCAAGTCGGAAACAATCAGAGACTGGTTTGGTCCTTGGACGCCGTACATATGACCCCACTCAGGATATCAATGCCCTACTCAATGTAACGGGTCAGACTAAGCAGCACTGTCCTTTTGGCCCACATTTTAATATTTTTGCTCAAGTGAGCTTGCTTAATGTTCGCGTTACTGACAAATGTTGCAAACATTTTCGGGCAAGCGTCAGACTTACAGACTATGGATTGCCACTTGAGTTCAGCTACCACGGCCAACAGATTCGTTCCGACATTAATATGCGGTTTCTACCGGCTTTTCATATACTTGCGCTGCCTTCGAAGCTAGTGATGTTCTTCAGGAAATGAAGCCCCTTGTGACAAGCTTTGAAGCAGGGATATTTATAGCGCTTTCTGACACTGCCGGGTGCCATAATTCTGTATAATGTACCGTGTTTAATGACCTTTTTCACTGGTACATTGCTTGACAGTAATGGTAATGACATTTAAACACGTATGGGTGAATGCATTTATCACAAATCCGATCCTTTAATTCTTCTCTCTTTATGGAAATTTGTAGCGCAGTTATGTGTTTCAGTCAGTCAACCAGCATAAGTTGTTGATTTAGATGGCCTTCATAGGTATGACACGCTAGCTTGCAATCGCTTTCTTTCAAATAAGGAGACTCGAGGTTCTCCAGTCGCAGTTATGATTTTGAAGTGCCTTGCTGTTTCTAAGTGTTCTCTACTGTCTACAAATCGGGAAACAAATGCTGAAGCGTTGAAGTGGTCATCCGCTTTCGTTGGAGATGAAATTCATGTTGTGTTAAAAGCTATTTTTCACCACTCGGTTTCTTCGTGGTTCGGAGGACTCTGCTGGCTTGGCAAGAGAATTCCGTAGTGCTGCAGATAATGTAGAAAGCCTGTTGTCTCTCAGCGACAGAAAATTTTCTGTTAAGGTAGTTCCGATAATCTGGTGTCGAACAAAACGATAAACAGCGTTCCTGTTTAAATTACAAAAGCATGGCGTAGTGGCTAACGGAACGAAAGTCGCTAGATATATTGAAGATTCCCTTAAACTAATAGGCTTATGATGTCAAAATTTCAAAGTGCAATTATTAGCAGTATCCATATCTGAAAACTGGTTAATCGGTCGGCAATTCTTCGTTTCTATTTACGAGCCACATTGTGAAGTACTACTTTCATGTTTACTGCTCTGTTATACATTCACCGTAATGGATGATTCGCAAATGTTCAGGTAGTTTTGTTGTCGATTCTTCAGCAGTGCTATTGTAGCCTTTGGTTTTGATGCATTTTGTCAGAGTATATTGCCGCACTAGTTATTATACCGCGTCTCCTTAAGTAATCCGTCATTCATGTGACGGTCGTATGTTTGTAATTACCGTGTTCGTCTCATAACGAGCCTATTGGCTTCGTGAAGGAGCACCAAATTATTCGGGGCGTTGAATTGTTGCGCTTAACCCAAAGTATTTACTGACACTGAAAAAGTACTAATGAGCTTAATTGGTCGGATGTAATGAATGCGGTGTGTTGCAAGGATCTTTTCTCAAAGCTACTTTACGCCTATTATTCTGCTTTGAATTCAGTGGACTTGTGCGACTCATCATCATACTAGCACTACGGTTAAACTCCGACGCATTTCGTCTACCTGAAAAGGTTGCTAACAGATGGTCCATCACAAGACGATTAGGCCAGCATGGACTTTAACAAGTGATTATCATTACGCCATGCGGCAGCTTGTCGATTATATTGCTTCTACCCTTGGATCACAAAGCCCTTCTAGTTAACCGGGGCTTTTTGTGTAGTTTGGCACAGGTTATATGCCGTTCTCTATTATTTGACGAACAAACCAGCAGGAGCTTAGGCATGTAATTATTTTGCTCCAGCTAATACCTGCTGGACTACACTGTTCTTCAGATCACCTGAATAATAAAACACAGCATCAAGATCTTCAGAATGTTAAATACGATTTAATAAATGCAATCAATTGCATCATTATTTGATAGTGATTCAAGCAACGATAACGAATCTTTCTCTTGAGGTAGCCAGACGTAGTTCTGGCTCTTACAAATGTCTGGTAATAATACCTCAGTTATTGCAAAAGTGCCGCTTGCACACAAGATAAGTAGAATTTTGGATGTTACACTTCGAGTAGCATGTGCTGACTTACTCAGCTGTACGTCAGATTATGTGTATCAAGCTATAGTCCTAATGGTAATACCCCACCCGTGCCCGGTGTTCTTCCTGTATGCTTGTCAACATACCTTGATGAGTTAAGCAAGGAAAGTCAATGGGTGCACTGAAAATGACTTGTGTGCTTAGCAATATCAATCGGCCTTCTCACATTCTAAGTGACAAGTCA
This sequence comes from Dicrocoelium dendriticum, assembly GCA_944474145.2. NCBI lineage: Eukaryota > Metazoa > Platyhelminthes > Trematoda > Plagiorchiida > Dicrocoeliidae > Dicrocoelium > Dicrocoelium dendriticum. The sequence goes on along the minus strand of OX104068.1, from coordinate 73,905,783 downwards.
TGCAATGAACAAGAAACAATGATTTATCACGCGTAAAAGGCATGTGCTTGACAAGTGCCGTAGGATGGTTGGAGTAAAAATTAAAATTTGAAGGCTCATCGAATGAGTAAATGGTTATCTTAAGCGTCCACCGAGTTAAATGCATTACGGCACAACGATAGTTTTAAGAGGGAATGGGATCTGCACACGCAAAATAATATAGTGTTGTTATCGTTTACTAAGTGCGTGAGAAATAAAAAAGGAAACAACAACGCTCACTCGTTTGTTTCTTCATTTCACAGATGTGATAAGTTAATCCAGTTTAGCTACATCCAGTCTAATCACATGAACACTACTGCATGTATCCTCACCGCCACGTTGTGCAGAGGGCCGTTAGGCACATGATTAGGTTTGTATAGCTTCGTCCTCCATATGGAACGGACTGTATCTAGTAATGCAAGTTTGAAAGCGTCTCATCAAGATGTATTTGGAAAAGCGTTAATGTAGGGGCTAAAATAACCAGAGTCAGAAGAGCATTCCAGACACGGGACACACGGAGGGAGAAAAGGTTGGGTCGACAATCCAGTCGAGTGTAGTGCGCAGCCAGTTTGAGCTGATGACTCAGATTGATATTTTTGGCTCACCTGCAACTGATTGTGACATGGGTGAGTTACGTTCATCAATATTAAGCAAAATATGATTAGGTTCCTTTGCTGACTTTGATATTCACCACTGCACAATCTCAGGAACTGCAATCTGTGTTAATAGGAGAGATGAAACAATCCTCTAGCGAGTTTGGTCGCTCTACTTTGTGGAGCTTCAAATGCATCGACGTCGCGCTTGCGCCAGGGACGCCAGGCCTGGATCGCATATTCCACGTGCGGCCTCACGTAGGTGTTCAGCATTTTTGTAATGATTGATGGCTCAGAATTGCCGAAGGCCCTCCGTAAGAGTCCAAGATGTTGACTGGCTCTTATTGATGCCTTCGCAGCCTGTCTCGAGCAACCAAGGTCGTCCTGCACGATCATCCCAAGGCGGGTTTCTTGGGAAGCATGTTGTAACTGCTGGTCACCAAGTCGATATTCATAGATAAGCTGATGACGTACGCTTACGACTTTGCACTTGGTCATGTTGAACTGGAGCAGGTTGTCAGATGACCAAGCATAAGCCCTGTCGAGATCGTTGTGCAATGTCATGTGATCATCCGATGTCCTGATATCGTGCAAAGTTTGATATCATGTGCAAATAGTAAGAAATTCGACTGTAGTACACTGCCAAGATCGTTAATGAATATGAGGAATAAACGTGGCCCCGGTACTGATCCTTGAGGCACACCACACTGGACGTCAATTGAGTCGGAAATGGAGCTGCGGACTCTCAGATACAGCAGACGTTGAGCGAGGAAGTTGCCGATCCAACAGAGTATAGGATCATCGATTCCATAGCTTTGAACCTTGTGCAGGAGAACCAAAATCGTAGCGATGAAAACGTTCTTGTCCGTACCTCCAAATTTCTCGCAAGTCGGTGTAGAGACCGACCGGTTGACCAAATGATCTCACTCAACTTAGGTCGGCTAGTTTTAATCTAGGTAAAGCCTACGTTGATCAGCTATTTATAATTCGTCAGCAACTGGAGCAATGTTTTACATTGATGTGTTTCAACACAATACACCTCCTATACCTGGATGCTGCTTTCGATCCTCTGATAGCCTGTGCTTCTAAAGCTAAATATTTATGGGGAATACCTGGTTAAATTTGCAATACCGTAACCAATTTGGTAGGAACCAAACAGTAAAACTAATACATTAAAATGTTCGCCTCCATAAAGAGTTAATGAGCTGCTCTCATCCAACATCCCGTCGGGAATTGGGCCCGTCAGATAGAGACGGCCTGGGTTAAGACTGGATCACAAAACCGATAGGTTGTCAGCTTACGCCATCGTCACTAAGCCAGAGTTTCGCTGGTAGCGTTTAACATAATCGTTAGAAGTTAAGTGTTCATTGGTGGAGGAACCCCTTTTGTCTGGATTGCGACTAGCAACCATGAAATGTGAGCAACGTCACGACATGCTTTTTCCGCAATGGTCTCCAGGTTGTTGTTTGTATATCTAATGTTATGAAACTACACCGTAGCGAAGCTTTGGGCTATCGGGTGCTTCTGCAGATCGTGCAACAGAAAATGCTAAGTTGTGGAGGCAACTGTGGATAAATCTCGCTTGCCACGCAGTCGAAGTGAATAGAAATTTTTAAACTTACTGCGTCTCATAGCGTAAGGAGCACTGTGCTGGTCACGTGCTTCTATATTAAATAGTGCAAGCGCTAATAATACGTTGTGTCAAGGCCAGTGTTACCGACAAGAGTCCATGAACCTTTTTACTTATGTGACTAGAGGTTGGGAACTAACGGATGGTGGATAAACATCGGCGTTGGACACCAGAGTCTCTACGTTTTGCTGTCAAACAATAAGTAGGGGTCTGAGCCATCTGGCCCTCAACTATCTTCCTATTTGGCGTTGACCGGACGTCCAAGGAGATGTTGTCTAACTCGTGTGCTACCATTCTCGGGCTGTTGTGGCGCCCTTAGCTTGTGCCACTACTTGAAAATTGTGTCATATGCTCCTGAGAGTTTGCGATATAAATTAAAGCTCCACTACCCTGGGGGTCATGCATTTGCGGCCCAAGGTTATCGGTGTAATCCACTAATTCAACCCCTTTTCTTCAACTATGCAGCCGGGAAGCTCTGTGCTTACGCAACATATATTGGCATGAACCTGGGTAACACTGCACACTATCCTCCTTGTCTGGATTCAATTTCCTCGTCCGAAGTACTGGTGCCCGAATCGTCACATCCATGATCTACCGCGTTATTTGCTACGTTTTTTCTCTTGCTTACTAAACCGCCTCATGCCCGGTAATCCCCTTCTGGTGCCGGATCTCCAGCAATGTGCCAGCATGAGTGAAAAACAAATCGCTACGTTGAGTAGTTCAGAACCGTTTGCGTGCCACGTAATCATGAGGGTGGGACATATTATACCCGTACCCAATACAAGTTAACCGCTTTCCATATCCGGATGCTCATGCAGAATGGATCGCAGGCAGCTTTTGCTCGCACTCTGGAAACCCACAACAATATCCCTTATCCCACTGAAACCCAGTTAATGGTCTCCGTCACAACCATATGACCACAGAACTTTTCTGCTACTCTCATCGTAGATTATCAGGGGAAGGAATAGCCTAAGCAGCGGACCACGACAACGTGGAAAATGTATTATGTACCTGCGTAGAACAAGCGCTACTTCATTGCAACCGGGTTAACAGCTGCCTCTTTGCAAATCGGTTGTGAGGCTCTACACGATTGTCCCTCTGCGAGGCTACTAAGCGCTGTTTGTTTGACGTAGCAGTGTGTGGTCCTCTGTAATGCTGCTGCTACTGTCAACCTTCCGGCTTTATTCATATGAAACGCCGCGCGGGTATCTTGATGCTCATCGGGTGAATTAAACGTGCAACTCAGTCAGTAGAGTCAAAATCATCACCAATAGTACATCAGGAATTTGCGCTGACGCTTCGTTGCCATACAACCACGGGGACCTATGTAATAAAGAATAATAAGCAGCAAAGTAGGAGGGCTCACCTTAAAACCCTAATGCTCCAAACAAACATTCAGGGCCAAGGCGCCTAAACCTTTTGTTAACAACGTACCGTCACAAAAGCTGATCATCGTGTCAAGATAAGATGGCATCGGCGAGACAGCTTCCTTGCTGGTTTGCCTTTCCTGCGTCAAAATCAGCAATTACCCCACATACAACTTAGCACCAAATACACTTTAATTAGGCAATCCTAATGGGAGACGGCAGCAGACGCCCCATTGGTGTCGGTTGCGAGCTATATCCTGTAAAGTCTCAAGCCAAGCACAAGGCGACTCAGGTGGACTCCAGCCCAGAAGGCGAGACGGACCAAGGGCAACCAGTTTTACAGTCAGTGACTTCATTTCCCGCTGCCAAGTCAATTTCTCTCCACCTAGATCCTTGCGTTACGGTACACCGGGCAGACTAAACAAGGTCCTCCTAGGTAAATTGTGACCAGGCATACGTAGCACGTGCCCAAGCCAACGCAATGTATTTAATGCTATCTGTTGTTCTAGGGAGCTAGCATGATTTTTACTACTAACTACTCGCGTGCGCACATCAACCTTATTGACAAGCTGGTGCAATCCGACACCAGCAATGCTACGCAGACAATGATGATCAAAGACCTGAAAACACCTTAGATCTTCAGACCGAGGAAGCAAAGTTTCACTACTATAGTTCGGAGTTAAGTCCATAATTACCTCCCAGATGAGTTTCGGTAGAGCACATACGCCATAATTGTGTGTTCATCTTTACTGCAAATACTACAATATCTTAACTGGTAGCATTGGGTATTAATGCGTTCAGCTTACGTAGAATGTGTCCTTGACAGCTTTTGAACTGCAGTCTGTGAGAGCATAAGTGTGATTATGCTAAACAGCTTGGTCAGTGTTTGCTGTCTCTACCACCCAACTCAAAGGCAGCATCAATTCTAAAGTGTTCCTACAGAAACGTATATGCCCTCGATGTAATGACAGAAATAAATAAGCAAATGTTCAGGTAGCTACTCTGGCAAATGAATGCACACGAAAATACCTACTTGCCTGCATGAAAGAAAGTTAGGTAATGCCCTAACTCTTCATGAGTTCGATATCTGTACGTTTGTGCTTATTCCCATAGCAAGGTTAAGTCAGATGAAAAGTTAGACGTGCCTTTGGGTATCCTTTTCCAACTTCCTATTCGGTACAATTCATGCGGATCCAGAAATTGTGCAGAAGCACGCCACATAAAAATGTCACTATTACGTGTCATGTAGGGTTTCACGATAGGTGGTTTCGTACGCATGTTGGCGGCTATAAAATAGGTTTGTGTTTACGATTAGCATTGGAAGCTGCACTGTTTCCTGACCTTCTTACTGCTGCCCTCACTCCGCTGATCATTAGTGTCAGTGCATGTGAGCATGTTCGTTCGTTACTACCTCAATAAAATTTTCTTGGAATGTGATGTCACACCGTCTGCAAAAGTTCTCTGTCTTGGCTTTCAGAACACATATATGCATGAGTGAACTCAATCACGATTTAGATTCTGTCGGATTACTTGTGTTGCTGAACAGAAGCTGGATTATCATCATCTGGTTATTGCGAAAGGCAGCAACTAAATTCAATAGTTTATCTTTCTTTATTGCTTCGTGCTTCATGTAGACTGCAAATCTTATGTGTCTCAGTGTGAATCAACTAACAATCTTTGTAGTTCAAGAAGAAAATAGGAAACAGTTATAAAAGTTAAATGAGATGCTTAGAGATAAAACCAACGTATTCTTGTTTTCGATCGATTAAACACTCGGTCTATTAAACAATTTTAGAAATGTTTACTTACAATCAGCGGCCGGTCATGGCTTGTCACATAACTGGATGTATCCAACAAATCGATAAACCGCATAAAAACTTAGAGTCTACCGACAAAGTACTTAGAATGTGTTTAGTTTATAAAATCCTGGGGGTCAATATCGAACATTAATTGGCAGCTGCAAACAATATTAACTGAATCGTTGAAGCTTTGAAGTGAATCTAAACTTTGTCGATCAAGCACTGATGAGTAAAGATTTCTTCTTATACTGTGATTTCGAGTATTGAGTATAGGCCAGTGGTAGGCCAGAATGCTGACAAAAATTATCCATATTATGCCCGCTTAACACTAACATTTTTCGAAGGAAATAAATGAGCCATGTAATGTTTGTTGACGGCAAATGGAACAGCAATCTTACGTGGTGGGAACAACGTCGTTTGTTTTCATCATCGAGTGTCCATTACACATTAATTACACCCCATCAGAGATAATCTCCTAGCTATCATGTGCCTCCCACTGTATTACCTGAGTATTGATCCATAGTGGAAATATCCAGGACAGGCAATATCCCGGACGGTTATGCGCACGTGGACAGCAATTCTGTGACTGGCAATACGTGAGACTGATTGACATATCAGTCTAACCGCAGTGGGAATGCTTGTCTAACGTTGACGTATGTAAACCAGTAAGACAAAGCAGCCGCACAAAGCAACAACTTTGGGAGGGCTGGAAACTTTAGAGTAGAAAGGTTAGGTTTGAAATAAAGGCTGTGCTCATTTATTAATAGTATCGCTGCCAAATATTACAGTTACTTATGTAGCTTCCTCTTTGTTTCCAAAGGAAAGGCACGACTAAGTTCCAATTTGCTACCCTGGCATTATTTAATTACTTACCGATGCGCATTCGAGTGTATTATATGAAGAGAGCGCATTTCCACTTTGAACGCGATGAAAGATTGTCCGCTGGACAGGAGTAAAATAGAGCGGGTCATCTAAGCATTGGGGATATGAGATAGCACGTTGTTAATGATCGCTGCGGTGCAAAATTGGACACGATTCGAAAAGGAATGGCATGATCTTCTTTTCACTGCATTGAAATCCAAAACCGTCATGCTATGGCTATCATGATCTGGCGCTTTACAATATAATTGTAATTTTACATTAGGAAACACCGAATTACAGTGTATTACTCTAACCGATTATAGGTGTCGCAGTTAAGCGCAATGAAGCTTCGGATTATACGAAGCTCGGCGAGGGCAGAAGGTTTCATAATAAATAAATGCTGATGACTTACGAATATGTTTGATGAACTAACAGGTGAAAAAGTGATTTTTTGCAGCCTCCTCTACAAAACCTCATAAGAGCCAACCTAGCAAAATAGAAAATTTATTCTTCAGGTTGCTTAACTGCACATTGCATTAAATAAATTCTAACAGTATAAGAATGTGAAAACGTCACACGACATTTAATACTTCGGTGCTTCGAGGTCAGCGTAGATCTAAACCGGAGTGTTTTGGCGTAACGGACTAAATTTCTGTACGTATTAGACTAAGATAAGCCAAACATAGAGGCGCTTTTCTATCCACATGTACGTATAATGTGTTTCCTAATTGCATCCCACAAAAGTTGAAGACTATTCATATGTTGGCTGACACCGGATTTTTAAGTGAAATGGCTAGAGAGTAGGTGATTGGAGGTAAAAGCAATAGTCCGTGGTCAAAATGAGTATCTGTGTTGCCAATCGCCTCTTATTCAAAGGTGAAGCATCGCAATTTTATCTACCGTCAGTCAATGGAAACGGCATACTTCCTATTTCTAGTCTGCTTGGTTCCGAAATTACATTGTGTGTTGTGCATCTACAAACACGCTTCGAAACACTGTTCACAGGCAAAGACAAAAACTCGGCTAATAATTTTGGGAACAATGCAGGCTGCGCTTCACTAGCCAAATTTACCAAACGAATATCCGCTTAACGCTTAAGGGCTTTACATGATTTTAGATGGGATCGCAACTAACACTTCTTGTCTCACCAGTAGAAAAATACCTTTAGCCTGCTTGGGTTTTCTTAGAAAATCGCCACTTCCCCCTTTGTCACACAACTCATCCCGTTAGCAAATTCCTAACCGTTCACTTTTCGCTGAATAAAACACGAATACCATTACCATCTTCAGTTCCAACTACGCTAGTTTTACGCACAGTGGTGGACTATAATCAACCAGAAAGAGCACTACTGAATATTTCTGCTGGCGACTTCCATGAGCTAGCAAGTAGAAGATCCAAACGGACGCTACTTTCACCTTGCCTACAACGGTAAATATAGGTTTTAAGTTATGTCAAAAAACATTCCGGGACAAGCTTTAAGCTGCAGTCTCTCGGCCCGTCCTTCCCTTTTGTGCTCGACAAAAAGCACTCCATTGTCATGGAACATAGTTTGGCTCACATTTTAAGCACCCATAATTCTTGAATTCGATTCCGAGTCACCGGATGCTTGGTAATCCCACACTTTATGGCTTAACTTAGATTTAATTCAATGACGCGATAGCAGAGCTAACCGATTTGCATGGGGTGGGCACACAACCCTCCACTTGTTGTTTTTGTGGAATCCAGTATCCTGCTAATTTGAGCACTTTATATGTTTATCGCTGTACGCTCGCTGGAACATCTAGCTGAGCGCTTCACTCAGTACATTTGTGAACGATGCAATCAGTGCTGAGTAAAATAGGACAAAATGAAACCCCAAGATATTTACAGTTTTACCTACACCACGTTCAAGCTCCACCAGTTTCCCAAACCTGTTACAAATGAAATGTTTTCAAAACCACTCAAAAACCATGCCGATGGAAGTGGTCAATATCCAACCTTTGCAGTAGCGTACGACCTCTGTGTCTCACTCACTTGTGTTATTATCTTGCAGGCTACTGAATCCGTTAAACACAGAAAGTGTAAATGAAAAGAAGGTTGCTTGAATAATCTCGCAATGTAATAATAGAAGTGGAGGATTTCACTGGCCATTGATAAATTACTTTGGAACAGGTATAAGGTATCGTATTTCTTTCAGCTCAGACACATCGTGATTTTCAAGCGAAATAAGAATAGTATCTCCTCCTTATGTTATGCGCGAAAGCCGGATGCGACAAGCAGAGTATGTCAATAGTACTGATTTTTAGACAATGTCGAAGTCAAAATTGTGATATTTAGAGCTGTAACGAAACCTGATGTTGGGCTCGAGGCATTGACCAGGAATTTGGCTTCCGGCGAGATATCAAGACAGATATCACATTTTACCTTGAAGTAAATAGATCAGGGAAAGCAGCGTTGATCAAAAGTAACGCCGAAATTTGTCACGTTTAAAACCGTCTTGGAAAACGTTTTGTATTCACTAGGCCTCTTTCTAATGTGACAACGACTTGTTACGTTCCCTTCTGTCCGTCGAATAAATAGGCGTTTTACTTTAGACAACTAGAAACCTGATGTAATTTAACTCCTTCTTCCAATTCGTCTTAAACCACAGCGTAATTAGATTATTCTTATCAGTGTTCATACACGAATGTTATCCGTCCAAGTCAAGTTAAATTGGAGATGAATTTGGTCTTCTTGCGTGATATGTTTTTGGGTTCGCCAGGACAGCCCAAAATATAGAATGAATGCCTTTCCATTATTCTGTCAAGCCCTTTGATTTGCCACCCAATTGCCGCGGATTCTAACGTGTTAATAGCAACGATATTTATACCCACATTATATCAATCAACCGGGTTGCGTAAGCCACATTATACGTTAAGCGCGCTGCTTGCAATTTATAGTTCATCGGTCGAGGTGATGACCGGATCTCTATTTAACGGACGGGATTACCTACAATTTGTTCTACAGGGTGTGAATTCTGGCCGTTACATCGAGTTTTCATTTTTCACAGGTCACCTAGCTCTGACCTACTGTTTATTTTTGCGAGAAATATTATGCTTGTCAGAATACCAATCAGTATTACCACTCCTTTCCTCAGCCGATTGCAACCATAACATTTTCAAGTTCCCCCTTAAAAAACCGTGTTTCTCCTTAAATCTTGCAAGACGGTCCTTAACACTAACAAGTTACATCCAAAAAGCGCAAATGATCCAAAATGCTACTGTCCATTGAAAGGCCAATCCTAAAACAGTCAATTGTATCCCGCTCTGTGTGCTCATCTGTTATATACCACGCTAACTTGCCATGAGTTACTCCACAAACAACACATTTTAGGAATGTTTGAAGTCAGTGGATGCAACTTGATAACGTTAAGGAGCATGTTAAGGAATCTAAGGAGGAACATGTTTTCCTTATGGAGGAATTAGAAAACTTTATGGATGAAATAGGCTGGGAAAAACATAGGTGCCAGAAGTTCCTCAAACTTCAATTAAAATAGAGTGATGGGAAATAGCATGTATCTAACTCATCGTTGTACCTAGCAAGAGCCTATTCAGCCAGGGACATTGAAGTGCTATAATTACAAGTTAATGCGGCAGTTACTAACACATGTAGAACGAAATGTTCAGTAAAGAAAAATTTCCAGTCTACCTTTTCCATGTGTAATGTGTTACTATGTGTATACACAAAGAAAATCCAACATGCAATCTAACAAATTAGGTATCCTCATTTTGTGTCCGTATTTTACTTTATTTTCCCCGAAAAATAATTATTTCCCATGTGCTTTCATAATTTCCTTTAGTGCTAATTCTGAAAACTTCGGCACAAGGTAGCCATTTGGTCAAGGATATCTATCAGAAAGTAACCAACGAGCTTTGTGCATATTCCACTCCAAAATATGCTTCTAGCAGAATAAAAGAGCAAAATACACAACCAGGCAAGGAAAGTTACTCACTGCTTTACGAAAGTTCTGAATACAACTTAAATACAAAAGTTCATAGCGCAGGCCTCTGTTAAGAACAGTTACGTGAAGGAGTTTCAAACCGATTTCAATCATACAGCCTGACATTAAATCTAATTATGTACAACATAGATCGCCGTTATCTGATGCACTCTAGACAAGATAAAAACCAGTTTGATCAAATGTAAAATTTGCTTCGTCGTTAGTGGCTGCACTGTCGTTGTTTTAGGTCTGATTGTGATACGTGTTGCCCCAGCCAGAACTCCGCAGGGCTAAACTGACTTGATGCCTCTGCAAGTAACCACCGTGAATGACATTAAAACATGGCTAATCCCTACTTTGTTATGTCATAAGTTTACATCAAAGCACTGTAAGCTTCCAGACTTCCACCCACCCCAGTTTGAAATAGGATACGCCAGCTGTCTCACCTCCGGTTTGACCTATTTCAAATTCTACGATCTACCCGGACGTTACGCGTAACTCCCTTTTTCTCGCACAGTACCTTGCTACATAGGTTTGCCTGTGCAAATGCCTGGTC
>OX104068.1:73789301-73894791 GCA_944474145.2 Dicrocoelium dendriticum | reverse complement strand
GAAACTATTGGGTTTTCTCATCTCGCTTAGAAACTGAGGTTAAAACCCTTGGGGTCTACTGTGGACAATTTCGATATCTTCCTGGAGATTTGATATTGATATATTTGAGCTTAATTGATCCAAACCATGCTTGCAGTCCTCTTCTGAAGCCACCTCAATATAACATTGTAAGAAGTTACTAGCCAAAGCTGACCAAGCAGCATGAACGTTTGGGTTGTCACCGGAATTTATCTTCACTTCGCTTGTGCCGATTATAGAACGCCCCTCTACATGTACGTGGTTTCTTCGCACATACTAACGGGATACAAAAAATGGCTCGACGATGCACCCATACATTTAAATTACGCCATATAATCCTCTAGATCCGGACATCGATTAGTCGTTACAAATCAACGTGCGTCTTTTCACTTTCAGCACATAGTTTGCTAAGCGCTAATGCTCTAGTAACCGGATTTACATATCCCGTTGGCCCAAGAAAACTGCACATTTCCCTTGTTTAATATTTTCTTACGTATTCCGTGAACTATAACCGCTTTCCAAATTGCTTTGTGTGCGCACGTTCAATTCTCACTTCAAACAATCTTTATACAGCAATGTGGTTAAATCTTTACTCGCTTGTACCGACGATTCACTTAGTTTCTGATATACTTTTTTGATTGCAACACCTTACGTGATATGTCATGCCACTGCTTTTACCTGTGATAGATCCTTGTTCATGGTACAGTGTTATAACATTTGTGCTTCTATTCTGATGGAGTTGTACAGATTTTAATTTACACTGCCCTCTACGTTATGAATTCAGTACTTGCTCACGGACTAAATGTACAGAGTAGGAAGTCAAGTCACAACACGCTTTTTATGTACCCGACTGATCACATTTTCTGCGAAAAAACCGAGTAATTATATACTTATCTCGATTTAGAGAGGTTTCTATACCTCCGTATCTTACTGCATTTTCATTCACTTAGCATCTTCTTCAAATATGAGGTCTCAGTTCATGTATAGTGATGTTCATTGCCATCGCGTGGATGAAAGTGGTAGAGGAAAAGCCAGAATAAATGAACACATGTTACTGAACCTGTATTTGGTGATTCTCTTTTAAACGCATTGGCATTAATACACCGTCCGTATATTGAGTATGGCGCATCTTACTAAATATTCCAGTTATTTTCTTTCATTTTCTTTCGTGTCTCAACTGTGGGTGCCGTTCTTTTCTTCAGGACTACATGGGTTTATACAGCTGGACATACCTCTTCTCAGTGATCAGATCGAAGCGAATTACCTACATACCACTCCTTTCATCTAGTCAGCGCGAATGCAGCCAAAATGAAGAACTGCCTGCAAAGTATGCGCAGTACAGATACTCCAGCTATTCATGCAAATGGGTTAGCATCTTGATCGATGAGTGTATGGCGAATTTAAGTCAGCTTCTCCATGTCGTTGCAGCTTTACATATTAAATAAGATAACTGGAACATTGCTGCTCACTAGCTACGATTGGATGAAAAAGAAAACATGTAGACCTAGATAATATATTTGACTAAAAAGGAATATTGGTTTGATTTTCCATTTTTCAATAAATGTCCAAACGCATTTAACAAGGCGCAACCTTGTCCTGATTCGACTCACCATACAGGAGACTACGATCATTTCAAGACAGTGGTTGAACACACACCGACAGCTCTATGTTGTCTTAGGCAATCTATATCCATGCTGCATCAAACGGGCACGGCACAATCATTTCGCTGCTCGCCACTAGTGTAGTAAGCATCCTCAAAATGGGCTAAGTTGTAACGAAATTAAGTCAATATAAGTAACCAGATGAAGGAAAATAGTGCAACGGCGCTTAACTTGAAATCCCCTTTTTTGTTGATTACTCTACACTTAGTTGATCAGTTACTTGCAAGGTAGTAATTCATATGCACATCCTGCGTAGATGCCTGGCTGCTTTTCAAATCCTGAACATCCTACGACGATGCGCAGATTAACATTCTTATTATCATTATTATCAAGTGTCCGTGTTGAGCTTATGGCTGACTGACTGAGAATACAGGATAGCTACCAAAGCCATGGTAACGCACAAACCTTCCCTGTTACCCGAAGTCGGACGGTCATCATAATTCTTACCTATTTACTGCAATTTTTGCTGCCTTTCTATTTATTGCTAATCTTGAGAAGTGTGTACATTTGGCCACAATCTAAAGTAACTTTAATGTTAGCAGATAGAAATTGGGTATTGCCCACCCGAAAACACTGCATGGCCACGACGCGTTTCGATGTAATTTCATCTCATCAGGTGGAGACAGCTTTATTTGCCTTGGTGACAGATTCTATTTTAAATTTTTGAATTTAACTGTTAATCTGTTTTACTTGCAGTAAGATTCCATACCGTTGCTTTTCATGACCGTTAGTTTTTCGCAGCGGCAACCTTGTGTCCTGTGTAGCAAATTAAAACCTCTTAAATCAAACGGATATGGTTGATATTTGTGTCAATTTCACGGCCGCTAGTTCTGAGGTTCAGAAAGGACTGGCCTTTTCCGCAAGATGCCAGCAAATGAGGTTAGCAGATTCAAGCTTCCGTCAAATTTTTGAACTGTGACTTTAGCAGACAGTTCCTCGAGCATAACTTCTGATAAAAGTACGTGATTGTGCTAAACAGCTTGGGCAGTGTTTGCTGTCTCTACCACCCAACTCACACGCACATCAATCCGAAAGTGTTCCTACAGAAACATGTATGCCGTCGATGTAATGACAGAAATAAATAAGCAAATGTTCATGTCGCTACTCTGGCAAATGAATGCACACGAAAATACCTGCTTGCGAGCATGAAAGAAAGTTAGGTAATGCCCTAACTCTTCATGAGTTCGATAGCTGAACGTTTGTGCTTATTCCCATAGCACGGTTAAGCCAGATGAAAAGTTAGACGTACCTTTGGGTATCCTTTTCCAACTTCCTGTTCGGTACAATTCATGCGGCTCCAGAAATTGTACAGAGGCATGTCACATACAAATGTCACTAATATGTGTCATGGAGGGTTTCACGATCGGTGATTTTCTACGCATGTTGGCGGCTATAAAATAGGTCTGTGTTGACGATTAGCATTCGAAGCTGCACTGTTTCCTGACCTACTTACTGCTGTTCTCACTCCGCTGATCATTAGTGTCAGCGCATGTGAGCATGTTCGTGCGTTATTACCTCAGTAATATTTTCTTGGAATGTGATATCGCGCCGTCCGCAAAAGTTCTTTTGTGTTGACGTTCAGAATATATATATATATATATGCACCAGTGAACGCCGTCACGATATAGCATCTGTCGGATTACCTGTGTTGCTGAACAGAAGCTAGATTATCATCCTCTGGTTATTGTGAAAGACAGCAACTACATGCAATAGTTCAGCTTCCTTTATTGCTTCTTGCTTTATGAATACTGCAAAGTTTATGTGTCGCAGTGTGAATCAGCTAACATTCTTTGTAATTCAACAAGAAAATAGGAAAACAGTTATGAAAGTGAATGAAAACCTTAAAGAGAAAACCAGTATCCTCTTGTTTTCGGTCAATTAAACACTTTGTCCATTAAATATTTTTAGCAATGTTTACTTACAATCAGCTGCCGGTCATGGCTTGTCTCATAACTGAATGAATCGAAGAAATCGATGAACAGCGTAAAAACTTAAAGCCCACCGACAAATTACTTAGAATGTGTTTATATTGTAAAATCTTGGGGAGGTCAATATCGAACATTAATCAGCTTGTGCAAAACAATATTAACTGAATCGTTGAAGCTTTGAAGTGAATCTAAACTTTGTCGACGATGCACTGATGAGTAAATATTTCTTCTTATACTGTGATTTCGAGTTTTGAGTATAGACCAGTGGTAGGCCGGAATACTGACAGAAATTGTCCATATTATGCCTGCTTAAAACCAACCTTTTTCGAAGGAAATAAATGAGTCATGTAATGTTTGGTGACGGCAAATGGAACCATAATGTTACTTGGTGGGAAAAACGTCGTTTTTTCATCAACGAGTGTCCATAACAGATTAATTACACCCCATTAGAGATTATCTTCTAGCTATCATGTGGCTTCCACTGTGTTACCTGAGCATTGATTCACAGTGGAAATATCCAGGACAGGCAATATCCCGGACGGTTATGCGCACATGGACAGCAATTCTGTGATTGACAACACCTGAGACTGATTGACATATCAGTCTAACCGCAGTGGGAATGCTTGCTTAACGTTGACGTATCTAAACCAGTAAGACATAGCAGCCGCACAAAGCAACTAGTTTGGGAGGGCTAGAAACTTTAGAGTAGAAAGGTTAGATTTGAAATAAAGCTGTGCTCATTTATTAATAGTATCGTTGGCAAATATTACAGTTACTTATGTAGTTTCCTTTATTTCCAAAGGAAAGGCACGACTAAGTTTCAATTTTTGCCCTGGCATTATTTAATTATGTACCGATACGCATTCGAGTGTATTATATGAAGAGAGCGCATTGCCACTTCGAACGCGACGAATGATTGTCTGCTGGACAGGGGCACAATAGAGCGGGTCATCCAAGCATTGGGGATATGAGATAGCACATTGTTAATGATCACTACGGTGAAAAATTGGACATGATTCGAAAATGAATGACATGATCTTCTTTTCACTGCATTGAAATCCAAAACCGTCACGCTGGCTATAATGATCTGGTGCTGACCAATACAAATGTAATTGTACATTAGCAAACACCGAATTACAGTGTATTACTCTAACCGATTATAGGTGTCGCAGTTAAGCGCAATGAAACTTCGGATTATACGAAGCTCAGCGAGAGCAGAAGGTTTCATAATAAATAAATGCTGATGACTTACGAATATGTTTGATGAACTAACAGGTGAAAAAGTGATTTTTCGAAGCCTCATCTACAAAACCTCATAAGAGCCAACCTAGCGAAATAGAAAATTTATTCTTCAGGTTGCTTAACTGCACATTGCATTAAATAAATTCTAACAGTATATAGCTGTAACAGACAAATAAGAATGTGAAAACGTCGCACGACATTTAATACTTCGGTGCTTCGAGGTCAGCGTAGATCTAAACCGGAGTGTTTTGGCGGAACGGACTAAATTTCTGTACGTATTAGACTAAGATAAGCCAAACATAGAGGCGCTTTTCTATCCGCATGTACGTATAATGTGTTTGCTTATTGCATCCCACAAAAGTTGGAGACTATTCATATGTTGGCTGACACCGGATTTGTAAGTGAAATGGCTAGAGATTAGGTGATTGGAGGTAAAAGCAATAGTCCGTGGTCAAAATTAGTATCTGTGTTGCCAATCGCCTCTTATTCAAAGGTGAAGCATCGCAATTTTATCTACCGTCAGTCAATGGAAACGGCATACTTCCTATTTCTAGTCTGCTTGGTTCCGAAATTACATTGTGTGTTGTGCATCTACAAACACGCTTCGAAACACTGTTCACAGGCAAAGACTAAAACTCGGCTAATAAGTTTGAGAACAATGCAGGCTGCGCTTCACTACCCAAATTTACCGAACGAATATCCGCTTAATGTTTAAGGGCTTTACATGATTTTAGATGGGATCGCAACTAACACTTCTTGTCTCACCAGTAGAAAAATACCTTTAGCCTGCTTTGGTTATCTTAGAAAATTGCCACTTACCCATTTGTCACGCAACCCATCCGGTTAGCAAATTCCTAACCGTACTCTTTTCGCTAAATAAAACACGAATACCATCACCATCTTCAGTTGCAACTACGCTAGTCTTACGCACAGTGGTGGACTATAATCAACCAGAATGAGCACTGCTGAATATTTCTGTTGGCGACTTCCATGAACTAGCAAGTAAAAGATCCAAACGGACGCTACTTTCACCCTGTCTACCCCGGTAAATACATGTTTTAAGCCTTGTCAAAAAAGCATTCCGGGACAACTTTTAACCTGCAGTCTCTCGGCCCGTTCTTCCCATTTGTGCTTGTCAAAAAGCACTCCATTGTCATGGAACATAGTTTGGCTCACATTTTAAGCACCCATAATTCTTGAATTGGATTCCGAGTAACCGGATGCTTGGTAATCCCATACGTTATGGTTTAACTTAGAATAAATTCATTGACGCGATAACAGAGCTAATCGATTTGCATGGGGTGGGCACACAACCTTCCACTTGTTGTTTTTGTGGAATCCAGTATCCCGCTAATTTGAGCACTATGAATGTTTATCGCTGTACGCTCGCTGGAACATCTAGCTGTGCGCTTCACTCAATACGGTTGTGAAAGATGCAATCAGTGCTGAGTAAAATGGGACAAAATTAAACCCCAGGATATTTGCAGTTTTACCTACACCACGTTCAAGCTCGACCAGTTTCCCAAACCTGTTACAAATGAAATGTTTTTAAAACCACTCGAAAACCATGCCGATGGAAGTGGTCAGTATCCAACCTTTGCATTATCATACGACCTCTGTGTCTTACTCACTTGTGTTATTATCTTGCAGGCTACTGAATCCGTTAAACACAGAAAATATAAATGAGAAAAAGCTTGCTTGAAGAACCCCGCAATGTAGTAATGGAAGTGAGTGATTTCACTAGCTACTGGTAATTTAATTTGGAGCAGGTATAAGATATCGTATTGCTTTCAGCTCAGACACATCGTGATTCGCAAGCGAAATTAGAATATTAACTCCTCCTAATGTTATGCGCGAAAGTCGGATGCGACAAGCAGAGTATGTCAATAGTACTAATTTTTTTGGCAATGTCAAGTAAAATTATGATATTTAGAGCTACAACGAACCCTGATGTTGGGCTCGAGGCACTGACCAGGAATTTGACTTCCGGCGAGATATCAAGACTTATATCACATTTTACTTTGAAGTAAATAAATTAGGAAATGCAGCGTTGATCATAAGTAACACCGAAATGTTTAACGTTTAAAACCGTCTTGGAAAACATTTTGTCCTCATATACCCACTTTATAATGTGAATGCGACATGTTGCATTCGCTTCTGTCCGTCGATTCAATAAGCGTTTTACTTTAGACAACTTGAAGCCTGATGGAATTTAACTCTTTCTTGCAATTCATCTTAAACCACAGCGCAACCAGATTATTCTTATCTGTGTTCATACACGAATGTTAGCCGTCCAAGTCAAGTTAATTTGGAGATGAATTTGGTCTTCTAGCGTGATACGTTTTTGGTTTAGTCAGGACGGCTCAAAATATAGAATGAATGCCTTTCCAAGATTCTATCAAGTCCTTCGATTTGTCACCCAAGTGCCGGGGATTTTGACTTTATAATAGCAGCGACATTTATACCCACGGCCTAGCAACCAACCGGGTTGCGTAAGTCGCATTAAACGTTCACCGCGCTGCTTGTAATTTATAGTTCATCGGACGAGGTGATGACCGGATCTCTATCTAACGGACGGGATAATCTACAATTTGTTCTACAGAGTGTGAATTCTGGCAGTTGCATCGAGGTTTCATTTTTCACAGGTCACCTAGCTCTGACCTACTGTATATTTTTGCTGGAAATATTATGCTAGTCAGAATACCAATCAAAATTACTACTCCTTTCATCGGCCGATTGCAACCATAACATTTGCAAGTTCCCCCTTAAACAAACCATGATTCTACTTAAACGTTTCAAGACGGTCCTTAACGATAACAAGTTGCATCCAAAAAGCGCAAATGATCCCAAATGCTACTGTCCCTTGAACGGCCAATCCTAAAACAGCCAATAGCATCCTGCTCTGTGTAGTCATCTGTTATATACTTCGTTAATTTGCGATTAGTTACTACATGAACAACACATTTTAGGAAAGTTTGCGGTCAGTGGATGCAACTTGATAACGTTAAGGAGCATGTTTAGGAATCTAAGGAGGAACATGTTTTCCTTATGGAGGAAATTGGAAACCTTTATGGATGAAATAGGCTGGGAAAAAGCATAGGTACCAGAAGTGCCTCAATCTTTAATAAAAATAGAGTGATGGGAACTGGCATGTATCTAACTCATCGTTGTACCTAGCAAGAGCCTATTCAGCCAGGGACATTGAATTGCTATAACTACAAGTTAACGCGGCAGTTGCTAATGCATTTAGAACCAAATGTTCAGTAAGGAAATATTTTCATTCTTCCTTTTCCATGTGTAATGTGTTACTATGTGCATGCGCAAAGAAACTCCAACATCCAATCTAACAAGTTAGGTATCCTCATTTTTGTTTGTATTTGACCTTATTTTCCCCGAAAAATAATTATTTCCCATGTGCTTTCATAATTTTCTTTAATGTCAATTCAAAAACTTCGGCACAAGGTAGCCATTTGGTCAAGGATAGCTATCAGAAAGTAACCAAGGAGCTTTGAGCATATTCCACTCCAAAATATGCTGCCAGCAGAATAAAAGCGCAAAATACACTACCAGGCATTGCTTTACGAGATTTCTGAATACAACTCTAATACAAAAGTTCATAGCGCAGGCCTCTGTTAAGAACAGTTACGAGAAAGCGCTTCAAACCGATTTTAACCTTACAACCTGACTTTAAATCTAATTATGTACAATATGGATAACCGTTATCTGATGCACTCTAAACAAGATAAAATTAATTGCTCAAATGTAACGTGCTTCGTCGTTAGTGGCTGCACTGTCGTTGTTTTAGGTCTGATTGTGATACGTGTTGCCCCAGCTAGAACTCCGTTGGCTGGAATACTTTCGCCGCAGGGCTAAACTGACTTGATGCCTCTGCAAGTAACCACCGTGAATGACATTAAAGCATGGCTAATCCCTACTTTGCTATGTCATAAGTGTACATCAAAGCACTGTAAACTTCCAGACGTCCAGACGAGTAACATTTGGCAGCACATGGGATCTGAAAGGTGTTCTGTTAGCAAGCTACATTCTGGTGAACTCTTCTGTCAGTGCCCGCCTTTTCCAGACAATTCATGGGCAGAAAAACTGAAGCGGAAATCTGACTCGAACGTGTTATGTCAAAATGAGAAGAAGAAAGAGGTACTGGTTCATGGTGTACAGGAATTCTCATCACGATAACAGTAAAGTACAAAAGTACGAACTCGAAGAATGGTGATACGTCACAGAACGCGCTCACATGCAAACTGTCGTCGCTTTGATGTGACCTGTCTAGTTGGCTTTCCAAACTACCGCGGCAGCAAGCTATGAGTTCTGAAAGTTACGTTGGGCACTCCCGATATGGCAACAATAGCAGTTCAATCGTGGCAAGACAACAAGAAACTTGGGCTTCCAGAGGTACAATTGAGTATTTTCCTTCAAGCGGTACAAATCCCAGTTAAAGTGGAGTCTATCTCGGTTGTGTCTAGCTCGGACCAGTCAACTCTAAAACACCCGTTTCAAAATTCGTCAGAAGACCGGCAATATTTGTGCCTGTTACTCACAGCGAACGGAACACTTAGTTCGTAAACAACTACACTGCTGCTGCACCAACGCTCAAGACTTCTACTCTGAGCTGTCAGAAGTGTGTCATCAATATGAACATCAGATTGGGACAACACAGCAGTGACTGAAACTTGGCTCTCGAACGACATACTAGATCCAGAGAATTAACTTACTGGGATGTCAGTCAAGCGAAATGATCGTGCATCTCGCGGTGGCGGTGATTCCATTTACTATCGAGATTACCTTAAATGTGAGGCAGTTACCGGAAATTCCCTTCTTATTCCTGACGCACCATTTTGACAACTGCAGCTAGCAGGTCGAGTTGGTAGATCACAGAAGAAGACAAGGGATTCTCACCACTTGGCAGTTGTCTACAGGTCACCAAACGCCTTTGCAAGCAGTGACGAACTTCTGTTAAACGCATTCCACTATGCAGTTTTAAAGAAGTATTCTCATTACTTTAGAATGGGCGATTTCAACGTACCATCGCTTACCGCAGTTTCCAGTAATAAGTCATCATTTAAATCAAAACTCCTTGATTTTATGGACATGTCAGTAATGTATAGCCGTATGCTGCCACCAGCTAAACACAGCGGTTCAACCTTGCTATCATTACTAGAACTAATTCTGACAAATGAAGAGTTGGTGGTTAAGTCAGTCGCACTCGACCCTCCACTAAACAGTAGCGACTATGCAGTGGCAAAGTTTGGTTGTGTTTTATGCCAATAGGTTTGATAAAGAACGCAAAAGCCAGCGAACAGTTGATGCTAATGAATGCATTACAACCTAGCGAGAACAGTTGACTGGGGACTACAGACTCACAACTTGGCATAAAATGCATGGAATTAATTGAAAGTTAAAGTTAACTGGGTAATAGGATCAAACTTAAAAGTGTTACTATTACGAGTATCACGCCGGACCAATAGTTGGACCCAAAGCAGAACACTTAAATTTATCAAGGGATGAGTTGAGATTTGGAAACAACATACGCTAAGCCGATGTGATACTTCATGGCAGAAGTACAAAACAAGCAGAAACTACTGCACATCATTTATTAGGGAAGATAAATACAAATGGCGAGAGAATATGATACTCAAGTTTGAGATTAACAACAAACTACTGTACTGGTAGGTGAGCGATAAAGGAAAGGTTAAACCTGGAATACCACAACTTAATACGGCCAGTGGCTTAACGACTACTGCAGCGGAAACTGCGAACGCTCTACTCCTTCAGTTTGGCTCTGTGGCTACTAATACCATGGAACCTTTGTTCTATCTACTCTTAACGAATGCCGTCGGCTTATCCAGTTGCACCTCAACTGCAGAGGCTGCCGTGAACAAACTACAGTCTCTCCGGGAAAACAGTGCCTGGGAAATCGACAAAATCTGCTCACCACCATAGTAGTCCATCTTGCGGCGTTTTCCAGTGTCTGAGTGGAAACGTGGAATTATCACTCCGATATATAAAGGAGGTAAGATATCTTATTCTGCTAACTAGCGACCTGTTAACTACCTGCCCAACTGTTTTGTTAAATTAATGGAATTGGTACTCACAGCTGAACTGATGCGATTTGTTGAAAGTCCGCAAATTATTTCCAATGTTCAACAAGGTTTCAGAAGCAGACAATCTTGCCTCACCAACTTGTTCTTCGCCCTGGATTCATGGACGAGAGCCACTGCAGAAGGTGTCCCCAAATATGTGGTTTACTTAGATGTTTCTAAATCATTTTCTGATGCATTTGTTCTCCTCCAATGGTTCCCTGCTCATCTATTTGGAAGATTACCTACAGCACTGTAAAGGTAAGAATAGCCAGATTTTACTCAGAAAGCTTGTGCGTATCATGAAGTGTACAGCAAGGATCCGTTCTCGGTCCGCTACGGTTTTTATTTACCTAAATGACCTCCCAGAAAACATTTTATCCGTGATGCAAATATTCTCTGATGATGTAGAAATAAGGAAAGTAATTCGCTCAGCATCCGACCGTGTCTGTCTCCAGAACAATGTGGACCGGATTAAAATATGGGCAGAATAGAACCAGTTCGCACTGAATCCTGCAAAGTGACATCTGCTGACGGTGCGTAGTAGCTTGGGCAACAGATATATTGGTGGACAGCATGTTTTGTAACAGGTGACTAGTGAAATATACTTAGCTCGCATCGTTTGTGACAGCCTTGGTAATTCGCTCCAATGCTCGAAAGGAGTGAAGTTGGCGACCTTGAACTTGGAAATTTGAGACGAGCTCTCGGCACCTTTCAGCGACGGCTAGTACCGCTGTTGCTCAACAGCAATCGTTGTCCCCATGTTGAAAATACGGTTCAGTTTTGGCACCCATGGTTAAACGAGCTATTCGTCTCTTGGATCAAACCAAAAAAGGAGTTACCAGAGCAAAACGTGGAATATCCGGTCTCACTTGGGAAAAGCGCTTTCAAAAGCTTGGTGCTTCTCCTTAAAATACGGACGACTTTGTGAGGATCTCATCCTAATCTACTGGATATTTAGTGAAAGCGAGCACCCATGTGCGTCACTACGGACCCCGCCCCTTCAAATGTCGAAGCTATCACCTGAAAATATTGACGAAACACTCCCGTTGGAATTGTAGGAATTATTTTTACTCTCATGCAATCTGTTTCCGCTGGAATTTATTAGCAACACATGGTGAACTCATCAGACATGGCGATATTGGAGAGAATTCTACACTTTCATTTTAGTGATTAACGCTACAAACGGCGTGATTACGTGCGATATCAATACTATTGAATCTTCACGTTCCACCTTGGAACATTTTGTTTTAATTTTCTGCATTTTCTATCCCGTGGGTCATACAAAGTTACGCTTATATCCTATCATACACCATTGAAATATTATTAAATTATGAGCCACTAAGGGTTAGTAGAATCGACCTACTGAAAAATACTTAAATCGCATGTTTCGCTTCTCCGATCTAAACTTTAGGCTACTGTTTTCACTTTATAGCGGAAAAGCCACGGAATTTAACTGCTTGTTGGTTTGTTTGAACTACAGTAAGTTGCGTGAGTAGAATTTTAAAAAATAGGTAAGCTTGAATTTGTTTGGTGCGTCATGCGCACGCATTAGATTTTCAAGCAGTTCTACGACATTCGTCCCGACTTTTTGGTTTGGTTAGACATGGTATATTAATTTCAAGAGAAAAGGATATAATCCAGTGATTTAAAAGAAACCAACCGTTGTTCCATTTATGCTCACAGGTGTTGACTCTCAACTATATAGCGGGCATCACATGTCAGTCGCCGGAGCGGGTATTTATCGTGTTTCCTTTACTGGATGTGATATTGCTTCGCTCACTACCAATTGACTAGCAGGTTACTGTCGTGCAGATGATAAGATAGCCTGTTAGTAACAGTCACGTCGGTCGGTACTGTCTTGCTAACCCAGTGATCTTAACCACAGACAGGCAAAAGTCGAGTTGCAGTTCCAATCCCACAGAGAGCGGATGGAATGCGCACTAATAGTGACGCCCGAAAGGACAAAACAGCTGCACAGTGATTTCAGCAGGTTTTGACTACAAATCCGTTTTGGTAGGGTTTTATTGTGGCAATATTTCGCCCTTGACAAAAGAGTTTCTTCAGGTCAGGAAGAAGCTGAAGGTCTGAAGAAGCTTTGTGTCATGTGCGAAACGTTGCCACAATAATATCCCACCAAAACCGATTTGTATTCAACACCTTCTGAAATCATGAAATCCCAGTCGGTTCCAAGCATATTCCCAGCTGTACAGTGCTTTTCCAGGTGTGTGGTGCCTGCACGACTGAGTCTATATGTGATGAAAGCAGGCATGGTAGAATTAAAAAAATTTTGTACCGCAAGCTTCTGTTCGAGGATATATGACAGATTACACTAGTCGCTCCCTATTTATCAGAAGCATATGTGCTAATTAGCCTTACCAATGAGCTGTGGTGCAAGCAATTCAACCAGCTAACTCAACCATTAGTGCCCAACTAGAAGATAGTATGCCAAAGGTGCGCAGATTGGAGATCAGTATTTCGATGAAGCGAGAGCCCCCTCTCATCGCAGTAATGTTGAAGCTTAGTGGCAACATTCCTAAACTTAGCCTCAAAAGGATAAACGGTCGACCAGCAGCCGCGTCCGAATTAAAAAGCGATCTTTGCTAATGGATGCACTGGGCATTGTCGAGTACAAGCTGAGATATCAGAGTCAACTCGTAACAATGTATAAGTAGTTCGCTCATCACGTATTCAGTGCTTTTGACTGTTTCTTGTGAAATGAACTTTTCAGGTAGTTCTCAATGCAAAATATTGCCATTTATAGTAAACAAAGTCCTACGGTATATACATCATTTAATACAGCTCGTATTCATAATATTTGGCTAATTTACACTGCACTAACATTTGCGCTGTTTTGACAAAGGAATTCATTACAACTGCTGTCCTTTGGATTCGAAAGTGCACTGCAGACGATTGCCTGAATCAAATTGTTTAATCAGATAAGTTCATACGAGATTATGGCTTTAGATAACATCCAAACAGCTAAATACATGGCAGAGCTTAGGATACAAGAGAAGCAGTGTTTGCGCGAGGTATGGAGGCATCCACCCAAGACTATGGACTTGATTGTTGTCGTTGGGATGAGAGACACTTTGAAATTTGGGCAACTGAATTTGTACCGTACGCACAGCAAATATGTAAACGTACTGTAAGCGCATTCTTACATTAGATCTTGGTTATCGCCCTGGCCTTCAAATAATATCGGGAAGGCCTATCCTTAAGAATTGCTGAAATCGCGAATTATGCAAGTTACTCGTGTATCAAAGCATTCTAAATCAGCTGATCCCCGAATACTGGTTCAGGACATTTCCCTCAGGTGACAACTATAAACGCACGTTAACAGATGCATGTTTGTGATCTGATATCGATATGCAGTATGCTTGGCGGTCCCGATTGGCAGGAGTGCGGAATTAACTACATAAACGAATAAGTTGAAATTATTACTAACCTGACGGTTGTTTGTGTTTGGTTATCCGTTACACAACGCAAGATTCCTTGTTCAAGGATTACTACACAAACTTTTATGAGGGATGGGCTTAAAAGGCAAGCACGCCCTATGCTTCCCCTCTAGAGACTCACTGCACTCTGTGTACTACAGCAGAACAAAGAAACAATGGAGTACTACCGGTTAAAAAAGCCAAAGCTTGCAAATTCCTATGGCGTGTTGTGTGTGAATTATATACTTTTAACAAACAGAGCACATTGACTCCTTTATCTGTCGACGCACCATCATACCCAAGTTATCGCTGGCGGTACCGATTCCGGATTTGCCTATCACTGCGACCTCAATGGGCACATATACAGGACGCCTGTGCCTACAGAGGGACCATGGGTGGCTTGCGCAACACCACCTAGAGCCCCATCCACACACCACAAATACAGTGTAAACCCGAAGGAATAAGACTGGGAGGCATATGGATGCGAGCCTCGTTTCATCGACAGATCCGACCCACAAAAATTTAACTTGCAAAGCAGCGACATTCATGACAGTCTGGTTAGAGAATCATGCGTACCAGATTTACGCAATACGACGGCTTTGACGTAGTCCGCTCCATACCGGATGAAACCATGCTATAAGCCTAGGACCGTCAGTAGAATGGTGCACTCTGTCCCTCCCAGCATCGTTTCACAGTTTCCTGGAGCCATTGTTGACAAGGTGGGGGATAATAGACAGGTAGGCAAACTTGTCAACATTTACCCCAAGCGCATTCACACTGGTATATCAATAACAACCAATCCTTGAAATACAAGAAACACAACAAGTAGGTGCACGTACAGACCAACTGCAAGAACGACGCGACACATGTTCCAACACAACCACCTGGTTGATCTGCGTTAGTAAATCGAATGGAAGTGTACGTTTTGCACTTACCAACCACTACGCTGAGTATGCTTAGGTAATAAGTTGCCTCGTCGACTTTGGATGCTTGCCCCACGCAGCCAAGCTGGAAGCTTACTAAATCCGCTTGGATCAAGCACTCGCGACCGCCTGTGCTACAACACCATAAGTTAGACCTCGATAGCTTAGAATTCATCGGTGCCTGTCGCTTCCGCGACCGTTGTTCCTCTTCAACATACAATAGTGCTTGCTCTTACTTGTGCACTACCGTCCGTACGGTAACTTCACGCTGATTGCGCCGACCAACTGCCTTTGATTCACAACACCTGAAATCAAAAAGTATGTAATGATAAACTCACCTTGATAACGACCCGGTAACACAACTTCAGTTTTCCCACGTGCCGCAGTTTCTTAGGTACCCGCCTCGAATCCAAACGGCTGATATGCCCGATCCACCTCAGGTGCCGCAGTAGCATGCACTCCACTGCATGTATGCCACTGCGGCGCAGCACTTTTGTGTCAGCATCTCGGTCAACCCAAAGGATGATCATAGTCCGACGCAGGCACTGTTGCTGGAAGTGTTCCGAATAAAAGATGTCGTTTCGATAAAGCATCCAGGTTTCCCTGCAATACAGAGGAATGGACAACAACATAGTCTTACATACCATCATCTTCACCCTAATGGTCACATCCGATTTACCAACTTATCAAATGCGACCTCCGCTTGCTATGTGTACGCAGGTATACACTAACCTCCCAAATTAGCACAATCGGAGGTGCTTTTAAAAGCGTCGACAACATTGTGGATTTGTGGCAAGCAAATTGAGTATGGTTCCCGTGTAAGCTATGTTTGTGATTAGACCGAATTTCGCAGCTTTCGAATCCAGGACCGATTTCATATGCTACAAATCATCTGTGTTTTGTGCAAACAAGGCGCAATCCACTGCAAATAGCAACACACATGGATGATTTTCTCACAAAATAGGGTTCTCGTTCCTAAACGACGAAAGTTCAGGAGCCCATGCTCTTCACAGACCCTGTAACCACAAAGTGTATCAAATGCACAAGAAATAAAAACATATAGATAAACATTAAAGACAGGATTTAGGACAGAGCCCTACTTCACTCTAAGATACAACAGCAATGTCACCCGAGGTTTATCCACGCAGCTACATTCTGGCCCGCATACAAATATGCAAGCAGTCACTTAGACTCGAAAACCTACGCAAACAACCAAACTAACCTTGCTGGCAGAAGCGCGGTATTCAGGTCACCAACATTTCCACTTTAAAGCACGCGCCTTACAACAGGAGGTGCAGCGCATGCATCAACGAGTGTCCGCTGTGTTTCCACACTTCTGATAGTAGCCAGTCGGTCCCGGGGGCAGTTGCCGTTCCACAACAAAGCAAGCGACCTCTGTATCTCATCTAGTTCGGTGTATCGGCAAGAGACATCTTCATCTTCTATTGTTGCACCTCACGCAAAAGGGCCCAGTCAATCTCCGAAAGGTTTATCACGAGAGAGCAGATGTGCTTTCGTCAGAGCTGCATTATGTCTGCCGTCTGTGTCTGTGTGCTGGCTGGTCATGAACTTGCATCCGCCAGCATCCTCAACGACTGCAACCTGGGTCAATACATCGCATTCAAGAAGTCAAATAATTCCTTAGGTTGATGGCATCCAGCGTGGCATTTCATCTGCTTCGTTTTCTCTCAGACAACCTGTGAGTTAGATGGCACAAAAGAGTACCAACATGCAGAAGCGAGTGGAGCGTTGAGCATAGCAATTTGCTCTGAAATTTAACTACCCAGTACAACACTTTGAGACACCTCCATCGCCATCGGATGGTGTTTGACCTGTCGACAGTGACCCACCTACCGAAGTCGAGACCCGATGCACGATGCGTTCTTTAAAACGGCACAAAGCTGCCGGCCTTGATAACCTTCATTCGGCCCTAATCAAAGATGGCGGGGATGTGTTTGTTAATGAATTACTGTCGCTTTTCATCAAGGTTTGAACTGATAAGCACTTCCCATACTCATGAGGGGAATCAGACGTTGTCTCGCTTAACAATAAAGGCCCGCGAGAAGATTGTTCTAATTACTTCGGAATCTTGCTGATCTTAGTTGATTCCATTCATTTTACTTTGCAGACTTTCCTTCAACAGAGAGGGATTTTCAAAAAAGTACAAGCCAGTTTGCGCCCAGACCGCAATTGCATTGATCAGACCTTCACGCTCCGACAAATTCTCAAGCACCACCGCCTCCACTGTCGACCGCAGTGTTCCTAGACAGCCGTGCATAATTTGATTCAGTAGACAGAGCTGCTTTGTGAAATTGTGTGCTGAGAAAATTTGTGACCGACAAATGTTTCGTTATTCTGAGGGAACTGTTCCGTAGCACATCGGACATCTTGAACAGCTTAGTAATTGAGGCATCCAATTATGGCTTATAATTCATCCTAGCCAAATTTAAAGTTCTATTTTAGGATTGGCAGTGACCTGCTTCCGCGCTCACCATTGCGGGTTACGTTTTGGAACAGGTGGATTTCTTCACTTATCTAGGGAGTCGCGTTACTGCTAGTGGAGATGTCGCAGATGAGATTTTACTGCACATTGCAAAATTCCGCCTTGCTTTCCTCAAACTGAGACACCTATGGTGTTGTCGTGACGTCACTCTCAAGCGCAAGATCAGGGTGCACAATGCTTCCGTGCGTACGGTCCTGCTGTACGGCTCGGAGACTTGACCTGTTTGCTCCGAAGACATGAGATGGCTGTCAGTTTTGATAACCCTTGTCTGCAAAGGATTGCTCATGTATGGTGGTAACATCACATACGCAATACAGAAGTTCGGGAACGAGTGCTTAGGGCGAACAGCTCCAGCCTTCAAAACGTTTTCCTCCGACCCCGCATGCGTTGGCTCGGCCACTTACTGCGCATACCATCCAATCGTCTTTCGTAGAGAGCATTATTTGCACTTTTCGGATGAGATTGGAGAAGGTATCGCGTTGGACAGCCAATGACGTGAAAAGGAGCATGAAGAAAGCAGCCTCATGCTTAGCTTCAATCGGATCAGCCCACCTCCCAGGTTGGGGACAACGTGACTCGGAACTTGTGGTTGCGAACGCTGGGTGTGATGCACGTAACAGACATCAGTGGCACCAGTGTTGCTGTGCCGTTTTATCTGTTGATTAATCTCAAGTATATATATGGATATCAAAAACAATAAACCTAACGGCGTGTGTGAAACCCAAAAAAGAACTGCCTTTTTTCTTGTTCTCTTTCGTATGCTTATGTCTTCCATTTTGCCATGGTTCTGATGGCACATTGTCTGTATAAATTGCGAATATCTGAATATATATAGCTTGATTTGCTTCTTCCATGTTCAGCATGTTTCTATTAGCTTTCCGGAGTTAGTATTCGTCGTGAGCACAACAATTGTTAAGCCGCGTAGACCGATA
Organism: Dicrocoelium dendriticum; assembly: GCA_944474145.2. Lineage (NCBI taxonomy): Eukaryota > Metazoa > Platyhelminthes > Trematoda > Plagiorchiida > Dicrocoeliidae > Dicrocoelium > Dicrocoelium dendriticum. The sequence continues at coordinate 73,876,052 of OX104068.1, read as the reverse complement.
AGTCGGTGCGATTGTGAAATCTCGTTTGCTGGTCATCAGTGGCGTCGAATACTTCTACCTGCTTCATAGCTCTTCGGTCTCATTCTTTATTGGTTTGCTCACCGTATGATTACACGTGTTTGGTATCGAAATTGAAGCCAAAGATCGACCTATTTGCGTCAAATAAATGAGAAGAAAAATCCATATAGCGGTACAGTTAATATTGCTGATCTTCTCTACATTCAAGTTCTCCTTTTGGCCTAGGAGTAGTACGTATTTGGTAGCGCTTCCCTTACTTCAACCGACTGGGTTGTCTGGCTTCTTTTTCCGGTTAACTAGAGGTGAGGAATTAAGGGGACGTTTAATTCGAAATATTTCAGCCAAAACCCTTCCAAATAGTGCAGCTTAAGTTTGTCCGCCAGATTTCTTTTCAAACACCTGATTAAATACCACCATAACAGTTTGGTAAAGTGCAATGTAAAGCAATACACCAACATCAAGAGTACGGATTATGATGTGTTATCTAGACGTCTGTAGCAATCTAACAAATTTTTAATCTTTGAAATTATACTGTATGACTGCTAGCAGCAGTGCACCATGGAATTATGTCTCCTGTAACTATATGGCGAATATTGTTCACCATATTTATTACTGTATTGCGGGAGCTAGTGAAAATATCTCTCCGCGTAACTTCAACAGAACATAAGCAAAAATCTTTCTAACTATCTCTGCTACCTATTGATACATTAATTCTTCATTAATTTGTGATGTGGGATTTGAAACTGCTTGACTTACAATATCTCTTTGCTCACAAATGTATGATCTCATTGAAATATGCAATCCTTCCCTGAATCTAAGGGTGGTGAAATGTAAATCTAGCCAGGTTTTGAAGTGCTGCCAAGGTCTGGATTTTATGACATATTCTGACAGGCAATTGGAAACATCCACAACTCTCCTTTGGGGAACTCCTTTCAAATCCGGTGCCACAAGCTTGTACCCTTGTACGTACGTACTACATGGCGTCCGCAAGTCGAACAGCGACGTTAAAATGGAGAAATTACCTAGATGTAATATGCGATATGTCAAGGTTTAATGGACTCACACTCGACGATAGGACAAGTTGTAAACTCCTGTTTTCTTGTATCGGCCTTCGTCAGTTAAGTCACGTAAACTCTGGACGAGCCTGCTTGCGACTGGTTGGACATATTCATTCTCCTGTGTCTGGCTTCGAATGGTCAGATAGTATGCCGGCTGGCTGCACTGCAGGAAAAGTGCAGAAACAGCTTTTGAGCACCCATAGCATACGCAGTCCGTTTCGTTGCAACATCATATTGTTTACAGACTTCAAATAGAAGCGCGAGAGTGCATGTGGATCTTTCACCGAAAATGTGGATTGTAAGCTTTGACTGTTTACCACACGCTTTGGATCAGTGATCGCTTGGAGTACATTAAAAGCTAGGTTAGCGTTGAAAGTAACGTACATTGTGAATACGATCTGTCAGCAATACAAAAGTTTAAATATTTTTGTCTAGTCGGATTGAGATGCGTCATTCGCCAGATATGCTTATCTTAAACTAAAATTTTACAAGCATTTCTTCCGCAATCATGATGGAAAACTGATAATGATAGATCATGGTAAAATGGTACGCAGGAAGAACGCGGTGATAGCAGTAACATTGGTGCTCTGCAGTGAAGAACCCTACACCCACACTGAAAATATGCCCGAAACCAGCCACAATGTTCACCGAATGTGTCCGGTATAACCTGGCCTGTTATCCACGATCATTCTCTTGTTGTTCGAGAGAGTTTGAAAGAAGTTCGCCCTAAACTAGGCAGTATAAATTAAAACTCTTTCGCTTCTACTAGGATTTTCTAGGAATATTTGTCTTACACAGGATAATGATAGAATGCGTTTGGACGGTAAAACCCGAAACAAAAACTCAAAAGGACTTTACTAATGAAGTTGATTATTGCGCTAGTTAATGAGGAACTGATCTCTTCACGAAATAGCTTTAGATCCATAAATTACTGCCTGGGATTCCCAGCGCTGAATCTTTGGTGAAATTCTAGGAATGCTGAATATCAGAGCCGCCATGCGTGAACTTCAAACTTCGATCAAAGTCAACATAATGTGCTACCTGTTCCACTGTTTGAGTATCCTGGCCTACACCGGAAAGAGCTGGAGATTTCTCCATTGCTGCAGAACCATACTCACCTCGAGTCATGCACCTCCCACGTGCTCAGTCGCCTTCATGTCACATCACCTCATTTGGGAACTACTCCTTGTCACTTTAGTGCAAGCCAATGAGCTAACGTTTATTCTAATTGAATTTATCAGCCGCACAAAGTAGACGCTTATCTTTCAGGTTAAGTTTTTCACCTTAACTTCTCATTCACGTCGGTTATTTGAAAGATTGGTAGCTGAAACTCATGCTTGCCATCACCTCAGTTATCAACTATCCATGAAATCTTTTGAACTTGTTCGTAAACGTATGCTTAAGGTAATCGAGTTAACCGGAATTTGTGTATCCTCAACTAAGGTTTGCAGTCGCTCTCTTGCAGTTTGCAGTACGCTGCTGCTTACCCTGAATACAATCAGAATCGATCGGTAACCCAAAGTTAACCACTATCGTTTGGGAAGTTTTCAGCCGTTGCGTTTGCGTAACCCATCAAGTGGACCGTGAAGCTGCACGGAACGCTATTTCGCGCTCACGTGGCTCTAGAGACCACAACGTTTGCCTGACCAAAAAAGTCAGAAAAGCACAAAACATCAACCAACCAAATGAGACAGATAACGACAGTATGTTCACTAGCAGAAATCAACTTAACGCGAATCCTAAAATTGATCTAAACGCATACTACCTGTGGTTCAGCAAAATGTAATTGCGTTGTCGAATTAGGGTTAGACTACTGCCACTAATCCAGAAATCAGAACAGCTCGGCAGACTGCCGTAATTGCCCTCCGTTAACCAGAAGCAAATTCTGGGCTTTGATCACTATACTATTGTTTAAAAAACACATACTCATTTTTACCACGTATCAAATAGGGTCACTCACAACTTGGCACATTCCATCCTGTCGTACCTCTAGCGACTTCCACTTGAATTCTGTTCTCGCCATTTTAGCTCAACTATTTACTTGGAGTGAATGATTAGTCCATCGACCCTTGCAAGTAAGGGGTCAGCCTTGGGTCACTACTGCTCATTAGCCATCATCATCTTTATACATATCAGCTAGAGGTGGTAAAACACCTCCGCTATTGTACCGCAATACATAAAGGAAATATATACATACATACAATACATAAAGGAAAAATAAATACGTCAGCTGCATGCCAGCTGAGCTACCAGCTACGCATAAGCATCGTTCCGGTAAGCTAGCAGCCCGCTACTAGGCAAAAACAAAAAATTTAATTATGTTTTACCCTACGAAATAAGATCGTAGATGGAGGGGGAGGCTAAAGGGATGGGGACGGACAAAGAAACTCACAGCAGGAACGCCATTGATGTCGGCTTCTTGCCATGTCAGCAAGTGTATCCAGCCAAACGTGTTCACCGTCTTTTGGGCCCCAACCAGGGGGTCGTGACGCTCCAACCGAGGCCAGCTCCGAAGTGCGGGACTTCATTCCTCTCGACCAAGTCATTGCTTGGCCACCCATCCTCTTCTTCCATCCACATCCCCGGTGAGCAAACAACGCACGTCGCGGAAGTCGGTGGACTGACATGCGTAAAATGTGGCCAAGCCATCGGAGCCTGGTGCGTGAGATAACAGTGCTGAGCGGTTCATTTCCTTTTCCTTTGCCGCAAACAAGGTGTCGAACACGCTCGTTTCTAACTCGGTGTTCCCACCAGATGTGAGCCAAACTGCGAAGGCACCGGTGGTCGAACGTTACTAGCCTCTTCATGTCTGCCGATCGTAGGGGCCAGGTTTCGCAACCACACAGTAGGGTCGAACGTACCGCTGCATTGTACACTCTACCCTTCAGGGTGAGATTAATGTCGCACCACCGCCATTGGTGGCGAAGGTTAGCAAAAGCACTTCGAGCTTTTGCTTTACGGTTCGAGATCTCGTCTTCGATCCCATCGGCGGTGATACAACTTCCCAGGTAGTTGAATTTCCGAACGACTTCTAGCTGTGCTCCACCAAGAGTCAGCGCAGGAGGCGATCCCTGCCAATCTTGGAGGAACTCTTGGCATTTTGATGGTGCAAAGCAAAGCCGGAATTGACTGACGGCCAGTGCTAATCTGTCCAGCGCGGCTTGGCACGTCTGGGAGCTGTCACAGATTAAGGCAATATCGTCTGCATATTCCAAGTCAAGAATTCGTTCTCCTGGGAGTAGCTCCACACCTTCCAAGTCATGTCCAGTAAATGCAATCTCCATGACTTCGTCAATAGCGAAGTTGAAGAGGAAAGGTGACAGCGGGCATCCTTGCCTCACACCGCTGGAGATATTGAAGGGTGGCGACAGCTTGCCGTAAGCCCTCACTCTGCCCTTGCTACGCGCATATAATGCTTGGATAATATTAAGATATTTCTCGGGCCCACCTTTCCTGAGTAGACAATTCCAAAGGGCACATCGATCAACAGAATCGAAGGCACCTTTGATGTCAAAGAATACGACTACGGTGGGCCGCCAATATGTGTGGCGGTGCTCCAACAACTGACGCAAGGTAAAGATGTGGTCGATGCGGCCACGACGACGACGAAACCCGGTTTGTTCCTCACGAATCTGACTTTCACGAGCGCCAGTCAGTCTGTAAAGAATTATGGAGGCGAGTAATTTGGTGGCGATGGAGATCAGACTGATTCGTCTTTGATTGCCGAATTCCGAGTGCGAGCCGCCCTTGAAGATGGGAACACTAACGGAGCGGCTCCAGTCGGTTGGGACAGTTTATTGCTCCCACAGTTTCAATAGTAATTCATGTAATGCATCAACAAGAGCAGAGCTTCCGAATTTGAAGAGGGCTGGAGGAAGAACATCTGGTCCCGCGGCTTTGTTCAACTTCAACAGTCCGATATCACGTTCGACTCCTGAGCGAGAGAATGGATCCAAAGGGACAGCCCACGGAGCAGCGCGATTACTGGCCGGCGAATCGAACAATTCTAGCCGATTAAATTGCTTTTCAAAATGCTCAGCCCAAAGCTCCAAACGTTTTGACAAATTGTGGATAGGCTGTCCACTCTCATCACAAATTGTTTCACTAACACCAGGTCTCCTGCTGCCCGTTTCCCGTATCAGATGGAAAAACTTGCGATAGTTGCCAAGGGCAGCGGCCACTTCCATCTCTGACGCACGATGAGACCACCAAGATTCGCGGTCTCTCTTCAGGCTAGCACGGAGTTTTGCCTTGAGCTCTTTGCGAGTTTCATTGTGTTCGCTTCCAGCCGGGATATGCCGGCGAGCGTCGATAAGTTCCAGAGACCAAAAAGAGGCCCAATGTCCATGTTGGCTACTAGACATACCACATGAGGATTTGCCTGCTGCTAGTAAGGACTGGCGAACATGTGACCAGTGACCTTTAATTGTCTCCAGTGAGCGCTTACTCAACTCGCATGTCACCGTACTTTGATACGCATTCAGAACAGCTGGCTTTGTCAGTTGGCGGGTGTCAATGCACTCACAACGTCCTCGTGGGCGTCCGCCAAAAAGCATCCGCATGTCACACATACAAGTGCATGATCGGTGTCCACGCATGTGCTCTAAAGCGAGTGACAGTTCTGGACGCAGCCTCTCCAGCGGTAACTAATAGCAATGTGATCTATCTGCGTCCAAGGCTGGTTCGAGGCTGGTGGGCGCCAAGTCACCCTCTGGCGAGTGCTGTGTCGGAAATTAGTGCACGCAAGAAATAAGCGAGCATCTTCACACAAATGAAGTAACCGCTCACCGTTATCCTTACGGGAGCCTACACCGTGCTGACCGCCCAGATGCATTTCATCAGTGGACAAATTTCCAACTTGTGCGCCCAGATCTCCCGCCAGCACAACAGTGTCCGTGCTTTTTCTGTGGCGAAGGAGTTGGGTCATTTGGTAGTAAAAGTCGTTCTTTACGGAATCATCTCTACATTGTGTGGGCGCGTAGGCAGCGATGATGAATAGGCTTCTATTAGTCCCGCGAGACTTCGAAGCTTTAAACCAGCCAGCCAATCGGACCGCACACATCCGGCTACTGATTGGAATCCAATCAACCAGAGCAGCTCCAGCCCGGGGACTCAGGACGATACCAACGCCAGCTTGGCCGGTGCTCGAGGCTGCATCGTCACCGGATAGGCGCAGGGAGAAAATACTGCTTGCCCCCTGAAGTGGATCGCAGAGTGAGCACAGAGCTCGATTCTTGCAGGCGGGTCTTTGATAAGCAGTAGATATCGATCGAGAGGGTCTCCAATGTTCGGGCCAGTGCTGCCTGTTGACCGATTTGTAGCAGTGTGCGTACATTGAGGCATGCCAGTCTGAAGGAGGATCGAGGGCTCCAAATGGAAACCGATGAACTGGAATGGACCGCTTGGTTGGACATGGGCTTGTCGAGAGGAGAGGAGTAACGCTCTGAGTTCACATGTGAGTTGAAATTAGACGATAAATGTCTAGCAAAGCATGTTGCGGGAGGGCCAAGAATCGGGGGTTGAAAACTGGGGGATATAAATGAAGATGGAAGGGGACGGTAAGAGTGAAAAAGCGTAAGAAGGGGAATAAGAAGACGGGAAGATTTGAGAAGTAGCATCCAAACCCCTATCCACCCTGCTCGTTGCAGCAGATAGGGCACCGTTGATTATCCTCTGCGGTGGCCAGAGCATCAGGAAATTGTTTGAGGAAAGATTCATAGTATTGCGTAGGCAGGATACTGTCAGGTTGCCCAGACCTAGACAGGAGAATGATTAGGGTTCTCAAGCAAAGCCTTTGGTTCAAAACATGACCGCAGGGCAGCGGGTTTGGCTTTGGGCTACAAGGAGTCCGTTTTAAGGAATAAGGTGCCACCCTCATTCCAACCCCCAACCTGGAGGACCAGGAGGCTGAGTTTGTCTGGCCTCTAACCATTGACCAATCTGATATGAGTGACTCTAAAGGTGCAAAAGCACCACCCAGCATAGGTCAATGGATCACTGAGGCACACAAACCATCACACCACCGCAAGGTCCAGCCTCATTGCGAAGGGTTCGAAGAACACCGACTCATTTTATACTTCGTATCAATTGGAATCCTAAACAGATTAGCGCAGGTCATCCGGTTTTCCTTTTGCGGCGTTCGCTTGAGTTCTGAATCGCCGTTCCAGGTCTATTATTTACTTGAGTTCATCGATACGTAACTTTGAAATCCATCGGTCTATCGACGCGCCCAAAAGTGGTCGCCCTGGAGTCATTGCTGCTCGCTCAATTGCTACCACCACACAGGCGTCTTTGTGTTTTGACTGCGTGTCCGTCCATTCCGTTCGTCAAGTGTATGTTCATCCTAATCCAGTAGTGTAACCGGTTAGCAACAGAATCTGAACGGACGATGTTTGTTAAGATTACTTCAATGGAGGCGAGCTTGCGCCTGGAAAGTGCAATCACTTCTAAGAAAAGGAATGATGCACAATTTGATTCACTTGAATCAATATCAGCGAGATCCCCATTGCCATCGTCTCCCCCAAATTTGGCAGAAATTCAGGCGAAAATAGACAGTAACTCCGCTTGTCAAATGGTGCTGATGATAACAAACGTCAGGCATAACTCAATACCTTTGATTACTTAAATACGGTCTGCCTTAGCAATTCAGATATTATAGCAAAGTTGGGGCTACCGGAAACCAATCTTCCGCGTCTACAGTTTAATGGTGTCTTGTTGCGTCCGAGTCCATCGGGATGCGAGTCACAGATGCAGAGATTATTGCAGCGGTCCTCAAGGACACCACGCTTGCAATCCCTTCTGTTGCAAACACTGCTAAAACGGATAAACACCTATCAGTAGGTAGAAGGCCAAATTAAGAAGCACCCGACCTTGAAGCTGAATGAAAAGGAGGTCCGACAACAGCGCTTCGACTGCTGTGTGCACAAAGGTCCCCGAATTTACCGCCATCACCATGCGGAGAAAAAATATCGGAAATAAACACGAAAGGACACAGTAAGCAAGATCGTGTAAGCTCAGACTTTATCCATAGCCTGCCACAGTTTTCCCTTTATGACATTCGTGCCACCGAGAATTTCGATTCAGAAAAGTGGCGGTTCCTTCGTGAAATACTATTCTCGGACAATACCACGGCACGATCTTTAAGAAGGCATAAAGGATTACTAAAAGTCGAGGTAAAGATCAACGGAACTGTTGGAAAGTTGAGGGAGCATGAGTAAACTCTTTCCATCTTATCTTCGGTCAAACGTTACAGAAGCCATGCAGACCAAACATAAAATGCTCTGAAAAAAACCTGCCAGCAACGTCACAGAAGCGTAAGTTGACCGATTATACAGTTGATTCTGAAGTAAAGCTAGACGATAATTAAGATGCACCTTGGTCAAATCAAGTTGCGGACGGTGTGTCAGTATCTCATCAAAATAAGGAATAACGGCCGAACTCACATTGGTCGGCATTCTCCCACACCTTAATCTCATTACCCCCGTGGACTACAACAGGCTACGAAACCAGTCTACTTCCATAGCAAGGTTGAAGTATTTTTAATAATTTGACGGAACTGAAAGCTCGTAAGGTTTCTAAGTCACGTGATAGCACTGGTTTCACTGCGGTGTGGTCACACACACTGAGGTGACGAACGCTGGAATCTCAAAGCCGGGCATGCCGCTCATCCGAAATGACGGATTCCCAAAAGGAGGAACAGTAGGATTGTATTACCGAAGAAAACCACAGTGTGATGCTTTGGAGGAATCAGACACACCTTTCTCTGCTTCTCTTCGGTGTCGCTTGCAGTTACAAGAGAGTGACACCAGCATAAAACTCATGTAAATGTAAGAAAAATCCGTTGTAAAGAGATCTCTTTTTGGTAACCCACATTAAGGATATACGTCTACAATTATAACTGGGACAAAAGCAAGCTAATGAAAGTTGAAATGAAAGTGGTGCAGTGTCTGAACTCGATCAGTTTATTTCAAAGGATCGGATCGGCTCAGGTGGTAAGCGCCAAAGTAGCCGATGAAAACGGATGTAATATGACCCCAATTGATAGACATCGCTGGTCACTTCGAGAAAAAGTTAGGTCAGCCGAGAAGTGAAGCCGTTCTCGGTCATCATCAGTGTTTTATCGGGATAGATGCTCGTCATGGCCACGAGAAGGTAAGAGATTGCAACTTCACAAGCTTCGGAACTACGGCATTGGCGACACATTCTAGGGTTGCTTAAACAATTTTATACACGAACGACAGTTAGAGGTGAGAGTCCGGGAATCACTGTCAGATACAATTGGTGTGAAGTTTGTTGTACTACAAGGCTCAGTGTTTGAGTCTCGTCTATTTTCGGTGTTCATTAACAATTTGGCGAGATCAATGGCTTTCGATTTTCTATTTTTCGCGGATATAATCAGGATATGGCGAAGGATCAAAGGACTGAATGACCACCAACGACTTCAGTGCAATTTTAACACGGTGTCGAACTGGTCGGTTTAAAACGCCCTACCATTCAAAGTAGACAAATATCGCGTTGTGCATTTACAATATTGACATGACTACACGTACTTGCTTGGGGCCCAAGTATCGCAGAATCGCTGCCAGGAACCTGACCTTGAGGTCCTCGTAAAGATTGACCTCAACTGTTCCAACCTGACTGAGGTAACTGCAAAAAGAGGCAGGGAAGATGTATACATGCTGCGGAAGGCATTCGGGAGATTTGACCTACCAAGCTTCCCATTGAAGCACAATTCCTACATGCACCAGCATGTTGAATACGCTTAGCAACCTTGGTTGGGGCGTGATCTAGAGGCTTTAGGAGCACCATGAGGAAGTGTAACAAAGAGTATAAAGAGTCTGCGAAATCACCCTTACCAACGAAGTCTGATGTTGCTGCTTTTTCAGCAGACGCTATCGACGACTTCGCGGAGATCTCATATTAGTGTACCAAATATTGGGTGACCCAAACCGCCATTTGCTGAAACGTACCCACAGCACGCAGCTTAGGGGTAACTGTTTGGAATGGAGGGAAAACATAGCAGTCTAGAGTGTCGACGTACGTATTTTGCTCAACGTGTTTGTCAAACCTGGAATGCACCTCCAGACTCAGATTTATCCTCCTTTACTTTGGACATTTCCAAAAAATGATTTGTTATTACTCTTAACTTCTAGCACTTTGTTGCCTAACATACGCTAGTGAAGATTGAGTCAATCATGCCCTTCAAGCCAAAGTAGGCTTTGTCCTCCCGTATGGATGCCTTTTCAACAGTTTTGCAACGACATGGCCGATTATTAGACAACGAAATATCACTGCGAAATAACACTTAAAAGCGGTAAAGGAAATTGACATCTTCATGCTAGCATGCGATCGAGAAAGCGGTTTTTCACTCCTGTTGTGTTGCTTAGTAAGCGTGATATCAAAGGCAGGATAGCGTTTCGATACGACGACGTATAAGAATATAAAAATATAAATTTTGTCGCCTTTTGTTATTAACTGGGCTAACTCTAAGCACCTAGTGCACACTACTTGCTCAGGCCAGTTACGCCTATCGAAGCGTCAATGCAATTCTACCGCAGCAGCCAGGTAATGCGACACTGCTGTTTCTATTTTGCACGCCTGTCTCCGTTCCAAGCAGACCGACACACCTTATGTATCGATCGGTAAACTTTCCCTTTGACGTGCCGTAGGTTGACTCCAACTTAGCCATCTGTGATATCCAACCTTTCTACGATGGACGAGACTGGCAAGTACACCTGGACCCAGATGCATGCATACCAGTCTTTCACACCCACGTGACCGGGGGAGACATTTTGAGATAGACCATCATCTACTACTGGACAGTTGTCACTTCGATGCGCACTACCTCACACTCGAAGGAGAGACCCTTTGTCCCGCATTAACAGAGTAGAGGGACCAGAGTTTTGGGACGTACCATACTGGATTTATATATAAGTGGACCCAAGTGAGCGGCGATATTTTAATTTTCCCACACATTGACCACTGCACCCGGTGTATTTCTGTATGTTCACGCTCGATTTCATTTATTTTACGTTGACCTTATTTCTCAAAGCATTCATCTCGGTAGACACTTCCACATGTATTTTGCGTTCATTTTATTTGCCCCAACCATCCTACAAGGCGTGTCAAGCACTTGCTTTTATCCAGTGATAAATTATTATTAGTTGCTGGTTGTGTGTAACAAGGAGGAAATGTTCCTTGATGTATCGGATGTAGACTATTCTCTGGCCAGCAGTGGTCGTACAGTTATTAGTGTGAACATCATTTGTTATGCGCAATATCGAAATGAGTACCATGAGATAGTACGCACCATCACACGCTTCGACCGCTTAACCAAGCTTGCTGGTGCCACAACCTATTCTTCCTCGCCGAAGACCCTAGATGGTTGCCTGACTGAAATGCGTTAACAAATATAATCCATCTTGTACAGATGCTTAGAGACCAAGTTTAACAATATGCCCAAAACAGATTATTTCCTCAGAACCAGAGTGCGAAACCAGGTGGTAATACGCAACGCAACCTTGTGCATGTATAACTTATCTCGAACGCAAAATCTTTGCAGCAACGACATAGCACAACGTTGCTATTACAATCAAACGCCCAAAAAAGACAAACTCGCGCATCAGTAGAACATGGCCAAAATCACCCGTGCCAACCATAAACCGTTCTGAAAGCGTCAATGGCCTCCAAGAGTAGAGGTAAGGCTTTTCTACGCTCCGCACCGTTGGTGGTCTGAAAATAACGGTTACAAAAGCAGTAAAACGCTTGCGGAGGCAATATCACCTCACATTTCAAAGGTCCACCACAATGGACTGTCTTTCAGTTCAATTGTCTCGCCGCCGGGACTCAGCCACCTCTCTCTTAATCCAAAAGTTGTTTTGCAAAAGCTGACGTCTCTGCGCAAACACGACTACCCGTGTGTCATTACCACTTTCCCACATGCACTAGAGAAGCAGCAAAAAATATATAGCAAAACCCTTTGTCTCCGTGCATCTAGTACTTCTCAGTAAAGAACCAAGTTCTTGCCACCTTGTAGTTTGGATTACTACCTACAAATATCAGACAGAAGCAGGGTTCGACCTTCAGTCTGCCACGCAGTATCTCTTATCTCTCTACTGTCCAGGATCATGGAACCAATATTTGTCGATTTGCTGGTGTGTTATTTGGAAAACTGCAGCAATATTCTTACTGAGCAACACGGTGTCCTTTGACAGCGACTGTGCACAAAGAAATTACTAAGAGTACGGAGAAGTTGGACCGAATCCGCAGGCGCCGGAGAGGACGTTGATGTGATCTACCTGATTTGTTCCAGGCAGCTGGTCGTCTCGATCTTGATCACTACCGATTTATAAGTCCCAGCGTTACAACATCAGGGTCTTTTTCTTGAGTTTGAACGCTCGGTTTCTCCTGCAGCGGCGATTATTGGACACTTTTTGGAGTTCTATTTCTGAATCCATATAATTCAAGTGTGGTGTATTGTCAGGCTGTGGTCTGGAGTCAATATAGTTTGGAGTAGTTATTAATTAACCTCAAGCAGGCAATCGCTTCACATTTCTTGCTTTTGCCGACGACGTCAAGTATTGGCATCAACTGAATGCCGTACAGCATTTGTTCTAATGTGTTCTGGATGCATCAACAGTCAACGTACAATTTACTATTACTCAACCTGAGCAGAATAATGTACTCTACAAACGACATGAGAACACTTAGTCCTGCTGGCTGGGAACGCACTTACTGTAGTAATCTTCTGCTGGACGCAACCTGGACGTGCTAGTTCAGAATGACAGGTTGTTCCAGGCAATATGAACATTTACTTGAGGTCCATCGGGACCAGTTTCCAAATCAAACGCCCGGTAAAGCACTAGACTGCAGTTTCAGCCTGTTGGACATCGTCAGTAGTGCGCATCCATCGGATCCATCAGGATTCGAACCCATGACCATCAGCGGCTTGAACCGCCAGTCAGCAGCTTATGCCACTAAATTACGAGGGACAGCTACGGACCGTCATGATTTGCAAGCTAACCGCGATATAGCGCTTCTTATCCTTCACTGCCATGCAAGTTACAAACATTGCAAAGGACAGGGTTGGCCCCGAAAGACACAACGTCCACTAACAGTAGCTTTGTACGACATAGCAACAGGCTAAAACTGCAGTTTAGTGCTTTTCCGGGCATGTGGACGACTATCTGATTTGGAAACTGGCTGCGATGGACCTCGCTTAACTACTCATGAGAACATCAAATATGAAATTTATCGAACTTTACTAACCAACACGTCGGTCTGTTGCGGTAGGCGTTCTGACAGATATATATCTCTATTTTCCGAGAAATGTGCAATGCTTATGTTCGCACAATATAGAATAAGCAACTCAAATATGGCATCCATGGATAAAACACGAGCTTCCTGCACTATGGCAACCTGGATTTCAGACCTCCAGGTAGTTTATTGGGAGCACAGGCTGTAACATCTGGAAGTATTCAGTGGACGTTATCGCCGATTACGAAGCGACCATGTAATGGCCCACTTGATTCTTTACGATCCAAATCCTATGTCTCCTTGGTTTTCTGCAACTCAGTGGTAATGGAAAATTGTGAGTAAACGCTTTAAAACTGGCAGAAGTGGACAGCCGTCTGGAATACCACAGGAATTTTTTTCCATTTGGGTATGTCACCCACAGTATCCTATCCCCGAATCGGTCATCTCTGCACCGACGCTAGTCATATGTAAAAATCGGTTGGATGACGCATTCCGACAATTAAATTTTATTACGTAGCCCTATCTCTCCGCCCTACTCCTGGGAGTTATTAACTATCATCTGCTTGTACGGTGGAACTACATAGAGTGCAGAACTACTGTATTGCTAACTACATCACATTGCTTTTGATAGTGGAATTAATAATCACGTGTTTCATTAGTGTTTTTCGTTAACCAAACCAGACCACACAACGAGGCTTACAATGCAGTGCTCCTTAACTCGACTAAAGTCTTTGTTCATTGTTACTTGTAGAACTGTAGCTGCAGTGAGGTCTGTGTAAATCAGTTTTAGAACAGTATTTATTGACTACTCCATACTCGGACCTATTGCTTGTAGGATTTTCTGACTGGAAATATGACGATTCGTAACCTAAAGAATTGTTTGGGGATTTTTGGACAGCACATTTATTAATATCTTAGACTCAGTTTTGAACAATTTGCTCTGCAGCCCTATGGACTTTCGGAAACACTACTTCTAATTTTCTTTACTGCATGGCCTTGCTCCAGCGACGGAAATTTATTATTTGATTGTGTTATTCGGCGCAGCGAAGGTTACCCGTGTGTAAACCAATTTGCTGTAACTCAAGTCTACGGATACTACAGAAGATTTAGAGGCAGTTGGATCAGTGCCGAGTTATGCGGTATAACTTTGAGACATGATGTGAAACGATGACAGTTTGCAAAATAGTGAATCCTGCGCTGCATAGTCCATCTTAGGTTATAGAACGCGCTCAGAGTTTAAGAGAACTAGCATTAACTTGTGACGGATGTTTGGAAAGTAGGGCAGAATCTTTTAACATCAGCCAAGTATTTGACTGCTGATAATTGACCGTCATGTGTTTGATATTAGTGAAGCAAATCCATTGTGGCTTCGTTATGGCTGTACCGAGACGGGCAGCTAGCGCATATGTGAATTTGCACTAAACATCACTTTTGATCTTGGAGTAGGCATCAGCTGCATGTATTCCTAGAAACGCACCTGCCAGAAACTCAGGAACCTTCTCCTTCTAAAAAGTCGTTATGCCTGTAACAGGAACATCCCAGTATTTCCTACAAAATAAGTTGTTTTCTCGACGGTAAATTCCTAATCAGATGTTTTAATCTGGCGAAGTACGAAGTACCTGTGCACACATTAATCAGAAACCCTTTTACGAACATCGTTTGTGTTTTTTAGCAGCTCTTTAAATTTAACGTGCGTTATATCTGGGTTAAGTCCAAATATTAACAATGGAGTTAAGGGTCGCAACCTCCAGCACTTATTTCAATATCCTTCTGATTGGTTAGTACCCACCTCATTGCGTCATCGCATGGTATCTATATAGATGTCATGTAACAGAATCGAATTACATTATAAGAATGTGAAGTTTTGCCATTCGAAACTTATGCGAAACTCATTTCACGTGTGGCAATAAAAGTAACAAATATTCGACGCGTTTTTAACTCTAGGCCTTTAGGTCTTTGAATATTCATAAAATAGATAAGTGAAACTTTTGAAATTTCTTGGTTATTACCTTTCTTCCTGCTTTGTCGAGTTTGCTAGTTCCCACTCATTTGGTAGAAGTGCAAAGTATCTGCGCATTTCCAAATTTTTAATTGCAGTAAACAGCTCCTTCTTAGAATGGACTTTTGGAGCCCAGCTTTTGCAAAACACGCCGATGTGATAAAATTTCAGTGGTAAAATGTCGAACAGTGTATTTGTTCCTGCGTTTCAGTATCCTAACTGATGGCTATCCTGAGCATCTCGTTACTCTGTGACGTCCATCGGACAGTTATGTAACAAAATTGATTGTCAGCACAAGAAAGTGGTATCCTGCCATTCAAAATTCAGTTCACAGCCGTTGATCAAAACAAGACAGTAAGCAACTTCTCTTCATTCAAGTCTGGTGACATTTGAAATTTCTGTTCACCTAGTAGCTCATGACTGGACTCTATACACCATCACAAAGGAGATGAGATGCACAGGAAACTGCACAGTTTCCACCGTCAGTTTACTGTGAGAAATGCTAAGGCATAGCGACTGATGGGTATTCGCAAGCCAATTTCGACAAGGATATACACAATGCTCGTGTATAAACCCACATACTTTGTTTTGCTATGTTCTTCGTACACATGAGCTAACAATGATGTCCTTGCATAAATGACGTTGAATTGCACCCTGCTGCCACAGCGCCGATTGTTTGCTCTAATTTTGTCTGTCAATGTTGGTTACGTTGTTTTCGAGGACGAATATGATGTTCTGCTCATCCAATCTTACTTTGCCTGAGTGCACAGAAATGGGCGCAGTTAGTGCATAGACTCTAGTGCAGTGGATGCTCTATAGAGTGGCGGAAACCAAGTAAACAAAAACGAAAAGCCATGAAGAAGAATTAAGCTGCTCCCGCAGGCATAAAATATCGAGATACGTACTGATAACTTCGGTTTGGTCAAGACTTGAACTTAAATGGAAGTTTATTACAAGTAAATAAGGCGGTTAGACGCTAAAGTTCACTAGCTTATAAGATTTGGAACACTTTTATTTCTAAAGGTTTAAAGCACATAAATTTACCATTTCATTAAGTCGAGACCGGATTTGTCCTTGACTAAACTGCACCTCACATCATGTTGCCCAAGAAAATCAGTTCAACTCGGGTGCATTGCTTTGTACGCACTTAATTGACAGTGCGGGAAAGAGGAGTTTTGCCCAATGGATGTACTCAGCTTACCTCCGATGACCATCTCCCTAGGCTCATTCGGTCTTTACTGCTTATCGACAGCCTTTTATGATATGATGCTGATCATTGTTTACCACGGACTGGCGTTAACTGCTTCACGTTTGGCAGAACCAATGCTGAATCACCATCCGAATTCATGTAATTTGGAGGAAAGTTATAAACTTCCTTCTTTGCACACAGCATTAGCACGACATGCCTCTTAACATCATCCCTTTGACCACGTTATTCTTCTTCATTCTACAAACGCTGCTTAATCAATACATCCTCTTTTAACAGCCGTACCGCTGTCCTTGTTCTCTGCATTACTCGTACTGCTGCACTTTCTTGATACTGTGTCATTTGCTTACGTTTCACCACTCATTGTCATACTTAACAGAATGTAATGCGGACATACTGTGTCGTTGCGCTATAGTACCGTGTGGATCGATACTTGTTGCCTTTACTCCTATTTGCATAATTCCTTCACATAATTCTCCCCTCCGCGATGTCTTGTACCCCATACCAAACGCTCCTCAGATCGCAGCCCCAGTATAGACTCGAAGTCTTCTCATTAAGTTAAAACCATCACACCACATCCTGATCAATGGAACAATGGAACCATGGATTTATGCGGGTACAAAGGCTAAAGCTTGACAAATCCCGTAGGGTGATCAGTGCGAAAATCATAGAAGTGTGAAAAATTCAATGGAAACCAATTCAGTAAAATCGTTTAACAACGAGTCACTACAAGCATGTGGACTCAACGAGTTTGAAGTGTCATAATAATAATCCACTATAACTCCGGAGGGGATCATGAGGTATGGAGTATTTGGTTAAAAGAGTCACCGCCCCTTGAAATTCGCATGGGGCAAAGTGTTTGAGTTTGAAGCGTCAAAATATAACTATAAATCCACTGTTGAAATTTGCGTGGGGGAAAATTATTTTAAAGTATGGATTTTGGATCTCTCAAAATTAGACTGTACTATGGGAGATAGTGCAATAAAGTGAGTGCACTAGCAACTCGATTTTTGAACTCGATCAGGTTGGGTGCACTGACTACAGATTCTGGGAGAGCATTCCAGGCTTGACAGATACGCACGGAAAAGAAATTCCGTCGACATTCCAAACGGCTGTACTGCACTGCCAACTTCAGATGATGGCCTCTCAGGTTGTTGTTGTTACTGAGCTCCATCAGATGGCGGCAGGTATGATTGGGGTCTGTCAGAATCTGACAAGCCAATATCAAATCTCCCCGTAGTCGTCGATATTGACCACTAAATATCCCGAGCAATCTCAGTCTGTCTTCGTAACGTAACTGACCTAAACCTTTCTCGTTCTTCGTTGCGCGTCGTTGAGGTTTCTCTAAATCAGAGAGGTCTTTCCTCAGCCACGGCTGCCAGACTTGTATTGCATACTCCACGTGTGGTCGTATGTATGCACCTAGAAGTTGGTAAAAAACGGATGGATCGAAGCGTCCAAATGTGCGCCGGAGAAGGCCCAAATTTCGAATGCTCGCGTTCGATGCTTTCTTTGCCAGGGCTGAACAACCAAGGTCGGACTGAATCAAGACTCCTAAATCCTTTTCCTCTGCAGTGGTGTGAAGCACATGGTCACCCAGGTTTACGCCTTGACCTTGCACTCCTTTCCTGCTAACAAAATGTTTGGTAAAGCTAGGTTTGCAAACAAGCCTACAAGCTCTCTGGACTACCCTTGGAAAGAAGACGCAGCTTAGTAACATATAAGAGACTGAATACAAAATAACCTGTACAGAAGCCCTGAACTAGGTATATCGCCACCATCTTCCCGTAAGGCTTATTAGCCAGAGTAAAGTTCGATGTCGAAGTTTGCGAGATGAAGCGGGACAGTAAAAGTTAAGGCAACGCACTTTAGTAGATTTATCGCCATGCTCCGCAAGAACAAAAGCGGACATAAAGATGAAGTAATTTCCATTGATTTTATAGACTCTGAACGTAGTACCCAGCATCAGTTGTGTCTCTCTGTCCAAGACGTAGGAGAAATTGAGTTGTTGCGATGAGACGCGCTTGACTGGCATGATTGATTAGACTCAAATACAATGGCGGCAATTACACTATCGCGATCACCATGTGAGTCGTAAGTCGAAGTGACTGACAGATTTTGGTGTAGCTATTAAGAAGTACAAGTGAATCTGGGTGGTTAAAACCACTTAGGAACACATCCATTATTTTTAATTCTTTTCTGACATCAACAAGGAAATGTGTGTCAAGTGTTGCGTACGACTGCGTTACTGTCATAGTTAATGGTAACCTTTAAAAACGCACTAGCGATTTGTTTATGTATACCCTGTACATATTTATCTTTGCAAGAAGGAGATAGTTGGTGGTGCTAAAAATGAGGGACGGGTCGTAAACCGTCCGAATCCCTCAACGAGTGCAAGTCTGTTTTATGGCCAAATGAATCCTACTACACAAGTTAGGATTAGTGAACTACTCATCCAAACGCAGTGCCTCAGCCTCGTATGTACAGTCGTTAATGTAGACAGGACTTCGTGAGAGGCCCCCTCACTTTGCTTTAAACGGGTGCTTAGATGCACCGCCTGCTCTCCAGCACTCAACAAGCGTTAGCTATTTTCTCCTAGTATGCTAGGGAGATGGAATCACCCAGCGCGACGTAGCAACTCGGCTGCCCTAATAGAGGTGTACATGTAGGCTTAACGTCAATAATCATACTTCTGCTTTTCCATAAACTGGCGTCCAGCGCCACATCTTGCCTTCCTTTATATTTAGCCTTTAGTAGCAGTCTACTTCTATTAATATAAAATGCGACACTCATTATGCGCAACGTAGCGCCTTACTCTTGTGTTTACTGATTCTCACGTACACTTAACTTAATGGCGTGTCTTTTCCACTTTGCTATTAAAAGGCGCCAGGCCCCACATCCTGTTTTCCATTTAGCAGCCTGCATTAGCAGTCTTGTTCCAGCAAGCTGGGAAGACTTATTCAATCTGCGCGTCAGTGCCTCGGCTTTACAGGCCTTTTGGCTCACTTACGCTTAACTTCTCGAAGTGCCTTTGTATTTATTTTATAATCGGGCGCCTAGGTCCCTCCTCAGTTTTCCAACCATAGCTGAAATTTCCTCCTTTCTCCTAGCATGTTGTGACGAATTAATAACCAGACTCAAAGTGTAACCTTAGCCTTGTTTAAGCTGATGCTTACTTACCCTATACTTGATACAGCACCTTAAACTCTCCACTGTGAATGAGAGTCTAGCTCCACCGCCTGCTTTCCTGTACTCCGTCTGTAATGGCTATCGTCTCCCAGCAATTTAGGGTGCCTTAAGCACCCTCCCAGATGAAGTGCCTTAGTCTGGTAGGCACTGGTTTCAGGTGCGCTTTGTCCAACGAAAATCCGCTGCCCTTTTCTGTAAAACAGGCGCCTAGTCCCACTTTCCATCACTCTGCGTGCTTCCATTCCCCATCCTTTTATAGGAACTAGTATATCCAACTTTTATGGTAACAAATTTACACAGCGCACAGTGGTTCCTTAAGTAATGCTTTATTACAAGTTGTTCACTGTTGCATTCACGTTCCCATTGTATTACTGACTGCCCATCTGATTGGCTGCATGGTCCGTCTCTCCTAGTTTTTCAGATACATCTCAACTGGCACCTAGTGAACGGTGCAATGATTCCGGCTAGTCAAGAAGCAAAGAGTCCGACTCTTGCTCACCTAGATTCCGATAGAAGTTTTCTTTTAAACATCACAGGCTATAATGTTCGTATGGGAAGAATATCAATGAAGGACTCGCCTTCAACGCACACCTGGCCTCGTTTTCTCATCACGGGACCCCAATACAATGTACCTTCTATTGCCACACAACTTATGCTGCAATTAGGATTCAAAACCGCTCAATTTCCAGTTGATTTGCTATTGAGGTCTAATTACGGAGACATGAGCGAACGGAAAAAAAGTGACCACACCGAACTGTGAATAACCGCGCAAACAATCGGGTCGAGCGCGACACAATTTGTGCACCCGAACCGATATTCACTTTTGTAGATTACTTTTATCACCTTTCGTGTCTAATGGCACTATTGCATTCGCACAGATATTCGTTAGTACGCCACCGACAGTATTTGTGATATTGATGAGTTATCGCAACCACATCTCTTGCCTTGGAACTCATAACTCTTCTAAGCTACTGTACCAAAACTAATCTTTGCACAAATTGTGGTCACGGCATATTTTCTAAACATAACTGATCATGCTTTTTGGCATGCTTCGTTGAAATTGTGAGCATACGCTTTTGTTTTATTTCCTTTTTCAATATTCTACATTGAGTGTAAAAGTGATGCGGAAAAGATTGAGACTAGACTTAACTGTATTCACGACGAGTGCGTTTACATAACTACGATGAAATGTGCGGATCGGAGTGTGACGCCGTAGAATCAACATCGTGGGCTAGCAGGCAAAGTGCTCAGGTTTTCGATACTATAAAAGTGCAGATCGAAATTCACTTCAGTTCATTTGATCAACTATGCTTCGAAAATCGAAGTGCTGTGGATACCTTTGCCACGGCTCATTGCAAGGAGAACATTAAATGACAACGGTAAGGTAGTGGGGTTAATAGCAAATAGAATGCAAAGCAACTGGAAGCAAACTAGATGTCCGTTAGATTGATCAGCATGGATGGTAGGTCAAAAACCAGATGCAAGAAACCGAAGGCGAGAACGCCAAGAAACTGTTTGACTGCGCCATGTCTGATACAGTCTTTAAGCATCGGTGTGGTACCTCCCAAGGCCCCTATCCACGATGACGGTACACACCAGCTGGACTAGAAAGTCGAAATTAGCATCAAAAAATATTAGCATAAAGGGAAAAGACTGATAAACTAGCTTTATTTATGCTATTTGATGCTGGATGATTAAAGATTTTATGAAAGTTCTGCGTAGGCGAACCCAGTTGCTGGTAGCGACAATAACCAGCGAAAAACCGCAGATACCAAGCAATCAGAAGTGAAGGTTGCCGGACCCAGATTGTCTTGTACAAACCACAACCCACATTAAGCCGATTAATGAAGCAAGGAGCCCGCAAGAATTACAGCGGGATCAAAGTAAACGTCATGTACCATCAGTAAAACAAACAGACGGTCAGAAGCTACAAACAGGAATACAATCCATTGTTACGAAATAATAAAATGGTAACTTTCACGTTCACTACCTTACTTATCACCAGTTCCACAATTTTTCTAGTATAGGCTAACGTTCAGAGTTTTTCTTAGTACAACAAAGTTGGACGAATATGAAATATAGGTTAGAGAGGTTCGGGGCTCCCTTACCATCGTATTAGAAAACTGCTAGTGGGTGGTGCCAGGTTCCTCAATGGATGACGCATTCGTTGATGTCAAAAAGCGGCTGGATGATGCCAGCTTTATAATAAATAATTGGGCCGTCTAGTTTTGGATCATAAGCAGCATGTCTTTGGTTACGCCACGCAATCTCGGTTGTGGTTCCAGTTAACTTTGTACTCAGCCTTTGTCATTCTCATCACTGGGACTATGACTGAAGTGGAAGGTTTCACTACTGATTTCTTCTTTCGTTATAAAGATAAGGAGTATCATGACAACTAATGTATTGGAGATCTTAACGTACTGAAGAACACCTGTCAATATGCTTTAGATTCCATGCATGCCGAAGGGCCAACGTTGGTCAATTTCTGCAAATGTGTCTTGATCATAATTTTCAAAATAACAGCACTGATGTACATCCAAGCGTTCATATTGTTACTTAAAGACTTTCAAATTACCATATACTCGGTTGGCAAATTTATCTTATACTTATTAGCCACAGATGCTGCATATTTACTTAAAGCTGTTAAGGAAATTAGAGTCTGTGCCTTACTTCTGACGCCGGTGAATTGCGCGCATCTTTGGCACTTACCATTCGTACTTCAAAGGTTGGCTTAATTTTTCTGCTTTTCACTTTTCACTTACGTTTGCAGTCTGCAATGTAAAGCATCATCACGAACTTATCTGCAGTAAGCGATGTTCGTAGGAGGAAAGCCGACTTGATTGGTTTAACGAGGGTTATAAATATTGCTTTCGACGCTTAGTGTTCGCCCAAGTTAAGACTTCAGAAATATGATCGGACTTTCGAGGCATCGAGCAGTTTGATCGAGAAGTGAAAACAAGCTCATAAAGGTACTGAATAGCAGCGTATACGTAACATCAAGAAACAGACTGAACAGGGGCCTTGGGATTCACTGGAATCGTGGATGTGCAGCAACGGAGCGCGAGATAGAGAAACTCACTATCAGTGCGAAAAACGAAGTAGAGTTCTTGCAAACTATGGACAAGGGTCCACAGTTTTATCGGACGGTAGCTGAGAAAAACGAGCAAATGTTTTATCTTCAACTCCATCGAGTAGCCTGTTGGATGGCACTAAGTGTAGAGTAGTTCAGCATGCCTGATGCTGTACTGTTGAAGCATGGAGGCCATTTTGAAGTTGATGTCCCTCGTCCGTATTCGAGAGCGATTTGATATTAGCTTGTAGTGTTAAGACGAAACCAAGCTCCGAGACCCAACGTCTTTACTCCAAGTTTCTCGGAAAACGTAAGTACATTCTCAATATTCATATTTGGGGTTGGTTTTAAGATTATCGTTCCCAATTTAAAAATCAACAACACACTTTGTGTACATTACATAGAGACCGTATCCACTTATGCACCGTCTAAGCTTCTGGGGAAGCTCATGCAAATTACTGAATCACGTAACAGCCGATTTATAAAAAATTTACGTAGACGTACGCCTTGATCGCTTATGCATTTATCACACACACACACACACACACACACACACTATACACTTTAGCCAGAGGTGGGAAACACCTCAGCTACTGTGCCGCAATACCTAAAATAAAAAGTGCAACAAAATGCAACAGGTACAAGCCAGCTGAGCTACTGCTAACGGATTGGCATCGTTCCGGTAAGCTACCTGCCGGATAATATGCAGCAGAAAAATATAATTTACTATGCAAAATTATAAAATGTTAAAGAATGAGATTTTAATTGGAGTTGGAGGCTAAATGGGATAGAAAGCGACAAAGAACCTTACTGCAAGAACGTCACTGATGTAGGCTTCTAACCATATTAACAAGTGTATCCAGCCAAACGTGTTCATCGTATTTCAGCCTCCAACCAGGGAGCCAAGACGCTCAAACCGAGGCCAGCTCCGAAGTGAGGGCCTTCATTTATCTCGACCAAGTCATCGCTTGGCCACCTCTCCTCTTCTTCCATTCACACGCCCAACGCGCAACCAACGCATGTCGCGGGAGTCGGTGGACTGACATGCGTAAAATGTGACAAAGTCATCGGAGCCTGGTTTATGAAATAACGGTGCTGGACGCTTCATCTCCTTTCCCTGTGCCCTAAACAAGGCGTCGAACACGCTCGTTTCTAACTCGGTGTTCCCACCAGATGTGAGCCAAATTGCGAAGGCACCGGTGGTCGAGAGCAACTAGCCTCTTTATGTCCACCGATCTTAGGGGCCAAGTTGCGCAACCGTACAGTAGGGTCGAAAGTAACTCTGAATTTTACACTTTACCCTTCAGGGCGAGAGTGATGTCGCGCCAGTGCTATAAGTGGCGAGGGTTAGCTAAAGCACCTCGATCTTTTTCTGTACGGTTCGTGATATCATCTTAATTCCCACGGACTCTGATACAATTTCCTAGGTAGTCGACTTTTAAACGACTTCTAGATGATCCCCACCAAGGGTCATCGAAGGAGGCGGTCCAGGCCAATCTTGGAGGAACGCTTTGCAATTCAGTGGCGCAAAAATAGCCCGAAGCGGTTGACAGCCAGTGCTAATCTGTCCAGTGCCGTTTGGCACGTCTGGGAGCTGTCACAGATTAGGGTAATATCGTCAACATACACCAAGTCAGGATGTCGTTCTCCTGGGAGCAGATCCACACCTTCTGAGTCGTGTACTGTGAACGTGATTTCCATGACTTCGTCAATAGCAAAGTTGAAGAGGAAAGGTGACAGCGGGCATCCTTGTCTCACACAGCTGGAGATATTAAAGGGCTACGACAGCTTGCCTGAGCTACACTACGAGTGTCAGTCAGTCTGTGCTGGATGACAGAGGCAAGCTATTTGGAGGGTATGGTGATCAGCCTGATTCCTCTATGATGGCCGCATTCTGGTCTTGAGCCTCCCTTAAAGATTGGGACTCCGACGGAAGGGCTCCAGTCGGTTAGGTCAGTTTCCTGCTCCCACAGTTGCACTAGTAACTAATATAAACCATTCACCAGAGCAAGTCCCCCGAATTTGAAGAGGGCTGAAGGAAGATCATCTGGTGCCGCGGCTTTGTTCAACTTCAGCAGTCCCATCTCACGTTTGAGAGAGTAGATCCAATGGGACAGCAACCGGAGTGGGGCTATCAGTGGCCCGCAAGAAAGCTAACGATCCTGACTGATTAAATTGTCTTTCACACCGCTCCGAGCGTTTTGAGTAGTTGTATATAAGCAGTTCACTTTGGCCACGTATAATTTCACTAACCCCAGGTCCTCTGCTGCCTCTTTCCCGTATCAGACGGAATAACACGATAGTTAGCAAGGGAAGCGGCCATTTTCATATCTGATGAACGATGAGACCACCAGAATTCGCGGTCTCTCTTCAGGCTAGCACGGAGTTTTGCCCGGAGCTCTTTGCGAGTTTCATTGTGTTCGCATCCAGCCGGAATATGCTGGCGAGCATCGAAAAGTTCCAGAGACCGGGAGGAGACCCAATGTCCATGTTGGCGACTTAACTTACCACATGAGGATTTGCCTGTTGCTAGTAAGTGCTGGTGGATAGGAGACCAGTGAGCTTCAATTGCATCCGGTGAGCGCTTACTCAGCTCACATGACAGCGTACTTTGATAGGCATTCAGAACAGCTAGTTTCGTCAGTTGGCTGGTGTCAATGCGCTCACAACGTCCTCGTGGGCGTCCGCCAAAACGCATCCGCATGTCACACATACAAGTGCATGATCGGTGTCCACGCATGTGCTCCAAATCGAGCGACAGTTCTAGGCGCAGCCTCACCATCGGTAACTTATTGCAACATGATCTATTTACGTCCATAGCCGGTTCGAGGCTGGTGAGCGCCAAGTCATCCTCTGGCGGGTGCTGTGTCTGAAATTTGTGCTCGCAAGAAATAAGCAAAATTCTTCACACAAATGAAATAACCGCTCACCTTTGTTATCACGGGAGTCTACACCATGTTGGCCCTCAGATGCAGTTCATCAGTGGATAATATTCCATTTTGCGCATTCAAATCCCCAACCAGCTCTACAGTGTCCGAGCTTCTTCTTTGTCGAAGGAGCTCGTTCAATTGACGATAGAACTCATCCTTTACCGATCTTATTGCCAGTTTGTGGGTGCATAGGCAGCTTGACTTCGAAGCTTTGAACGAGCCAGACAATCGGACAGCATACGAACGGCTACTGATTGGAATCTAAACAACCAAAGCAGCTTCACCCCGGGGAAGCAGGTAAATTCCAACACCGGCTTGGCTGGTGCTCGAAGCTGCATCGTCACGGGGTAGGTGCAATGAGATAGTGCTGCTGGTGTCACCTGAATTGGTAGGCAAAGTGAGCACATAGCTCGAGTCTTGCAGGCGGGTCTCCGATAAACAGCAGATATCAATCGAGAAAGTCTCTAATGTTCGGGCAAGTGCCGCTTGTTGACCGATTTGTAGTAATGTGCATACATTGAGGCGTGCCAATCTGAAATATGATCTTAGGCTCCAAATAGACGTCGATGAACTGGGCTTGGCCGTTTGATTGGACATGGGCTTGTGGACAGAATAGGAGGGATGCTTCCCGTTAAACTGCGGACTGAAACTAGAAGATAAATGCCTAACAAACCGAGGTAGAAGACCCAAGTATTGGGGGTTGAAAACAGGGCGGATAAAAGTTAAGCTAGTATGGGTCCATAAGGGAGAAAAAGCGCAAGAGTGGGAATAAGAAGACAGGAAATCTTGAGCAATAGCATCCAAACCCCTATCTACCCTGCTTGATGCAGCAGATAGGGTATCGTTGATTATCCTCTGTGATGGCCAGAGCATCGAGAAACAGTTTGAAGAGCAATTCATTGTATTGCGTGGGCAAGATAATGTCAGGTTGCGTAGGCTTAGACAGGAGAAAGATTGGGGTCTCAACCAAAGCCTTTGGATCAAAAATCTTACCGCAAGGCATTGGGTTTGGCGTTGGGCTACAAGGGTCCGTTTTAAGGAATAAGGAGCCACCTCCTTCCAACCCCCAACCTGGAGGACCAGGGACTGAGTTCGTCTGGCATTTAACCACTGAAGAATCTGGTATCCATGGCTCTTAATGTGCAGTAAAAGCACCACCCAGCATAGCTCAATTGATCGCTGAGGCACACAAACCATCGCACCACAGTAAGGTCCAACCGCGTTGCATTTGTCAAAAATTACTAATTAGTAGTCTGGAGTTGGTATGAAAAATTGAATGTTCCGCACGGTCGATTCTCAGTCTGTGGGCTTAGACTAGTCTGGAAACGCACAAGACGCTGGTGTTTCGAGCTACTGGGTCTCGTCAGAGGTGCTCGTTTAAGCGGACCCTTGCCCGGTTCGGCTCCCACGACTTCCGGATGTCAGCAGCTAGTGCCACTTAGCCAAGGGAGAAAGCCGCAAAGTAACACTAGCTGTTGGAATCAGAAAGTCCTGGGGCTGAAGATGGTAGGGATCCGCTGGAAGGTGCACCACTGAAGTGACCCAGTAAGTTGTAACACCGGTGTCTGGTTCTTTTTTCGACTAACCAAAGCCTGAAGACTGTGTATCGAAAGTGAGTAACAATGTCTAATTTATCCCAGATGTTCCTTTTCTCGTGTAAGCGTGGCGATACACTTACTGACAACGGACCACGATCGTTCTTATTAACTTTAACTCCAACTTCGTCCCTGCCGACTGTACCAACTTGTCACTGGTAACCTAAACGGCATATCTTAGCAGCACTCCTTTTCATGCAGAACTCCCACAGCAGTGCCTTTCGGTGCAGTGATATGAAGTTCGGTCATATGTTTCTTGGGCTGCCTTTGACAAGTGGCTCCGTCACCTTTGCATGCATTTCCTTACTTCTTTATTTGTGTTCAAACTGATCATAAACATATTGCACAAATGCCTCAGGGGATTTGCTTGAGAGCTCTGTTAATATTTTGAGGTCAAGCTTGTTAATAAACCCAGAATCTTAAAGCCTATCTACGTTCATTCTCATCTTTAGTACCTTGGTACTGAATGTACGACTTGCAATGAAACAGTGCCACGCAGACCTCATGAGTTCATTCGACCCAAGCAGCAGTGCAAGTCTCTTTTCACCGTCTTCTCGGTTATCGCGGTCAAAATACGTGCAAACAAACTGACCTGTACTTCTTTTCTTCATTGGGGTAACCACATTTTGGAGTTGACCTCACCACCGAGCACTTCTATACATTTGGCCATCAACTGTTAGACCGCAACTTGTTGAACAATTCGGTCGCGAATGGAGAGATGGCCATCGATGCAGACATAAGAGTAACTAGGAGCAGCCCGTCAGTCCAAGCAGCCATTTAGTTTTTAAAAGTCGCTAGCCTTTAACGAACATCCTTAACAGCGCACTCCAGAATATGGGGTTGGGTCAAACAAAAACACGAAAATATTTGTGCAGGCGCATGCTCACCTGAAAATGTGGAACTAAAGTGCACAGGTAAAGCCAACACACGCTGAGTGTTGTAGACTAAAGTCTTGTAAGCACAGCAGTGGGTCAGGTTATTTCACTACCGGTCACACTAACCGCGTAACTAAACAAAACTTACTATTTATGTGGTTCTTGCAGTGATTGCCACCTGCCCTGCAGTTCACGGTACTGTGGTGGTAAGTTGCAGCATCCATCATGCTTGTTGTCAATCGAAAGGACGAGCTGAACAGATTTGGACCGACCGCATGAAAGCTGTTCGATTGCCGCTAGTCAAACAGCATCACCCACGCGTATGAGCGAGAATCCCCGCGCGGTTAGTTGCCTCAATCGACGAAGTTGCTAAGTTTCAGCCAGTGGCAGCCCATCAAAAAGAACGGTGCGCAGTTTTGCCTATCAATAACATGTTGCCTTATGAGTAAATACGCTTCTGCTCTAGTCCCAGACTTTGGTTTTTGATTCACGGTGGATTACATGATGGGTAACATACTGATAAAGATACTTACGTGCCAGCTGTATGCCGTAACGGTGTTTCGCTACTGCGCGACCATCACTAGTCGCGTGCGGACTGAGTATACCGCGATGACGCCCATCCTTATGCGGGGACCATACGTTTGCAAACCAGCTGCGCAGAATACTCGGCCACCGGCCGACAGGCAACATACTCATTTTCGCAATGTGCCAAACGTTCTGCTACTAACACGTGCCTCATACTCGTCGACCAAAAATAAGTGAATAACGATTTGTTCTACAGAATTAGCCGCTACCTGGTGGATTTGCGACACTCCTTATCAAAGTTATGAAACTTGATCTGTTCATCTTTCCGACGATTGAGTGACACATCCCGGTTACGCACTAAATTATCTACATCCATGGTCATTGGCCAACATGCCCTTAACCGGCGTAGTTTGCAACTGTAATAAATCCATCTGGCTTGCTAGCAGATTTGGCCACGAAACTTCGTTTTTCAGCAATTGTAAGGTTCCTCCAGTGCAAGGTAAAACTTTTCCTTGCAGAAAAAACTAATTGAGTAACCACTCGCCTCCACGGGCTATATGAGTTACCGTTATGCACATATTGTTAACAGCTTGTTCACACCATGTCTTACTACAATG
This sequence comes from Dicrocoelium dendriticum, assembly GCA_944474145.2. Lineage (NCBI taxonomy): Eukaryota > Metazoa > Platyhelminthes > Trematoda > Plagiorchiida > Dicrocoeliidae > Dicrocoelium > Dicrocoelium dendriticum. The sequence continues at coordinate 73,846,714 of OX104068.1, read as the reverse complement.
GTGTTCATTGCAATGTCATAATCGCCGGCTAACAGTTGTTGCTCAAGTTTTGAGCACTGTTTTTAGGAACTTACAAAAGCGATAAGATCGGTTGAAAAGTTCGGTGCTGCTCCGCTAAGAGTCGTTTAAGTTCATTTACGCTTAATTCTCAAGGTCCGCTTACACAGTTTGGGCTAGAACTATTTCGACTTCGAAAACTAACAGCCAAACTTTTATTAATTTATATTCTTTCCAAACTTATACATTCACTCACTGACGAATTGCTTCAACAGAGCTTTGTTACACTCTACCATTTATGCTATGAATGCACTCACTTTTTTGCCTACAGCTCACTCCTCCGTACATTCATACGTCTTATCCCACAAAGGAAACAAACTACCAGAAAATATCAGATCAGCTGGATAGGATAATCAATGCTTCTCTGCTTTAAAATAGGTTACACCTTCTTCTTTATTTACCAAAATGATGAGCTCCTGCTTACCTAAAGAATAGCTATAAGAGGGTGGCATCATCATCATTACACAGGTTAGCTGAAGTGTGGCACTGCCTATATATACTTTTTTACATTTTACCTACATTATACTAAAGAGAAATCTCTTCAGTATTATCCTTTTTATATCTTTTGATTACTGCTACCTTCTCACGCAAAGTTTTTTGAGTCTTAAAGAGTTTCACCTAACAACAATGCTTTCTTTCCTATGGCCCTAGAGCCTACATAGGCAACAAGCTTATAAAAAAAGAGTTGAGTTCGCTTGGTTCTCTTCGTTTTCTAGGCTACTAACAATCCGCCTTCAGAGCATAAACTTTCCTACTAAGCAAAGCACTTAGGGTAAGCATACTGCTTTATCGTATTTCAAAACAGGTACCCGAAATCCCTTCTCCAATGGTAAGCGCAACTTTATCCGAGATCAAGGTACTTTTGTTTGTTTGTGTTCGATGTCAAACAAAACAAATAATGACGCATTACCGCCAGTGAGCAGTAACACTGCTGTTTTAATTAAAGTGACATTTAATAACTCTCTGTTCTTCTTAACTACCTTCAAGAAGTTGATTTATTCTAACTAAAACGCTCGGTTTGCATATCGACACTTCATAAAACATTGTCGAAGCCGTGCGAAGCGGCAAGTATAGCTTTTGCCGTGGAGCTTGTGTACTCTATTCTGAACAATAAACAATGATCTATCACGGGATAAAAGCAACTGTTTGACACACACACCCTTAGGATGGTTGTAGTAAATACGATGTACTCAAAATAAATGTGGGTCATCTACCGAACGTCTGTCGAGATGAATCAAAAGACAGTTAGGCGAACAAGCTTGTTTCGGTGGTTCGCATCAGGCAATACACTACAGATAAAAGGAATAAAACAAACACAGTGTATTTAAATAAGAGGAATCAATGAAGTGAATCGACCGGTTAATGCGATCGAGTGACTACAGTGGCTTGGGCATCATTAGTGGAACGGTCAAGCGTGGTGTCATAACATGGGGAAGCTTGAGGCCATGGCATCTGTAGAGCCTGTACTAACCATTTTTGAGAAAGTAAGTCGGGGTTATGGAACAGAATAGCGATTGCTACCGCTGTCGCCAATAGGCGACATCCGACGGCTCACGTGTGGCTTCCAGATATATTGTAGATGGGTCCCAAGGCCTCCCGCAAATTAACTTGGTGATTTGTATCGGCCAAATTCCCCAGTACCTCTCTGACGACTGTCTCTGACACCAGTGTAGAGCCACGCTGGGCAATGTTCTCAGACTTCCTCGGGCAGTCTCCTGGTCGTCTTTCCAATATAACTGGCTCGACACGAGCAAGAAAAGCGCTTAATCTACTTAGCACTGCCTTTCAAATATGATGTGATAGCAGAGCGAACTACTCGAAGGCTCTGTAAGGCAACAGCGGGAACATACTTTGCAGCTGACCTTCGTGTCAGCTTCACTTCTACCCCAGTCGTGAGTCAGCATTTCAAGGACAGATTGCTGAGGTCGAATATTTCCTCCTGCGTGTACCATTTTTCTTGATCGTGTCGAGCAAGTTATATTGGAAAGACGACCAGGAGACTTCCCGAGAAAGTCTGAGAACATTGCCCGGCGTGGCTCTACACTGGTGTCAGAGACAGTCGTCAGAGAGGTACTGGGGAATTTGGCCGATACAAATCACCAAGTTAATTTGCGGGAGGCCTTGGGACCCATCTACAATATATCTGGACGCCACACGTGAGCCGTCGGATGTCGCCTATTGGCGACAGCGGTAGCAATCGCTATTCTGTTCCATAACCCCGACTTATGTTCTCAAAAATGGTTAGTACAGGCTCTACAGATGCCATGGCCTCAAGCTTCCCTATGTTATGACACCACGCTTGACCGTTCCACTAATGATGCCCAAGCCACTGTAGTCACTCGATCGCATTAACCGGTCGATTCACTTCATTGATTCCTCGTATTTAAATACACTGTGTTTGTTTTATTCCTTTTATCTCTATCTGATGCGAACCACCGAAACAAGCTTGTTCGCCTAACTGTCTTTTGATTCTGATGTCATCTCAGAGATTATGTTCACGGTTTAAATAACATCGGTTTAAACTTTTTGTAAATGAACATAAACGTTCTGTAATACACCGGGGTGCAGTGGTCTTTGATATACTGCGTGAAAAACTAAAATACGGTCGCTTGCTTAAGTCCATTTGATACATAAATCATGCAGCAAAACGTGCTTGGCGCAATCCAAAATTGAGGAGTTTAGGCACCAAAGTGTTGGGAGCTAAGTATTTGAATACGAAAAGAAAGTAATTTTATTGGACGGTAGTTGGTATGGTCAGTGCGACTACCTCCTTTATGGATAGGAGTAATGTCCCCTCGCATCCATACTGGTGGAATATAATTTTCTTCTAGACATCGCCGATAGAAAACAGCCGGTGGTTCTACTAGATCACTAGCCACCTCCTGCAGAGCCTTTGGTCTGAGGTTGTCGACTCCAGGAGAACTGTGGATACGCAAGTATAACAACTTCTTCATCACAGCTTCGCAGTATTGGTGATGATGTCTAAACCCGACAGTGGGGTAACAGAAACAAGGAGAATATTTGGGCTCGTTACCTTGCTGATCGCGTGCACCCATCAGCAGTAACTATTGCTGAAATCCCCCGCTTCACCTTTCAAAGGCCGGGAACTTGCATGCACAGTCGTTTGCGCTTCATGCTGAATCGCTTCATTAACTCCTGCTGATGTACGACCTAGTCTTCGAGCATCATTTTCACAAAGAAGTTACGATGTGTCACGTATGCAGTCCAGATTTCGGAATTCGGACAACCCTTGTGATCTTGCTATGCGAAATCCTTTTTGGACATACATTTAGTAGTTTTGCTCCTCAGAAATGACTGGTGCTTTTGGGTTGGAAGGATTTCTGTTTCGATGCGTTTGCTACCAGTGTGCTAAACGCCCTTCAAAAATTTCCCAGGCAACCTCTGGGGTTTAATCGGTTGCGAAAGTCTAAGATGTTTCCTTAACGAGCGTAGATAACACATTGCAGTGCGCGACAGTATGCATTTTACCACCCTCCTTTTAAGGATACTCCGCATAGCATATAAAATCAAAGAGTAAAGTAACATGATCAACACCACGCAGTTGTGTGCTTTTAACTATTCTGTTAACCATGCGTTCTGCATTAGTGCGCACACTATCCAGTATTGATGGTTTGTTAGCAGTTCGAAATCTGGTGAGAGAGGTTACATGGTTGTACAGCTATTGCAAGCAGGTTTTAAACTGCGTACCGTGGGTTGCCGGCGTTTCTATATGGTACAGGTTAAAGCTACAAGCGATAAGAATGTGAGTGTAGGACTTGTTCATAGCAAACTGAAAGACATGGTTCAGTTTGGAGTCCATTTCCTAGCTTGAGTTTGGTGGGCGGGTAAATCACGGCTAGTAGAAATGTGTCCTTGTTTCACAACCATAGGTGACATCAAAGCGAATCAGGAGCTTGTAATTCAGGGTGCTCGATAACTTCATATCGGAGGTTTGTATTATAAGAAAGAATCACACCGCTACCCCTTCCGGTTCTATCTATCCAAAGCAGCGCATACCGGTTAAACTGATCTCAGAATCGGTTCTCTCATGGTTTAACCAGGTCTCTGTAATCATGACGAGGTCCCGCGGTTGTGTGGCATGGAGTTTTCTAAGTTCGGCCGACTTACATAAAAGGCCTTGGGCGTTTGTTTACATGTAAGTTTGGACTTTTGTCGGCAGGAGTGCGTTGACGGATGTCAAATTCATATTAGTTTTTAAGCCAGCCATTAATCGCTATTTGGTTTATGAGTATCTGTCAAGTTGCACGGCATTATTGAGCGTTTCTGCACAGACGTTTTACTCGCGCTGTGCTCTGTCCTCTTGTGTGCCGTGGGTGCTGTTCTGTCGGTCTCCCCGCAGGACTGTGTAGATAAAGAATTTGTAGCGTTTGTAGGTTCCATCGAATTGCATACGACTTTGGCCGTTCACCTGCTGCCTATAGCCGGATCTCTGTTGGAAACCTGGCTCGAAACGTTAACCAGTTAGCCAACAGAACTTCCGTCATTCCCTCAGAGTGTAGTATTACTTTAATTAGTCTTGGACTGCAGCCTTTGTAGGTAGGTGATGATGGAACGCTTGTCAGGGATTTGGCAATAACAATGTCAACAGAGAGTGCTTCGCGGATGTAGCACCACTGATCTCGGTCATGTGTTTGCACATCGGGACCAGAAGAATACAGAAGCTAGGGAAAACCATGAACAAATATTGTTTTCTTGCTATCCCTATTAGGAATGTCGCGTTGCTCAACTGCTTCTTTTGGGCGATCTTTCCAATGTAGAACGGGTAATATGCGCACTCCGCTCGGTGAGTTGCGAAGACGAACTGCTGAGAGCAGGACAGGCTTTGTCTCGTCTGCTGAGTCTTGCGCTACTCGAAGCATTCGAGGTTCACCAGAGGGCACTGTGGTCGGGTGACGCGCTACGCGTTGCAGCATTGCAGGCTCAACCCGAATACCAATCGCTTCGCAGGTGGAACTCCACTGGTTGCGACCGTCTTGCAACTTGCCTCTCATAACGCCAGCTTTGGACTCGGGAACATTGTTGCACACGAGATTTAATGCAGCGTGATTTTATTTGCTAGTGTTGGCTTTATAGTTTTTGCCGACAATTCGGGTTTTTTTTAGAAGGCACCACTGGAGCTGATGGTGAAAGCTGCATTGCGCCACGCGTGCTCGGTACAGAAGATGGACATATGTGTGTTGCTCCCGGTGTGTTTGTCGAGGCAATCCATGCGTACGTTACCTGTTTGTTATCTTCACTGGATGGCCTTCGGCTCCGAGCTGTCGGTGTCATAGCTGAACCTCCAGATGAAGCGTCTACAGTTGTCGAAGTGAAAGCAGGCATGTTTGAGGCTTGTCCACTAATGGAAGTACAGTGACGCAGTGGATTTAGAGTCACAGACGCTGCATTGCCGTTGGAGCGTCTAGCTCTCTTCTTCGGATTAGATTCAGAGCTAATGTTGGCTGCGTGAATTATTATCGTGGCCATATTTACCTCCGTGTGATCAATCTTAGTGTTTACAAATTGCACGATAATCTTAGTCATTCTATCACACTTTTCATGAGCAAATATAAAACGTTGACAACTGGAATTACTTGACACGTTGGGCAAAGCCAACTTGTGTCAGCAACTTTGTTTATCTGCCTCACTTCTTGGACGGATTTGCTTACACATTGAGGATAATACGATCTAATGCAGCTAGCACAGGTAACTCTGAGCTTAAGGACTTGACTGCAATTTTCTTCGCAATATAGGCGACGTTGAACAATTGGAATGATAGTCTTCCTCTTATCGTTTGCAGTATCGCCTATCTGATCGCTGACCCTGATGAGTGTTCTTTGCGCTAGGCTTGACGCATAAACAGATCAGAACACGCACACGAATTTGAGTTCTTCAATCGCAACAAGGTCAGGCGGTAGGGGCAGATGGCTTTCGTAACGCGCAGACTGTCCAATTCATCGAGCAATGGAATCACAGTTTAACACACACGCCCAAGTAAAGCAGCAACGTGTGTTAATCGGCCTGTCTTAAGCGACAATGCAGGCGGAGTGCTGATAAGCGTCCCTAGAGCTGTTCATTTGACGAGCGGAGCAAAATCGCTGTAATGTTGTTATGCTGACATTTGAAGGGATGGTTGCCAAGTAGTTTGAGAACCCTCAACCTCTTCTTCCGAATGAGACCAAAATCTTTTTGAAAGGCTCTGGTTTGATGTAGTTACACATGTAGAACTCGGCAAAGAATATGTTGAAAACGAGGAACTGGAGCAAGAGTATAATCCACACCGGTTAGATCCAAGAGTTGAGAAGTACTGAGTGGAACATGTCGAACTGGTTCGAAAGAGCTCACACACAATATTGGGGGGCTTAGAGTGGCTACGGGGGGCAAAGCGAGAGCCGAGTTAAAGTGCGATCGCACGGCAAATCGAATTCTGCAAACATGTCTCGTGGTGTCATGCAGTTTCTTTTGTACTTACGAGTTAGCTGCGCTAGAAATCAATCGCTGTATGGGAAAAGCATGTGTTCACGTAGCATACTTGTTATAACATAAGTGCCTTGACGTACCACAGTTGTCATTAGCTTAATGCGTAACGCCCCACACCATTCCGCCTCCTCGTCTGCGGCATACACAACTACTTGTTATGACATTAAACGAACTTGCGTGCAGCTCGCTCACCTTTGCACTCGTGGTTTTTTACTGTGGCTCGGTGACATTTTATCGAGCATCTTTGAATCGATACTTTTTCGTCGTGCTTTTAAAAGCTGCAATTTTTGATACCATTTTCTCGAAAACAATCCAGTGCATTTTACACAAGCCCTAAATTCTAACTTCCAGGCAGTGCTTTGCCGATATCCAAGCGCTAAAAGCTGCGTAACTAAACTCATCGAAGACATCGTTTGGTCTCACTCGATAGACCATTTCAACGGCTTTTGAACGAACTCTTACTCGTTAAAATTCAACATTGCTCAGAGCTGCTACAGGTCACAAGGTTAAATTAACCCGGCGTGATCCATAGGCTTAACCACGAAAATTCTCAATCACACCCTCGTATTGTCTGCCCTACGTTCACGCTGACACATTCTACTGGCACGTCAGAGAGGACATTCTGAGAGCACAAACCTGCAACGTGAACATTGTGACCTTGCCGACAACATAAGTAAGAGAACAACTTTTTACCCTACAGCATGAGTCATTCAAATTCACTAAGCGCGATTTCCAGTGTGCCACAGTCTAAAGACCTATGTAGGTCATGTACCAAACTTGTTAAGTAAGCATTCTGTACCATAACTGTCGCAAGTTTTTTCCATAAGATACGCCTTCGATTTAAATCTAGCCAAGCCAAGTTATTAAGCAAACAATATTCTCTATGGTTCTGCGTGGAACGCACATCTATCTTACTAATAAAATGCGAGCTCTTGTTATCTCAGAATACCACCAGCACTAGCCAAGTTTGAGGAAATAGTGACCACAAAAATCACTACGGTTGGGATAAGTATAACGGACTGTGCACCCCAATTCTCACCCGAAATTGCTACTCCTATCCCAAGAAGAACGGCTAGTAACACCGTAAGCAACACGATATTACGTTTTCAAAACATCAACTGTTGTTCCAATACCACACGTGGCGCACATTTGACTAATGTGGTTCCTAGTTTCTTTGGAGTCACCACACGTAAGGCTGCTTGCAATCTCATGAAGGAGTGCGTAGAAAAAGAGCTAGCCGGTACTAGCTAAAGTTGGGTTACCATTGCTCCCAAGAAGAACCGTCATGTAAAATTAACAACACCTGCCACTCGATCGGAATCTGAGAAACGTAACGGAGTATTTCTAGTGTAAACACCCCGAGTTCCTTTGGTTCATCTGCGAGTATTTTAAGCACTAACTGCGACATGTCCAAACGTATAAAGTAACAACTACATGTTCTGAGTGTAGCCTGCTGCGAAATCCCAGAATCAAAGTCGACATCTATAAGTGGCAGACAGTTGGATGATCTCGACTAGTGGGACATTATTAGTAAGCTATTCGGAGTTGCACTGAAACATTTACAAATATTGAGTATTACGCGATACCCTGGCTCTAAGTATTTCAGGGAGCCAACACTTCTGCGCGTTGTGCTGGACTCCATCACTGAAGTAGAACCAACACAACTGTCAACAGGTAATCTCAGTAACGAACTCTGTTCAATTCGCATCCTTCCAGACATCTCGTGGAATGAGCGTCGTCGAGTTAACCGCTCCTTAGAAGTCTAGCGGAAGGAACATTCAAAGAGAACCATATTTCTTCACGGGATTCCTAATACTGAAGCATGTGATGAGCATGAAATAATAACCTATGATTAAGAACAATGGTGTTTTATTCGTGAAACACTCTGATTGAGTCATTTGTTAACGAAATCCGTGTCACGGGTGCCTGCCACACCGAACTACAAAGATAATGGCCCCAGAGTCTTTAAGTTGGTCCTACAGTCAAAACATATATTAGCGCGGCTGTTAAAAACCTGGCACATGTTCAGCTGCAGACTGCCATCTGTGCCTCGGCTGAAGGCATTCAGCATTCTGCCTCCTAGAGATGACATATAACCCAAAGAACCAAACGCAATGGGATCTATTAAAGAACAATATACCAATAGTATGTCTACTGATCCTATACAACCTGTAGAATTTGGTACTGACCAGCCACCTTTTCACTGTAAGTAAAACATTAGACGCGGGACTAACTACGCGGACAAAGAATAAGACGTTAGACCTTTCTCTAAGTACACACAGAAAAAAGCGATTAATCACCGGACACTCACTTGTCGGCGAAATTACGCGGATGAATTGCACAACCTCCGAAACATTGCTAAAAACTAAGAAACTCTCATGTATGTACACTAATACCCAAAGGCTCCTCAGTAAAATTACCGAACTTCCGCTACGTCAGGTTACCAATACTTTAGACCTAATTTCTATTACCGAAACTTTGTTACACCAAGAGGTGACCAATGCTGAAGTTGAGGTGGCAGGAATGTCACTCATTCGGAACGACTGCCCCAGCAGATGAGGTGAGATCCTACTCTACTACCGCAGCGACCTGAAATGTGCAATAATTAATGATCTGAAAATTCACTTTACAGACTCACTCTTTTGCCATCTCCTACCACGACACGATGCATGTCTCGTAGCTGTCGCTTACCGCCCCCTAACGTCTACCCTGGAAACGCATTCCCGCTTGATGCGTGTCCTGAAGAGAGTAACACGCACTATAAATAAAATAAAATAAATATTTAATTCTCGACTGTGCGAGACACGCCAATTGAGGCATGATCAGGTATGTACAGCTGTACAGACATTTTATGGGAATTGTAGTGACAGTAGAAAATTGTTCATATGTCCATGCTTGGAACTGTGCAATAGTGAACCTGCGAAACAACGGTTTGGTTGTAGTGGGATCGGGATCCATATGTTTGGACATAATCGCTCTGCCATATATCGCATTCACACCTCGACTAATAATAGATTAAGAATCCTGAGTGGTCCATTGGAAGATAATTGAAGAGCAAGCTATCCAGTATGATGATTCTAATTGAGCTGCCAGTGTAATGTTATGGGCTGTGACTTTATTCGGTGGCGAGTCACATTCGCCACGTTGCAGTGTTGCTAAACGGACATTTGTGGCTTTTTATAGGGAGAACGCATACCAGACGAAAACCCACCACGTCCTGAAACACTGCTGCCAATCCATTGAATGGCAATTTGTAATTGGCTATGTTTGTTATTGAACGTTTTTTGATCCGGTATTCGCAGTCAAGTTGGGTCCCAATTTTCTGCTGACTGATGCTTTATGCGAGTGGCCATTGCGTTCCTGGGTCCTCTCATGTGCCAGATCAGTAGGTCAGGAACTAAGCATTCTTTCTGGATATGATGTGTTGATCATCTGCAGAACCACGTGAAGTCTCGAAGAATATACGTTGAAATATGTTCAAGTCTTTGAGGGTAGGATAGGTTCCGAAGAAAGAATCGCCTATCCCCGGGGTATGTAGTGAAACTGATTAGAAATATGGTAAACCACGGCTATTTGAGCGGTCAAAGCGGATTGAAGAGCTTCGAATTATTAATTGTTCAAGCTTTGTATTGGCAGGAGAATGTGCCTTCCGTAGTCGAAAGTCCTCCAGTCAAGAGATATGTAGAAGAGGTATTGTTAGGTAAACTTAACTCAGTGGTACATGCCGCGGAAGAATTGTATCAGTGCAATATATTGAATGATTTGTCCGGTTAGTAAGTTGTAAAAAAGTCGATAATTTTCCGCTCATGTCCAGGTAAAGGAACTGCGTGCCTTGTATTGTTGTCGAAACGGAGGAAAATTCTTTGGGTGCGGTCGCCGTACTTGTGACAGACTCGGGAGAAAAAGGTATTGCCACATGCTCATCTCCAGTGACTTCGATATACAAGATATGGAGGTATTATACTCACCAAGTGAACAGTTCAAAGCAGACTTTAATGAACTGCTCGCGAATATTCCCTTGTACAATCACGTCACTATGCCCACTAGATGCAGGACAGCAAACAAACCGTCCATAATGGACCTTGCGCTCACGAATGAAGAGCTCATGGTGGACAAGTTATTGATGGATAGTCTATTAGGTCTCAATGATCATGCAGCGATAATGTTTAACTATGTCTGTTATGCAGAGTATACAACTGAACACTAGGAACTAAATCATAGGACCACACATTACCACGTACTGTAAGAATTCGTCGACGCATCTGCTTGGGAATTCGCAAACCACAGTCCACTTGACAACGTTTGGGCAGAGTTGATTGAAACACTCAGCGACATCTTCTACTGAGCATCAGAAACTAACCCTCTTCGTCCAGAAACAATGCCTACAATTCTAAGGCGCGGGACTCAAAAATGCCTGGCGATAAGGAATGCAGCATGGCGTGACTACAAATAAAACCCCTACTCAGAAAATTGTGGCAATTTGTTGACCCATCGTAACCATTTCACTGCACTTGTCCGTGAGGACAAAGTAACTTATCAGCATTGCCTAGCCAAAATATTCCTGGCAAACTACAAGCTGCTGTATAATTAAGTTAACGATCTTCGTAAAGTGATGCATGGCATCCCTCCACGTTTCACGCCAGGCGGTAGAGTACAAAGCGCCGAAGAAGCAGCTTATGCCCTGTGGCTACAATACGCCCCAATTTTCGAACACTCAACTTCTATCTGTCTAGCCTGTTCATCGTTTACACATATAATATTCAGAACATCAGTTGTGCTAAGGAATGTAATCTCACTTCGCCATCATGGCTTTCGGGAGCCGACAACATCCACCCGAAAGCACTAAAAATTACGGCCACCAAGCTAGCTGAACGATTGTTACAGTTCTTCCAAAGGTGATTTGATAAACAACAAGTCCCCACTATGTGGAATCGTGGCATTATCACCCCAATTGTTTAAGGCGGTTACCCTTCAGAGCTTTCCAACTATCGCTCTGTTACTCGCCTCACTGTGCCCGCGAAGGTAATAAAATCGGTCGTTGCTGATGCGTTAATGGACTATCTGGAAAAGGCAACATCTTTGTAGCATGGCTTCCATCAATACCGGTCATTCACCACCAACTTACTGATTGCATGAGGTAGTTGGACGGAAGTGGCTGATGATGGGTTCGGATGTGACGTCTTCGAGCGGGACTTCTGGAAGGCTCTTGAAAGCTTGGATCAATCATTCTACTTCACCGGCTACTTAGCGACCGAATCGGAGATCCTGTGCTTGGTTATATTGGCAACATTTTTCACCAAAGGCAACTTCAAGTAACCGTTAGAGGATCACTCTCTAACCTGAGTAAGGTTGAATGTGGTGCCGCAAAATGCTCAGTGCTCGCACCGTGCTTATTCCTGATGTTTATCAACGACCTGGAAATATGTGGCTACTCAACTTTCCTGCTATTTGCCGCTGGCATCAAGACATGGCGCGCGATTATTAACAATGAAGAGCACAATATACTTCAACTTGACTTAGATTGCATTTATGGACAGTCAGAGAGGAACCTGCTTCAGTTAAACATAGCTAAGTGGAAGCTGATCCATCCTTGTCACTAGCCGGTGAAGGCTTACAAGCTTGTAGAACACATCTTGCAGAAGGCCTTTCAGGAGCATGACTTGAGTGTACTGGTACAGGAAGATCTCAGATGTACAAAACAAGCAGTTAAGGCGACGATAACCAGAAATCAACGCTTCAGCCTGCTTCACAGCGTCTTCGGTCGGTTTGAACCATCAATCTTTCTCCAAATGTTTAACGTCTACGCGCGAACGCGTGTAAAATGTGCTATGCAGGGGTGGCAGCCGTGGCAGAAACAACATCTCGTTGTTCTCAAGACTCCTCAACGAGGCACAACCAATAACGTCAGGGGCCTCCTTTATCTGCCCCATCAGCTTAGAGTGAAATCTATAAGAAAGTACAGCAGTCCATATCGGCTTTTGCGGGGAATCTCATAATGGGTTACCGGATTCTGAAAAACCCAAACCACATTTGTCTCCCGCTGTTGATATTAAACCACAACATTCACCTAAGAGGTCATCCTCTGAAACTAAAAATACAATAAAGCCGGCCTGAATGTCCTAGGAATTTAATTTCCCTCCGTGTGTGCCAGTCTTGGAACGAACTCCCTAATTATGTCTTCTCTGCTCCCAATCTGGCGATACTTAAAAAGGAGTTGACGAGGCGTTGTCCCATTCGCATTTCATTTCATGACTTGTTAACCAGTGACTACTAAACGCAATCAAACCATGTCTTACCAAACTCAAAACCGATAGGTTTATGGTTTTATACTTGAAATACGCGAACGTCTCCCGTGTTCTACATAAGTATATGGTGAGTCCAGCAAAACGCTTTTCAATTTAGCATGCAATTTACTTTACGCAATAATTTCTTTCCCATGGGACTTGTTAAGGATTGCTTTTTTATCCGTAATATGCCATTGTTCCTTCGTTCCCTTATCTTTATATGGGCCTATACGTTTCCGTAAAATCCGCGCTCCGCTTAACATGCTAATTCCGCATTAGGGACTTTGCTTATTGCCCGTGTCTGTAGCAGTACTTATAATCCAGCTCTTGCAATGAACGTGTCAACTACGATGAGCTAAGCACGAATACACGTACTAATCCTATATGATCCTCCGCGACGTATAGTAGTGAAGGGATCCATGGCAACCTGTGCGCTTGCGCCAACCGTCCCCAGTAAATATGTCTAGAACAGATTGCATCAGTTATTTTGCAGACAACACTACTGGTAACAGAAGTGGAATAATGTACTAACTCTTCTGTGACAGCTTTATAACCTCTGGGGCCTGAACCAATGGGTTCGGTTATTAGTAGTAATACAGGAACCTGGCAGTATACGACAAATATACCATGTATAAAAGCACGAGGTTTAAAATATATATAGCAGACGATATTTAGTGAGGATTTACCTGCCAAGTCTTTCTGGCCAGTGAGTTGTGCGCCCAAACACATTTTTAATGTCGATCAAAACAACCTGTCTTAATCCAAAATATTAACATAATTCCGTTTTCACGGGTCAACAACCTGTGTGGACAGCCGGACTAGGTGCTTCTTAACTTAAAGTAGAACAGTTGCAACAAATTTTCGGGACAACATCTGGTTGCGCTAATAACTTAACGTTTATCACAGCTGCCTTCTTCTGATGCGCATAGCTTTATTGAGCGAACCTGCCACTGCCTACACAATCAATTGAACCATCAAATCCCCAGCGTAGTGCCTATTCACGTTGTTCCGTTTCCAAACTCTACGCATGATCCAGCAACATGGTTTTAGGATGTAAAACCTTTGTTTGCAATTAATGAAGGTATAACATATGCAAATTTATTATAATATCAGAAAGAAAATTCATGACAAATGAATCACCTATTAAAATGGCACACCGAAAAGAATCGCCTGCGCTCTTGATCAACAAAGCCATTTTTGTGCTTTATGGATAATTCTGACGAAACTATTCAAGGAGATCTGGCTAACAGTGTTCTTACCTACTCAGTAAGTTTTTAATCATAAAGAAACAAACAGGCGGAAACGTGTTGACAGGTGACCGCGAGTAACCGTGTCAACATCGGTTCGAAAACATCACAATTTTTGCTCACGTTGATTGTAGTGTATTAAAAACCCCACAATCCTACAGGAGTATTAAAGCTGTCGCTTTTCTGAAGGAAACCTCGTAAGGGCGCAATTTGTAGTAGGGTAAAGTATATAAGACGCAGTCCCTGAGGATTTTACGTAAATAACTTTGGCTTCATTTGCAACGTTTGTGGAATTGCTACCTTGCTTTGTCAGTTACCCCGATAGCTTGCCATACTTATTCACTGTGGGCCATATCTGTAGCAGTTACAATGATTCATATATAAATAGCTTTCATCTGAGGATGGGCACCTTATCCTACACTTTGGCAAAAGGCCTACCTATGTAGGATAAGATACCCGCTGGCAATCATCTTATCCTACTCCGTCTCCAACTGCTTAATAATTTAAGCAGATACGCGGAAAACTATTAAAGATTGGTCAATAGCATATTGCAATAGAGTCATGGTATATACACGAGGGTATAGCCAGGTAATCACTTAACCATTCAATCAATAGATAATTTAGCAGTGAAAGGCATAAAATTCATACTTCCGGATTGCTCCGCTACGTTAAATAAAACCAAAATTTTAATAATCATTCTCTGATTCACAAATGTGGCACACAAAGCATTTAGAAATTCCTAAAGTACAATCTCCGTGGGCCCAGATTTAACACAAAGTGCAAGCAACTCACTTTTCGTCAGATCTGCTGTAAACAAATATTTTCACATAGACCAATCAGCCTTATCCATCAGAATTGTAGGATAAAGAAAACGGTTTGGACTTATTTGCCTAGCTGGTCTTCTTCTTGCCTCCTTTTTGCTGCTGCTGCTTTCCTTTTTGCTGTAATGAAGTTACTAACGGTGACGTTGTTAGTACTTTGGTATTTTCACCTTCGCGGCATCATTTCGGCTTGCTTGAGGTTATTGATTTCGGAGGAGCGCACATGATTGCAATAACTTGCTTTTCAGTCTACACTGATCTGGTGGTATTACCAGAAGTCCGGTATTTTGAACGTCAACTGATGTTAAGGGACCAGATCTACAGTCAGTAGTATGGAGGCATGTGATCATGAACTATACATATATAAAAAATCGTCAGCTGTACGCCGTAACGACACTTCAGAGCCGCACGACCACCACTAGTCGCACTTGGGCTAAGTAGATCACGAGGATGCCCTCACCTACGAAGATTTGAATCAGTACCCTTATTATTGAGATCCAGGCTTGCAGACCAAAAAGCAGCCGGCCGACCATGATCTATAGATAATGAAATTGTAATGGTAATACTGCGTTCAGCAGAAGCATTTGCTGATGAGGAGTGGACTTCGGGATGGTCTATATAACCACTAGGTGTGGTTAAAAGCAAATGGACCAGCATGAATGGATTGGCACAGTTATCCTGTGGCTTATTAAACTTGGCAGCAACAAAATCAATCCGTTTAAGAACAAAGTGTTTAAACGGCTAACTCACGCTGGACACAAAGCCCTTTGTAGCATTAGCAACATCTGTTGCCTTGGTATAGCATGTCCAACTGTTTAGGTCAGATCAACTAACAAAATTTGTTGACGTGGATGATTTGGCGTCCCTTGATCAGCAAAAGTATTGAATGCCGCTTTCAAGGGTTTGAAAACGTGCGATCGAAAGGCTGGGGCAATGTGCATAAAGTGGTGGTAATGTCAGCACGGCAACAAGGCTAGTAGCGGCCAATACTACAGCAGCAGGTGTCTTCTGAATTCGGTGGTCATCAAGTATTAACATAGCTGGTACTGTCATCGAATGTTTAACGTTGGCGATGGAATTTTTGAAGAATTTTATGAGTTGCCCAGCCTCGGACCATCGATCTTCTAAGCAAGAGCCAAATGTTTCGACAGGTCTCCCTTCAACATATTGGGATCTCACCGATTCCTCGGGAATATGGACATTGGTTTGATGTATGTCGACAGTGAATTAAAAACAAAAATGACCGTCACATTTGTGTTTTCAGAACTTGTCATATTTCCTGTTGCGTTTGTCCTTCTGAACCAAAATTTTGTTGGCCTTTGAACCCACAAAAACCAGTCTCCTCCATATTCTATATCCTGCTTCCTGTAAATGAGTGAAACGTTAACCAAGACGGTAAACTGTTAGAAAACTTGTCTTTGTTGTCTCGTTGTATCCAGCTGCACTAGAAAGGTTGCTTCAGGAAATCAAAGTGAAAACGCAAGATTTGATTTTGAAAATCCCTCTAGACAACTTCTGCCTGTAGATTTATTCTAGATGTTGCGTCGAGTAAGCAGATTCAGCTTTATTGCGAGATCATATTCCAGACCCCGAACACCTAGAGTTGTCATACCGAACAGCAATGCTTTATCTTTTGAGCAAGTACCACTTCCAACTTCGGCTGAAGTTCTGTTTTCATGCAAGCCAGAAATACTTACTTAAGTGTAAAGAATTAAAGAATAGACAATGATGGTGTAAAATGTAATTAAGTCATTGTCTCTTTTTCGTTATAACGTTTTACGGTCGATGATGAACTTCTTAGCAGTCCTGTTAAAGGAAATGTCATTTTTCAACTGCACCAGTGTTAACTGCAGTTTTACTGCCCTATATACTAACCCTAACTTTTCGGCACATACACTAGTCATTCGCGGATGGTTGTAAGTAAAAAGATTTTCCAGTTCCGCGCAACCTGCAGACAATTCATATAAACAAACCACTGTTCCGGAAAACTTTGGTACTGTCTACTCAGGAAAGATATACCTGAGAAATATGCAAATATTATCCGATCATTATACAGTTGTACAGTAGTACATATCTGATCATGCCTCCATGGGCGTGCCTCGCATAGTTGAGAATAAACTTATTTATTTATTTATTTATACGCGCGTAGCAAGGGCAGAGTGAGGGCTTACGGCAAGCTGTCGTCGCCCTATTTTCTAAATACCTAGACCGCTTTATTATTTCTCTATTTTGAACACGTTTAAGTTCTATTTGTTTTTGTTATAGTTTAGGTTTAAACGCTTGTTTCTTTTTAATTCCGCCGTTATTCTTTCTTGCCATAAGCCCACCAATAAATGGAACAAGTAAGTGCGCTGAAACAGACCAATTAGTTTGGACTAAAGTTTTGGAAATCTGGATCCGGCTTAGAAATGTGACTAAACATTGTACTGCGCGCCGCTGCTCCACTAATCATATGAGGCAGCACACAGATCGCCTGAAGTAGCGAGATTAATTTCTAGTTTGGATCGAATATCTCCTTGAACGGTATAATTAAAGAAGCAAGTTGATAGGTTATACAGGCCGGATTACTAGCGTTATGAATTGCCGACTGTTGCAAAGCGGTTGTAAATCTACATTATCTATTGCTTGGTAAGTTACTCGCGAAGAAGCAGCACGCACTCTCCTATTTTTACTCTCAATGCAAGAGAAGAGAATTCTGAAACATATATATATATATATATATATGGCTGAAACTATACCTGACGAGAGTGGAAAGCCTATCCATAACTTATCAAAACGCTTGGAGCGTTGGGCTGAGCATTTAAAAGGCAATTTAATCGGTCGGAATGGTTAGATTTCTCGCCGGCCTCTGATCGCCCCACTCCCTGGGCTGTCCCTTTGGGTCCACCCTCTCGTTCAGTAATCGAACGTGAGATCGGACTGTTCCAGTTAAATAAAGCCGCGGTACCAGATGATCTTCCTCCAGCCCTCTTCAAATTCGGTTTACCTGCTCTAGTGGATGATTTACACGAGTTACAAATCAAACTGTGGGAGCAGAAAACCGTCCTAACCGATTGGAGCCGCTCCGTCATAGTCCCAATTTTCAAAGGAGGCTTACGATCGGAATGCGGCAGCCATAGAGGAATCAGTCTGATCTTCATCGCCTCCAAATTGCTTGCCTCTGTCATACTTTACAGACTGACTAGCACTCGTGAAGGTCAGATTCGTGAAGTGCAAGCTGGATTTCGTCGAGGTCGTAGCTGCATTGACCACATTTTCACCTTGCGTCAGTCGTTGGAGCACCGCCACATCTAATGGCGGCCCACCGTTGTCGTGTTCCTCGATATCAAAGGTGCATTCGATGCGGTGGATAGACATGCACTTTGGGACTGTCTACTCAGGAAAGGTGTGCCCGCGAAATATGTGAATATTATCCGAGCATTATATGCGCGTAGCTCCGGCAGAGTGAGGGCTTACGGCAAGCTGTCGTCGCCCTTTAATATCTCAAGCGGCATAATACAAGGATGCCCGCTGTCACCTTTCCGCTTTAACAACACTGTTGAAGAGGTCATGGAAATCGCCTTCACAGGACACGACTTAGAAGGTGTGGAGCTACTCCCAGGAGAACGACTTCTTGACTTAGAGTATGCTGATGATATTGCCCTATTCTGTTACAGCTCACAAATGTGCCAAGCGGCACTGGACAGATTAGCACTAGCTGTCCGTCACTTCGGGCTTTGCTTCGCGCCCTTGAAGTGCAAAGCGTTCCTCTAAGACTGGTGTGGACCTCCCTTTACGCTGACCCTTGGTGAGGATCAGCTAGAAGTCGTTCTAAAATTCAACTACCTGGGAAGTTGTATCAGCGCCCGTGGGATTGAAGATGAGATCACGAACCGTATAGCAAACGCTCGGGGCGCTTTTGCTAACCTTCGCCACTTATGGCGCCGGCGCGACATCACTCTTGCCCTGAAGGGTAGAGTGTACAATGCAGCAGTACGTTCGACCCTACTGTGCGGTTGTGAAACCTGGCCGCTTAAAGCAGCGGACCTGAAGAGGCTAGTTACGTTCGACCACCGGTGCCTTCGTAATTTAGCTTACATCTGGTGAGAAACCGCGTGAGCAACGAGCGTGTTCGACGCCTTGTTTATGTCACAGGAAAAGGAACTGAACCGCTCAGCACCGTTACTTCACGCACCAGGCTCCGATGGCTCGGCCACATGTTGCGCATGCCAGCCCACCGACTCCCGCGACGTGCGTCGTTTGCGCGCCGGGGGTGTGGATGGAGGAAGAGGAGAGGTGGCCGAGCGATGACTTGGTCCAAATGAATGAAGGCCCCCACTTCTGAGCTGGCCTCGGTTGGAGCGTCTCGGCTCCCCAGTTGGGGTCCGAAAGACGATGAACACGTTCGGTTGGACACACTTGCTGATATTGCTAGGAGCCGACCTCAGTGGCGTTCGTGCTGTGAGTTTCTTTGTCCCACCTGATCCCTCTTAGCCTCCCCTTCCAAACACGATCTCATTAATTAACCTTATATAATTTTGCATAGTAATGTTTTTGATGCATATTAGCCGGCAGGTAGCCTAATGGAACAATGCCCATCCGTTACCGGTAGCTCAGCCGGCTTGCCGCAGTTGAATTCTTTTTTCTCTTCTTTTTTATCTGTGTATTGCGGCACAGTAGCTGAGTTTTTCCCCTCCTCTAGCTAACGTGTATGATGTTGATGATGAGATGGCTGGCGGCATCCGGTTTCGGATACGCCTCTCACCGGCCATAGGACGCCTGCGCTTACAGAGGTACAAAAGGTAGCTTGCGCTGCATTACCCACAGCTCCAAGCACACACGCCATATCCAGTGTAAACCCGAAGGAATAAGACCATAAGTTTTGCGGATGGGAGCCACGTTTCATCAGCGCAGCCGGCCCGAACTCCCTCACAGGCGAACACAAGCTCGCTGTATTTGGGAAATCAAGCGCACACAAGGCGGTGGCTGGACCGTTGTCCGCTCCACACTGTGTGCATGGAACCACTCTTCGAGCCTAGCACGGCCACAACGACCGTGCACCCTGTCCCCTCCAGCAACTACCAACTGTCTCCTGGAGCCAGTATGGACGAGTTAGTGGGTACTAGACAGGTAGGCACCTTGTCAACATGCATATAAAGCGCAGCCACACTGGGGATAACAAGCAACAGCCAATCCCTTGAGCGAAAGATAACAAGGGAAATAACTCGTGTAATGCAGAAGGAAACGCAAGAAAACGCTTATATTTGCAGGCATTTGTAGCCTACAAGGAGCTACTCCTTGACTCCAGCCTTTTTTTTCCTCTGACGTTTGTTTCTCTAAGCTTTGCTCGCATGTTGATTTTTTCAACGCAACGGTAGGTATCCAATAGTGGTCAAACGTCTTAATGATATGGCTATACCAGCCACTGATACATCCTTGTCTATAGCCACTATCTCTGCTTAGCAGCAGCTAGTTGCCATAGCTCCCATTTAACTGCGGATATCCGGAGCTCTCTAGGAGTCGCTCCTTTCTTACAATGTTCATTCTCTTGGATTGTTTGCGTCACAGCTCAGCTGGTTTTTTGACCTATTCTGTGCCACCGTAGGATCCACTAGTAACAGAAGGCTTAGTCCGAACTTTATTTCTGGCCTCTCATCTTCTTCCTACAGTGCCGTTATCCGCCGTTTGTTTAACTCCCCTGTAATCTTCTTCTTAGCAGTAGCTAGTCATTTTTGGCTCCATGTAGCTTACAAGGAGCTACTCCTTGACTCCGGCCTTCATTTTCTTCTGATGTCTGTCTTTCTAAGCTGCGCTCGCATGTTGCTTACTTCATGGAAACTCTGGGTATACAGTAGTGGTCCCCTAGTAACTGAAGGCTTAATCCGAACATTATTGCTGACCTCTCATCTCTCTCCTAGAATACCGTTATCCGTCGTTCGTCTTACTCGCGTGAAATCTTCTTCTTGGCAGTAGCCAGTCATTGTTGGCTCCATGCAGCTTACAAGGAGCCACTCCTTGACTCCAGCCATGATTTTCTTCAAATGCCTGTCTCTCTAAGCTTTGCTCGCATGTTGCTTTCTTCAACGAAACTGTAGGTATCCAATAGTGGTCAAACTCCTTATGATATGGCTACACCAGCCACTGATACATACTTTTCTATGGCCACTATTTCTGCTTAGCAGCAGCTAGTCACCATAGCTCCCATTTAACATTGCGGATATCCGGAGCTCTCTAGGAGTCGCTCCTTTCCTACAATATTCATTCCCTTGGATTGTTTGCGTCACAGCTCAGCTGGTTTTTTGACCTATTATGTGCCACCGTAGCATCCCCTAGTAACTGAAAGCTTAATCCGAACTCTGTTGCTGGCCACTCATCTCTACTAACGCGCCGTTATCCGTCGTTCGTATTACTCGCTTCAACTCTACTTGACAGCAGCTAGTCATTGTTGTCCTTATATAAGGACGAAGTCACTTTTTTGCTTTCCTACTATTTTTCTGGAAGGTTTTTCTCTGTAATCGCTCGCTCTTGCAATTACGTATTGAAACTGTAGGGATCCAGCATTTGGTCAAACCTCTTATTGATATGGTTACACTAGCCTCTGATACATCTTTTCCTATAGCCACTATCTCTGCTCAGCAGCAGCTGGTCGCTGTAGGCTCTATTTGCGAACACCCGTAGCTCGCTAATGATCAGTCCTTCCGTAGAATGTTTATTCTCTTGGTATAGTTCTTCGTAGCTCATCTGGTTTGCTGTCCCATCATTTGACTCTGTAGTTATTCCATAGTAACTAGAATGCTTAAGCCAACAGGCACTTTTGGCCATTTAATCCCGGTCCATTATCGCTATCTTTTGATCGTCTTACCTTTAACACTTAGCCTTCCCTCCATATCCATTTAATCTTACCCTGCTTCTGGTATGCTCAGCTTCCTATCTTCATACACCCATGCACATTATAGTTACTGTGTCTTAGGTAATCCTTATCCCGTATAGCATATATAAATACGGCCACATCATCACTGTATCTTTTGGTTTCCTCTAATAACCAATCGTGACTACACACCCACATTCTAGTCTCAGGTAGAATTCGAACATCGTTAGCTTATGCCTCATGAATTTCTTATCGGAAGCCTGCTCTTCATCCTTAAGCACATGAAAGTATTTCACCCATTAGACCATGCCTTCTGTCTAAGTAAAAACATCCTTAGCGTAATATCTGTTGCACATTGTGCACTAGTTGCCTGAAGTAAATGTCTCCAAGTAGGATTTTGATCCAATGCTAGGTACATTGACTGTCCTTCTCGGTCTTCTCTCGGCCTGTTCCTCTCTCCCTTTTCTCTGAGGTCGTGAACATCTGAGGGATTCGGGATTGAACTGAGGAACTGCCTCCGTCTGGGATGGGACGAAATAACCAACAAGAACTTACGTGGACCATGGCTTCACTTCCATTCTAACCATCTGCACCCAACCACCGATGTCCAGTGAGGGTAGCTGGACACGAATTCTTCGCTCCCCGGCAAATATACACAATCAGAGAAGACTTCACGTGGTTCTGCACTGGATCAATACATCATATTTAAAATGAATGTTTAGTTCCCGACCTACCAATGGACAGGACCCAGGAACGAAATAAGCAACCAGCCAAGGCATCAGCCAGCAGAAAAATGGGACACAACCTGACTGCGAATAACCGAGCAAACAAATGTTCAACAAGAAACATGGCCAGTTACAATTTGCCATTCAATAGATTGGTGGCAGTGTTTCAGGACGTGGTGGGCTTTCGCCTGGCAAGCGTTCTCCCTATAAAAAGCCACCAATGTCCGTTTAACAACACTGCAACGTGGCATATGTGACTCGCCAGCGAATAAAGTTACAGCCCATAACATCACACTCTCAGGTCAACTAGCGTCACAATTATAGGTTCGTTACACTGGAACTTCTACATCTGCATATACTGTCGTCTTTTTACTTTCTACGATACGTTGACCTTTGCATTACTTGTGCACCAACTCACTCTATCGGCATATGTCTAGAGCGTGCTCTTCCATTACATTCCAATGGATTAATCATGATTCTCAATCTATTATTAGCTGAGATCCCATATCTCATGACAGCCAAATTATTGTTTCGCATTTTCACCATTGTACTGTTCCAATCATGGACATATGAGCAATTCTCTACTGTCACTGTTACAGTTGCCTTAAAAGGTTTGTACAGTTGTACATATCTGATCATGCCTCCATGAGCTTGTCTCGCATAGTCGAGAATAAACTATTTATTTATTATTTATTTAAATAAGTGGTTAACAAAGGATCCGAGATAAGTTCACGAGGCCAGAAAGTATATTTTACGAAAACGACGCAAACACGAAAATCGAAATTAACTACAACGGGCTTAAGCGACGTGCGCAAGTTTATAGAAGAGCGTGCAGGTAGATATTGATATGAGAAAGAAAACATTAAGACAAAATTGTAAACCTACCCCCTGAAATAAATAGAGGTTGCATGCAAGCACACTGTTAGTAAATCAAATGCATTGTAAATAGAAACCCTGCGCTGGTTCTGCCTTCGTTCTCTGCAGGACCCGTTATCGCTTCGTTGGTGGTCGCTATATATATATATATATATATATATATATATATATATATATATCTGATTGAATGACTGTTTACGAATATGGCCAATAAATATACTCTGCGAATATGGAGAGCGTCGGATTAATCAAAAACGAATGTTCGTATTTTGAGTGGCAACTGTTTGCTGTACTGGCGGCTAACGAGGAAGATAAAGAATACGTTATGAGCGCTTTATGGGTATTATACACTATATCCTTTTTAGGGGAAAGGGAAAGGTTGGTACATGCATTTACAAAGTATGACAGAGTGGTTGTTTTAGTGCGCAGCGATTGGTTCGATTACACTGCAATGGCTACGATGGCTGTGGATGACCCCGTTGCATTCCGCGCTATTGCTCGCCAATATTATAATGCATTTGATGGATTTGAATATGAGTTGAAGCGCTTTTATCCCCAGACTTCGACTAGTTTTCACAAATATAATGTTTTAGCCGCTGCGCCTTGTAAGAACAGGTATGGTCAACATCCACCCGAATGGATATGGTACAAGTGGCAACAATAACATTGTGTAAATTGCGAAAGGGATAGAAAAGTTGGTTGTCGGTAAGTGCGAATTTGGTTTTACGAGTACTTCTTGTTGCATAGGAATGTCAGCCTCGGTTGTGAGGCATGCATAACCACCAGTGTGAAGGGCATTCACTGTGAACTAGGTACGAATAGTCTGGTACATAGTCATATTTCCACCTATGGAAGCCAACTTTATATGTTAGTAATGGGCTCCTGACTCTTGAGGAGGAGCGGCCGGTATTTACGTTATGCAATCGTGTCGTAGTTTCGAAGATCCGCGAGGTTAGGTATCGGAAATTTACAACCAACGAGTAAACCGACAGCATCTAGGTTCTATCCAGCATCGCTTAGGCGGCCCATTTACGGGGAACGATGTAAACGCGGTTGCCGCATTGTTGCGTAAGAATGGCGCTGTGCGTGTAAAAAGGGATAGTTCGCAGGCGCGATTCCTATTTTTTCATTCTCGCATCGGTTTCTGCCTTATACGGGGACGTGCTCCTTGCACATGCCACCCATCAGGTGAACCATGGTGTTTACCTTCTTTGGCACTGCATGCTAATTAACGGTTTCGGCGGTGGCCGCAGCGCATTCTACGCATTGATGCCCAACGATACTTAAGTTAGTTATCTGGAGGTTGCTCGGGCAATGGAGGAGAGGTTGATCGTTACTCACTCATTGAACATAATATACATGGATAGATGCCTTGGACAAATGAAGGCCTTCAGGGTGGTGTATCCACGGGACATGATGGCATTATGCCGCTGCCATTTCCTGCGGGACATTCCACGCAGGTGCCCGTCTATGGAAAATGTCAAAATGGCTGACAGCGATTTGCTGAGGCAGTGGGTGCACAGGTTAGTCAACACCAGAACCGACTTAAAGTTTAAGCCGTCGCTAAGACCTATAAGGATTAGAAGCAAAGAGGCTTTCGAAGACCTCCGTCGGACGTGGTTAATTACGCAGGGGGTTTGGCGTACGATAGTGCACTGTATAAGCGCGTTCACCACAAACAGAGTAAAGAACAAGGATGAACATCTCAAGGTGGGCTAAAGCGAGAAAACATTTCTCGATTGCAACTATTTGAGGCGGCCATTCGGAGAGCACGCGATGTAGCTTTTCCGTGGACCCCGTTGGTGGCCAAGCCGTCGAGGTCGAATGCACAAACAGTTCAGAGCACAATGCATGTGTAGGAGTCGGTGTCTTGTCTGCCTTTTTTGCTACTGGCCAATTTATGCGACACGTTTCCAAGGAGACTGTGTCATCAATGCGACGTGACGGCAATAGATATGGTAGCTAATGTAAGGAGCTGCGATTGTTCGTTTGGAAGTCATTGGGATACGCCACCCGCGACCATTTTGCGGGTTGCTGACAAGATAACCTTTGACATAATCGCGCTTGTGCATGAAAGCCGTTGTTAAATGCGAGACTCTCAGATTTTTACCGCTGCTTCCGAAACGTACTCACTGGAACTTCAACCTTTTCCCCTACATCAGTCTCCATGCCGGTGATATTGGCACGCTAGGAAAGGTTGTTCCGTGCCAAGGAGCTGTTCAGTGACATAAACCTTCCCAGGATCAGTCTGAGACAGAGGATCTCTACGGCGGCAGCGGGAATACATTACAATATCATGCTATGTAGGCAGATTTTGTGGGAAGTTAGAAACCGCCCTCCTGACAACCACGACTAGCCGGACCAAGAGGTAACCATTCCAAGGAAAATAAAAGGAAGTAATCGCTGTCGCCTAGACTGCTGGAACCACCGCAGCTGTCCACCGTAACGTACCCGCTGTACTTTCCTCGCATCGTCACTTATGCAACGTAGAGGGCTGCGAATAAACGCGCCAGAGCAGGGAATATCCAGCTTGCATGCGAGAAGGAAAAAGTGTGCAGCATTTGCAACACGGAAACTGGACCAAGAACATGCGCAGACGGCGTTGATATGCTCCAAATGCAACAGCTGGCTGCAGTATGGATATTTGGCGTACGACGGTTACGAGGAGCAATATATGTGCGTCTTCTGCAGTGAGTAAATTTTTCCTTAACCAATTTTCATTCATACATGCTTACGAGAAACCTAAACCGGCGCTTTTATCATCACGCTCTGCTACGGTTGCGACAGGCTTCCCTTCGACGATAACGCAAGCTACCCAAAGGCTGCTGGGTACGGGTTGCAACATGCCGCATAGCAGCCTCTGAGTGGTACTAGAAAAGATCATTATGGCGTAATATTAACTTATTTCACCTGAGAATATCAGCCATTGTGTCGGGTCGTTTAGACCTAATGGCAAACATACGGCCGCTACACATTATTGCTCACTTCGCATGGGGCACTACAAGTAATCGTAAGTAATTTTCGTCCTGCCGTAGGTATGCATACTTCACTGCGATTCCACCTCCTTGTATACAAGCGTCTTCCTATGGCCCCTTCACAGGTGTTTGTACGAAAATCCTATAATGGCATCATGCAACAGGTACCTTATCCTTTATTTTATCCTCTTATGAGATAACATGGAATATAGCCAGGATAACAGGGATCTACTGTGTTGACGCGAGAAAAGAATACCATCCTCAGCATCTGCTTAAAAACATTATATGGACCCGGGTAACAATTCCACTTCCTCAGCTTTACTGTTACCGTACTACTACATTGACGCCGTCTTGCTGTGGGGCGTTAAGTGGAGTCGGCAACATTAATTACTGGCCGCCAGCTTATGTGTGTAGCCAGTTAGCTCTATTGCATATGGCAGCATTGCTATGACATCCTAAGTGGAACCGGCACCATACTTTAATAGCTTGCCGCCAGCTTTGTGAGTAATCAGTTAGCTCTACTGCAGGTAGCAGCATTGCACTGACGTCTAACGTGTAGCCGTCAACGTCACTCAGTTACATTCGTCTAGCTTATTTTAGTAGTCCAGTAGCTACATTGCTAAGAGAGGGTACATGGAGTGGGCCACATCTATTTATTTTCGGTCAGGGTAGCTAATTAGTCTGGTTCCTCTTTCGCGTCTAGTAGTACCGCTTGGCTGCTTTACATGGATCTAAATACTTATTTTCGCTCATGGCGGTACGTAGCAGTGATTTGTCTTGTACCCCTGTTGCACACAGTAGTGTTGCTGCGTGACCTTTTCTTTTACGAATCAGTTATGCAGCTTTCATAACCTCGTTCTAGTAACATACTTCCGCCACCATTCTGGAATACAATTACAACTGCTTACCAGTTCCGGTTGCGTTGCTCCAGTTCACATATTTCCCTTTTCTCCGTAGACCTATATGAATTCTTTTTCATCGGTATGAAGTTTTTCAATTTCCGTGCAGATACCCTCTCCATATACCACATTTCTATTATAGGGAGCACTTCTTTTTCCGCCCAAACAACACTTTAATTCAAAGACAAACAGTGCCAGTCAATAGAGTACTTGTTCGCTCTATGTTAACATAACCACTCCTATCTCTGACCAGTCCAATCCAACTGACTCCACTTATCTTCGCAAATGGACTATACGAGTCAATCACAATGCGCCGACTAATCCAGGCTGGTCTGATCGGTCTCCTTCTCTCCGACTTCCGTGACGTTGCCGGCAGTTGCTTGGAAGCCCGAAGGCACTGTCACCATTACCTCGAGAGCCACGGTCCGTCGCATTTCTTATTCCTAAACATTTACTCTCGACCCTGTCACCTCCTTATCGCGCTCTGTCTTTATTTCTTCTTCAACCGGAGAGCGATCACCCAGTGCCCTTCCCTATTCTCCTCTTTGACTATCGAAATGCAGTTCTAGGCTCTGCATCACCCACACGCAACTTCTCTCACATTGCGAGCCTGCCTGACTTGCATACAATATATTCATGTAGCGTCTTGCATCCCAAACCTGTCCAGCTCTGCTGACTCTTTATTTATCTTCCCACCTTAACTGTACGACTTATTCTTAACGTGCCGACTAATTCAGTCTCGTCTGATCGGACCCTGCTCTTCGAGTTATCTCAGGCTGCTCTGACGTCAACGGCATTTGTTGGGATGACCGAACGCTCTGTCCCCATTACCACGTAAGCCTCATGGACGTTTCCACACCTTATACTTTAACCGTTTTCTATCAGGACCGTCTCCTCTACTTATGGCACCATCTGCTCTCATTTTTTCTTTAATCGGACTGCCAACTCTCATTGCTCTGCAATAATCTAGTCTCAGCTGACCGGTCTGCTTCTTGGACCCTTTCCAGACCAGCAACATTTAAACGGTCTAGGTTCTGTAGGCTCAAATCTACGTCTTGCTTACGTTGACAGTCTGTTAGACTTGTTCACCCTTTATTAATATCGACACTTCCATCGGTAAACTGTACAATGAATCCTTCTTCAATGACGCGATCAACGCTCAGTGCCCTGCCCTAATTTATTATCATCTTATCCGTCAACTTCTTCGGGACTACTACCAGGCCTCCAGATGTCTCGACTAATCCAGTCTCGTCTGTTCGGTCACCGGCTCTCGGAGTTCACTCATACTACTGGGATATTACCGGTGATTGTTCAGAACTGAAAGATTCATACTCCTTCGCGTGAGAGCCTCGTTGGATTCTCCACACTTTAGCAGTAAACGTTTTTCATCCTGACTGTCATCTGCTCGCTGCGCTTTTTGTCGTCAAGCGGGCCGATAAATCTCAGTGCCCTTCCTTAATGTAGCCTTATCTGAGTAGTCTGCTTTTGTTGACCTCTTCCAGATCACTGGGATGTTAACGGTCTAGACTCTGCAGACTCAAAAAAGGTTTTATAACCTCAAGAATCTGTTGAACTTTCTCATCCAATGTCGAAACAGCCTTTTTTCTTCTCTTTTCTACCCCTTACTGCTGATCCTCTCTATTTTCTTTCCATTTTATATGTCCAGCAATCTCAATGTACCGACTAATCAATTGTCATCTGATCGGTCTCCCTTACTTCGCGAAGCTTGCCGGACCTTATCACCCCTGTATAATATAGCCTCTTTAGTATTTAATCCGTCAGTTTCCACTGTCATCCCACAGTTGTTCTCACCACAGTTGCACGACCCAATCTCCGTGTGCCGACTAAACTATTATTAGCTGAATGGTCTTCTGCACCCCTACTACTTCCAGATGGCCGTGCCATTTCCGACTAGGGTCTGACGGCGACTTCGCCCTTTTCCACTTACGTCTAGATTCATGTTGCTTTTATTTTTCTCTTATCCATGGCCTTTTCTGTCATTGCGGTCCATTTTGCTTCCCACGGCATAAACTCATTGCGCCGAACCAAGTTATTCTCATGCGTATGGTCTCCTTTGCTCAGACCTTGCTCCTGATTATTAGCGACACCCGAACCACGGCTAGGTGTTTCTTGACTATTACCTCCATTATTATGCTCACCATACCTCTTCATCTGTCTCTGCTCTTTAAATTATGTTCGTATTTGCCTATTAGTGTGACCGTACGTGGGATGACGACTTCCAATGCACGGCAGTTTTGACCCTCTGTGACCCTTTTCTCTAGCATCTGACGGCTTTTGGACTATGGAATTATGAGCGCTTTAGCGTAATTACTCTCACGAATTACTCTTCGCACTACCGTCCGCATTCATCCGCTCCTAGCCGGTTATTTGAATTTCTCTTCCTCTTGGAACAGTGCTTTACCTATGTTGCTCTCGCACTCGGTCTCAATCTAGTTGTCCTTAGTTTCACCTAAGATGCTTCTCGCATTCGGACTGCTGTCATCATCATCGGTATATCTGTTTCTCGCCAGCAATAGTATTATTTGCTCAACGTTTGTCAACACGCTTTGTCATATCGGTCTCTTGACCCTGCGCGTGAAGAACCTTCTTTCTACCTAGTAGTTGTAGTCTGAGTCACACCAGCAAGTTGATGTGAAGAACGCGCTTGCAAATCATGTAAACTAAGCACAATTGCATAGGTTTTAATGTATCATAGTCATCGTTGCGCGCCACCAGTCTGTGTCAGTACTTCTTGATTCATTGCTGTCTCTTTGTTTGGCTGACATTTGTCCGTTGCCTTTTTCATCCCGAGATTTCCACAGGTACATCCGCCAAAACAAGAAGGTTTATCCACTAGGACTGGTCGTCCCATCCTCAATATCCAGCTGTTTTGAACGCTTGATCCTTTCTCCGGGAGATGAAGAACCCGCCCATCGTTCTAAATGGAGCTCTTTCCGCCATTCTAGAGAAGCTAACCTCACAGGGTCTGAATAAATGGGTTTTCCTCTCCTCGTGCTCACAGTGGAACAATTTACTCACCTGGAAGAATATGCTTACATATATCCCCTGCTCCATAAAAAAAGACAAACAGTTCTGGCGTGAGTGCCTTCACTGCCTCAAACATTCCGATTCTCCAGTCACATGGAGCATTTTTGATGTCTTTTCAGGGACAGCGATGCAGTCGTATAAGTGGCCTTTCCGATGGCCTTTCATGAAGTTTTCACTTGGCCATGTAGACAATTACAATTACATTGAAAAGAGTTCCGGATCCCCTTTGCGCAGAATGGCATTTTTGCCTGTTATGAACACAATTAGCCACAAGGAACAACTGCACTCACCGTCCCCATGACCAGTCCAGCGTGGATAGGTGGACACGGTTTGCGAACCAGACAAGTATGTAACGGTAAAAGCCAGTCACTATTAACAATATTTACTCAACTTTATCATTCGACTCTGCGACTATTTTGCATTACTGACCGGTTTCGAGGACTACTGCCGGTACACTACCAAGCCAATCGGTCAACCAAGGAAGAATTTTGGCTGCCAACTGACTGAGAATAATAGGGTGCAAAATCGGTCTGTACGATGTATAGCCAGTTAGCACTAATGTTCAACGGAAGCTGCGGCGGCGTTCCAGGACGTGGTGGGCCTTCGCCTGGCAAGCGTTCTCCCTATAACTGCCACAAACTTCCGCTTAATAACACTGCAGCGTGACGGATGTGCTTTGCAACTGAATAAGGTCACAGCTGAACATTTCACACAGTCGCCGTCCTCACTTCTACACCCAAGCGGTGCGACTGATTTTACTATGAAGAATGCTTTTACGGAGCACAGCTCATCCCGACTTCGTAATGGTCATTGGTTGCAACAAAATCTTGTTTGGGCTCCTTTGCTCATGGATCACTGCATGGCAAAATTACCCCCAACTTTTAATTGACGCAAGAGTTGTGACTGATTTTGCACACCATAGCGCCATCATGTTCCTTGGTATGAATATTATCTGACAATATGCTCACTCGTATATACTACATCGTTTCGTTCATTCCTTTCATTAAAAGGAAATGTTTTAACATTCCAAAGATGTTATGCTTGTATGCATATTTGATCGCGTCTTTACAGATGTGTCTCGTTTTATCGAGAATATACCATTTATTCATTTATTCATCAAAGAATTTATAACAAAGGCAAGTTATGTGTTATGCTTAACTCATTAGTATTTACATTTGCTAAACTACATAAATGGCTATTTAGCTTTAGTCGTCCGACGATGACCACTCTAAGAGCCTTTCCTAGTAAGTATATCTATTTGTAGCCTACGGCTTATATATTTACTGAATCACTTTTTAAATGCTCGTTCATCCTATTAAAAGCTACATGTACGCACCGTAATTTATGGCATGATAAAGCACCTAGCAAACCCAGAAATTCACGGGTTTTCTAAATTCTGCCTTCCTTGGCGTACTCATACCTGGTTGACATTGTTTCGTGTTACCGCAGTTGAATGGCACCTTTCACTGCATAAAATTTCCTGGTAATTATCCTCGCCTTTGAGCCCGTCATTACCGCCCGCTTATCTAGTGCCGAGTACAGCTTGCATCCTGCTTATTTTCGTTCATTATTTGCCCTTACATAACCACGCCTGCTAATCAAAGCATATGTACTTTTAAAACTAAAACGCTTTTAAATACGCATTTAATTTTCTACATTGTGCACAGGCACCATTACAATTATTTAACTTTACAAATCGGAGACCGCGGTGTACCGGCCATAGCCCCTCTATCGAAGCATGAAATTGATGATAGAAAAATTCTGCGAGAAGCCTCAAAATTTGCCCTTGAACTATGCAACCTCCCGTAGCCCGCCCGACTACAGATGATTAACCTTTTTCCCTTAAACTATCGCCGAAGTCACGGTTGCCTCAGCTATACTAGGCCTATCCTACGAGGAGAACCGGGAACCGAGCTGAGACAGTGTTTTCAGTTGGGACTTGGCGGTTCCAGGCGCGGTCAAAACTAGAGACTGTTTATACTGAGGAGGTTCAAGTCCGCTCAGGTGTTGCTGTCTACTCAAGTAATTGATGACTGGAACCGACTGCGGGGCTTGAGCGTCAGTGTGCAGGCAGAAGCGAGTTTCAAACGTCCGCAAGACACCTTCCTACTGCGTACCGCAGTATCCTGCACGATTGATACTACATCATGAGCTACTAACCCTGCAATCCTTGGAAGATCGGGTATTGAAGCAGCTGACATGAAACCAACATTCTGCTCTCTACTACTCAATGGACAACAATGAACAACGAGAGCAACTTAATTTCCCTTGTCCTATTTTGCAACCTTCCCTAAAAATAGCTTTCCGCTTTGCAGAAGGATATGTATATAGTTAATAAAGAACACAAACCATCGGGGAATAATTGTTGTTGATGATACTTTTAAGACCCATACAATCACGTTTAATGGTAAACTACGGAACTGAAATCGACCCATTGGCTTAAATTACTTAGTTCATTAACGGTTCAGTGAAGGAGGCTAAAAGTTTACCTTTGACCCGGTAGGTCGATTACATGGTACTGAGATTGATATGTGACATTCGACCTCACCATCTATTGTACTAGCTGGCCAGGGAAGCTGTAAGATCTGGATCAGGTTCGTTTGAGAGTATAAATATGGTTGAAACAACCAAATGCAAATCGCTTCGACTGTCGCTAGCGCACGGATGTGCAAATCGCTTTATTGATGCTTGGAGCCTGTAAGTTATCGTGAAGGCACACATTAGATCAACTTGATGCCCAATGTCGACAATATGAGCCAAAACGTCGCTGCAAATAGACTCAATACCGCTTTAACTCAACCCGCGTGGGAAGTGCTAGTTCACGCGGTTGGACAAGTGCTGTGACGCTCGGCCGAAATAAGTAGCGTCACAAGCGCACTTGAACTGATAAATAAACATAGGTGAGGTCGGAAATGGCGGCATTTCCTTATTGCGTGGACAAACATGTGGATCAGTAGAAGGTGTACACTTCAACCTGGATGCTGGGAATGTCGGTATGACTGCCACTGGAAGATTCATGGTTGGGCGCCAGACCGCGGCGTCCCTTGCAAATGTAAGCTTAAAATAACCTCATCGCCGCGGTTATAACTGGTAAAGGCTTGAAGATTTCTTCAAACTTCTTTGCAAATTAGCTATCTGGATCGTTATTACTTTGCAGTGAATACTTTATAATATCTATTTCCTTACCCTAGATGTCCTTAAGCAAATTCTTCGGGTTTCTTTAGCTCACCATGAGGAAAATGTAAGAATTCGTGCACTGACCAATGCGTGTATCCTTCCCGTAGACTTGCCGCTGGATGGAGCTCACTGGCCTTCTAGTTAACAAGACATCAAGGTACGGAAGACGATTGCAAATTTCGCCTCGTAAGTAAATCGCAGTTTCGCGTGGGCACGTTAAACTGCTCGAGAACCTCATCTAACCTTATTCACTTACCCACCACTCCAAAACATTATTCATATAACGGTGATAATAGTCAAACACTTTTTTCTCTGCTTGCAATTTTGTTCATTTCAAATTGGCTATGAATATAACTGCAAACGACGGACAAAGGTGGAATCCACGGCTACACGGTCCTTTTGCTGGTGAAATTTACCATTAAATATAAATGACATATTCCAGGTGCACCGCAGCAATAAGCCTTTAAACTCAAGCATAGGTATACACATTTTAATTTCCTACTTAGTTATGCCATTGCAAATGTCATCGGTAGGTTCGATCAGCGGGACGTTAGTGAAAGAGAGACATCCTTGTGAGCATCAATTTCCATTAGGTTTGGTCTGCTTGATGCTCTTGACGAACTGAAAACTGTCACGTAGGCTGTGAGTATATAACATGCATTTGCGACTATCGGAGCCCATGTCCACGATCAGCCAAGGTCCGACCACCGAAAGCTATGGTTTCAGTTTTGACCCCAACACCAGTTGCGCGCCATATAAACAATCTTCAGCAGCGGTTGGGGTCGTTTGACCTCCAAAGCTTTTTACTTATGTATATATCTATCCATGCAATGATGGCTTGTGTTTTTGAAGCGGCTTGTGCTTACGGCGTTCTTGTAGAGCACCGTATTGATGGTGGGTTGCTGAACATCCGTCGTTTCGATGCGTGAATTCTAGTCTGTGAGGCAACTATCTGTCAGTTGCTGTTTGCTGACGACTGTGCGTTGTTTGCAAACAGCAAGGATGAGTTGCGGCACATGAATAATGCTCTGGCTTTAACAGCGGCAAAATTCAGGCTTACCATAAACACAAGCGAAACCGTCTGTCTCTTTCAGCCTTTATCGGAGCTGCGATCTTCAATATTGCCGCGAATCAGCATTGGTGCTGACGTATTGGAAACCACCTCCAGCTTCTGCTACCTTGGGAGTATGTTGTCGACTGATCAGCAGCAACAAAATGAGCTGCGTATCCGCGTGTCGAAGGCAGCGGCGGCATTCGGGATACTAAAGTACCGAGTGTGAACCAACCATCAGCTTACCGTTGGCACGAAGCTGATGATGTACAAATCCATGGTGCTGTCCGTTCTTTTCTACGGCAATAAAATGTGGACGATGTACCGGAGGGATGTGCGATAACTTGAGGGGTCTTTCAGCAGTGTTGGCGACGAATTTTGCGCATCGGTTGGGGCGACTGAGTTGCAGACACGGAAGTGTTGCGGAAAAGCGGGATGTATGCAGTAGATTGTAGGCATTTACTGAGACACCTGAGGTGGCTCAGTGATGTGAGCCGGATGAATTCGACGCGGATAACGAAACAACACTTATCCGAACAGCTCAGTATTGGGAAGCGGCATGTGGGGAAACCAAAGCTACTAATGATCAAACGTCTTAATAGAATGGCTTTACCTGGCCACTGATAGCCTTTCCTGGTGCAATTGTAAATAAATAAATTAATAGTTTATTCTCGAATTTGTCGAGACACACCAAGCAAGGCATGATCAACCTGTCGATCGTTTTAACATCCGCCTCCCTGTTTAGCAGCGGCTAGTGATCGTAGGTTCCCTGCGCCTAAGCACATATCCGGAGCTAGCTGGGATCCACTCCATAGCTGGCCAAATCCTGAAATGCCGTCATCCAATTTTTACGCTGCTATACCACCAAATGACCATTGAATCTTTTTTGGCGCAAGCTACTTATATTTTTACTCACTTATTCTGTGCTTCCTGTCGAATTAGGCTGTCTACCTAATGTACATTCACTGATTTTCGTTTCATTCTTTCCAAGCAATTGTTGCAGTATACTAAACTGTTACCCCGTGGATGGCTTTATGGTACAAAACGTTTCGCTACGTAGAGGTTAGCAATCTACTTATACAGCCGTTGTTCCTGTAATACACACAAAATGCACTATAAGCGTGATCATAATCGCACAGGTACATGATTCTGCCACAACTCTAAGTATTATCACATATGAATTTAACAATGTTTAATTCCATGCCAGTTCTTTGCGGTCTCCTCTCTGTTGTCTCTCATTTCCCTTTTCTCCAAGGTCCGAAAATGTTTGTGGATCTGAGATTGGACTGACGAAATGTGTTTTCGTCCGTAACAGAAGTAATAACCGACAAGAACCTAAACAGAGCATGGTTGTACATCGGAGTCTCAATTGCACGCACCACCCCGACCGTTGTACAGTGTGGATAGCTGGACGCGATGTCTCAACACGCCCAAAATTATACATCATATGGAAAACCTAGACACCAAAAGCTGAAACCTTCCCCATCTGGATACTCAACAAGACGACTGTTCATTATTCTCTCATCCTCAACTGGCCTCAGCGATCATGGCGTCCTTGACTAATCCATCTATTCAGCCAACGGAGGTTATAGGAAGTCACTTGGCTGCGCATAACCTCATGTACAGTCAGTCGGTAATCTGCTTTGTCAGTTTTACACTAGTATTCAAAAAGCTTTACGGAAGTGTTCCAAGACGTGGTGTGTTTCCGCCCGGCAAGCGCTCTCGTTATAAAAGGCCACAACTGTCTGTTTAACAACACTGCAATGTAGCGGATGTGAATCGCCACAGAATAAAGTTACTGCCTACAACGACATAGGAGCAAGTCGGTTAGGATCCTATTTCAACCTTTTCTTGACACCTGCAAGAATAAGATACCCTCCGTCTACGCTTACCGTTTCGTTGCAATGTAGTGCCTGGACAGTTTGCACAACGCACACAGGAAACCAAACATACTTTGCGAAACATAACTGGCTGTAAATTGTGATCACGCCTCATTTGGTTTGTCCCGATAAATGCGAGAATAAACTATTGATTTATTTAACTGCTTTTCGCAAATGTACGTAACTAAGTTTTGGGCAATAACATAAGGATTTTTTGCACCAAATGCTACCTGTGAAATATCAGTGAGCATTCAATGATGCAACCAATATGTGGAAATGGGAAGATAAAGGAACTAACAAGGAATCAAAGAAATCGCGGCGATAGGCTTTTGAAGGAGTATCAAGTGTCATATGCATTACCGCAGCTATGGAGGAAGTGGGTATTCGTGCTTTTGAGGCTATAGCTCAGCTGTGTGCAGCTCAGTTGAGTCATGCTAACATGCTAGAAAGGTGAAATGGAGGGATAATAAGGGGAAAGGCAGGGGAATAGCAAAGGGTAAGCGTACAGTATTCTTTTGAAAATGTCAGTTGGAATGAAGCTAACATGCAACAGCAGGCAGAGCTAATTCTCCCTATTGAGTTAAGAGGACAAAGTAAAGGCAAAATGAGCAAGGAAATGGCAGCGCTAGGACTGGGCTGCTGTATTAAGGGTAGTGTCAAAGAGGTTGCAGCAAATAAGGGATAAGTAAACATTAATTGTTGCAACACCAGATGGCCACCACGTGCCGGCCAATTATTTCATGCCAAATTGTTAGAAAGACGGTTCAGGATGGTACAGAGCTACCAGATAAATAAAACGTAGATTCCCGGAACTAATGGACACCATTAAAGATGCGCCTAGTTAATAGTAACTAAGTCCCTGGATGTCCAAAAAGGGAAAGCGGCGACGAGCAGAGTTAAGTCATTCTGACAGGTTAGGCCTAGAACATGAAAAGTATTGAACAAGACAAGGATGGAGCCGGAGGCAAGCATCTACCAAAGAATTATAGCTAATGTCGAAAGTAAATGGTAAACGAGCTTGAGGATATGCGAAGCTAAATTGCTGCAACGCGCAGTAAGTTATGGCATGCTCAGGTAAGACATAGAACAGTCCACGTTTTGAAAAATTTAGTACTGGCACCGGAAGCCGCTTTGGACCAAAGTTACATGGACTATGTGGCGAGTAAGTAAAAGTTAAGCATCCGGATATATGACAGTAAGGCTCTGCGACGCACAGGGTGTTGTTTGGTGCTACCACCCTAGGACATAGGGGCTAGAGCACACTGGGTGAAGAAGAACATGAGGTAGTCAGAAGGTGGGAGAGGGTTGTGACCACTTCAGTGCTCAAAGAAGTCAAGCAGGAGAATGAGAACCTAGCAACCGGGGCGTGAGTCAGGTGTGTATTTTGAAATAAGTGCTTTTGATGGTAAGACGGAGAAGAGACTTTGTTTAGTAGCTCGTAGGCTAAGTGAGCCTAGGCTGTTGAACTGGTCCAAAGCATCGAGGAGGGAAGGCATAATATGGAAGGTGCAAGGAAATAAAGAAAGCATGGGTAAAATCTTCGTGGGACGGGACTCTACAGAGCACTGTATATTGCAGTAGGTTGTGAAGAAGATAATAGTGTAAACGAAAACCTTGGTACAGAAGCAAAAAGCTGTGACCTGTTGAAAGACCGGTGTAAGCTATTTGGAATGGGAGCGAAAAGGATATTGAATTTGAACAGAAAAGGCCTGTTTGAGGACCAAACGTTATTTATTGGTCAAGCTAGTCGTCAAGAGAAAGGCCACAACTGTGCCAGACTAGCTGGAACAAGTAAAGGAGTGTCTGGCAGCCAGCAATTGACTAATATGTAATGAATGACCTTGGTGTGCTAGTCTAGAGGCTTGCCAAGTCAGAGCCCAAAGTAGCCAAAAGGATACCTATGCCAGCGTAGTCGGACAGCAAAAGAAAGCTATGCAATTAGGGAATGAGTCAAGACAGGACAGCAAATTTAGTGGCCGACGATAATAGTGTAAATGGAGCCTTAGTCGGAAGGTCATGACCTAGGAGCCAAAACTGAGGCGTCATTAGTTCAAGGGCCTTACAAGGGTTAAGAAGAATATGGGTAAACCTGGCCAAGGCTGTGGCGTCAGAGAAATATGAAAAGAGAGAATGAGACAGCGTGACGTATGTATCGGCACAGAAGATCGCTATGCGGTGTAATATAAGTAGGTAAACAGTTCATTCTGGAATTCATCGAGGAACACTAACTAGGCATGAACAAATTTTACAAACAAATATGTTTCGCAACGGACTGGCTGCTATAAAATTAAGCTGCAGGGGCAGAAGGTTATGCGTGTTCCAGGAATTGCGTAATTACTCATGAGGTACAAAGGCGTCGGCATGACGATGCTAACTTTATTTCGTTTGTGCTTAGAGAAAACTTTAAAAGTGCGGTAAATGAAGTGGTGCCGGAATGTGCAGACAAGGGTACATTTTCTACGTACAAAGGAAATACTGAAATATGAATCTATTCAACTTGTTAGTCTGTAGATGCGGGCAGTGACGTCATGCAGTGGCGAGGCACACCCGCAAAGTCACCGCGTTGTTAAACGGAATTTTGTAGCTGTTTATAAGGCCAACGCAAGCCAGGAGAAAACCCATCACGTTCTGGAACACGTTCGTCGAAACATTGTACGATAATAAACATTGATAAAGGCAACTAAGTGAACGAATGTTTACTCGGTTGTACGCAGTTGTATGGCTTCCAATTTCTTTTATTGGCTTAGCAAATCACAGTCAGAGACTGCTGTAGTCGTTGATCCCGGTCGAGGATATTAGAATAATAAAGAGCCGGCGCATAATTGCGAAAGTTAATGAGTATCAGTTTTGCTAGGGTATAAAGCTAAAGCTTTTGTATGCCTTTTCGTAGAGTAAATATAACTTGTCAAGCTATCCGCACTAGACATCCGCCGTTGTGGTGCGTGCAGTCTAATCGTTTTGATATAAAACCATGGTCCAGGTAATTGCATGTCGATTATTTTGTCCAACCACGATCAAAAAGGCGGTTCCTCATTGCAATCCCACATCTCCAATAGAAGAAAATCCCGAGAGGAGACCGAAGAAACAGCCATAGCACCAAGGTATGGGAAAATACCACTTTCTGACTATAAGACTTGAAAACTGATGTACAGTGTGCAACAAATTAGAGGCTGAGCACGTCATTTTAGCATGCAGCAAAAAGCAATGGTTGCATACGGATATTACTGTCCCATATATCATTAACAATTGTGGAGTTCCTGAAGGCCTTTGCGGAGTATTACTTTATGGTGAGAGAACAAGTTTGTGGGAGGTGAAAAGCGAGAGCTTTCAAATACATGCGGCGCTT
Organism: Dicrocoelium dendriticum; assembly: GCA_944474145.2. NCBI lineage: Eukaryota > Metazoa > Platyhelminthes > Trematoda > Plagiorchiida > Dicrocoeliidae > Dicrocoelium > Dicrocoelium dendriticum. The sequence continues at coordinate 73,807,001 of OX104068.1, read as the reverse complement.
GAACGGTGAATGCGCAGCTTGATGTCCGCCTTAATCGATACGGAGAGCAGAATATGCAAGCGTCAATAGCTTGCGACGAGATATATAAAGTACGTTAATTGTGAGTAAGCAGCAGAGAAATGGCACTCAAGCGCGGAGTAAAATTCTTTCAGGGATTTAGATATATCGAGGCGGCACGGTGTAGTGTGTGGAAGAAGTGCGCAGTGGTTGGTTTAAGAGGAATAATGTAGTGGGAGCTTTGCTCCATGTGTTAACTTCTGCAGTCATGAATGCAGCTCAATAATGTCAACCGATGAGTCCATTAAGCAACAGAATCATGTGATGCATAAGTAACAGCGCATGGAATAGGTAAAAATGAAAGAGAACAAGTCCAATCAGACTCGAAAGAGGAGCGAAAGTGCGGGGTACGGACATGGTCTCGTTGTTAATAGACGGGGCTATGTAAAGGACAAGCGGGTAGCGGTAGTTTATAGAAAAGGAGTGGTGAGCAACTGTTTCATCCAAAAAGACCACGATTGGTTATAGCAGAAATAAACTCAACCCACATTGTTGAAAAGCATGAGAATGCACCAGCGGTTGCAGAGCAAGATGGGGTAGCATCAACACAATGGGTTAAGTGCTTCACTAAGTAGTCATCACCGTCATTCAGCATTGTACACGTTAGCAGAAAGTGAGAAAAAATTTGGATATATGTAACAATGGAAGCGAAAAGAAAAAAGATGAAATAGTGGCCCGCCGACTGAGTAACTGGTAAAAGGTGGAGCTCACGCCGAAGAGTTAACCGACGGCCACTGTGCCGCAAGGTAATTCTACTAGCGCTAATAATCGAGGTGGTAGATAGCTGAGGCTAAGCGCAAGGAAAGGGAGAAAGTAACTCACAACATAAAAGGCCCTGAGATCGGCTGCCAGCTATGTCAAAACGTGTAGCCAGTCAAACGTATTCATTATCAGTCGGTCCACAGTCAAGGAGCCTATAGGCCCCGACAGCGGACCACCTCGAAGTAAGGGCCTTCATTCCTTTATACCATCAGTTCTTAACCTGAGGGCAATTATCCTCTAAAAGGTAAAATGGCATTTTACGTTGGCTAAATATTAGTATGAGGATTGGTCCATCAATCAGTTGCAAAAGCTGACTAATAACAAAAGCATCTGTATCTAAATATGTCGCTAACTACCTATGAAATGTTCATTAGCTACCGGTGACAAAAGATTAGTCACTGCAACTAGTTGTCGCCTCCATCGACTACCACATCTATTGTTGCTCTGCTGGGTAGATCAGTTGTTTGGTAGGGCCGATTGTGGAGCCGAGTTAGAAGTAGTATTGGAGCAGTGGTCAAACGACTAGGTAAGGCAGCTCGTGATTATTTGGTATTATGACCAGTACGGGCAATGGGTTTCACGAAGTATCGCTACAGACTGGGCGTGGAAAGCTATAAGGCAGAAATAACTTGAATAAGCAGTGCAACACAAGCAAAGCCACTGAAATCTGTGCTGGTTTGATCATGAATCATAAAGGAACAGCCGTAACTTGCGTTGGATAGAGATAACTACAGGCGTCCGAAAGCGCACAAAAATCCTGTGTCTGGGAAACAAACAAGGCAGAACTAGCAGAATGGAAGTCGGTGCTCATTAGGTTTTAGGCAGATTACAAGCATGTACCGTAATGTTTGACGACAACCCAGAGCAAGTAAGTAGCTCCACACAATATGTTTAATCTTGCTAATAATAGGTTTACTTGCAAAGGATAACGACAATATCGCCTAGATTAACGTAAGAAAACATTCACTTATCTTAGATTGTTAGAAAGTACTTTTACGTTTCCGGTTTAAGGTATTATCCTTTTAGCATCTACGTTATATAATAATTATATATTTTATCAAGCAGCATAGAAGCTGCAGCGTATTTTCGCTGTAGCTTTGGTAAATTTTCCTTTCCTACATTGCTCCTGATTATAACTTTGAATGCTTATTATTCCATGCCAAAACAGCGTGACAGCGAGCGGCTTCTGCTTCGCAAGTAATCCGGCTGCTATCCGCAAGATCCACTGCCGTTCATTCAACTTGCCCGTTAAACTGTAGCAGTCCACTTTGAAGTGAAGCTATACTCTTTTGTGGGGCTGTTGACTATTTATCCTGAGACCCTAGGTCAATTCCACAGCCTGCTCTGCAACCCTATGTTGGCTGCGGCTCTAGTATGTAGTTCCTTCATTTATCGCTCCTACGCTGAACCTTTAATGCCATTTAGTACATTCCCTAATCTCAAGATAGGGAGCGCTGCTGCTTCGCAATCAATCGTGCTCCTTCGAGTACTTTTCTCTGCTGTCCATTCGACTTGCCCATTACACCGTAGAAGTCGACTGTAGGATAGAACACTTAGTCTCGTTAGGCCCTGCTGCCCGTTTTACGCTGCAAATTCTGGCATACCCCCGAACTTACTCCGTAGGCTTAATTTCGCTGCTGATGTGGCCGTTAGTTACTTCTACTTTCCGTCCTTTCAACTATGACCGCAATGCAGTTCGTGCCTCTTCTCAAGATCAAGAAAAACTGTTTTATCTTAATTAATCTAGCTCACCCTCAAGCTTGTTCGCTGTTCATTTGACATACCTGTCTTGTGCCTCGCATAGTCAAGAATAAAATATTTATTTATTTATTTATTCATAGTACAAGTCTATTTTAACGAGTTTGGCTTACGCTTCCAACTTATCCGCATCTTATTCCCATCGTTTTCCGAAATCTCAGGACAATTCCAAAACTAGCTCTGCAATCCTGTTATCCATACACCGGCGGTATAGGGTCCATACACTTATCGCTCTTGCTCCTAAGTTTTGAACGCCTATTAGTATATGCCAGCAGCTCACGACCGCGAGCGGCTTCTGCTTTGCAATTAACTCGGCACTTACGTGAGCTATGCTCTGTAGTCCACTGGTTTACCTGCTACACCCTAGTATGGGAAGGCATTCAAGCATTGCAACAAAGCTTGCTATCGAATTGAGGCTGGGGGTTACAGTTATCAGATTGGTTGGCGACCACAGCGCTTTGTTGAGCTATGCTGGGTGGTGCTATTAATACCTTCAGTGCCACTCCTACCAGATTGCTCTATGGTCAGCGGCCAGACATACTCCGTCTCCCAGACCACGGCATTGGGATTTGGAGTAAGGTTGTTATCTAGAATTATGCGATATATGCTGTACAGGCCCAACACTATGTTTCCCATACTTCTACAACCTGCTTGACTTGTTCACCTTTCACCATTACAGCCTTTTTCACATTACCTCTCTTTGTTCGGCCGACCTAATGATTCTGTTTACATTACTTGGAGAGCCTCGTGGGCTTTTACACACTTTACCCATGAACCATTCTCATCTTTAACCTCACATTTTCTTGCTTATAACGCTCTGTGTTTTCATCTGGTTTACAAGCGAACTGCCAGCTTTAATGTCCTGCCGTGATCTTGTCTCACCTGGCCATTCGGTTGCTCTATGACTGCTCTTTTACACATGTAATTTAAGCGTTATAGGCTCTGCAGACTCAACGCTAGTTTTCCCTTACCTCTAGAGTCTGCCAGACTTGTCCACCATTTATTGTTAGCTCTTTTCTCACCTTTACTAAATGTCCTCATCCAAACGCGCCGACTAATCCAGTCCCAACCAATCGGCCTCCTGCTCTCCGGATTCATTCCTACTTCTGACACGTCACCTTTCTTAGTTCGGCTGACTCAACTACCCGATTACATTACATGGAGAGCCTCGTGGGCTTTTCCCACCTTTCCTCAATAAACCTTTCCCATCCTGACCCTAACTTATTTTTTATCGCGCTCTGTTTTCATTTATTCTCCAACTGAAGTGCCAGATCTCACTGCTGTGCGGTGATCTTGTCCCACTGACCAGACTCTTTCCCTCTGACTGCTCCTATGCTACCCAAACTTAAGCGGTATACGCTATGCAGACTCAACGCTCTTGTTCCCTAGCCAGAGAGGCTGCTAGACTCATGCACCCTCTATCGTTGAGGCCCTTTTTCCTGACCGTATTTTAGTGCTATTCCTACACGCCGACTAATCCAGGCTAGCCATATTGGCCACTATTTATCCGATTTCACTCACAGTTTTCAACGTCACAAATCTTGGTTCGGCTGACCAAACGTTTTGTTTACATCACCTGGAATGCCTCGTGCGCTCCTCCACTCTTTATCAATAAAACCTTCTCACCCAGACCCAAACCTTTTCTTATCTCGCTTTCTGTTTTCATTCCTTTTTAATCGGACGGCCAGCTTTACTGCCCTGCCGTGGTCTTGTCTCACCGGACTAGTCTGTTTCTCTCTGACTGCTCCCATGCTACCGAGACTTCAACGGTATAGGCTCCGCAGACTTAACTCTGTTCTCTTTACTCTGAAGGATTGCTAGACTTGGTTCCTTCTTATTGTTTTAACCTTGTTCTTATATTCATTGTACCTCCTAATCCCAAAGCGCCGACTAATCCACTCCCGCTTAGTCGGCCTCCTACTCAATAAATTCATTTGAAATTCTGAGGCAGCAGTTCTTTCGGTTCGGCTTACCTAATGGTTCTGTTTATATTACGTGGAGAGGCTCGTGGGGTTTTCCACTCTTTATCAATAAACCCTTCTCACCCCGACCCTAACCTTTTCTTCTCTCGCTTTCTGTTTTCCTTCCTTCTTTCAATCGGACGGCCAGCTTTGCTGCCCTACCGTGATCTAGCCTTACTTGAACTGTCAGTTTCTCTCTAACTATTCTTTTGTTACTGAGACTTTAGCGGTACAGGCTCTGCAGACTCAGATATACTTTTTCCCTGCCTCCAGGGCCAACTAAATTTGTTCGCTTTGTATTTTTTAACCTTTTTCTAACCTTTATTTAAGGCCCAATCCCAACGCGCTGACCACTCCAGTCTCGCTTGATCGGTCCCCTGCTCTCAGAATTCACTCAGAAATATGAGACGTTACCTTTCCTGGTTGGGCTATCCTAACGGACCACTTACTTTCTCGAAAACCTCGTTGACTTTTCCACTCTTTCAATAAAATCCTTTCTCAACCCTACTCTGTCTTTTCCTTATCTCGATCTCTGCTTTTCAACTGGATGACTATTTCTGTGCTTTGCCTTAATCTATTCTCTTCTGACCGTGTTTGCGCTTTCTGACCTCATCCATACTACTGAGACGTATATGATCTAATTGTCGTATACCCAAGGCATTGTTTCCCCGAGAACGTTGCTGAACTTGCTCAAGCTTTATTATCACAGCTCATCTCATTCCTAACCTTGATCCTTGCCATTCGTCTTCCCTACTTAATTAAACGACTTAGTCGCAATCCACTAACTAATCAAAACCATTCGGATAGGCTTCTTGCTCTCCGACATGGTGCAGTCCACTGAGGTGTCACTGTTAACGATACGGCTAATCTAAATTTTTATGGAACATATATACTTGAGATATTTGGTTTATAATGCTACATATAAGGTGCGGTTCATTAGTGAAAGCACTTTTGCGACTGATCTTTTTCTCTGAGTTCCGGATGCATCGTTGTTCCTTGCTTGTATGGCTGCCTTTGTTCGTTGTCCTTTTCTCCGAGAATTCCACAGAACCGGTGGCCAGAAACCGAGGGTATGTCCACTGCCTTGACCTCAACACTTCAACGAAACACCATATTCCCTTACCTGGAAATGGATGAATAATTCTTACGCTGCCTTGTTACTTACCGGAAGGACAAAACACTTATCCGTTATCTTGCGTGGATGCCACTATATTGAGGCCTGAACAACTGGGTTCATCTCGCTTCTTCTTCACATAACTCTTACTCGGATTTCGCTTGCTGACATTTAATGTCAACTCGGACATTTCATCTAACCGGAGAGAAGATTTGCCTGCCTGTGCTATGCACCTAATTTGGAAATATCCCGACACAATACTTTCACGCACAATACTTTCACTGTGGCAAGAACAAATGGGTTCGGTCCTTTACAATACTGAAATTCTTTTCACTTACCATATCTGGAGCAACACACACTACTTTTACCGTCCATATGGTCGTAGATGCCAGGGTCCCCAATCAACAGAACATACCTTGGGAGGGTTTCCGGTTCATTATTCCGAAAAAATTGCAGTTGTTAGGACCAGAACGATCGCGGTTGGCCATTATTCTTCTTCTAAGTATTGGTTAAACAACATATGACTGTATATTACTGGATGCAATTCAAAGACATTACGCGGTTCTACAGACGACGAATACAAAAGATTCCAACATGTTCGATTTATAGTTTACCTACCGTAGGGGTAGTGCCATTCCGTCAGGAAGTGCCAAGGCCCATGGATGATACAGTCCCGCGCCCATCCTGTATCAGCCAGCAAAAATTATGGGTGTATCCTGACTGCGACTAACAGAACTAATAATCAGTCAGTAAGATGCATTGCCAATTGCAGTTTGTCGTTCGAGTGCATCGATGGCAGTGTTCCGGAACGTGGTGGCTTTTCGCATGGCAGGCGTTCGCCCTATAAAAAGCCACAAAAGTCCATCTAACAACACTGCGACGTAGCGGAAGTGACCCGCTACTGAATAAAGTCACAACAAATAAGCTCACAGTGACAAGCTGACCATGAATACATACTACCATGCTTGATACGTCCTGACAAGTTCTTATCTGAATATTTCATCGCAACGCCATTTTCTGCGCATTCACATTTGTTATTTACGCTACACTCACATGAATCTAGTGTGGCGTGTAATCGCATTTGAGTGTGTTCTTCACCAGCTCTGATCTAAATGATCAATTCAAGTTCTTGAGCTATTCCTGCCTGCATTGTTACTGCACTTTAGAGCAGACCGACGGTGCCCACAAGAACGCGCCAGAACTCACGACAATGGGCTTTCTTCATTCTTATTTCTGTCCTATTTTTCCATTTTCAAAAAGGAAAGACTGAACAAACCGATTGTCACTGTTACAATTGCCTTGACATATCTGCATAACTGCACTTAATTGATCATGCACTTGTGCGCATGCCTCGCGTAGCTGAGAATAAATGATTATTTATTTTTATTCAAAAAGAACCGCATGAAATCCAATGAAAAAGTCGCTGCGTTGCAGTCAGGATTTGAACCAAAGGTTTTGTTAAAGAACCTATAACGTCCTCCTTTATAAGCCTAGGAAATCTGGCAGTGTCCTGCCCAAGCAATACTAAGTAAATAAATAAGTTTTATTCTCTATATAGCAAGGCACGCCTTTTAGGCATGCCAGGAGTAACTCATTGTTGAACGTGAACAGCATAATGAGCAGGTTCATGCAAAGGATTTACATAGATGAAGTCAGTTCGGCAAGCCTACAGACCAAAAAGTGAACGAATTTTGTCGTCGAGCATATGTAGACGCGCCGCGGCAGTTATAGTCAGAATTGCCTAGGCGGAATGCTTCCCAGAGTAAGAGAGGTAAACGTAAGTAACACAGATAGTTGCGGTGGGATATGTGTTTTTGAGCAACTGCGCTGATACTGTTTTGCACACAATTCGTGATAGGTTAGTGCAGGATGAAGAAAAATCAGCAAAAACGTTGTAAGCATGGTAGCATAGCACTGGCTAAACATACGTGTAGTTGTATGAGAGGAGAAATATGCGCAGAACTTGTAAACTGAGATACCGAGCAACTTGCCAATGCGCAGTATAAGCAAGGGACTCTGGCGCGTGGCGCAACACTTCCGTTTTTCCTCAACTAATTTCCACTGAAAAAGACCACCGCACAGAAAATTTAACGGCGCAATATCCACTGCACCAATAAAGGTAAATTACGGTTTAGATACTATTGCTCCAGCCTTCTTATCTACTTATTGCCCCTGTTAGTTTATTCACCCCAATCGTCCCATTCAAAATTCACAGTCATCCACCCGTTTTCAACCTACGTTCTTGGTCCACCCAACCATGCTTTGAGAGACATTTAGCTTCTACGTTCAACACACATTCAAACGCCGAACGCCACACTTGCCACGTCAACAAGCCCATGTTTAACCAAATGATCTAGCCCAGTTCCCCGCCTTCTACTTGTAGCCTCGACCCTCCATCAGATTAGCATGCCTCAACGCACATACCGTATTGCAAGCCAATGGACCGGCAGCACTTCTTCCTACATTCGAATTCCTCACGATGAGAGTTCTGCTGCTTTTCAGGCACCCGGCTAAAAGACCCGAGCTCTGTCCTTAATCTGCGATCCTACTTAAGTAACCCTAGCAATGCCCCCTCAACGCTTCTATCCATAGGCGATGCAGCTTTGTGTACTGGCCAAGCCCTTGTTGGTATTGCCCTGAGTCACCTTGTTGAAACCGCCTTACAGTAGGTGGCTGTCTGCGGTCGGACTGGCTGGTATGATCCAAGCTTCAAAACCTCGTGGGGATATTAAGTGTCTGTTTCTCCTTGCTGCCTGCGTCTCTACAAACTGTAAGGATGACTGGGGAAAAAACCGATTTATTGGCAACTGAACGAGTTCCTTCGCCACAGTAGAAGCACGGACACTGCAGTGCTTGCTGGGGATCTTAAGGCTCAAGTGGTAAAACTGTCCACCAATGAGCTGCACCTGGGCAGCCAACATTGTGCAGGGTCCAGTAATTATAATGGCGCGCGGTTGATTGATTTTGTGCAGATGCTCCCTTAGTTCTTGCAAGCTCTAACCTCCGACACATTACTCTTTTGAAGGCAATAGGGCGCCGACCAGCATCGAACCGGTCATGGACGCAAATCGCACACATTTTGCTCAATTATCGCTGGAGAGGCTGCATCCAAAGCGGCCGGTAGATTTGGAGCACATGTGTGGACTTTGTTTATGCAATTGTATGTGCTATTCTGTGAATACATTTTGGCCGACGATCACTTCGACTCTGTGAGCGCATAGGCACCAGGCAACCGGCGAAGTCAGGTAAACTGAATGCGTATCGAAGTACGCTGGGTATTAGGTTGAGCAAGCGGTCATTGAATATGGTACCATGTCACCAGTCGCATGTGCACCAGACTAAGCTATCAGAAGATAAATCATCCCATGTTAACTCCACTAGACAAAACAGACGTTGGGACTCTTTGCATTGTCGGGAAGTTATCCATGTTCATTGCCACGTTCCGGATGGAAGCCTACAGAGCGGGATCCGCCAGGACATCAGGACAAAGCTGCGTGCTAGCCTGAACAGAGACCGTGAAGCGTCTCGGTCTCATAGTGCGTCAGAGATGAAAGTGGCTGCTGTCCTTGATAACCATTAGAAGTGGTTCTATCTAAAACGGGAAACGGTAGCAGGAGAACACGTGGCAGTGAAACTTTACGTGACGAGGGTGGACAACCTATGCACAACTTATCGAAACTTTTGGGGCGTTGGGCTGAGCATTTAAAATGGCAATTGATTCGACCGGAATTGTTAGACTCCTCACCATCTAGTGATGGCAACGCTCCCCGGTCTGTCACGTTTTATCTTTTTATCTCGCTCCTAAGTGCAGTGTGTTATAAATAAATAAATAATTTATCCTCGAATACGCGAAGCACGTTTATGGAGGCAAGATCAGACATGTACAATTTTAAAAACATTTTATGGCAACTGTAACAGTGACGGTAGAAAATTGTTCATATGTCCATGATGGGAACAATACAATGGTGAAAATGCGAAACAATAATTCGGCTGTCATGAGATACGTGACCTCAGCTAATAATAGATTTTGAATTTGAATTATGCCTAGGGGCCAGGTAATCTCCACCCAGTTTACTTCAAAATTCAGGAGCCTTGCTCTTATTGAGGATCTACACGAAGTACTACTGAAACTGAATAACACAAAATTCTCCCAACCGACTAGAGCCACACAGTTACTGTCCCCATCTTTCGACGTGGCCTGCATACGGTATGCGGCGACTCCAGATGTATCAGCCTGATCCCAAACGCCTCTTGTTTACTTGCCTCCATAATACTGATCAAAGTTACCGGAGATCGCAGAAGCAAGGTTTATGAGGAGCATGCCACATATTTACAGTACGTCAGTTGTTAGAGCATCATCACATATATGGGCGAACCATCGCTGTCCTATTCATCGACATTAAAGGAGCCTTCGATTCTGTGGATCGGCGTACCCCTAGGGACTGTCTGCTAAGAAACGTTGTGTCCGATATGCTTGTAAATATTAAGCGGGCGTTTAGCTCGCGTAGCTCGGGCACAGTGACAGCTTACGGCAAGCTGTCTCCGTCTTTCAATATCTCCAGCAATGTACAACAAGGACGCCCGCCGTCCTCTTTCTTCTTCAACTTCGCTATTGAACAAGTCATAAAACTCGGGTTAACATAACACCACTTAGCATGTGTAGCGTTGCTTCCAGGCGGACGACTTCTTGTTTTGGAGTATGCTGACGATATTGCTCTCAGCTGTGACAGCTCCCGAAAAGTGCCAAGCTGCAATGGACAGGTTAGCATTCGTTGCCACCGTTCCGGGCGATGCTTTGCACCCTCCAAATGCAAACCATTCCTCCAGCATTGGCGGGGACCGCTACCTTGGCTAACCCTTGGTGGGGATCACCAAGAAGTCATGCAATAGTTCAACTACGTAAATAGTTGTAACAGCGCCGTTGGAAGTGAAACCGACGTCACCAAACATATGGCAGAGGCACGATGCGCTATTGCTAACCTTCATTATCTCTAGCATCAGCGCGACATCACTCTCTCCCTGAACGGTGTAGTGTACAACGCAGCCGTACATACGACCCTGCTGTACGGTTATGAAACCTGGCGCATTAGAAGAGCAGGCATAAGGCGGCTAGTTAGGTTCGACAACCGGCGCCTTCGCAGTTTGGCTGCCAACGATTTGGATTTGGATAGAAGTATAGGAGCGAAGCCGAGAGGTCAGTTGGAGGTGGTTACCACCAAAGCGGGTTCTGTGTAAGCAGTTGCTTCTCAAAGTTTCAAAAGCGAGTTAGCTAATAACTATTTCCCTTTTACTTTAAAGTACGGAAAGCGCATACGGTAAACAAATACGATCAATCAGGCATTTGAAGAAAACCAGCATATTATGAATTTACTTTATTTGTATTAATGGATGCCAACCGGTGCAGAAAAACTCGTGAGATCATTGTGAGATTCTTTATCAAAATCGACTGTACATGCATCTTTAAAACGCCAGGTTTGTTCTCAAGACACCATGTAGTTTCCTCAATTTCTTATGGAGAGAAATTTGTGCCGTGGAGTTGACGTCGCTGATTCGCTTTTCCAACTACAACAAAATGGAGCGTTTTTGAAACGGATCATCAATGTGAAACAAAATCATTTTAAACTCAAGAGCTGGTAAAGCACAAAAGATAAACCGTTTAAGCAATTTCGAAAACCGATATTCATCAACAAGATTATGCCAGTTGTTTAGTGAGAATTTAAAAAGCTGTATTTTTATGCTACTTCCGGACAACACCACAATCGAATCTGAAGCGTACTCTCATCATCTGGACAATTGAAATGATTCATACAAACAGAAATAACCAGATTTAATGAATAGAATAGGTGGTATTTTTCACCTAGAAAATGGGAGATGTCATACAAATTTGTTAACTCCCCAAAACCTTTCACCGTTTGAATGGATGCATTGCCAGCCCCGCCATAATTTCCATATCTAAAGCTTTGAGGTTATTATTTGTTCCCATCACTAAATCCTTTTAGGCGGTACAAGCTTTACTTCAATAGAGGTGGTCGAATTCACCTGAAGTAACGGTTTGCCAGCTAACTACTAACGTTTTACAGGCGTGTAATCGTGCTACTACCATGAAACTGACAAAAGGTATTAATCAAGCATGGACAATATAAGATTCAATAAAATCTGCGTTCATTATAATAAGTTGGTCCACCATTGTCATACAACATTTGAAATAACTTTCCGAAGAATCTGATACATACAGCACCTGTTTGCCCAATTTTCAGCAGGAGCCGTTGTCCTGGAAATTAGCGGTCTTACAGAGAAGCTTTAGTGCAAAGTTGCTGCACCAGTTTTGTCGATAATAATTTTGTCAAGTCGCAATATGCGTTGTGCAGCAAAGTGCTTGCGGCGGAGCATAAAACTCAACAAATTGAACGACCAATTCGAACGGCCATTTATTTAGTATGGAAAGATATTACTTTCCTAAGACGGAAAGAAATGCTAAATGGTTCGCGCTTGGAAACATTGGGTTCCTTTTTGCAGTCATCCGAACCTGGTCCTGTAGATTTGTACCGCAACGCTCTCTGAATTACTAAAACAAGAAACCGCTCATTATAAGAGAGGACCTTATTAAATATTTCAAAATAAGGGCCGTGTTGCTCATCCTTGGAGCACAACGTGCGGAAAAAATGTAAGAGTTCACTTTCCAACAACACCACCAAAAGTTGTATTGTGGACGTACCCAAGAATATTTTGAACACGATATTCTACGAAATAAATCCAAGTCCTATCTCTTTAATAAAGCTAGATGAGTCGACCGATGTCGCCTCTTATTCCCAGTTACTTGCCCATGTTCGGTACCAAACATGCGACGGCTTGCATGGCGCGTACTTGTTCTCAGAATCATTATGCATAACTATCCGTGTCGAAGCTTTGGTTCCAATAGTGAATGAATTTGTAAAGCTAACGGATCTACGCTGCTCAAAGTTGGTGTTTGTCTATAAAGGCAATGCACCATCCATTTTGGGAGTCCGTTCAGGATTCCAAAACTTAGTCAAACGCTTCGCTCCGCACGATACTTTTAGCCACCTCATTATGCGTAGGTCTTCTTTAGATGTGAAAACGCTTCCAGCCGCTTTGCTGGACGCGTTAACCAGCGTAGCGAAAATAATAAATCACATCCGCGGAACTACGACCTGTAGAAGTTTTCAGAGATTTGTGCATTGCATTTGAGGCAAAATCGACTTGTATTTTGTTTACACGGAAGTGCTTTGGGCATTACGAGGCAGTGCTGTAGCGGGTTCTCAAACCTCGGGAAATCGCAACGGTTTTTGAAGGAGGAGCTGCATGAGGGTTGGGGGAACAGATTTAACGTCATCATGGCAAGTGCATATTTATTTCCAAACTGGCATCTCTTACGGATGTCTTCCGAGAAATAAATACACTTAACCTAAGCATGCAATCAAAGGTGCTTGATATTTTAGCCGCTCAGAAATGGGTTGATAGTTTTCTCGCAACTTGCACCATTAACAACGCAAAGCTGCGGTTTACGACGTGTCAATTTTTCAGTAGCAACAGTGGTGCCCGTTGGAAGAAGTGGAAATTGAGTATGCACGGAGTATATCGCTTGACAAGTATCATCATTGTTGCATTCTAGCAGTAAATATTTTCTTTGATTTGGACGGTCGCTATCTCACTGCTAGGGTGCTATGACCCTTAGCATAAATAATAAATATATAAATAAAGCTTTTTTTTTCTTGCCAAGGTGATGCACATCTGTACAAGCAGGATCATGTTAACATAACGAGGCGTGACCAAGCATGTGCATAACTCTGGTATGCTTGTCATACCAGGGAAGGTTTGTGTATGTAGTTGTGCGGGTGAATGTAGCTGTGTGGTTTTCTTGCTGGTATTCTTGCTGACCCGTTCTTGAATGTTTGATATCGTCGGTAAAGTTGAAGTAAATGACGGACGTCCGTGGATTGAAAGGGATTATCTAGTTATATACGAGGCGGTGACTTTAGTTTTTGGCGAGTCACGAACATCACATCACTGTGTTGTTAAGTAGACAATGTGGCTTTTATAGGGAGAAGGTTTGCCAGGCGGAAACCCAACATGTCCTAAAACACTGCCGCCGAACAAGTTGCGGAAACGAGATTCACCTAAACCAACCTGCTTGCACCATGAAACGGCTGTTCGGCAAGCCTGTGGATAAAATATTGTTCCCAGATACTTTAATCACATTCGAAGCGAAATGCCTAGGAATGCGCAAATATAGGGAAAGGAAAATAAATTTTCAAGGCGCACAACGTTGCCGGTTGAGCAAAGATAGGTGGTGAGTGTCCACTGATATCAGAATGAGCATCGAGAACGTTGATCATATTCCCGATCACGTATCAATGTAAAACTGGAGTTTCGGCAATGGTGACGATGGGAACAAAAGCAAAGTATCGCATAAACATGGATCAGGACGTAGGATGTGCATTGGCCGAAACCGCATCAAAATATGTTAGTAGTGATTAACGCTAAGCAACATTAACCATACCATGTGGGTCTATCGCCACCTTTTTACATATTATTGCGCAACAAAATAATTGTTTTCATGCGTTTACTTATTGGAAGTAATTCCAACTTGTTATCACTTCCAGTAATTCGAAGCAAAAGCGTGATAGCTTCCTTTGGTTAGTGTTTGAAACGGAACTTTTGGGTGCGGATGGGTGTGATAGGAGTAAACTGGATTTGCGGTACAGCTTCAAAGAGTTTAAGAACCGCTGGTGTACAGCAAAATGCATAAAATGATCAGCACGATTTGAGCGAGAATACTTTGGACGCGATACTTATTAAAAAGTCATGTCGTTTCTTTGCAATACCTTTAGCTGAGGGGGCTAATGTTGCCTCGTGTTCCCAGGTACCAGTTTGTGTTCAGACCATAAAAGAAACGACAGCTTCATAGCAGAGTGCGTCCTTCCAGAATCGCAGCACAACTACACGAATTGTGATGTGGATTAACCGAAACCGCAGTAATCATAACGAAAGCCGTTTATTACTCACCAAATAAGTTAAAGAAAAGGACCCAAATGCATGTTTTCATCATTTGCCTGATTGATCGTATTTGTTTACCGTATGCGCTTTCCGTACTTTAAAGTAAAAGGGAAATAGTTATTAGCTAACTCGCTTTTGAAACTTTGAGAAGCAACTGCTTACACAGAACCCGCTTTGGTGGTAAAAACCATTTCCAACTGACCTCTCGGCTTCGCTCCTATACTTCTATCCAAATCCCCAGCGCACAAACAACACACGTCACGTGGTCGGTGGTCAGGCATTCACAAAAGGTGGCCCAGCCATCGAAGCCTGCTGCTTGAAATAATGGTGCGGTGCAGTTTTTTCTTCTACCCACGCCATAAACAAGGCGTCGGACACGCTCACTACGAACACAATATTTCCATCGTTGGCAGCCAAACTGCGAAGGCGCCGGTTGTCGAACCTAACTAGCCGCCTTATGCCTGCTCTTCTAAAGCGCCAGGTTTCATAACCGTACAGCAGGGTCGTATGTACGGCTGCGTTGTACACTACACCGTTCAGGGAGAGAGTGATGTCGCGCTGATGCTAGAGATAATGAAGGTTAGCAATAGCGCATCGTGCCTCTGCCATATGGTTGGTGACGTCGGTTTCACTTCCAACGGCGCTGTTACAACTATTTACGTAGTTGAACTATTGCATGACTTCTTGGTGATCCCCACCAAGGGTTAGCCAAGGTAGCGGTCCCCACCAATGCTGGAGGAATGGTTTGCATTTGGAGGGTGCAAAGCATCGCCCGGAACGGTGGCAGCGAATGCTAATCTGTCCATTGCAGCTTGGCACTTTTCGGGAGCTGTCACAGCTGAGAGCAATATCGTCAGCATACTCCAAAACAAGAAGTCGTCCGCCTGGAAGCAACGCTACACATATTAAGTGGTGTTATGTTAACCCGAGTTTTATGAATTCTTCAATAGCGAAGTTGAAGAAGAAAGAGGACGGCGGGCGTCCTTGTTGTACATTGCTGGAGATATTGAAAGACGGAGACAGCTTGCCGTAAGCTGTCACTGTGCCCGAGCTACGCGAGCTAAACACCAGTTTAATATTTACAAGCATATCGGACACAAAGTTTCTTAGCAGACAGTCCCTAGGGGTACGCCGATCCACAGAATCGAAGGCTCCTTTAATGTCGATGAATAGGACAGCGATGGTTCGCCCATATATGTGATGGTGCTCTAACGACTGACGTACTGTGAATATGTGGCATGCTCCTCATAAACCTTGCTTCTGCGATCTCCGGTAAGTTTGATCAGTATTATGGTGGCAAGTAACCAAGAGGCGATTGGGATCAGGCTGATACATCTGGAGTCGCCGCATTCCGTATGCAGGCCACGTCGAAAGATCGGGACAGTAACTGTGTGGCTCTAGTCGGTTGGGAGAATTTTGTGTTATTCAGTTTCAGTAGTACTTCGTGTAGATCCTCAATAAGAGCAAGCCTCCTGAATTTTGAAGTAAACTGGGTGGAGATTACATGGCCCCTGGGCATAATTCAACTTCAAAATCTATTATTAGCTGAGGTCACGTATCTCATGACAGCCGAATTATTGTTTCGCATTTTCACCATTGTATTGTTCCAATCGTGGACATATGAACAATTTTCTACCGTCACTGTTACAGTTGCCATAAAATGTTTTTAAAATTGTACATGTCTGATCTTGCCTCCATAAACGTGCTTCGCGTATTCGAGGATAAATTTTTTATTTATTTGTTTATTTATAACACACTGCACTTAGGAGCGAGATAAAAAGATAAAACGTGACAGACCGGGGAGCGTTGCCATCACTAGATGATGAGGAGTCTAACAATTCCGGTCGAATCAATTGCCATTTTATATGCTCAGCCCAACGCTCCAAAAGTTTTGATAAGTTGTGTATAGGTTGTCCACCCTCGTCACGTAAAGTTTCACTGCCACGTGTTCTCCTGCTACCGTTTCCCGTTTTAGATAGAACCAGTTCTAATGGTTATCAAGGACAGCAGCCACTTTCATCTCTGACGCACTATGAGACCGAGACGCTTCACGGTCTCTGTTCAGGCTAGCACGCAGCTTTGTCCTGATGTCCTGGCGGATCCCGCTCTGTAGGCTTCCAGCCGGAACGTGGCAATGAACATGGATAACTTCCCGACAATGCAAAGAGTCCCAACGTCTGTTTTGTCTAGTGGAGTTAACATGGGATGATTTATCTGCTGATAGCTTAGTCTGGTGCACATGCGACTGGTGACATGCTACCATATTCAATGACCGCTTGCTCAACCTAATACCCAGCGTAATTCGATACGCATTCAGTTTACCTGACTTCGCCGGTTGCCTGGTGCCTATGCGCTCACAGAGTCGAAGTGATCGTCGGCCAAAATGTATTCACAGAATAGCACATACAATTGCATAAACAAAGTCCACACATGTGCTTCAAATCTACCGGCCGCTTTGGATGCAGCCTCTCCAGCGATAATTGAGCAAAATGTGTGCGATTTGCGTCCATGACCGGTTCGATGCTGGTCGGCGCCCTGTTGCCTTCAAAAGAGTAATATGTGGGAGGTTAGAGCTTGCAAGAACTAACGGAGCATCTGCACAAAATCAATCAACCGCGCGCCATTATAATTACTGGACCCTGCACAATGTTGGCTGCCCAGGTGCAGCTCATTGGGTGGACAGTTTTACCACTTGAGCCTTAAGATCCCCAGCAAGCACTGCAGTGTCCGTGCTTCTACTGTGGCGAAGGAACTCGTTCAGTTGCCAATAAATCGGTTTTTCCCCAGTCATCCTTACAGTTTGTATAGACGCAGGCAGCAAGTAGAAACAGACACTTAATATCCCCACGAGGCTTTGAAGCTTGGATCATACCAGCCAGTCCGACCGCAGACCAGCCATCCTACTGTAGGCGGGGGTGGGATTTCAACAAGGTGACCGCAGGGGCAATACCAACAAGGGCTTGGCCAGTACACAAACGCTGCATCGCCCTATGGATAGAAGCGTTGAGGGGCATTGCTAGGGTTACTTAAGTA
>OX104068.1:73751349-73788803 GCA_944474145.2 Dicrocoelium dendriticum | reverse complement strand
GATGTTCGGATCGTAGTATGTCAACAAGGGGTCTGAGCTGAGCGTTGTATTGAGCTTGGAATATGCAGCTTCACATTCGCGGACCAGGCCGATTTTGCATCCTTTTGCAGGAGACGGTTCACTGAAGTCCGGAGATTGTGCATGACCGGTAGAAAGGCACTGTAGTATGTGATCAGGCCAATGAAAGGCCGTCATGTGGAGACGTCTTTCGAAGATGTCATTTGTAGAATTGCTCGAATGTTTTCAAGATCCGGGTAGCGATCGTCGATATCGAAGTTGAAGTTTATTGACGGTAGAAATAAGTGGTATTTCTCGCCTCGTAGACGGAAGCCCAACTCATGCGTGTGGTTAAGAACCGCGGCGGTGCGATCTCGGGGATTTTCTGTTGACCTGATTACGACACTAGTCTGTATAGGCCACTGTACCAGGTAGTCCAGCGATCATAGTATCGGCCACTTTCTGAAAGAGTTCTAGGACAGTTTTGTTACCAAATGGGAGTGATGTATTGAAAAAGACCTCGGTGAGTGTTTATCGTAAACAGCTCACATAATTCAGGAGCCACTTCGGTTTGAAGTTACGCTTCCGCTAGGTCTGACTTAACAAAGCAAATACCACCAATAACTACGGGGTGAATAAATCATCTGAGGTAGGAATCGGGTAACAATTGGATTCTAGAGTAGAATTGAGGCTAGTTGCAAAACCGGCACAAATGCGGACCACAACAATAGGAGCGCCCAAAGCAGTATATGGAACGCTTGAGCTCCTAATCGACGATCCGAAAAGCAGCGTAGAACACTGGTCTTTTCGGGCGGAAGTCGGGTTGGCTGCCTGCTCCTAGTTGAAGTGTGGCCTTAATGCGGGTTCGGAGATGCGGCGAACTGATGAGTCATCTGTTCGGTTAGGTCCATGAGACTAGTATGAGACTGCACGATGTTACAGATAGTACGAATTGGCAAGTCCATGAGACCAAGTGGTTCAAGTCTGAGGAGGTCGAGGTCAGAGTCGGATACGTAACAGACTGTTTCGCTAGTGCTTCCGCAGAAGGACCCTGAAACACCACAATCGATGGTGGCTGATGGTGTCGTAGCCTTCTGGGGATTAGGGGCTATGACAAGCTGTAGACAAACTGGATGTCAATTGATGTGAACCAAAATATACTTCCGATTGTCGGCGGTTTTGAATTGGAAGGTTGCGAACAGATACGATGATCTTCCAACCGTCTTGGAAATTTGTTATTTGTGTAATTTTAAAACTGGTGCTAACCTTTTCCTATGGAGGCAACTGAAAAACCTTTATGCTCAACTGTCAGTCTCCTGGTCCTCCAGGTTGGGGGTTTGAAATGGGATGGCGTCCATTTCTATAAAACTAAATCACTGCCACCCCGCTGCCTTGCGGACAGGCTTTTGAGCCAAAGGCTTTGGATGAGGACCCTAATCGTTCTCCTGTCTAGGTCTGGGCGCCCTGGCAGTATCCCAGCCCACATACAACCATGACATTTTCTTCAAACATAAACTTCATCCTGCATCGGCCGTCGAGCAGATTATCAAGGGTCGCCTTATCTGCTGCATACAGCAGGGCGGATAAGCGAAAACATGCTACTGCTGGCGCCTCCCTCCTTTCTTTTCCACCTTTTTCTCTTACTCCCATCCCGGCCCCCATTACTAACCTTCCTTCTATAATTCCCAGCTTAATTGACAGCAACCGAAGTGCTACTGGAGTAGAACCATCTGCAACCACCACCCCATAGCACCTATCGGACGCCTATCGGCAAAAGTCCCTTATAAGGCCACGCTGTCCCGTTTCCATGGCGACATTCAACGTCCGCACTCTAAGACAAACAGGTCAGCAGGCTGCACTCGCACGCATTTTGGACACACTGGGTGTTGATGTGTGTTGTGTGTCCGAAACTAGGATCAGTGACCCTAACGGGGTTATTGAATTGACTGCACCCGGCTTATCCTCTCGTTATTGGTTGCACGCATCCGGAGACGCCGATGCGGCACTCACGGGTCAAGCTGGTGTAGGTATCATTCTCAGCTCCAAGGCTGAGTCATCGTTGGTTGATTGGATTCCGGTGAACAGCCGTTTATGTGCAGCCCGTTCGACGACATAAGCTAAGGTGAACTCACGAAGTAAAACAAAACGCTGTTTGTTTGTGATTTCTGTTTATGCTCCCACCGACTGCAGTTCTAATGCAGTCAAGGACACTTTCTATCACGAACTGAACACGCTGCTACGCAGTGCTACTAGTTCAGATATTATAGTACTTGCAGGGGATATGAACGCACAAGTAGGGCGTCTGAGCTCTTCAGAAGCTCAGCTGGGTGGTAATGATGGACTTAACTCCGAACGGACTGACAACGACGAGCGTCTGCTGCAACTGTGTGCGGAGCACCAGTTGTTTCTTACTAGCACTGCTTTTAGACACAGTGGGCGCCGGAGTGCCACTTGGGGTCCACCTGTAACTGGTCAGCGATGGACCCAAATTGACCACATAGCCATAAGTTACAGGTGGCGCGGTTCCATTCTGGATTGCCGCTCTTACTGGAGTACCTGTGTCGACTCTGATCATGCCTTGGTGCGCTGTCGTTTCTCCATGAACTTTACCGGAAGGCGCACCAAGGGTCTCCTCCGATTGGCAACGGAGAAATTGTCCCAGCCCTCGGTCAGGCAAGCCTATCAAGACACACTGCATATCGAAATTCCGCTGTCTTGTCCTAATGACACTGAACTTCAGTGGAATAGGATCTCGGCTGCCATGCACGACGCAGGGGCATCTGCTTGTGGCACTATCAGTCGTCACCGCACCAGTCACTGGATATCCGAGAGGTCAGTGAACCTTTTGGATGCTAGAAGGCACCTCCCGGCTGGTTCTGAACACAATGTGACCAGACGGGCTATTAGGCGTGAACTAGAGTGGAGCCTACGTGCTGACAAGGAAGCCTGGTGCACCAGTCGGGCTCAAGAAATGGAGGGGGAGGAAGGAGCAGTAGGCAATTACCGGAAGCTCTTCCAGCTAATCCGCACCACTGGTCCGAGAAAACCAGGCGTCAGTGACACAATCAGAGACAGCGCGGGTGCGCTGATACACAATAAGGAGCACCGTATGGCTCGTTAGGCTGAACACTTTGAAGAGCAGTTCAGCTGGCCCCCTGCTCCCAGACCTCTTCCTACTCAGGTGATGTAGGACGAGCCATGGACGGTTAGTTTAGAGCCTCCGTCGGAGGCCGAGGTCCGAAACGCGATCACAGCCCTCAATCGTTTTCGTGCCGCTGGCCCGGATTCCCTCCCACCTGCAATATTTAAGGATGGAGGTGAGGTCCTCTGCAAAGCACTGACCTCCCTATTCGAACGTATCTGGAACGAAGAGAGTGTCCCGGCTAATTGGAGCGAATCGATTATAGTGGCAATATACAAGAAGGGCAGTCGCACAGACTGTGCGAACCACAGGGGTATTAGCCCAACGCCAGTTGTGACAAAATTACTGGCCTCGATTATCGTACGTCGCCTCATTGCAGAACGGGAATCTTGGATTAGAGAAGAGCAGGCCGGTTTTCGCCCAGGACGTGGCTGTATAGACCATATATTTACTTTGCGGCAGGTGCTAGAGCAGTGCCACGCATACCGCAGACCGACAATAGCTGTGTTCCTCGATTTCAAGAGTGCGTTCGATTCAGTCGATCGATCGATTCTGTCCGAATTACTTGCGCGAAAAGGTGTTCCCACGAAATATGTGAACATCCTTCGTGCTCTATACTCGAACACTACAGGCCGAGTCAGGGTCTATGGTGGCATATCGGATAGCTTTTCGACTACAAGTGGCGTTCGTCAGGGTTGTCCGATTTCCCCGTTTTTGTTCAATTTCGTCGTGGATTCTATCATGGAGTGTTCCCTGACGGAATCCAACGATGTAGGCGTTGAAGTGCTGCCTGGTGAAAAGTTAGTTGATCTAGATTATGCGGACGATATCGTCTTGCTTTTCGACAATGTTGAGGCGGCACAATCAACCCTGAATAGCCTGTCCAGAGTGGTCCCATTATTCGGTATGCACTTCGCACCTTCAAAGTGCAAAGTGTTGCTGCAGGACCACCAGCCACTTGATGACCCCTTGACGCTTGCTAACGAGGAATTCGAGGTGGTTGATCAATTCACTTATCTTGGCAGCTGCATCAGCAATGATGGGCGCATAGAAACCGGCGTGTGTTCACGCATAGCAAAGACCAGAGCTGCCTTGTTGTACCTGCGTCATCTTTGGCGACAGAAGGGAGTTTCCCTCCGCCTAAAAGGCCGTGTATACAAGGCCACAGTGAGGGCCGTTCTGCTCTATGGTAGTGAAACTTGGCCCCTACGGTCTGAAGATCTGAGGCGCCTTCAAGTCTTTGATCATCGTTGTTTGTGAAGCATTGCTGGTGTCGGATGGCACCAGCGTGTCCGCAACGATGATGTGCGTAGGCGAGTACTAGGTAGTGATAATCATGCTAGCTCCCTAGAACAACAGATAGCACTGAATAAGTTACGCTGGCTCGGGCACGTGCGACGCATGCCTGGTCACCGCTTACCTAGGAGGGCCTTGTTCAGTCTACCAGGTGTAGGATGGCGCAAGGCTCGAGGTGGACAGAAGTTGACTTGGCAGCGGGAAATGAAGTCACTGACGACCAAACTGGGTGCCGTTGGTCCGTCTCGCCTTCCGGGCTGGAGTCCACGTGACTCACCTTGTGCTTGGCTCGAGACTTTGCAGGACATGGCTCGCAACCGACACCAGTGGCGCGTCTGCTGCCGTCTTCTAATCGGATTGCCTGTTTAAAGTATGTTTGTTGCTGAGTTATCTGCGGGGTAATGGCTGATTATGACGCGTGGCAGTGAAAGCCGCAAGGAAGCTGTCTCGCCGATGCCGCCTTATCTTTGCACGATAGCCAGCTGTTCGTGACGGTATGTTGTCTACTCAAGGTGTAGGCGCCTTGACGCTGAATGTTTGCTTAGGGCATTAAGGTTTTCAGGTAAGTCCCCCTTCTCTCCCTCTTCTTATTCTTTATTTCATAGGTCCTCATGGTTGTATGGCAGCGAAGCATCAGTTCAAATGGCTGATGTACTGCTGTTGATGATGATGATGATGATATGCTCAACTGTGCAACACCGTCGGCAGCGGTGTTGTCTGAAATGGTAAAACCGTAGTATTGCCAGGAACCAAGGTAGTGACAGACGTGTGGAGGCTTTTTTGGACTGGCTTGGCTGCGATGACGACTTCAGTTTAGGTTGGGTAACAGCGACCATAGGAGCAGAACGAGACGTCCTGTCAGCTTGCTGGATCAGGTCGGAATCGTGCTTTAGGTTGAGAAGTCGCTCGCTTTTGTGCACTGATTGTGCTGGCGTGAAGTCGAGTTCCAAATCGATCTTAGTCAGTAACCTGATTTGTATTACTTGGTGACTAAAGATCACAGACAAAAATCAGACATTGGAATTGATCCTCGATAAGAGATCTGAGCTTGAAACTGCTACACTCACGATTGACGATGCCGGCATTTATGATAAAGTCGCCGACCTCGAGCTTGACTACTTTGCGGCAGTGGAAGCGAGTGTTAAACAGTGTCCCCGAAAATCGACTTTAATGTCTGCACCGTCTCGTTGAAGCTGCTTGACCGTGATACTGTAGTGAGGAGAACATTTGTACACTGAACGTGTTCCGCTGTGCCCAATTTCCAGAGTAGTCGGACTTTGGTCTCTTCATCTCGATTGACCAGTTCAACCGAGATATCCTCGTATCGCTTGTACCATGATTAGAATTTCACGCCAGCTTGCAAATCATACTGGAAATTAGAGATGTTCCGTGTGAGTTGATCCACTGACGGTCATTCTCCGGAAGGCGACTCCGAAATATCGAATTTCGAGACCAGCATCTCCATTAACATGATCTGAGGTTGCATCATCTGCTTCAAGTCAGCATTAGCAGACATGGTTAAAGAGAGAAAACTGACACCTCCGCCAGTTATGTTACGTACTGGAGATCGCCACGGATGATTATTTGCTTCACACGCTTCTCACTAGCTCCAAAAGCCCAGAGTAAAATATCGGGCTTTCAAGCAGAAGTTTTAATGCAAGAAAAAAACGTATGACAACCGCCAAGCTGGAAGAAGTACAGGTTGCGATGTTCAAAAGTGCATCGACTGAAAGAAAAAAGAACGATCAGTAGCGTAGTGTCTCATATCGAATAAATCAACAGGAAGCGAAAAGGAAACAGTTTCTCAGAGCAATGCAAGCGACGCCAACGAAGAGAAATTGCGCACTATTTTACCTCACAAAATTGTCGGCCTGAAGCCTGGAGGTAACGAGCGGGTTCGAATCCGCCTAGTGGTGGGCGTCCTTGCGGTATACTCAGCCCGCGTGTGACGCGGTGGTCGCAGGGCAGCGAAACGCTATTACGGCGTACAGCCGACACATTATTTATTATTTTATTACTTTCACAAAATAGATTTCGAAAACAAATCACTCAAAGATAACAACTATCGCAGACCGGCTGCAGCGCTCATAACGTGCACTCGCACCTTTGTGGTGCGCGTTTCATCTGCCATTCTGGCTTAAATAACTTTTCAATGAACGCTGCAAAGAGCGGTCATTGCAGCGCAGTACAGGTAGCCGCCCTCAAGATACTATGTTGTCTATTTTGATATTCTCTCTCGTTTCTTCGTGTTAACCCTGACGAAAAAGGAGGGCGTTAGTATTACATGGCACACTGTACTGATGCTTCACTGCCGCCTGACCACTGACAGTCGCACATTTGCTGAGCATACCGCGGGGTCGCCCGCAATTATGCGCATTCGAACCGGTAACCGAGGTACAAGGCAAGCGCTTAATACTTTCGGCCACAGGCTGAAGTGGATCAGCATTTTCCCAGTACTCAAGACAGGTGCTTCATTATCATGCAACTGACGACCGGGATACTATCATGGCGCCAAAATCCAAGCAAGAACGGAGAAGTTATTAGTAACACATCGGTAATTCGTACCAACGCTTCGCTGTCGCGCGGGCCAGATAGATAATGCGGTCGCTCGCACCTACGCAAATTCGAACCAGGGACCTTTAGACAGGCGCCTTATAACAGTGGGCCACTGTCTGGCAGACAGGAGTTGGGACTCGGGCTCGGAACGCAGATGTTTCAAGTCAGCTGCTCGTGTGGATAATACAGCCACCTGTTTTCTTCTCGTATCCTCAGGCATCTTGTGACTGCTCGTAGTTACTGTTTCCGCCAAGTCAAGAAGCGGTTGGCCTTAATTGCATGTTTATTCTCTGTGCTTCACGAAGTTCCCCAGGCCAGAGAGCAAGGTATCTGTCATCCGTCCTGTGTTTTGCATCTCAACACTTTTTATGATCATAGGTCATCGAAACCGCTCACTTGAATAGTTGCATACAACAACACTACATTTCTTGTGCTTTTAGTTGATTAGTCATAATTTCAATCTGATTGCATCCTCGAAAAAATGCATTTTTGGTGCGGTACCCGATTTTACTACTCTCATGCATTCTCTTACTTAGAGCTTATGCTGAACCTAGGAATAATAAGCTGGCATTTGGTTTTTAAGCCTCGGTTTAATCGGTATTATGATTGCGGGTCATTTCGAAGTATACCTTGTGTGGATGGATTGCGACGCACAATCTCAATGTTGACCGCGATTCCCATTGAAGTGCACCTTGAAGGCCCTCACTTCGAAGCTGGCCTCCGTTGGAACGTCTCGGCTCCCTGATTGCGATCCGAAAGACGATGAACACGTTTGGCTGGACACACTTACTGCTATGGCTAGGAGCTGACCTCAGTGGCGTTCATGCTGTGAGTTTCTTTGTCCCACCCCATCCTTCTTACCCTCCCCCTCCAACCACGATCTCACTATTTAGTCTTATAATTTTTCATAGTAATTTTTTTATGCACAGCAGCCGGCTGGTAGCTTATCGGAACGATGCCCATCCGTTACCGGTAGCTCAGCCGGCTTGCACCAGTTGCATTTTTTCTCCTTTTTTCTTTTATGTATGGCGGCATAGTAGCTGAGGTGTTTCCCACCTCTAGCTAACGTGTATAATCATGATGATGATGATGATGCACTTTGGTCTTTCGACCACGAGGGCCGTAGCTGATACGAATAGGAATTGGGCGTTGCCCGCCCGAATAGTAATGCGGTGTTTTCGGGCGGGCAACACCCAATTTCTATTTGCAGTGTTATGACTGTTTATATAATACTCCTCATGTTGCATTTGATTGGTTACAACAATCTTTTCTTATATGTCATAACAATCTGCGTCCCATTCGCGGGATTTCAGCCTCTTGCACGCGGCCGCCCACCAGTTTACGTTTTCCCTGATGAGTTACAAAATTCGCCGCGATACTGCTGATTTGAGCCTATATGACTGAGGGCACACAAGTTGACTCCAGCCCCCGTACTCCTACACTCCGCCCGTCTGACTTCAAATTCGGAAAGGAAATCGGCCAGGGATCCTTCTCTTCTGTTTACGTGGCTCGCGAGATCGCCACAAATGCTGAATTCGCCATCAAGGTGGTAGACAAGCAGCATATTCTCCGCAACCGAGCCGTTGAGTCAGTGTTGATGGAGAAAGAGGTACTCACTCGAACGAACCATGTTTTTATCATCCGACTGCATTGCACTTTCCAAGATTCCTCCCGCCTTTTTTATGTTCTCGAATACGCTCGTCATGGAGAATTGCTTACCTACCTGAATCGTCTTACGTCATTCGATGTTCAGTGCTCGCGTTTCTATGCCGCGGAAATATTGGTTGCCTTAAACTACCTCCATTCCCATTCTATCGTACACCGGGATTTAAAACCGGAGAACGTTCTGCTTTCTGAATCTATGCACACTAAGTTGGCTGACTTCGGTTCTGCCATCATATTGAATGAGCCAAAAATCAAAGCTCCTAGCTTCACCGGCACACCGGAATACGTTAGCCCGGAAATGTTGTCCCCACATTCTCTGAATAGCTCCGCGTCAGCTCCTTCCCCGTCACATACTTTTGAAGAACTGGCCTACTTAATGGATTATTGGGCTCTCGCTTGCATGATTTACCAGTTTATTTCCGGTCGACCTCCTTTTCGTGCAGAACGCGACAGACATGCATATGAAACGTTTGGAAAAATTTTCAGTTTGTCCTATAGTTTTATGGAAAGTTTCGACCCACTTGCCAAAGATCTTGTTCAACGACTGCTTGTTATAAACCCGCTCAATCGCATCGGTAGTCCCGTGAATGGAGGTCCGGCTGCCTTAAAATCACATCCATTCTTCGATGGCATCGACTGGGAAACTTTGCACATGCAAACACCGTCCGCACTGGCTCCTAACTTAGAGCCGATCGCTCCATCTGATTGGGATGCTAACCCCTCTTACAACACCACAACTAACGAGCAAGTGCTTGATGTTACACCTGAGAATCTGATTATCGGACAGCTTACGGATGCTGAACACACTCGTTTATTCACTCTACAGGAGCAACATAACCCGTACCACCGGTTTTGTCGCAATCGATTAATTCTTAGACAAGGTGTCCTTTTCAAGCGCCGTGGCCTCTTCGCTCGCAAACGAATGTTCTTGCTAACTGAAGGGCCTCATCTTTTTTACATCGATAATGACTCCATGGTTTTGAAGGGTGAGGTTCCTTGGTCTAGTTCCTTGGTGTTGGAACAAAAGAGTGATAAGTTATTTTTCATCCACGTTTCTGGTCGAACATTTTATCTAGAGGACCCGACCGGTCATGCGAGTGCTTGGGTTGCACATATCACTGCTGTCCGCAACTTCTACTACACTGATTCGCCTGACCATGGACGGTCGTCAGCGCCATCTGGTGATTCAGCCTTACCCGATCTGTGCAGCTGAACCATACCCATCGTGAATACAGATATCTTACGCGTTATTTTTTCGTTTTATTTGTATCTGACAGTCAGCTTTTCAAGCTTGTCTTGGGAAAGATTTTAGCTTCCGTTCCCGGAATTTTGTTTCTCTTCAGAATTCCCAGCTCTGATTTATTCGGACATGTATCACTTTATTCAACGATTATGTAGATATATGTGAATATTTCTCCATCTATTCCAAACGTGCCATGGATAGAAATCGTTCTCGTAACCGATTCTTCTTGTTTGTGTGTTTCTGCTTGTGTGATGTTTGCTAGCACAAAACTTGCCATGCTTACTAGAACTACAAAAGTACTGTTAGCATTTGTCACCCTGCCACACTAGACTGTGGTCCCCCCCCCCGCTTTCTTTCACTGGCCTTAAGTGCTTCAAGACGCGGTTGTGACATAGCCACATCTATTTTATCCCGAAGGAGTCACCCGACCAGTTTGGTTCATTACACAGCGAATCAGGAACTGATCAATGATAAGTGCCATCAGTAAGGTGTATTAATCCTAGGGTATCGAAACCATTAGTAAGAAACCATCTGTTATTTCTCTTTCAAATCTGTTTACCTGTTTTCAGCTAGACATCGCGTAATTCAAAGATATTGTTGGTCTTTCTCACTGGGTGAATACAGGACACTTTGTGTTTATGCCCATGTATGAACTCACAAATTCGATGTATCAAAAGCTGGGAATGTGCTTGCATAACAGTGTTTATCACATACAGAAGAAAATTACGACTAGACTGGTGTATATATCCTCGAGCTAGCTCGATAATAAGCAAGAACTAATGCTGTGGTGTTATAATCCTAGTCGACTGATGACTTGAGGTTAGGAATGCACAGCACGTTGCTTATAAAAGAGCACAGTAACTGCTCGTAAATCTGGTGTCTTAATTAGTCGGGACAGCTCAAATGAACTAAGACCATGAGTGCATTTTACACCATGCGTTGATGTACTCATATGATCACCAAATTCTGATGGCATCGATAGTGCATCGGTACGTTGTACCGAAGTTTCGATGCTACATGACTACCAGCAGTGGCGTACGAGCTACGGGCATTGCGAAGTTACCTGTACCTACCTACAAACTCGAGACGGTGAACTGTGGATTTCAAGCCAGATGCCTTAACTACTCGGCGGCTGTCTTTGTGTGCATGGAGAGTTTTGAGTTGTAACTTTTCTAACATTTACTATGGTACTGTGTTATTTCTTTACATTCTATTTTCTGTTCAGAGCGGTTTTGATGTAGCTATCCAGATAAATCACCCGGTACCTAAGTGTAGAGCATTCTATCTTCACCCTAAGAGCTAAGTACTATGGTGACGACCATTGCACACAGTTCATTAACCCGACTTCTATCCCCATGCTTCTGCTCTGTCAATCGCCATTCAAGGTTGAACCCTACATCCCAAATCATCCAACATCATGCTTCATATGGGCTCAAAGTGTAGCATCACAGTCATAGAATCCAACACTTCTTGTGCTGTACCTTTGTTCTGTACTGTACCAATACCCTGTCCCGGCGCTTCGCTGCCACGTGACAACTAGCGGTCGCGTGCGGGCTGAGAACACTGGGAGGTCTCCCCTACCTGCAAAGCTCCGAGTCGGCGAACTTTCGGATTGCATGCCAGACACCTGAACCTTTTGGCCACTGGCCGGCATTCGGTAGTTTTACGTAAGACATACGTTTCCACCTCAAATAAACCCGATTCGATTGTCTACTTATTTGTGCGTCTAAGCTCAGTGGGTCCAGTTGACCTGACTCACCTCTCTGTACTGACAACAATTAACCACCGTGGAAAGGAGAGAGAACACAGAAGTAGGTCGGACGAGGATCGACGACGAAACATTTCAACCGTGGCTCTTGCACGTCGTCGCATCGATTGACACTCTTCGACCTTTAACCCACCACGTAGCGTCGTGTGGCCTGGTCTGCTACTGTCATCGGCATTGGCATTGAACTCCGACTATTCAACTGTAATTATACCCTATATTTCTTACCCGCATGTATCTCACAAATGCCGTTTTGCTTTCTGCTGAATAGTTCTGCCCACGTCTTGATATCATTATGTGCGAACTCATTCAAATGAACAGCAACACATTTACAACTACAGTTAGTCCCAGAAGTTTTGTCCCTTTTTACTCTGTTGCTCGGGGACCAAGGCTCAGGCCTTCGAGCGAGAGCGCACTAAATTGCCAGCTGTCCAATAGTAGGTGTTGGTCTATCTCAAAATGTCTCCCATCCGGTCACATGGGTGTGCATGCCCGGAGTGATGGCAGTATGCAAGTGTACCTGGGTACAGGTGTACTTGCCAGTCTCGTCCATCCTGAAAGCGCTGGATAGGCGCGGATGGTTGAGTTGAACTCAACTACGGCACGCCACAGGGCAAGTTCACCGATCGATACATACCGTGTTTCGGGCTGGTTGGAACGAATGCAGGCGTGCAAAATCAAGACAGCAGTGCATCATTACCGGGCTACTGCGGTAGAATTGTGGTGGCGTTTGGACAGGCCCAACTAACCTGAGCAAGGTGTGTTCAATAGATGCTTAGTGTTATCCCAACTAATGACGGAAAGGTTATTGGCAACGCTTTTGTAGACTGAAAGTTAGCTTAAAACAACCCACCTTAGAAAGATAGACATTGCTTAGAGTTAGGCCTTACAGATATGAAATGTAATATTTTGAGAAAAAATGTCTTGAAAAGCTATGGCTAGAAATCAGTTTTAACGGTGAATACGTATATTAACCTAAACAGCATAAAACGGTGCTATGTCCGTCAACGAAGGAGATGCTCAACGTGTCCGCCAGCGTTTTGCTTGCAGTGCAGAAATCGCCTGAGACAATAGGCTAAAACTTTTTGCAAAGTTTCTGTATTGATGACGCAACATTCGTTGACATTACTGCCTTTCAGTTGTTCCAGTAACATAGGCCTTATCTTGTGAACTCTTCTTTTCAAATAACCCCATAGGAAGGAATGTAAAGGGTTCAAATCTGCGGACCGGTTAATCTTTTAGACCTCTGCGACCTATCCACCGGTGACCGAACACCTTAAGATATTGCCACACCGTTTGTGCATAATGGGCAGGTGCGCCATATTGAAGCTATAACGGCTGAAGCGAAGTGCTGAAATCGCCAACGAGAATCGGTGGTGAAAACATTTCTATCTTGTAGCTTACACTTTAATTGCCAGACAGTTCCTTTACCATGTGAGAACCATGCTTAACAGAGGAATGACGGTAATCATAATTGAGTTACTTGACAATCACGAGGTCAACGTCATGTCCGCAACGGATGTACGGGCCTCTGGCTTGCAAGAAGCGCCTAACGCAGCCTACTGAGGTTCAACAGTTTCGTCCACCGCCGTCAACTTTACAATAAACATCAACAGCGACGCCTGCACCCTGTCGGACAATTAAGCGATCGCGCATTTCTCACGCACCCGCCTTGTTCAATGTTCTCGTAGCGTTCATTCTACCCCGACGAAGTACTGGCACCATTACTCATCGCAACAATGTGGTCGTGAAATCAGTCGATAGGCATTATACATATATTTACATGAAGTATGTTTCAAACGCAAAAGAATCAAGGAATATCTTCAAAATGACCACCGTCGTTTCGCTTGTAGAACAGCATTCGTCTGATGCTACTGGCTAGCACCGACATCTCGCGATATTCTTTGACGATGCTCAGTTTCAGTCCCTTCGGCTTGCAGCCGTGGAATGACACAGGTCTGCAACATTTCTTTGTAGAACAATGCTAACAAATGTTGAGCGTTAGTTCTGTTTTAAAAGATCAAGTTATCCGTCGCATTCTTAGAAAAGAAAAATGGTCCGATAATTTTTCGGCTTGTCAACCCAGCCCTTGATTTATTAACAGCACTAACGCTTCACATTTGTTAGCATCCTCCTACAAAGAAATGTTGCAGACCTGTGTCATTCCACGGCTGCAGGCCGCAAGAACTGAAACTGAGCGTCGTCAGCGAATGTCGTGGGATGTCGGTGGACAGTTTGCAGAAAGTGCTAGACAGTAGCATCGGGCGAATACTGCTTTGCAATCGAAACGACGGTGGTCATTTTGAACATATTCCTTGATTCTTTTGCGTTTGAAACATACTTCATGTAAATATATGCATAATGCATATCGACTGATTTCATGACCACATTGTTGCGATGAGTAATGGTGCCAACACTTCGTCGGGGTAGAATGAACGCTACGAGAACATTGAACAAGGCGGGTGCGTGAGAAACGCGCGTTCGCTCAATTGTCCGACAGGGTGTAGGCGTCGCTGTTGATGTTTACTGTAAATTTGACGGCGGTGGACGAAACCGTTGAAACTGAGTAGGCTGCCTTAGGCGCTGGCCAAAGCACCCACAGTAGGAAAGAAGCCTGTCTACTTATCGTTGCTATTCAAAGGAGATAACGGTTCCGAATGCCTTAGTAAACCATTAGCGGGGACGTCATTAACACATACAGGGCGCACAATTACACATTATCTTCACTTCCACACCCACTCCACACATCCAACTAAGATAAACTGTCTGTGGATGTCGCCACTTTTTTATTAATTTACCTGCTC
Source organism: Dicrocoelium dendriticum (assembly GCA_944474145.2). Classification (NCBI taxonomy): domain Eukaryota; kingdom Metazoa; phylum Platyhelminthes; class Trematoda; order Plagiorchiida; family Dicrocoeliidae; genus Dicrocoelium; species Dicrocoelium dendriticum. The sequence goes on along the minus strand of OX104068.1, from coordinate 73,774,335 downwards.
TGCTTGACTGGATCCCAGTCAACAGTCGGCTATGTGCAGTCAGACTACGAGGTTCATGTAACGTAAGCAGGCGTCGAGACGTTAAGCATGTCTTGTTTGTCGTCTCCGCCTACGCCCCTACAGACTGCAGCCCGGATGCAGTTAAAGATAGCTTTTACCAGCAACTACATGAACTTCTGCGTTCCTCCAAACGGACGGATATAGTCATTCTTGCCGGGGACTTTAACGAACGGGTTGGCCGCCTTCCACCGTGCAAGCATCACTTTGGGGGTAGTTTTGCTCTCGGTGGCAGTCGATCAGACAATGGAGACAGACTGCTTGCTCTTTGCTCTGATCATTGCTTGTATCTTTCGAGCACCAGTTTTCGACACTCGAGGAGACACACTGCTACCTGGCGCCCGCCCTCACAAACGCAAGAGTGCTCCCAGCTTGACCACATAGCAATCAGCTACAGATGGCGCGGAAGCGTAACGGACTGCCGATCGTACTGGTCAACTTATCTGGACTCCGATCAAGCATTGGTTCGTGCTAAGATTTGCATGCGTTTCGCAGGATCACCTAAGCGCGCTCACTACCGACCGGACGTCGCGTATCTACAAAGCCAGGTACCAAGCCTCACTGTCAACCTTGCTTGGCTCAACTATTGACGGTGATCTCGATTCGCAGTGGGCGCATATGAAAGATGCTTTAGTTTCCGCCAGTATCGACACTTGTGGAGTTGCCCGTCACCCACCGAAGTATTGGATTTCCGCCGACTCTTTGTCGTTGATGGACAAACGCCGCTTGATCCCATCGGATTCCAGACACAGTGAAGAACGCCAATACCTTGGTCGAGAGTTGCGCAGGAGTCTGCAAATGGACCGCGAAGCTTGATGGTGTGAACGTGCTAGGGAGATAGAGCTTGCTAGTCTCTCTGGTAATACCAGAAAACTTTTTCATCTCATTCGAGTCACCGAAACTGTTGGATCTGGTATAAGTGAAACAATATGCGAAGAGGATGGCACCTTAATCACCACTGTTCAACGACGGTTGGAGCGATGGGCCGAACATTTTGGCTTGCAGTTTTGTTGGCCCCCAGCTCTATCTGCTACCTCTGGCGCTCGCGCTGGGACCGAGTGGTCTACCCCAACAGACCCTCCCTCTTCCCAGGAAATCGAGCAGGAGCTCCGGCACATGAAGTGTTATAAAGCCCCCGGCCCTGATGGTCTTCCTCCAGCTTTCTTTAAAGATGGCGGCGCATCGCTGGTTCGAGAACTCATCGCTTTGTTCTCGAAAATTTGGTCGAAAGAGAAAGTTCCGTCATCTTGGGGTGAATCGGTAGTCGTCCCTATCTTCAAAAAGGGCCTGCGCACAATCTGCTCCAACCACAGCGGAATAATTTTAGTCCCCGTCGTTTGCAAGCTGCTGGTGTCCATAATACTTCGCGGGCTATCCCCAACGCGCAAATCGTTGCAACGAGAAGAACAAGCTGGGTTTCGCCCTGGTCGCGGCTGCATCGATCAAATCTTCACACTTCGCCAGATCGTCGAGCTCCGCCATGTGTATCAGAGGCCAACGATTGCTATGTTTCTGGATATCCGGGCAGCCTTCGATTCTGTCGATCGCACAGTACTGTGGCATTGTCTACTGAGAAATGGTGTCCCCGAGAAGTTCGTCTCCATACTGCGTGCTCTATATAGTCTGACCTCGGGCAGGGTTAGGGCTTATGGCAAGCTTTCGCCTACCTTTGTGGTCTCCAGTGGAGTTCGACAAGGATGCCCTATCTCTCCGTTCCTATTCAACTTTGCCATTGAGGATGTCTTGAAGAACGCTCTAGGCGATTCGTTGAACGCTGGCGTTGAGCTCCTCCCAGGTAGTCGAGTCGTTGATTTGGATTATGCTGATGATATCGTCTTGCTGGGTGACGATCCACACGTCGGCCAACTTGCATTAAACCGTTTGGTGATTGAAGCATCAAAGTACGGTATGTACTTTTTGCCATCCAAATGCAAGGCTGTCTTCCAAGACTGGCAGGTGCCTCTGCCTGCACTCACTCTTGCCGGTGAGACAATGAAAATGCTGACGAAACAGTTGGCCTCGGCCGGTTGTTGTCGACTGCCTGGTTGGGGTCCGAGAGATGCGGATACTTGCCGGCTGAAGACCTTGGAAGTCATGGCTCAAGATCGATGTCAATGGCCGACGTGTGCATCGGTGTGTTGCGATGTCCCTTCTTCCTCCCCCTAAAAAAGAACAAACTGAAAATGTTTCAAAAGCTGTGAGTGGTAAAATAGACAAAAAGAAGATTTTGTTGCGCTTTTATTATTCTGCCTGTTTTCCTATTCAGCCATGATTCCGATGACACAATATCTGTACCACAGATTGTGTATTATATATATATATATATATATATATATATATATATATATATATATATATATATATATATATATACCTTTTCCTGTTGGACAAGTTACGTAGATTGCACCACGAGGCGTTTGTCTGAACACATTTGCGCTCATGATCTAGCGTGGCTAGCTGAGGATTGAACAAGACATGTACCACTGTAGTTGTCGCGCACCTAGTCCAGACTAATCATGCTGTCGTCATCCACAAATCCTTTCGTCCGCTCTACCATGTGAGGGGTGTTCATTCCAAGCTTATCAGGTGCAGAATCCTTGCATTGGTGGAAGCGATCGCGCTTCGTTTCAACAACCCACTGTTGTGTGTGCATAAACAATTTGTCAAAGCCTTAGCTTTATCATGGTCAGCTGTCATGTGAACGGCTGACACCTGTTATAGGCATTTAGACACCTCCATTCTCTAACTACTTTCTCCACTCCTTCTTATCTTGACTATCTAAATGTGTTGTATTTGGTCTGGTGATATATCGCATAAAATCTACATCTGTACAACTCAATAGCAATATAGACGAAACTGTCATAAAATTTTCCTCCATTCTTAATAATCTAGGCGTTCTTCAAGTTTTTTAGCATTTAAAAATTGACGTACCCTTTCACTGGGATTACAAATTTGATAATTCATTGCTAGTGTGCAATCGTTCTCTGAATCGAACGTTAGTGAAATATAAATCCAACGACGTTTTGAACTGCTGCACAGATTTAGTCTATGATTTGTTTAGTCAGACTCAAATATTTACCATTCTCAGCTCGAAGCAAAGAGAGTGGAATAGTATAAATAAATAAATAAATAAATAGTTTATTCTCGAATTTGTCGAGACACACCAAGCAAGGCACCACAAACATGTATCCGTGTGCGCGTTTGCAGAATATTGTTCCCAAGTCAAGCAGCGGCCTCAACATGGGGAAGTCACCATAATAGAGTAGGCCGGCCTTCACTATGGCCTTGTAACACGCCCTTCAAAAGAAGGGAAACGCCTTTCTCTCACCAAAGATGTCGCAGATTCAAGAAGGCAGTTCTGACTTCTGCGGTCTATAAACTGACTTCAGTGGTTATGCGCCCATCGTTCCTGATGCAGCTGTTAAGTGCATTGATCAACTACTTTGAGTTCTGCACTATCAAGAATCAATGGGTCATCAAGTAGCTTTTGTTCCTGTAACAACACTGCTCTGAGCGTGCGAAGTTCATACATACCAATTAATAGGCCCACTTTGAAGATGTTATGCAGGGTTAATTGCGCCGCCTCAACATTGTTAACACAAGGCAATATCGTCCGTATAATCAAAATTAAATAGCCTTTCACCGGGCACCACCTCAACGCCTGCATCGTGAGATTCCGCAAGGGAACACTCCATTATGGAGTCCATGACGAGGTTGAACGAAAATGTGGAAATTGGACAACCCTGACGAACGCCACTTGTTGTCTGGAGGATATCCGATAGGTCACCGTAGACCCTGATGCAGCCTTTAGTGTTCGAGGATAGAGCATGTAAAAGGTTCACGTATTTCATGGACACACCTTCCTGCTGAAGTGTTTCTAACATTCATTACCATTATAAACGTAAGCTAGAATGGAAAATACTTCAGCTATTGTACTACAATGCATAAGAAAATACTAGTAAAGAACATACAACAGGCATACCAAATGAGCCGCCAGTAACGGAGGAGTATGGTTCCGGAGAGCTGGCAGTCGGCTATTGTGCCACAAAAAGAGGTTGTATTAAGCGTACGAAATGAGATCCTAGTTGGAAAGGGGAAGTATTTCCAACAGAATGCATCGATCGACTGAGTCGCGGAACACAGTTATTGTCCGTCTGCGGTATGCTTAGCGCTGCTCTGGCACCTGAAGCAGAGTGAATATATGGTCTATGCAGCTCCGTCCTAGGTGAACCCCTGCTTGCTCTTCCCTAATCCGGGATTCTTGTCCCACAGGGTTGCGACGAACGAGTATAGAGGTCAGTACTTTTGTCACAACTAGTGTTAGCTTAATACCCTTGTGATTAGCAGTCGATGCGACTGCCCTTCTTGCACTTTGCCACTATAATCGATCCACTCCACTTAGCTGAGGTCGCCTCTTGCTTCTAGAATTGTCCGGACAGGGGATCAGTGCTTTGCATAAGATCTCACTACCATCCTTAAGTAATGCGATTGCGAGGTAATCCTGGCCAGCAGCTCAGACGTCAGCCTCCGATGGGGCCACTATACTAACCGACCATGGGTCATCCTACACCACCTGGGTGGGAAGGAGTCCAGGAGCGGAGGCCAACTGAATTGCTCTCGAAAGTGCTCCACCCAACAAGTCATACGGCGATCCTTATCATGAATCAGGCACCCGCACTGTCTCCGATTGTCTCACTAACGCCTGGTTTCTCTTGCTCATTGGTGCAGACCAGTTAGAATAGCTGTGGAACGGGAATCCCGCACTAGCGAAGAACAAGCAGGGTTTCCGCCCAGGACGGTGCTGTACAGACCCCATCTTCACTTTGCGGCAGGTGCCAGAGCGGCGCCACGCGTACTGCAGTCGGAAAATAACTATGTTCCTCGACTTCAAGAGTGCGTTTGACTCAGTCGATCGATGTGTTCTGTTCGAACTACTTTCTCGGAATGGTGTTCCCATGATGTATATGAACATTTTACTTGCTGTGTACTCGAACACGACAAGCTGCGTCACGGTCTACGGTGACTTATCTGATGTTTTCCCGACAACAAGTGGCGTTCGTCAGGGTTGTCCGTTTTCCCGATTTCCATTCAACTTCATCGTGGACTCCATCATGGAGTGTTACTTTGCGGAGCCTCACGGTGCAGGCGTTGCGGTTGTGCTTGGTGAAAAGCTAGTTGATCATGTTTATGCTGACTATATTGTCTTGCTATGTTAACGATGTTGGGGCAGCGCCATCAACCCTGGATAGCCTGTCTAGAGTTGTCCCATTATTTGGTATACATTTCGCACCTTAGAAGTGCAGTGTTGTTACAGGACCACTAGCCCTTGACCCTAGATAGCAAGGAATCCGAAGTAGTTGGTCAATTCACTTTCGTTGTTAGCTGTATCAGCAGTAATATGGGTGCATAGCGACTAAGGTCATTTTACGTATTGCAAAAGCCAGAACTGCTCTTTTGGTTCTGCGACATCTTTGGCGTTGGCTTGAACACGTATTACGTTTTCATGATCGCCGCTTGCCGAGAAGCGCCATGTTTTGTCTTTTAGATGTAGGGTGGCGCAATGCTCGGGGTGGACAAAGTTGACTTGGCAGCGGGAAATTAAGTCATTGACTACCAAACTTGGTGCCATGTGTCCGTCTCCTCTTTGAGGTTGGAGTCCATGTGACTCGCCTTGTGTTTGCCTCGCTACTTTGCAGGACATGGCTCGCAGTCGACGCCAGTGGCACATCTTCTGTTGTCTGCTAGTCGGATTGTATGTTCTAAGTGTGTTTGATGCTGAGTTATCTGCGGGGTACTGGCTGATTACGACATGTTGCGTTGAAAGCCGCGAGGAAGCTGTTTTGCTATTGACATCTTATTTTTTGCACCATAACCAGCTATTTGTGACGGTATATTGCTGACAAGGTGCAGTCGCCTTGACCGTGAATGTCCGCTTAGGGCACTGTGATTTTCCAGTAAGTTTCCCCGCTCTTCTTACCTTCTTTTTCGTTGTGGTTGTATGGCAGCGAAGCGTAAGTTCAGATGGTTGATGTATTGCTCCTGATGATGATTGTGATTTTGCCAAGTAGCCTTCCGGTGTGTCTCTCGAGTGTTTGCTGAATCATAATCAAAAGTCAATGTTACCGAACATATGTTTTCGATAATTCTTCATCAGGCTAGTACAATTATATACCAATTGCATCGATTAGACAAACTACTGAGTCGTTAAAACGGGGTAAAATCAATTTACAAGAGATCAGCTATCGCCAATAATCAGGTCAATGTCGGAGTCACAGGACCTTAGACGGACGTTCCCCGTAGCAAAATTACCTACCTACTTTACCAGCCCACCGATGGTGAACCTCAGTCCCAAGAACAGTAGACCTGTCCACGACAACTCTATGTGCATCTATTCATTTACCTGTTCCTGTGGTTCAGGATACATTGGTCATACGACTAGATGTCTATCCGAGAAAATGAATGAACGCCGTCCGGCATGGCTAACGACCGGATGCCGAAGGATATGTAACTCAGCCATAGCTGCCCACCTTGCCGACACAGGCCACAACCCTAGGCCAGCCGAAGCATTCCAAATTATCTACAAGGCCTCGGATAATCGATCGAAGTATATCATCATCATCATTATACACATCAACTAGAGGTGGGAAAACACCTCCGCTATTGTGCCGCAATACATGAAAGAAATACATACATATAATACAATACACAAAGGAAAAATAGATACAACAGTTGCATGCCAGCTAAGCTACCAGCAACGGATAGGCATCGTTCCGGTATACTTCCTGCCAGCTACTAGGCAAAAAGAAAATTTTTTTTAAAGGTGGACTTGGAAATGAGATCGTAGATGGAGGGGGAGGCTAAAGGGATGGGGAGGGACAAAGAAACTCACAACAGGAACGCCACTGACGTCGGCTCCTTACCATATCAGCAAGTGTATCCAGCCAAACGTGTTCACCGTCTTTTGGACCCCAACCAGGGAGCCGTGAAGCTCCAACCGAGGCTAGCTCCGAAGTGAGGGACTTCATTCCTCTGGACCAAGTCATCGCTTGGCCACCTCTCCTCTTCTTCCACTCACATTCCCGGTGAGCAAACAACGCACGTCGCGGGAGTCGGTGGGCTGGCATGCGTAACACGTGACCGAGCCATCGGAGCCTGGTGCGAGAAATAATGGTGCTGAGCGGTTCAGATCCTTTTCCTGGGCCGTAAACAAGGCGTGGAACACGCTCGTTACTCACGCGGTGTTCCCACCATATGTGAGCCAAACTGCGAAGGCACTGATGATCGAACGTATCTAGCCTTTTCAAGTCCGCCGACCTTAGGGGCCAGGTTTCGCAACCGTACAGTAGGGTCGAACGTACCGCTGCATTGTACACTCTACCCTTCAGGGCGAGAGTAATGTCGCGCCGTCGCCATAGGTGGCGAAGGTTAGCAAAAGCACTCCGAGCTTTCGCCATACGGTTCGTGATCTCGTCTTCGATCCCAAAGGCGCTGATACAACTTCCCAGGTAATTGAATTTCTTAACAACTTTTAGCTGATCCCCACCAAGGGTCAGCGCAGGAGACGATCCCTGCCAATCTTGGAGGAACGCTTTGCACTTCGCTGGTGCAAAGCAAAGCCCGAAGCGACTGGCAGCCAGTGCTAATCTGTCCAGCGCGGCTTGGCACGTCTGGGAGCTGTCACAGATGAGGGCAATGTCGTCTGCATACTCTAAGTCAAGAAGTCGTTCTCCTGGGAGTAACTCCACACCTTCCAAGTTATGTCCTGTAAATGCAATCTCCATGACTTCGTCAATAGCGAAGTTGAAGAGGAAAGGTGACAGCGGGCATCCTTGCCTCACATAGCGCGAGATATTAAAGGGTGGCGACAGCTTGCCGTAAGCCCTCACTCTGCCCGTGCTACGCAAATATAATGCTTGGATAATATTTACATATTTCTCGGGCACACCTTTCCTGAGTAAACAATTCCAAAGGGCACATCGATCAACCGAATGGAAGGCACCTTTGATATCGAGGAACACGACAACGGTGGGCCGCCAATATGTGTGGCGGTGCTCCAACAACTGACGTAAGGTGAAGATGTGGTCGATGCAGCCACGACCCCGACTGAACCCGGCTTGCTCCTCACGAATCTGGCTTTCACGAGCGCCAGTCAGTCTGTGAAGAATTATGGACGCGAGTAATTTAGAGGCGATGGAGATCAGACTGATTCCTCTATGGTTGCCGCATTCCGAACGCGGGCTTCCTTTGAAGATGGGAACAATAACGGAGCGGCTCCAGTCGGTTGGGGCAATCTCCTGCTCCCTCAGTTTCACTAGTAATTCATGTAAAGCATCAACAAGAGCAGAGCCTCCGAATTTGAAGAGGGCTGGAGAAAGATCATCTGGTCCCGCGGCTTTGTTCAACTTCAACAGTCCGATCTCACGTTCAACTTCTGAGCGAGAGGGTGGATCCAAGGGGACAGGCCACGGTGCAGGGCGATCACTGGCCGGCGAAGAATCGAACAATTCTAGCCGATTAAATTGCTTTTCAAAATGCTCAGCCCAACGCTCCAAACGTTTTGACAAATTGTGAATAGGCTGTCCACTCTCATCACAAATTGTTTCACTAACACCAGGCCTCCTGCTGTCCGTTTCCCGTATCAGACGGAATAACTTACGATGGTTGCCAAGCGCAGCGGCTACCTCCATCTCTGACGCACGATGAGACCACCAAGATTCGCTGTCTCTTCAGGCTAGCACAGAGTTTTGCCCGGAGCTCTTTGCGAGTTTCATTGTGCTCGCTTCCAGCCGGGATATGTCGGCAAACGTCGATAAGTTCCAGAGACCGAGAAGAGACCCAATGTCCATGTGGGCTTTTAGACATACCACATGAGGATTTGCCCGCTGCTAGTAAGGTCTGTCGAACATGTGACCAGTGACCATCAATTGTCTCCAGTGAGCGATTACTCAACTGGCATGTCAGCGTACTTTTATGGGCATTCAGAACAGTTGGCTGGTGTCAGTGCGCTCACAGCGTCGTCGTGGGCGTCCGCCAAAGCGCATCCGCATGTCAGCACATACAAGTGCATGATCGGTGTCCACGCATGTGCTCCAAATCGAGCGACAATTCTAGATGCAGCCTCTCCAGCGGTAACTGATAGCAATGTGATCGATCTGCGTCCAAGGCTGGTGGGCGCCAAGTCGCCCTCCGGCGGGTGCTGTGTCGGAAATTAGTGCTCGCAAGAAATAAGCGAGCATCTTCACACCAATGAAGTAACTGCTCACCGTTATCATTACGGGAGCCTACACCGTGCTGACCGCTCAGATGCATTTCATCAGTGGACAACTTTCCAACTTGTGCGTTCATATCCCCCGCCAGCACAACAGTGTCCGTGCTTCTTCTGTGACGAAGGAGCTGAGTCAGTTGACGGTAGAAGTCGTTCTTTACCGAATCATCGCTACAGTTTGTGGGCGCGTAGGCAGCGATGATGAATAGACACCTGTTAGTCCCGCGCTTTGAACGAGCCAGCCAATCGGACCGCACACATCCGGCTACTGATTGGAATCCAATCAACCAGAGCAGCTTCAGCCCGGGGACTCAGGGCAATGCCAACACCAGCTTGGCCGGGGCTCGAAGCTGCATCGTCACCGGATAGGCGCACTGAGAAAATACTGCTTGCGTCACCTGAAGGGGATCGCAGAGTGGGCACAGAGCTGGAGTCTTGCAGGCGGGTCTCTGATAAGCAGCAGATATCGATCGAGAGGGTCTCTAATGTCCGGGCAAGTGCTGCCTGTTGACCGATCTGTAGTAGTGTGCGTACATTGAGGCACGCCAATCTGAAGGAGGATCGAGGGCTCCAAATGGAAGCCGATGAACTGGAATGGACGGCTTGGTTGGACATGGGCTTGTCGACAGGAGAGGAGTGACGCTCCGCGTTCACATGTGAGTTGAAATTAGAAGATAAATGCCTAGCAAAGCATGTTGGGGGAGGGCCAAGAATCGGGGGGGAGGTTGAAAACTGGGGGATGTAAGTGAAGTTGGAATGGGACGGTAAGAGTGAAAAAGCGTAAGATGGGGAATAAGAAGACGGGAAGGCTTGAGTAGTAGCATCCAAACCCCTATCCACCCTGCTCGATACAGCAGATAAGGCAACGTTGATTATCCTCTGCGGTGGCCAGAGCATCAGCAATTTGTTTGGGATAATATTCATGGTATGATCGAAGTATATGCGCAGTCGGATACTAGAAGCCGCTGAAGCTATAGCATTCCGGTTGTACGAACCAAAGTTGTGCACTCAGAAGCGATTTGTTCAAGCCTTACAACTGCCCTGGCCCGATCGAATAGTGATTTTTACTCAGTTGGATCACGTGAAGACTCCGATATTGACCTGATTATTGATGATAGCTGACCTCTTGTAAACTGATTTTCTTCCGTTTTAACGACTCAGTAGTCTGTCTAATCGATGCACTTGGTATACAGTTGTACTAACCTGATGAAGTATTATTGAAAACATATGTTCGCTAACATCGACTTTTGATTATCTTTATGGGTTTCTTTGAATCATAATCGCTTACGTTGGCTCGGTCATATTCTCCGTATACCCGTTGATCGGCTTTCTTTGCGTGCGTTATACGCCGTGGCTTCACCAAGTTGGGCGGAACTGCGAGGTGGCCGGTTCATGATGTGCAGTAAAAGCTTGACGAAGTTGACTGACAGACTTGGTCAGGCTGGTGCGTGCATCTTCGTGTGTGAAGTCCTCAGGATGGTCCTTTCGGATGGTTTGAAACCCTTTCAGACATGGCACACACAATCAGTGGCTTTCCTGCGTTCGGTTTGTTGCATCCAGTTGTTAATTTTCATCCCATTATGATTATTTTAACGCTCTACCTTCTTCCATTTTTTACATTCTGTTTGCACTAAACTCCACAATTTTACGTTGTTATTTATTGTTCTTCATGCAATGTGAGCCAGTGCAACTGGATCCACTGCACTTCCCTGCTTGGATTATAGTTATTCTACTGCACTGAACTGAACACATCATTCAGGCTTGCATAATAATCTGCACATAGGCGGATCTTTCCGTCTGGTTCCCTGACGATCACAATAAGGGCTGGCCATGAAGTGTGACTGGTAGGTTTAATAAATTCGGCTGTCTGTAGCCTGTCAAGTTCTTGATCAACGATCGGAACGACTGCATATGAAACCGACCGCTTTCATCAGAAAGCTGGCTTCGCGTTTGGCAGCAGAAAAACTGGCCTTGGTTTTCTTGCGCTATCCCAGACCATAAAAGAAGACACCTGCGAATATGTCCTCCATATAGGGTTCCGTCTAATTCACAGTTGCGTCGCTTGATTTGCTGCACACGAAATTCAAGGTAGCATCAAGCGGCTTCATATTATCAATGTCGAAACCGACTAAGTTCGCTAGATAGCAAACCCCCTCCAACTGGCAATCTTTAAACATTACAGGAGAATAAATATCACCAGCCAAGTTCAACGGTTCTCTCCAAGTAATGGTAGCTAAGTTGTTCACTGAATAGGTGGTTCACCGGTTTTCTTCGAAGTTTCCTCGGATATGACCGTGATATCTGAGGCAGTGTCAATTTGGAGGCGCACGGGCACTTGATTCACAACCACCGTAACGAAGCTTCTGCGCTTTGCTGCTCTTGAATCGAATGTTTCAAAAATATGATAAAGCTGCGATCTGTGTTTTGTTAGAGATGTGAGTACAAGCGTTTTGGAATATTTGGTGGTGACGGTATTTGTTTCTGGTCCGTCAAATATTCCCGCGGAAACCCCGGCAGAATGGCTGTGGAAAGCGAGGTCCAATTCTTCCCCACAACGCAGCAGCGTGCAGCCACTCCGAGACGCGGCCCAACTACGCACCTTTTGACAACGGTCTTTTACAAACTACCACCTCGTCGTGGTGGAAATTTTCCCTAACTTAACGACCAATAGCATTGGCCGTGATTCGTCCTTTGTTGGTCGTAAAAGAGTCTTCAGAGGACCACTCGGCTTTTTTCCACTTCGCCTCAGTTGGGTCGGTCGGGTCACGTGATTTTGTGTGCGTCGTTAGCCGGGCGGTGTTCGCGTCTAAGTCACTAGCGCGCGTCTACCGTAACCCCCTTTCGTGTGCATCCGTTCCGAGGGCTCAGCGTCTACCCGAATACGTGCGGCTAGGATCGTTCTCACGCTCGCTCAATTTCCGTCTTACCAGCGCGTACCCCAGGCTAAGCTAACGCCGTCAGGTCAACGCAAATCCCTTCGATTGGCCAGCGTTCCAATCCGTTACCGTAGGCGTACTCCACTCGTGCCAGTGACAATCTTATCAGACATCTACGCATTCATAACAGAGGCGTTCCCTCAATTATAACAGTATTGTTGAAAGCCGCGACACGTCAATGGGGCTTCTTGTGACTCCGTTCGTTCATTTCTGACAAATATGCTTCTTGAATGGGCTGCATTTGACGAAGTGCCTCTCCCCATATATCCAGCATGCGGATAGTGGTCTTTTTGACTTTACCGAGTTTGAGGCCGTCGCTGGACTTCCGCGGTGGTTTGACGCCGCCAGCACATCTACCGGATTTGAACTGCGGTCCTGGGCAATCAGGTTCGTGTCGTGTTTCAACTTGCTTAACCTCTGGCATTCAGAAGTGGTGGACATTTGGTTGATGGATGGGTTCTGCTCAGTTTTGCTATCCAGCCTAAGGCGTATTGCAGCATCCTCGGGCGCCTGGATACCTTGAACTTATCGTCCGTCATTTCTTTCAGCTTGAACCGTTCGAAAAGGCGGTTGACAGCACTCGCATAAGCTACGAAATTGTCTGAGTTGTACTAACGAGGTTCATACAGCTGTTCACCAAAAATGTAATTCACAAAGTATCAGTTAGTTGCAAGAAAAATCTTTGGTAAAATACGATTGCGAAATTTGCTGTGCTTCTTGGTCTCCAGATTCAGCAACAGCAGTCCGCACTTCCATCCATCGTCAGCATCTGTAAAATCGGATTGGTAAACCTCTTCGGATATTCTGAACCAACATACAGTTAAACCAGCATTCGGCTCATATTGAAACTCACAAATGCTCTTAGCCATCGCAACAACCGATGACTGCTACTTTTCAGTGCTTAGTCTAACTTGTACCACAAGACATTTGAAAAGATCAATCAATCGTGTCTGGCTTTCTTCAAATAGCTTTTGTTTATCTTGAAGTATTGCGGCGAGCTTTTCTACTGAAAACAACATTTTCGGTTTCCTAATTCAAAATTCTTCGTCGCCAAGTTGGTATAGACAACAAGGTCGCGCCGGGCCGCTCTGTTCGGCTGCTCCGATTAGTCGATCAAGAAGCAAGGCTACAGATACCGGTTTATTGACCACCGGAGACAGGACAGTTACATTGCGCAGACTACCGATATTTCTGTGCTCTTGGTCACCTTAGACGTTTTCTGTTCTTTTCTATTCTCTACCTACCAATACTAGTATTAGATTGTCCGAGAAAATTCTTTTGATAAACCAATGCGATTATTCCACTTGATTTCTGGAAGAGGTTGGAATTTGGTCCGTATGGCGTTCACTAATCCATTTCTTAGTAGGTGCCTACTTAACAGCCCTCTTGACGGGTACCCCTCTACTTTAGTTTCCGCCACTATCGACACTTGTGGAGTTGCCCGTCACCCACCGAAGTATTGGATTTCCGCCGACTCTTTGTCGTTGATGGACAAACGCCGCTTGATCCCATCGGATTCCAGACACAGTGAAGAACGCCAATACCTTGGTCGAGAGTTGCGCAGAAGTCTGCAAATGGACCGCGAAGCTTGATGGTGTGAACGTGCTAGGGAGATAGAGCTTGCTAGTCTCTCTGGTAATACCAGAAAACTTTTTCATCTCATTCGAGTCACCGAAACTGTTGGATCTGGTATAAGTGAAACAATATGCGAAGAGGATGGCACCTTAATCACCACTGTTCAACGACGGTTGGAGCGATGGGCCGAACATTTTGGCTTGCAGTTTTGTTGGTCCCCAGCTCTATCTGCTACCTCTGGCGCTCGCGCTGGGACCGAGTGGTCTACCCCAACAGACCCTCCCTCTTCCCAGGAAATCGAGCAGGAGCTCCGGCACATGAAGTGTTATAAAGCCCCCGGCCCTGATGGTCTTCCTCCAGCTTTCTTTAAAGATGGCGGCGCATCGCTGGTTCGAGAACTCATCGCTTTGTTCTCGAAAATTTGGTCGAAAGAGAAAGTTCCGTCATCTTGGGGTGAATCGGTAGTCGTCCCTATCTTCAAAAAGGGCCTGCGCACAATCTGCTCCAACCACAGCGGAATAATTTTAGTCCCCGTCGTTTGCAAGCTGCTGGTGTCCATAATACTTCGCGGGCTATCCCCAACGCGCAAATCGTTGCAACGAGAAGAACAAGCTGGGTTTCGCCCTGGTCGCGGCTGCATCGATCAAATCTTCACACTTCGCCAGATCGTCGAGCTCCGCCATGTGTATCAGAGGCCAACGATTGCTATGTTTCTGGATATCCGGGCAGCCTTCGATTCTGTCGATCGTACAGTACTGTGGCATTGTCTACTGAGAAATGGTGTCCCCGAGAAGTTCGTCTCCATACTGCGTGCTCTATATAGTCTGACCTCGGGCAGGGTTAGGGCTTATGGCAAGCTTTCGCCTACCTTTGTGGTCTCCAGTGGAGTTCGACAAGGATGCCCTATCTCTCCGTTCCTATTCAACTTTGCCATTGAGGATGTCTTGAAGAACGCTCTAGGCGATTCGTTGAACGCTGGCGTTGAGCTCCTCCCAGGTAGTCGAGTCGTTGATTTGGATTATGCTGATGATATCGTCTTGCTGGGTGACGATCCACACGTCGGCCAACTTGCATTAAACCGTTTGGTGATTGAAGCATCAAAGTACGGTATGCACTTTTTGCCATCCAAATACAAAGCTCTCTTCCAAGACTGGCAGGTGCCTCTGCCTGCACTCACGCTTGCTGGTGAGACACTAGAGGTTGTGAATAGCTTTGTCTACTTGGGAAGTTGCATCACTGCTGGTGGGGCTGTTGGAGACGAGATTTCGATGCGCATCTCGAGAGCAGGCCTCGCATTTTCTAGGCTGAGGCATTTGTGACGTCGCCGCGACATTCGTCTCTCCATCAAAGGGCGGGTCTATTGTGCAACTGTTCGTGCTGTACTGTTGTACGGATGCGAGACCTGGCCCATTCGTAAAGATGACTTGCGCAGGCTATCCGTCTTCGAGCACCGCTGTCTGCGGTCCATTGCCCGTGTGTGGTGGCAGCTCCACGTAAGCATAGTGGAAGCTAGCATGTCTTGGGACGTGGAAGCCTCTCGCTCGAGGAGCTCGTTTGACTGCATCAACTGCGGTGGTTGGGACACATGTTGCGCATGAATGTCCAGCGTTACCCCCGTCGTCCGGTGTTTGCGGTTGCTGGACAGGGTTAGAAGAGACGGTCTGGTGTACAGCCTACAACATGGAGAAGCCGTATGAAAAAGCTGACGAAACAGTTGTCCTCTTCCGGTTGTTGTCGACTACCTTTTTGGGGTCCGAGAGATGAGGATACTTGCTGGTTGAAGACCTTGGAAGTAATGGCTCAAGATCGATGTTAATGGCGGACGTGTGCATCGGCTTGTTGCGGTGTCCCTTCTTCCTCCCCCTAAAGAAGAACAAACTGAAAAAATTCAAAAACTGTGAGTGGTAAAGTGGACAAGAAAGGCTTTTGTTGTTGCTCTTTTCTTATTATTCATATCGTTTTTCTATTCAGCCATGACTCTGATGGCACAACATCTGTACCACAGATTGTGCATTATAAATAAATAATATATATATATATATATATATATATATATATATATATATATATGCTGAGGCTGATGTAATCATGATGCTTCTTCACCGCAGTTGGACTGAACCAACTTACACCTGAACTAGGTCTTTTTAATGTGGATAAAATTCATTCCACTTTGTTTGGTTTGTTCTGCGTACTTGATAATCTTCACCTAACTTGCAAACGTCACTCATGCAAATTGTGGTAAACTTCCGTAATTTTATCGCGTGGTATATTTTACATAACTTTCGGACATTTTGTAGTTATTGCGTATTCACTTATAACCAATTTCCTCCATGTGCTTATTTAGCGAGTATTTATGTCGTCATATGCGTTTGCTTTATTCGATATCGGCATTTCGAACGATTGGCGGTTGTTTGACATCCCAGGTGTGGCTGCGCTTGATGTGCATGTTGACAAGGTGCCTACCAGTCTATTACCCACTATCTCGTCCATCTGGCTCCAGGAGACAGTTGGTCGTTGCTGGCGGGGACGGAGTGCACGGTCTTTGTGGTCGTGCTAGGATGGAAGAGTTTTTCCATGCACTCAGTGTGGAGCCGACTACGGTCCAGCCACCGCCTTATGTGCGCTTGGCTCCCAAATACAGTGTGCTTGTGTTTGCCTGTGAAGGAGTGTGGGCCGGCTCCATTGGTGAAACGTGGCTCCCATCCGCATGCCTCCCAGTCTTATTCCCTCGGGTTTACACTGGATGAGGTGTGTGGACGGAGCTGTGGGTGGTGCAGCGCAAGCCATCCATGGTCCCTCTGTAGGCGCGGGCGTCCTGTGGCTGGCCAGTGACAGGCAAATCCGAAACCGGATGCCGCCCACCATATATATATATATATATATATATATATATATATATATATATATATATATATATATATATATATATATATGAGGGCATTACGGTTTTAAGGTAAGTCCTCCTTCTCCCCCTCTTATTCTTTTTTCATTGGTCCTCATGGTTGTATGACAGCGAAGCATCAGTTCGAATCGCTGATGTACTGCTGTTGTTGAAGTTGATGTTGTTGGGCCGAACACTTTACAAGACAAATTTTCTGGCTTTGGGGCGCCTGCCATGTTTCTTGGGTTGCTACGCGCAATCTCAGTCGTGGCGTCTGTTGACCTTGAAGTCAGTCTCTGCCAATACGGTCACTGGGACCGTCACCGATGTGGAGATTTCGGTGTGACTCTCTGTTATCCCTACACTCCACGATCGACGGTTTTGTCTTTGTTTAGACTCATCAGGTAGAGATAGCCGAGCTGGGAGTGGAACTCAGGGCATAGTGCTTGGCAGCTGTCGCCAAGATAACTAGGCCATTGAGCTCCGCGAGCAATGTTTGGCACAGCGGTTAGAAGTAGATTTTCGGGTTTTAGAGCACCCGCCGTGTGTCTTGGATTGCGACGCGTAATCTCACTCGTGACGTCGGTTGACTTTGAAGTCAGCCTCTGCCAATACGGTCACTGTGACCGTCACCGAAGTCTCCCGTTCGGAATGCGACAACCATAAAGGGATCAGTCTGATCTCAATTGCCTCTAAATTACTTGCCTCTGTCGTTCTCCGCAGACTGACTGGCGCTCGTGAAGACCAAATCCGCGAAGCGCAAGCCGGGTTTCCTCGAAATCGAAGCTGCATCGACCACATCTTCACTTTGCGTCAATTGTTGGAGCACCGCCATGTTTATTGGCGACCTACCGTTGTCGTGTTCCTCGATATCAAAGGTGCCTTCGATTCGGTGGATCGGTGTGCCCTTTGGGACTGTCTGCTGAGGAAAGATGTGCTTGATATGTAAACATTATCAAAGCGCTGTATGCACATACTTCGTGCAGAGTGACGGTTTATGACAAACTGTCACCGCCCTTCAATATCTCCAGCGGTGTGAGACAAGGTTGCCCGCTATAACCTTTCCTCCTAACTTCCCTATTGATTAAGTCATGGAAACAGCATTCGCTGGACTCGAGCTAGAAACTGTGTATCTACTTCCTAGTGCACGACTTTTTGTTTTTGAGTATGCAGACGACATTGCCCTCATATGTGACAGTGGCCAAACGTGCCAGGCTGCATTGGACCGATTAGCGCTGGCTATCAATCCTTTTTGGCCAGGCTTTGCTCCTTCAAAATGCAAACTTCTCCAAGATTGGCAGGGACTCATCTCTGCGCTAACGATTGCTGGTGATCAGCTAGAAGTCGTTCAGAAATTCAAGTACCTGGGCAGCTATATTATCGTCCGTGGGCTCGAAACTGCTCTTACGAACCGTATAGCAAAAGCTCGAGGTGCTTTTGCCAATCTCCGCCACCTGTGTCGCAGACGCGACATCACTCTCTCCTTGAAGGGTGGAGTGTATAGTGCAACCATCTGTTCAACCCTCTTATACGGTTGTGAAACTTGGCCCATTAGGTCGACAGACATATAGTGGCTAGCCATTTTCGATCATCGCTACCTTCGCAGCAATGAGCGTGTTCGGCGTCGTGTATTCGGTGCAGGAAGAGCGAGTGAACCGCTCAACACCATTATATCACGCACCAGGCTCCGATGGCTGGGTCACATGTTGCGCATGCCAGCACACCCTACTCCTGCAACGTGCATTGTTTGCGCATCGGTCGTGCGGTTGGAAGAGGAAGAGTGGCGGCTAAGCGATGACTTGGTTGAGAGAAATGGAAACCCTCACTTCGAAGTTGGCTTCGGTTGGTGCATCCCGACTGCCTGGCTGGGGTCCTAAGAACGATGAACATGTTTGGTTGGACACACTTGCTGATATTGCTAGAAGCCGGCCCCAATGACGTTTGTGTTGTGCGTTCCTTTGTCCATCCCCCTCCCGCTTAGCCTCCCTTTCCAATCACGATCTTATTCGTTAGGCTTAATATAACTCTTTTTGCGGCACGATAGCCGGTTGTTACCTCTCCGGAACGATATCCATCTGTTACTGGGGACTCAGCCGGTGCGTCTCTTGTTTTTTTTCCTCTTGTCCTTTGTATTGTGGCACAATAGCTGAGGTGTTTTTCACCTGCAGCTAACGTGTATAATGATGACGATGAAAGAATCATGGGAAAGCGTCAATGGTTTTTCAGATATCAATTGCAAAAAAGGACAGGAGTTTTAGCGGAAGCCCAGATTGCGTTTCCAAAAGGTAGTTTGATGCAAGGAAGCATTATTTTGTACAGTAAATCTTCCCTTTTGTCCTAGTTATAAAATGACGACACCGATGGACTTTGCTAGCTGTGAAAACGAAAATGTGCAACACACGGCGGTCACGCGGAGCAGGAGACCAACCGAGGAGTCAAGTAACAACTTTGCTCCATTCACACAATCGAACTATACCTACTGTTCAACATTTTGCACCGATCACCTAAGTGTAAAATGAAATAGTTATTTTACTTAGAACTTTACGCAACGGACTCAGGTAGACCGGAGAAATCTCCAGACTGCTATCTGCCCCCCCCCCCCGCGGAAGGGAATGGGTTAATTGTCCTTTGATTTACGTGAGGAGTATCCATCGCCAGCCAGTCTCGCGAGACCAGACGGCCAGTAAACAATTGGTGGGGTGCTACAGCACATAGGTAACAGCAAGAGAACAGAAAGGAGAAAAAGCATTCAGGGGAAATTGTCTCGCAACTCGTTCACCATTGGGTAGGCTTCCGGGCCATGTCCGATAGTATATATATATATATATATATATATATATATATATATATATATATATATATATATATATATATATATATATATATATGTTTGGCGGCATCCGGTTTCGGATTTGCCTGTCACTGTGGCAAGCCACAGGACGCCTGCGCCTACAGAGGGACCATGGATGGCTTGCGCTGCACCACCCACAGCTCCAACCACACACCCCATATCCAGTGTAAACCCGAAGGAATAAGACCGGGAGACATGCGGATGGGAACCAGGTTTCATCAACGGAGCCGGCCCACACTCCTTCACAGGCAAACACAAGCACACTGTATTTGGGAACCAAGCGCACACAAGGCGGCGGCTGGACCGTAGTCCGCTCCACACTGACTGCATGGAACCACTCTTTGATCCTAACACGGCCACAAGGACCGTGCACCCTGTCCCCTCCAGCAACGACCAACTGTCTCCTGGAGCCAGTATGGACGAGGTAGTGGGTAATAGACAGGTAGGCACCTTGTCAACATGCACATCAAGCGTAGCCACACCGGGGATATCAAACAACAGCCAAACCCTTGAGAGAGAGAAAGAAAAAGAGAAAAACTCGATTAATGTATAAGGAAACGGTGGTGTAAACCTTAATTAAATAGCATATGTAATAAGTTGTTTACAAACAAATCCTAGCTAAGTGCACGAGGTCAGGAAGTATAGTTCACGGAATGCCACGAACACAAATATGCTACGGAAATCGAATAAAATTGGCTTAGGCGAGGTGTGCAAGTTAATGGAATAGAGTACTGGTAGACATATATATGAGAAAGAAAAGCATTAAGGCACAAGCTGTAAACCCACCACCTGAAATAAAGAGACTTAGCATGCAAGCACGCGGTTAGTAAATCGAATTTAGCGTGCCTACAAACGCTGGGCCGGCTCGGCATAATTCTCTGTAGGACCCGTCGTCGCTTCTGTAATGGCTCCAAAGGACCTAGCTCATGGCCCACTAGACATTTATATGAGAAAGAAAGGCATTAGGAGAGAATCGCAAACCCACCACCTGAAATAAAGAGACTTAGCATGCAAGCATGCGGTTAGTAAATCGAATTCAGCGTGCCTACAAACGCTGCGCCGGTGCTGCCTACGTTCACTGCGGGACCCGTCGTCGCTTCGGCAGTGGTCCCGAATGACCTCTCTCATGGCTCACTAGGCCTGCCTGACTAAGGCACTCGTGACCGCATGTTCTACAGCACCATGCGCTCGATGTCGATGGAGTACAATTCATCGGTGCTTGCCGCTTCTCTGCATGCATGAGGGCTTTCTCCCGCACTTCAGCAACTGCCTTCGTGATTAGATCGCGCCATGGACCACGATCAACCGCCTTCGATTCCCATGATCTGCAATCAAGATTAGAACGTGTGAGGCTCACTTTAATCATGTCCCCGTAACGTAATTTTGGTTTCCCCACGTGCCGCTTCCCAATACTCAGCTGACCGTATAAAAGTTGTTTTGGTATTCGCGTCGAATCCATACGGCTCACATGACCGAGCAATCTCAGGTGTCTCAGTAAAAGTATGCAGTTCAGTGCATACATCCCACTTCGGCGCAACACTTTCGTGTCTTCGACTCTGGCGCCCCAACCGATCCGCAAAATTCGTCGCAGACACTGCTGATGGAACCGCTCGAGATATCGCACATCCCGCCGGTACATCGTCCACGTTTCACTGCCGTATAGAAGAACGGACAGTACCATGGATTTGTACACCATCAGCTTCGTGCCAATGGTAAGCTGATGGTTGTTCCACACTCGGTACTCAAGCTTCCCGAATGCCGCTGCCGCCTTCGACACGCGATTACGCAACTCAACGTGTATCTGCTGATCAGTCAACATCACACTCCCAAGGTAGCAGAAGCGGGAGGTGGTTTCCAATGTTTCAGCACCAATGCTGATTTGCGGCAATATTGAAGATTGCACCTCCGATGAAGGCTGAAAGAGACAGACAGTTTTGCTTGTGTTGATGGTGAGCCCGAATTTAGCCGCTGTCGAAGCCAGAGCCCTAGTCATTTGCTGCAACTCATCCGCGCTGTGTGAAACAACGCACAGTCGTCAGCAAACAGCAACATACGGATAGTAGTCTCACAGACTAGAGTTCTCGCGCCCAGGACATGAGACTATGGCGCAACAGTAGCGGCGGTGGGTAGACCATCTGTCAGGATCTAGCCACCACCAGCCTCAGCGCAACGTAGGCACCATAGGCACCACATATATATATATATATATATGGTTGGCGACATCCGGTTTCGGATTTGCCTGTCACTGTGGCAAGCCACAGGACGCCTGCGCCTACAGAGGGACCATGGGTGGCTTGCGCTGCACCACCCACAGCTCCAACCACATACCCCATATCCAGTGTAAACCCGAAGGAATAAGACCGGGGTGCATGCGGATGGGAGCCACGTTTCATCAACGGAGCCGGCCCACACTCCTTCACAGGCAAACACAAGCACACTGTATTTGGGAACCAAGCGCACACAAGGCGGTGGCTTGACCGTATTCGGCTCCATACTGAGTGCATGGAACCACTCTTCGAGCCTAACACGGCCACAAGGACCGCGCACCCCGTCCCCTCCAGCAACGACCAACTGTCTCCTGGAGCCAGTATGAACGATGTAGTGGGTAATAGACAGGTAGGCACCTTGTCAACATGCACATCAAGCGCAGCCACACCTGGGATATCAAACAACAGCCAATCACTTGAGAGAGAGAGAGAAAGAAAAAGAGAAAAACTCGATTACTGCATAAGGAAACGGTGACATAAACCTTAATTAGATAGCATACGTTATAAGTTGTTTACAAACAAATCCTAGCTAAGTGCACGAGGTCAGGAAGTATAGTTCACGGAATGCCACGAACACAAAAATGTTATGGAAATCGAATACAATTGGCTTAGGCGATGTGTGCAAGTTAATGGAATAGAGTACAGGGAGATATTTATATGAGAAAGAAAAGCAGTAAGGTAAAAACTGTAAACCCACCACCTGAAATAAAGAGCCTTAGCATGCAAGCACGCGGTTAGTAAATCGAATTTAGCGTGCCTACAAACGCTGGGCCGGCTCGTCGTAATTCTCTGCAGGACCCGTCGTCGCTTCTGTAGTGGCCCCTAATGGCACAGCGCATGGCCCACTAGACATTTATATGAGAAAGAAAGGCATTAGGAGAGAACCGAAAACCCACCACCTGAAATAAAGAGACTTAACATGCAAGCATGCGATTAGTAAATCGAATTCAGCGTGCCTAAAAACGCTGCGCCGGCTCGTCGTAATTCTCTGCAGGACCCGTTGTCGCTTCTGTAGCGGCCCCAAATGGCACAGCGCATGGCCCACTAGACATTTATATGAGAAAGAAAGGCATTAGGAGAGAACCGAAAACCCACCACCTGAAATAAAGAGACTTAGCATGCAAGCACGCGGTTAGTAAATCGAATTCAGCGTT
>OX104068.1:73638863-73750851 GCA_944474145.2 Dicrocoelium dendriticum | reverse complement strand
TAACCTGTTGTCTCCCATGGCTAAGTTTTACGGGAAGTGGGCCATCGACCACTTCCTAACCTCCGGAGAGGATGGACTAGGATACTGCCAGGGCGCCCAATCCTGACAGGAGAACGACTCGGATCCTCAGCCGAAGCCTTCGATTAAATGAACACCCCGAAAGGCAGCGGGTCTAGCACATGGTCAGTTAGCTGACTCATGCGGATTGGTGTCCTGGATCTTAGCAGGGAGAAGGGCGAAACCCAACTCCACCCAGCGGTCGCCACGTGGAGGCGCCCAGGACACGAGACTATGGCGCAGCAGTATCAGCAGTGGGTAGACCATCTGTCAGGATCTAGCCACCACCAGCCTCAGCGCACCATAGGCTCTCCCTGGCAATATATATATATATATATATATATATATATATATATATATATATATACTATATATATATATATATATATAGTACAATTGGTATATTGCCAAGACGTATGAAAAATACAAGAAACATACGAAAATAAAGGGAAAAAGCCGGTGTTCATGGGACTAGTGAGACATAACAAGTCGGCGATTGTGTACCATTTCTTGCCATATCCGGGAGTGTTTCCAGCCATATGTGTTCCGTGTCCTGCACACTCCAGCCAGGGAGCCGAGAGCGCCCGACCACGGCTATTTTTGACTTCATCTCCTTCATGTTCATGGCCCAAGTTATACGTTGAACATCTTGCTTTCGCTTCCAGCCGACTTCTGCGTACGCGAAGAGGGCACGGTGAGGTAAGCGATCAGTAGGCATGCGGAGAACATGCCTGAGCCACTGAAGTCTGCGCAGAGAAATTGTGCTGTTCATTGGTCGGCGAAGTCTGTCTGATCTGAAAATCCTTCACCGAATATTTTCATTCCTATTGTGATGTTGCCATCGTACACTAGCAATGCTCCGAAGGCAGCAATGATGAAAACCAGACAGCCTCTCGACATTCTTTGCACGTACAGTCCGTGTCGCAGCCATAGAGGAGAACCGCTCTCTCTATGGCCTTTCAGATATAGGCTCCGATCACCTCAATGCCAGAGATGGCGGAGATTGACAAAAGCAACCCGAACCTTGGAGACGCGCAAAGAGACCTCTTGTGTTTAACCATTAGCGCTGAGGTAGCTTCCGAGGTAAATGAACTTGTGCACCACTCCCTTGAATGACTTATAAGGGTAAGATTAGGATCAGTGCCTAGCCAGATTTTCAGGAAAATCTTGTATTTCCATGTTGCTAAGGTCATTTTAAACTGGGAGACAGACATCTCCAACCTACACAGAACATTTTGGGTGGCCTGTGATGAGAGGCGGATTACTGCGACGTCGTCTACATACTCGAAGTCCCAAAGCCGGTCCCCCGGAAGCAGCTCGACGCCACTGGGTTCGCAATTCTCCAAAGCACTCTCAGATTTCATCCATAGCGAAGTTGAACAAGAAGGGAGATTGCTTGTCAATCCTGTCTCGCGCCAATGGTGATACCAAAGGTGGGCGAACGTCCGCCGTACACACGCACACAGCCTGAGGTTTAAGAGTTGATGGCTTGAAGTAAGGTGACCTAATTGTCGGGCACTCCCTTCTCAGTAGACTACTCCAGATAGCAGCTCTATCGACTGAGTCAAACGCCGCTCGTTTGTCTAAGAAGGCAACGACCGTTGGCTGGCCAAATGTTTGACGACGCTCGAGTATTTGGCGGAGTGTAAAGATGTGCTCGATGCAACTCCGACCTGAGCGGAACCCAGCTTGCTCTTCACCTATGGTTTGTACGCGTACCAGGCTGAACCTCCTTAGCTGCAGAGCTGCGAGCACCTTGGAAACAACACAGATGAGACCAATCCCTCTGTGGTTGGCGCAGTCAGTTCGGGTACCCTTTTTGAAGACGGGTACGATATCCGCTAAACTCTAATCAGATGGGATAACCTCAGTGACCCAAATCTCTTGGAGAAATTGACTCCTAAACAAGTGATGGTCCGCCATTTTTGAAAAGAGCCGGAGAGAGTTCATCTGGGCCAGGGGATTTGTAGCGCTTTAAGTGGCAAACTCGTTGGCAACCTCAGCATCGGACGGTGGTGAAGCGTCTACACACCAGGGAGCGCTCTGGACTCCAGCATGGGAACTCATTTGTGCTGCTGGTCAGTTAAACTGCTGCTCAGAATGCTCGGCCCGACGCCCGGGTCGGCGTTTGATTGGCTCGTCATTGGTTTCGCATAAAACTTCGCTTACAGTTGGCCTTTTGTCTCCAGTAGATCGGATAAGGAGGAAAGGTTTACGGAAATTCCCTGAACTTGCCACTTACTACGTCTCAATCCCGTTGCGTCCACCAGGCCTCGCGATCTTCCCGGAGAAGCTGTTTGAGCTCAGCGTTAGTAGTCTTGCATATTGAATGGTATTTAACGTTAGTAGGAATTACTGGATGCGCGTACTCAACCAGGTTTGCTCACTGTCCTTGGGCCCCTAGCATTGGAGTTTGGAACGTCCCACCGGGGGCTAACTGCAATGTTAGCTTCTTGACACCACAGACCCAGGCTGCATGTCATCCACTACTCTGTCGCTTTTAATTAATGCTGGCGCATGCAAACGGGGACGTGCCCGATCCAGCTTAGTGCAGGCAAGGAAATTATGCAGCTTAGTGGTCGGGGGAGTTCGTCTAACTTGTAGTTCCGACGTCGAATGTCATCACTGCTAATGCGATGCTGCCAACATACACTAGCAATGCTCCGGAGGCAGCAGTGATCAAACACTGATGGCGTTGGGACATCGCTAGCTCGAATGGGCTAGGTCTCGCAGCCATACCGGAGCACTGCTCGTACTGCAGCGTCGTAGACTCGACCTTTCGGTGAAAGGCGGAGGTCACGCCAAACGCCAGAGATGTCAGCGGTTGGCAACGGCCACTCTGAGTTTGGTAATGCGCAGATTGATCTCATCCGTCAATCCGCTCACGCTAATGCAACTCCCGAGGTAAACGAACTTGTGCCCCATGCTGAGGCTGATGTTGCATTCTTGGTTCTTCACCGCAGTTGGGCTAAACCAACTTACACTTGAACTAGGTCTTTTTAAGCTGGATAAATTTCATTCCACTTTATTTGGTTTGTTCTGTCTACCTGTATAATCTTCTAATAAATTGCACACGTTGCTTACGCTAATTGTGGCTATCTTCGTTAACGTTAGCGCGTTTGTGACATTTTTTGACTGACTTGTGAACATTTTATACTTATCACTGATTCGTTGTTAACCGACTTACTTCATATGGTAATTTAGAGAAGAGTTATGTCGGCATAGCCGTATGCTTTAACAGATATATTTTATTTGTAATGTCATTTCAAGTGATTGGCTGTTTTTTGACACTCCTGATGTGAATGTGCTTGATGCGAATATTGACATGGTGCCTACCTGTCTATTACTCACTACCTCGTCCATACTGGCTCCAGGAGACAGTTGGTCGTTGCTGCAGGGGACGGGGTGCACAATCGTTGTGGCCGTGCTAGGCTCGAAGAGTGGTTCCATGCACTCAGTGTGGAGCGGACTACGGTCCAATCACCGCCTTGTGTGCGCTTGACTCCCAAATACAGCGTGCTCGTTTCTGCCTATGAAGGAGTGTGAGCCGGCTCCGTTCGGGTTTACACTGGATAGGTGGTGTGAGGATGGAGCTGTGGGTGTTGCAGCGCAAGTCACCCATGATCCCTCTGTAGGCACAGGCGTCCTGTGGTTGGCCGCAGTGACAGGCAAATCCGAAACTATATATATATATATATATATATATATATATATATATATATATATATATATATATATATATGGTAAGCGGCATCCGGTTTCGGTCCCCTCTTTTGTAGATTGGCACGATGCCCGCTAAACCCCAATCGGATGGGATGATTTATGTGGCCCAAATCTCCTGAAGTAGGGTGGCCAATCCCGAAAGGAGAGACGCGCCTCCATCCATAAAAAGAGCTGGAGGCGATTCGTCGGTACGGGGTGATTTGTGGAGTTTCAGAAGATGAAGCACATTAGCAACTTCGGCTTCAGATGGTGGAAAGGTGCCTGCACACTAAGGAACACCGTGGTTACGAGAATGGCAACTCGAGCCAATAGTGGCCAATTGTAATGCTATTCGAAGTACTGTGCCCAATGTACAAACCGGCGCCGGTGATAGTGGATCGGTTCACCACTGTTTTCACGTACCACCACTTACAGTTGGTTTCTGGCCGCCTGTATATCGGATAAGAGAGAATAGTCTGCGGAGTTTCCCTGAGGATGCATCATGTTCCATCTCGATGATACGCTACGTCCGCCAGGTTTCACGATCTTTCCTGAGGAGCTGTTTGAGCTTGGCGTTGGTCGCTCTGTGCTATGAGCTATTCGCAACATCAACAGGAATTGTCCGGCGGTGTTCCATCAGCTGAACAGATCGAACTGAGGGTGTACATAGTGAAATCGCACGTGACACTGGCGAACTTGTGTATGACATTCCGGATATTTGTCCGATGCGCTTCAACTCCTCGGAGTGAAGGATTCTTCATGTTAGAAGCTAGCGAGTTCTGAAAACCACCTCAAGCCGTTTCCAACGACGCTGTTGGGTGCCGTCAAAGCGAAGGGCAACTTGAGCACACGAGTGCGTGATCAGAAGTGAGATAAGTACTCCAAATTCTTTTGCAGTCCGTTCTACATCCACGCCAACGGTAACTGATGGCGATGTGGTCAATCTGCGTCCAAGGCTTCCCAGATGAAGGAGGTCACCAGGGGATGCGCCGGCGCCAGAAGCGTCGAAAGTTTGTACTCGAAAGGGATAGACCGTGATCAGCACAGGACTTTAGAAGGCGTTCTTCATTATCCATCCTTCGAGTACCATAGCCGTGCAGACCACGGAGGTCGCGTTCACCAGCATCGAGCCTACCAACCTGTGCAACGTTTGTTGCAATGAATATAGCAGGTTGTGACCACATATTGCAACTCATCACTATCAGCTAGGGGCATCAGGCTACTCTACTGTTTTTGAGCGAAACCTTCAATACTGATAGTATTCTGATTGCCTAACCTTATGATGATCGCATAGTTACACGAAACTTCACGCCGGACGTGTTTTTTCAACCTCCACTTTGGCCCTACTTTTCCATGGAGTTATTAAAGTCAAGTAATGTACACAGTATGTTCTTCTATAGTACGAGACGCACTCAAACTGAGTGGTCTGATCAATATGTACAGCGAGATAAGATAAAACTGGTTATTGTTCGGAGTTTTGGAACGAGTGATAAATTATATATATTAAAAAGTTTGAGAAAATTGCGAGTAGTAACAGATACAGATATAGCCACATATTCAAACAATTTCTTGATGCTCTGGCCACCGCAGAGGATAATCAACGGTGCCCTATCTGCTGCATCGAGCAGGGTGGATAGGGGTTTGGATGCTACTGCTCAAGCCTTCCCGTCTTCTTATTCCCCCTCTTACGCTTTTTCACTCTTACCGTCCCATTCCAACTTCACTTACATCCCCCCAGTTTTCAACCCCCCCCCCCCATTCTTGGCCCTCCCCCAACATGCTTTGCTAGGCATTTACCTTCTAATTTCAACTCACACGTGAACGCGGAGCGTCACTCCTCTCCTGTCGACAAGTCCAGGTCCAACCAAGCGGTCCAATCCAGTTCATCGGCTTCCATTTGGAGCCTTCGATCCTCCTTCAGATTGGCATGCCTCAATGTACGCACACTGCTACAAATCGGTCAACAAGCAGCACTTGCCCGAACATTGGAGACCCTCTCGATCGGTATCTGCTGCTTATCAGAGACTCGCCTGCAAGACTCGAGCACTATGCTCACTCTGCGATCCCCTTCAGGTGACGCAAGCAGTATTTTCTCCTTGCGCCTATCCGGTGACGATGCAGCTTCGAGCCCCGGCCAAGCTGGTGTTGGCATTGCCCTGAGTCCCCGGGCTGAAGCTGCTCTGGTTGATTGGATTCCAATCAGTAGCCGGATGTGTGCGGTCCGATTGGCTGGCTCGTTTAAAGCTTCGAAGTCGCGCGGGACTAATAGATGTCTATTCATCATCGCTGCCTATGCGCCCACAAACTGTAGCGATGATTCGGTAAAGAACGACTTCTACCGCCAACTGACCCAGCTCCTTCGCCACAGAAGAAGCACGGACACTGTTGTGCTGGCGGGGGATATGAACGCACAAGTTGGAAAGTTGTCCACTGATGAACTGCATCTGGGCGGTCAACACGGTGTAGGCTCCCGTACTGATAACGGTGAGCAGTTACTTCATTTGTGTGAAGATGCTCGCTTATTTCTTGCGAGCACTAATTTCCGACACAGCACCCGCCGGAGGGTGACTTGGCGCCCACCAGCCTTGGACGCAGATCGATCGCATTGCGATAAGTTACCGCTGGAGAGGCTGCATCCAGAATTGTCGCTCGATTTGGAGCACATGTGTGGACACCGATCATGCACTTGTATGTGCGGATGTGTTTTGGCGGACACCCACGACGACGCCGTGAGCGTATTGACACCAGCCAACTGACAAAGCCAGCTGTTCTGAATGCGTATCGAAGTACGCTGACATGCGAGTTGAGCAAGCGCTCACAGGAGACAATTGATGGTCACTGGTCACATGTTCGACAGACCTTACTAGCAGCAGGCAAATCCTCATGTGGTATGTCTAATAGACAACATGGACATTGGGTCTCTTCTCAGTCTCTGGAACTTATCGATGCTCGCCGGCAAATTCAGGCTGGTAGCGAGCACAATGAAACTCGCAAAGAGCTCCGGGTAAAACTCTGTGCTAGCCTGAAGAGAGACCGCGAATCTTGGTGGTCTCATCGTGCGTCAGAGATGGAGGTAGCAGCTGCCCTTGGCAACCATCGTAAGTTATTCCGTCTGATACGGGAAACGGGCAGCAGGAGACCTGGTGTTTGTGAAACTATACGTGATGAGAGTGGACAGCCTATTCACAATTTGTCAAAACGTTTGGAGCGTTGGGCTGAGCATTTTGAAAAGCAATTTAATCGGCTAGAATTGTTCGAATCGCCGGTCACTGATCGCCCCGCTCCGTGGGCTGTCCCTTTGGATCCACCCTTTTGCTCAGAAGTCGAACGTGAGATCGGACTGCTGAAGTTGAACAAAGCTGCGGGACCAGATGATCTTCCTCCAGCTCTCTTCAAATTCGGAGCCTCTGCTCTTGTTGATGCTTTACATGAATTATTAGTGAAACTGTGGAAGCAGGAGACTGTCCCAACCGACTAGAGCCGCTCCGTTATTGTTCTCATCTTCAAAGGAGGCTGGCGTTCGGAATGTGGCAACCACAGAGGAATCAGTCTGATCTCTATCGCTTCCAAATTACTCGCCTCCATAATCCTTCACAGAATGACTGGTGCTCGTGAAAGCAAGATTCGTGGGGAGCAAGCCGACTGCAGTTTTGATGCTGCCAAGGATACACTCTACCGCGGAATGAACGCGTTAATACGCAGTGCTACTAGTTCAGATATTATAGTACTTGCAGGGGGTATACATGCACAAGTAGGCCGCCTGGACTCTTCAGAAGCTCAGCTGTGTGGTAATTATTGACTTCGAACGAATGGACAACGGTCACTGTGTGCAGCGTGCCGTTTGTTTCCTACTAGCGCTTCTTTTAGACACAATGGACGCTGAAGTGCCACTTGGCGTCATCCTGTAGCTGGCCAACGATGGACCCAAATTGATCACTTTGCCATAAGTTACAGGTGTCGTGCAATCTCTTGGAAATTACTTGGAACCGTTCGAGAACTCATGATATCAGAAAGGTTTGAAAACAACTGGTTGGTATAGTTTGTGGGCAACATTGCGCTTTTTACACAAAAGCTTTGTCCGACAGAGTGCACCAGTCGATGATTGGTATAGCATTTATTGCGAACTGGGATGATAATCGCGACGAATAGGATGTAGGCAGAAAGTCAATTGCCTTAAGGGTCAACGCATCACTCTAAATAGTACATGGAATTGTCACAAGTGGTCCGCGTTACAAAGTCACACACGTACACCCTTTTAGCGATGGGTGTGAGAATGTTGTGATGCTCGTTCTTTGCCCTGGATCCGTCCGCCTGCGCTTCTCAGACTGCTCAGGTTGCCACACGTTCGAAAGCTCTGCCCTGTCCATTCTGTTCACGCAGCTGTTCACTTTGTTAATTTCAACCATCTCAGCAGTCAGCCTCTGGGGATTTGATCGCAACACCTTTCTGACGATTTTTCGTTATCCAAGTCGATCTGATGCCCTGTATCTATCTCGTGCATCGCTACTGCCAAACTTCTTAGTAAAGCCATATATTCAAGCTCGTTTCTCGGTGAACGTGTTATGCGTCTCGTGTATTCTGCTATCCTTATGCGTAGCCCTCTCGCCTGCATCTTGCCTACATCCCGTTCGTCGCGATTATCATCCTAGTTCGCTACAAGTGTTATACCAATCATCCATTAGTTCACTCGACCTGACAAAGCTTTTGACTCAAAATCGAAACGTTGCTTGCAAACTATACAGGTGGCGTGGTTCCATTCTGGATCGTCGTTCGTTTTGGACTACTTGTGTCGATTCTGATCATGACTTGGTACATTTTCGTTTTCCATGAACTTTACGAGGAGACGCACTGAGTGTCTCCTCTGACTAGCAACTGAGAACTTGTCTCAGCCCTCCGTCAGGCAAGGTTGTCAAGACGTACCGCATACCGAACTTTCGCTGTCTTGTTCTAATGATACTGAGCTTCAGTGGAATAGGATCTCGGCCGCAATGCACGACGCAGGAGCATCTGCTTGTGGCACTATCAATGGTCACCGCACCAGTCACTGGATATCCAAAAGCTCGGTGGACCTGTTGGAATCTAGAAGAAATCTCCCGGCTGCCACTGAACACAGTGTGACCAGGCGGACTATTAGGCGAAAACTAAAGCGGAGTTTGCTTTCTGACAAGGAAGCCTAGTGGATCAGTCAGGCTCAAGAAATGGAGGAGGCAGGAGCAGTAGGCAATTACCACAAGCTCTTCCAACTGATCCACAGCACTGGTCCCAGGAAACCAGGCGTCAGTAAAACAATCAGAGTCAGCTCGGGTGCACTGATACACAATAAGGAACGCTGTATGGCTAGTTGGATGGAATACTTTCAAGATCAGTTTAATTGGTCGTTTGCTTTCGGACCTCTTCCTATTGAGGTGATGCAGGTGTTACGTGTTCAACCAATGATCGCTCACTATGACCGTGAACCTGATTGGCCCTACACACACACGTAGATAAGCACGCACACACGCACTCAAGGACACACCCTAACGTTCCGTGCTCTCATGTAAACCGTTAAGTGTTCAGTACACTGTGCGCCAGACTGACGCGTCTTCTTGCTTATTCGCTACTAGTTGAAATACGTACTTGCGGTTAGAGTCCAGTTGTGATATCTGGCGACTTAGGTGGGATGTCCATGACAAATACTCCACCGGTCTTCTGGTCGTGCTCTACCGACAAACCTTCCCTGGACTCGTGGCATAGATGGCGGAAAACCTTTACGGATTACTTGGAATTGCTTCCAATCTTGAATCCAGCAGTATCTCTTACTGAAAAAAACAAAGTGAAGCTCTTGAGATAGTTTCTTGGAGATGAGGGTCAAAGGTATTTCGATGCACTTCGTATTGATCAAATCTCTTCTACGATAACCGGCGCTTTGGAAACCTTCAGTGCTCTTTGGGGTGCTCGTCAGAATGTTTTTACGGCTAGATACTACTTCTCGAAACTCTGCCAGAAACCAGATGAGAGTGTGAACGAGTTCCTCGCTCGTGTACTACAAGCAGCACCTGAGTGTAAATACAATGAAGTCGATCCAACGAGATTTGAAGAGAACATGTTACTCCAATGTTTGATAGCCGGAATCTCAGACCAGAGCACGCGGGAGAAGCTCCTTTCACAAGATGATTGTTCACTGACCTGGGAGACGGCCTGCTCGATTGCCCGGCAGAGGGAACACCTTACACAACAACTCGCAACATTTACGCTGAAGGACTCGTCAGATGAGCTGCGATTGATTAACACTACACCAAAACCAAAGCCACCCACTGGCGTCAATTTGTTTGTGTGCTATCGTTGTGGTGAGCAGCACAATTGTCCATCCGACTGCCGGCATCAGAAGACAGTATGTCTAAGCTGCGGGAGGGTGGGCCACCTGGCGCGAGTGTGTAGATCGGTCAAGCGACGTTCAGGTGGGGCTTATCGAGGAGCAAACCCCATCAAAACTGTGGACGAATCTGATGGTAGCGACCCTGAATTACATTCCACTTGGCTTAATTCCGTTTCTAGCATGCAGCCGGCGCCATATACTCTAGAACTTTACATTGAAGAACAAAAGGTACAGATGGAAATCGATACAGGAGCATCCGTGACGATAATCCGGTAAAACGCTGTAAAAACGCTCCCGAACTTATCCGCTTGTAATTCTGTTCTTCGCACATACACCGGTGAACCTATACGTGTCCTTGGTAAATGCTTCGTGAAGACACAGTATGGCGACAAAATACGCACACTTCCTGTATATGTGATCCCCGGGAATCGTCCAAATCTGCTTGGAAAAGACTGGATACGTGCTTTCCCGGATGCAATGAATGTGGTAAAGTTAGTCACCGAGATCTCCGGACTTGAAACATTACTTAAACAACATTCAGCTGTTTTTTTCCGAGGAGCTTGGGAAGTTGAAAGAATTTCAGGCTGCGATAAAACTAAAGGAAGGCGCTCGACCAAAATTCATTAAGGCGCGCACACTACCATACGCTATGAGGCCTAAAGTTGAAGAGGAACTAAACCGCCTACAGACTCAAGGTATTATTACTCCTGTACACTTTTCTGACTGGGGAACTCCAATTGTGCCAGTAACCAAACCGGACGACTCCGTACGGATTTGTGGTGACTACAAGATAACCATAAATCAAGCATCCATGCTGGTCAGGTACCCCTTGCCACGTATTGATGACTTGTATGCAACACTAGCTGGTGGTGAAAAGTTTACCAAACTCTATCTGAATCATGCATACTCGCAGATAGAGCTCGATGAACCTTCGAGGAAACTTACTACCATCACCACGCACATGGGACTATTTCAATATACTCGTTTACCTTTTGGCATTAATTCCGCCCCCGGAATATTTCAGAGAATTATTGACGACCTAGTGAAGGACATTCCTTTTGCGTGTGCTTATCTGGATGATATTCTTATCTCTGGACGCTCGGATACAGAGCATCTTCGAACACTCGCGGTCGTGCTCGAGCGTTTGGAGCGAAGTGGATTCAGATTGAAAAGGTCTAAATGTGAGTTCTTTTCACCTTCCGTTTGTTACCTTGGATACCGGCTTGATAAACACGGTTTACATGTTTTAAATGACAAGGTTAAACCTATTTTAGAAAGCACAGAGCCAAAGAGTTGTGATGAACTCCGTTCGTTCTTAGGAATGCTATCTCACTATCGCCGTTTCCTGCCTAATGCATCGACGGTTCTATCGCCATTAAATGAGCTGTTACACAAAAATGCATCGTGGTGTTGGGGTTCCCGTCAAAAAATGCCTTCAATAAAGCAAAACAAGCTCTTGCTTCGCCACCAACGTTAGTCCATTATGACTCTAACAAGCCTCTCATACTTCAGTGCGACGCGTTCTCTTGGGGGGTCGGGGCTGTCCTGTTCCACCGCATGGACTATGGTTCTTTACGTCCCATAGCATATGCATCGCGCACCTTACAGACGGCGGAGAAGAACTACTCACAACTGGACAGGGAAGCGCTAGCCGTTATCTTCGGAGTTAAGAGGTTTCACCAGTATTTATGGGGAAACGTTTTCGAGCTTCATACAGACCACAAACCATTGATATCCTTGTTTGGGAAAACCAAAGATATACAACAAATAGCATCACCGAGGATGCAAAGATGGGCTATAACCTTGAGTGCTTACAGTTACAAGCTTGTTTATATTACCGGCGTCAGCAACTGCACAGCTGATGCACTCAGCCGTCTGCCGATCACGAAAACTGCACATGAACACGACCCTCCGTTTGAACTGGTTAATCTAATGCAACATCTAGACACAACACCGATACGGAGTTCAACGATCCGTCAATGGACGGATCGAGACCCCGTGCTATCAATGGTGAAACGCTTTTTGAACTAGGGTTGGCCTCCTGAATGGACAGTTGAATTACAACCGTTTATGATTCGGAAGAACGAAGTGAGTCTATTCGACGGCTGTGTTTTTTGGGGCTCTCGTCTAGTCCCTCCCACCAAGGCGCGGTCACAGATACTTAAAGAGCTTCATTCAGGTGTGGCGAGGATGAAGGCACTAGCGAGAGGGTACTGCTGGTGGCCCAACATCGACTCAGACATAGAGAACTTACTGAAGAATTGCGATATTTGTCAGGCGTATCAGCGGAGCAAGGCGCCAGGTCCAATACACTCTTGGCGTTGGCCCGACAAGCCCTGGCAGCGTATCCACGCCGACTACTTCGGACCGATCGACGGGACCATGTTTCTTCTACTTATTGATGCACATTCTAAGTGGATTGACGTACATCCAGTTACTCAGGCGACAGCGGAATCCACCATCACTAAAATGCGCTCGTCCTTCGCTACATTTGGCATTCCGGAAACCATTTGTACAGACAATGGTTCGCCTTTTACCAGTGCCGAATTTGGTAAATTTGTCGCCAACAACGGAATCCAACACGTTAAATCAGCCCCGTATCACCCAGCATCAAACGGATTAGCGGAGCGTGCAGTACAAACTGTGAAACAAGGCTTACTAAAGCAGCGAACGGGAACATTGCGAACAAAATTGGATCGGTTCCTATTCTCCTACCGTTCTACACCCACTGAGGCTACCGGGAAATCCCCGGCGGAATTGATGTTCGGCAGAAATCTGAGAACGAGGCTTCATTTGTTGTTCCCGAACTCGCTTGTTGAAGTACAGGAGCGTCAGAAAAAGTTTGTGTCTTCAGAGGAATCAAAGCCGGAAGTTACATTTCAGGACCATCAACCTGTTTACACCAGGTTACCGCATGAACAATGTTGGTAGCCGGCGACTGTGTTCGATTCTTCAGGAAGTCAAAACGATTTGCAGCTTCCGGACGGCCGGGTTGTTCACCGGCACTCAGATCATGTACGCCCCGGGAGCACTGACGCACCTGCCGTGAGTCAGTCACACTCGGAGATCGCAGAGCAAGCTGCAGAGCACGACGAACACAGAACAACAGGGGAAACTCAATTACGCCGATCGACCCGGATTCGCAAACCGATCGAACGTTTTCAGCCATGACTGTAACGTCAGCCAAAACAGGGAGGACTGTTACGTGTTCAACCAATGATCGCTCACTATGACCGTGAACCTGATTGGCCCTACACACACACGTAGATAAGCACGCACACACGCACTCAAGGACACACCCTAACGTTCCGTGCTCTCATGTAAACCGTTAAGTGTTCAGTACACTGTGCGCCAGACTGACGCGTCTTCTTGCTTATTCGCTACTAGTTGAAATACGTACTTGCGGTTAGAGTCCAGTTGTGATAGCAGGATAAGCCATGGACAGTTAGTTTAGAGCCTCCGTCGGAGGCCGATGTCCGAAACGCGATCACAGCCTTCAATCGTTTTCGTGCTGTTGGTCTGGATTCTCTCTCGCCTGCACTATTTAAGGATAGAGGTGAGGTCCTCTGCAAAGCACTGTTCGAAAAAATTGGTTGTATTAGTATACCGGCTAACTGGGGTGGATCGATTATAGTGACCATCTACACGTAGGGCAGTCGCATCGACTGCTCTAACCTTCAGTTGTGACAAAATTACTTGCTCCGATTCCGATTCGTCGCCTCACTGCGAAACGGATATCTCGGATTAAGGAAGGGCCGGCAGGTTTCAGCCCAGGAC
The DNA here is from genome assembly GCA_944474145.2 of Dicrocoelium dendriticum. NCBI lineage: Eukaryota > Metazoa > Platyhelminthes > Trematoda > Plagiorchiida > Dicrocoeliidae > Dicrocoelium > Dicrocoelium dendriticum. The sequence continues at coordinate 73,736,960 of OX104068.1, read as the reverse complement.
GTGGCTGTATAGACCACATCTTCACTTTGCGGCAGGTGCTAGAGCAGCACCACGCATAATGCAGACGGACAATAACTATGTTCCTCGATTTCAAGAGTGCCTTCGGCTTAGTCGATCGATGAATTCTGTTCGGAATACTTACGCGGGAAGGTGTTCCCATAAAATATGCGAATATTTTACGTGATCTATACTCGAACACTACGGGTTGCATCAGGGTTTACAGTGACTTGTCCGATCTCTTCACGACGACAAGTGGCGTTCTTCAGGGTTGTCCGACTTCACCGTTTTTGTTCAGTTTCATCGCAGACTGCATCATGATGTGTTCCCTTACGGAATTTCTGAATGTAGGCGTTAAGCTCCTACCTGATGGGTTAGTTGATCTTGATTATGCGGACGACATCGTCTTGCTTTTTGATGATGTCGAGTCGAGCCATCCAACTTTGAATAGTGTTTCTATGGCGGTTCCGTTATTTTTTCGGTGTCCGAAAGGATTGCAGGCCTGGCTTGCAATCCTTAGGTCACCGATTGGAGTCCGCGCAGGGGCGGGCGTCCTCGCGGTACATCTAGCCCACGCCCAACCAGTGGTGGTCGGTTGGTAGCGAAGCGTCGGTACAGTGTGCCGGCGGACTACTGATGAATTTTTTGACTCCTAGTATGCGCTTTGAACCTTCAAAGTGTTCCTCCAGGCCCACCAGCCATTCGATGATCCCTCGATCCTTCATAGCGCGGAACTCGAGGTGGTTGATCAATTCACTTGCCTTGGCAACTGCATCAGCAACGATTGGCGCACAGAAACTGAAGACCGTTCACATATTGCAAAGGCCATAACTGCCGTCTTGAATCTAGGACATCTTTGGTGGCAGTAAGGAGTTTCCCTTCGTCTGAAATGCTGTGTTTACAATGCCACAGTGAGGCCGTCCTACTCTATGGGAGTGGGACTTGCCCCCTTCGGTCTGTTGACCTGAGGCGCCTTCAGGTCTTTGACCATCGTTGTCTGCTGAGTATCGCTAGTGTCGCGTGGCACTAGCTTGTCCTCAATGATGATGCACGTAAGCGAGTACTAGGCAGTGATAACCAAGCTAATTCCTTAGAACAACAGATAGCACTGAATTAGTTGCGTTGGTCTAGGCACGTGCTGTGTAGGCCTGGTCACCACTTACATAGGAGGGCCTTGTTTAGTCTGCCAGATATGGGGCGGCGCAGGGCTCAAAGTAGACAAAAGTTGACTTAGCAGCGGGAAATGAAATCACTGATGACCAAGCTGGTTGCCGTCGATCCGACTCCCCTACCAGGCTGGAGTCTACGTGTCTCGACTTGTGCTTGGCTTGATACTTTAGAGCACGTGGCTCGTCTGCTGCTGTCTAATAGTCGGGCTGCTTGTTTAAAGTGTGTTTGGTGCTAAGTTACCTGCAGACGCAGTGAAAGCCGCGCGGAAGCCGTCTCGCTGTTGCTGCCTTATCTTTGTACAGTAGCCAGCTTTTTTTGATGGAATGTCGAGAAGATGCAGGCGGCTTGACCCTGTGTGTTTGTTTAGGGCATTAAGGTTCTCCGGTAAGTACCTGTTATCTCTCTCCTATTATTCTTCGTACCGTAGGTAGGTATGTTTGTATCGCAGCCCCATGCTGAGGCTGATGTTGCATTCTTGGTTCTTCTTCACCGCAGTTGGGCTAAACCAACTTACACTTAAACTAGGTCTTTTTAAGTTAGATACATTTCATTCCACTTTATTTGGTTTGTTCTGCCTATTTGACTAATCTTCCATTAACTGGCCACGTTGCTTACGCCAATTGTGCTTATCTTCGATAACTTTGTTGTGTTCATTGCATTTTTAAGTAACTTATGGATATTTTTTACTTATCTCTGATTCGTTGCTAACCAACTTACTTCATATACTAATTTAGCGAAGAGTTATGTCACCGTATCTGTAAGCATTATTCGATTAATTTTATTTTATCTTGTCGTTTCAAGTGATTAGCTGTTGCTTGATATCTCCGGTGTGGTTGCGCTTGATGTGCATGTTGACAAGGTGCCTACCTGTCCATTACCCACTACCTCGTCCAAAATGGCTCCAGGAGACAGTTGGTCGTTGCTGGAGGGGACGGGGTGCACGGTCGTTGTGGCCGTGTAAGGATCAAAGAGTGGTTCCATGCAGTCAGTGTGGAGCGGACTACGGTCCAGCCACCGCCTTGTGTGCGCGTGATTCCCCAAATACAGCGTGTTTGTGTTTGCCTGTGAAGGAGTGTGGGCCGGCTCTGTTGATGAAACGTGACTCCCATCCGTATGCCTCCCGTTCTTATTCCTTCGGGTTTACACTGGATATGGGGTGTGTAATTGGAGCTGTAGATGATGCAGTGCAAGCCATCCATGGTCCCTCTGTAGGCGCAGCCATTCTGTGGCTGGCCACAGTGACAGCCAAATTGCAAACCGTATGCCGCCAACCATGACAGGGTAGCATCAGTTCACATGGCTGATGTACTGCTGTTGATGATGAGGCGGAGGAGGGGGACGTACCTAGGCAACCTAAGGTATCTGCCTGTGTTCTCTTGCGTGCAATTGAATAGCTCGGTATGTGTTCGCACCGTCCTCGACTTCGAATCCTGTTCGTATTTCCCCGCGTTGCCTTCGATTCTATTCTATGTATCGGTGTCGTCCTAACCGTCGCTTAGACACCCTATACCTAGGCTATCTAGATGGTGATCATCATCATCAACATCAGTACATCAGCCATTTAAACTGATGCTTCGCTGCCATACAACCATGAGGACCTGTGAAATAAAGAATAAGAGGAGGGGGAGAAGGGGGACTTACCTGAAAACCTTAATACCCTGAGCAAACATTCAGGGTCAAGGCGGCTACACCTTGTGTAGACAACATACTGTCACAAACAGCTGGCTATCGTGCAAAGATAAGGTGGCATTAGCGAGACAGCTTCCTTGCGGCTTTCACTGCCACGCGTCATAATCAGCCACTCCTCCGTAGATAACTCAGCACCAAACATATTTTAAACAGGCAATCCGATTAGGAGACGGCAGCAGACGCGCCACTGGTGTTTTTGCGAGTCATGTCCTGCAAAGTCTCGAGCCATGTACAAGGCGCGTCAAGTGGACTCCAACCCGGGAGGCGAGACGGACCAACGGCACCCAGTTTGGTCGTCAATAACTTCATTTCCTGCTGCCAAGTCAACTTCTGTCCACCTCGAGCCTTGCGCCACCCTACACCTGGTAGACTGGGCATAGCTTAGGTAAGCGGTGACCAGACATGCGTAGCACGTGCCCAAGCCAACGCAACTTATTCAGTGCTATCTGTTGTTCTAGGGAGCTAGCATGATTATCACCACCTAGTACTCGCCTACGCACACCATTGTTGGGGATACGCTGGTGCCATCCGACTCCAGCAATGCTTCGCAGACAACGATGATCAAAGACTTGAAGGCGCCTCAGATCTTCAGACGGAAGGGACCCAAGTCTCACTACCATACAGCAGAACGGCCCTCACTGTGGCCTTGTATACCCGGCTTTTCAGACGGAGGGAAACTCCCTTTTGTCGCCAAATATGCCGCATGTTCAAGAAGGTAGCTCTGGCTTTTGCAATGCGTGAGCTGACGTCAGTTTCTATGCGCCGATCATTGCTGATGCAGCTGCCAAGATAAGTGAAATGATCAACCACCTCGAGTTCCTTGTTAGCAAGCGTTAAGGGTCATAAAGTGGTTGGTGGTGCTGCAGCAACACTGCACTTTGAAGGTGCGAAGTGCATACCAAATAATGGGACCACTCTGGACAGGATATTCAGGATTGATTGGGCCGCCCCAACATCGTCGGAAAGCAAGACGATATCATCCGCATAATCTAGGCCAACTAACCTTTCACCAGGCAGCACTTCGACGCGTACCTCGTGAGATTCCGCAAGGGAACAATCCATGATGGAATCCACAACGAAATTGAACAAAAATGGGGAAGTCGGACAACCCTGACGAACGCCACTTGTGACCGGAAAGCTATCCGATAGGACACTGTAGTCCCTGACGCGACCTGTAGTGTTCGAGTATAGAGCACGAAGGATGTTCACATATTTCGTGGGAACACCTTTCCGTGCAAGAATTTCGAACAGAATCGCTCGATCGACTGAATGGAACGCACTCTTGAAATCGAGGAACACAGCTATTGTCGGTATGCGGTATGCGTAGCGCTGCTCTAGCACCTGTCGCAAAGTGAAGTTGTGGTCTATACAGCTACGTCCTGGCCGGAAACTGGCCTGCTCTTCCCTAATCCTAGAATCCCGTTCCGCAGTGAGGCGACGAACGAGAGTCGTGGCCAATAATTTTGTCGCAATTGGCCTTTAGGCTATCTACATAAACTATCGTAACACATACCATTAATGATTCAACTTTAAAACTCGAGATGTATTCAATTGTTTTCCTTTCATGTTGTGCTCTAGGCGTAGCGCGAAGCATGGTTACTGCAAACCTGCTTTTATGCACCGTATTCCACCAAACTGTTCTACCCTCACTTCCATGTCTCAGGTGTGGTAGAATAACCACTAAGGCATTATCTCTTTGACTCATCTTTATAGCTGTTATTATATGCATACATTGTGGGCGAACAAGCATTCAGTGAATTAATGGCGATACATTTTAGCTTTACTCCTTCCTCTCAGGCATGAGATCAGCCCAATATCGGCAATGCCTTGCTGGTGACAACGTTATCCGATAACAGTTACTTCCGTTTTTGCCTCAGAGACGCTTGCCAGCTCATCGACTGTGTGACCCCTCAGTGATGCCATTTGTCGGTGACAATTGCATCACCCTGACAACTACTTTCAGGAGAGTCGCGCAGTGCCCGTTTTAGTCTCTGTGTAGAGAGGTAGCGACTTTTGGGCAACTTAGTCACCGGGCGTGTAGCTCTGCATTAGATCAGCCACTTGTTCGCACACAACACAGTCTGCAAGTGCCGAGCCTTCGCTCAAGCTAGAGCGCTGTATGTAGACGAGGGCATTACAACACAATTTTTGAGCCATTTAGCTGACCTACTTCCAACCTTAGAATGCACTGATAATCGGGACGATGGAATCAGCTTACCCAATCTGGACACACAGTTGGAAGAACCTGTGCACTTTGTGGAGTTCCACCCGAAGACTGGGATGAGACACCACGGGTTTTATCATTACCGATCAATCTCTAGAAACTTTCTACCATTCCCTTTGTTTAGGTAACTGCTTCACATCTTATGGTCATTTTGCCCATGTCGTTGCTATACGCACCGATATGCGACCTATCTGGGCCACGATGTGTGTAAGATACCTTGTTTTTACTCCCCTCTTTATTGAGCGCTTTATCGAACTTTCCCTGTCCGCTTGTTACCAACAGTTTGTTGTCTATGAGCATCAGGTCTTCAACATCAATGTCTCCCTGCTGGGCCGCTTTCTAGGTTCGAGCAATCAAGAAGTTTATGACTGTGTATCATGTGGGCTCTCTGTCGTTTTTGTTCCGTGCTGCTCTTCAAGCCCCTTTCATTGGACTCGTATACCACTGCGATGATCACTATCAGTGTCGAGATCACTTGAACTCTACTCCTCCAATCTGCGAGATATTCCTACGGAAAGTAAAACGATTGCATCAACCCTATGTGAATTGTACTTCTTAATATGATGACCACACGCTGCGTAGTGTGAACGCTGATTTTCGAATGTCATTCCTTCTGGTTTTTTCTCAACTTGGTCTAATCTTGCTCCTAAATCCTTGCCTCTTGACGTTGCTCCTCGTTTTATACTGTACAGGCTGATCCATGACTCTCGCCCTCACGAACAATTATCTTGACAGCCATATGACATCTGATGATAGTCATTAATAAAATTGCTGTACACTTCGTCTGCTGATGCTTGTCGCGACCAAAAACTTTTAACTGTGAGCATTTCTAGACCTATTGTCCCACAAATTGGCCTAGAGTTCATCCAAAGTTCAATCCAGCCCTCCTCCTATTCAGCGCCCTCTGACTACCCATTACCTCGCCATCCTAATGTCTCCGGAGACACGACACTAACTGAGGCTAATGATCCACTGACTTTGCGTTCTGCTAGCTCTAATGACGCAAATGAATATCCAATGCAAGAGGAACCGTGGAAAACAACGACGGAAGAAACCGCGAAACGAAGAAAAGTTTCCTTCCACTGACCAACAACTGGGCAGATCAAGCAACCCTCGAGTCCACCCTTCTCCCACAGAAATCACTTTGAATGACAAGCGGCTATTAAATCTGTTGCTTCTTCACGCACCTGAGTCCAACAATCCAAGTCCTCAGGTACGTTATGATCATGACGTAGAGTTTCTACAGAGCCTGGTTGATAGGCTCTTCGATGTGGGTGAGCACGGAGTGAAAATGCAGCAAGTCATCCGCCTCGGCAAAAACATTGCAGTGAAAGACCGACCTATGCGAATAACTTTTGCTGAGGAGGCCATCCCGAAGCTGATACTGTCTCGGCTGGGTAGAATGAGAGGCGATAGGGTGCATATTCGTCCGGATATCGGTCCAGCTGACCAGGAGTGTCCCAAATGTGCCACCATCGAACTAAAGCGCCGAGCTAGTCGGGACGAAACAAACCTACGTATTGTAAATTTTCGGGTAATTGTAATACGAACGCGAATTCGGATAAATCGCCCGGTAGTTCTTGCCACAGCCTGCATGTAGCCTTTAGCAACGTCGACGGTCGACAAGCGCAGTGAGCTGTGTCGTTTCGTTGCTTTCTAGCGACCAGCTGTACTGGGACCCGCAGAGATGTGGCTGAACGATGAGGTGCTCACAGGAAGTTGAGCTTAGTGGCAACTCGTTCTTCTGCTGTGACAGGCTACCGAATGCCCACAGTGGCTACTTACTCTACATCCGGTCTTCTCTGTGTGGGAGACTTGTGAGCGCCCACCGAAGCGATGTCTTATGTGGGCAGTTGTAGTGCTCCATTCACCTCAGCAACGAGGAGCTGCTCGCGGGTGCATTCGATCGCAGTCCCCTGAGTTGTTTGGATTGGCTGCTGCATATCCGAGGCCACATGAGTTGCCGTCCTTTTTTACTCATATGCAATTTCAATTGCCATCGAATACGCTGGTCTGAAGTAGCTTACCATCGGTTATTGTGAGGCCGAAGCAATCTTCGCTGCTATGGCAGAACAACGCATCTGCCGACCGACGCGCATAACACCGCACCCAACTCCGTCGTGCTTAGGTTTGATGTTAACCAGTTGTGAACAATCTGTGTATGACATTCGCATCCTGGAGCCTCTGGCAGCAAGCCATCACTCAGTTTTTATTGCCAACATAGAGCTGCTGTTGCTGCAGTCCTGTGCATTGCAGCTGGATTGCAATTACTGTTAGACGGATTTCGGCGCGCTGGCTCGAGCCGCGAAGCAAGTGGATTGGTTTCTGCCGCATTCTGCTGAAGCCTGCTTGTCAGTTATAAAGAATGGAATAAATTCATTGTGTAACCAATTTGTGCCTCTCACGTGCCGGGTAATCGGACAGGTCATTCCACACTGGTTCGACAAGGAATGTGGTAAACTGGCTCATTTTCTGCGCAGGCTGTCGGAAACTGTTAGATCTTCACGTTTTCACTTTATTCCGAATTAAACTCTCAAAACTTTTTCCGCAAAAATTCCAGCCCAGCCGAAGATAAATCAAAAGTCCAACGGCCTTGACCGCGAAAAACGTTTTAACAAAAACGCTGAACAACTACGCCAGACCTACGCCAAATATATAGGGGGCTCAATGACCTTCGGCCTCTAGAAAACAATGGTCAGCTGGTAACATTAGTAGCCTCCCTGCCAAAACTCCGTATGCTGGCGATCACGTGAAGGAATGGAAGGTTCCGGAATCTTCGAAATCTGCATGATCTAAAATAATCGATTAATTACTAAAATAATGGGTTTCCTTTATGTTTTTACCTTTTCCCGGATACCTCTCTCCTGAAACGGCTGTCGCGGTGTATGATGCTAGTCTGGGATTGACCTGAAGCCTCCTGGAAGGGGTTCTATGCCTATCGGTCCATCACTTTGGCTGAAGTGTTCTGGATTCAAGTTCCGTACTCTGCGGTCTGGTATCATTCGTCTGATGACAGGGTTCTTCGAGGGGCTGTTTAGGCTGTCCGTCAACAGGTCAAATGGAAGCTCGACGGATTCTGTTGCTTGTGGCTGACACAGTGTTGGTCGCAGTTGGTTTACATGGCGTACCCATACCTGCGTTCCAACCAGCACGTTGTAAATGAGGTCCCGACACTTGCCCTGGATCGTGCCTGGCATCCATTTTGCGTGTCCCGGTAATCACATACAAGTACTGGCTGACCCAATTTAAACGAACATCGCTTAACATCATACCGCCGATTAAAGTCAGGTTCCATCTTGAGGTTCCTTTCTCGAGCTGTGGACTCTGAGGACGGCCGAACTGCATCAAATGGCATTCGAAGCTCTCTCTTCATCATTGCCTCTGCTGGTGATAATCCACCTTGCGTTTGTGGATTTTGTGTAGATCGGTACAGATAAAAGAAGCGGTCGATCACCTCCTCTAGGTCTCCCTCCCTACTTGGTTTGAAGGGAGCACGTTTGAATGTATCCACAAATCTCTTCGCTTGGCCGTTTGATTGTGGTTGGAATGATGGAGACCGCAAGTGTTTGATGATGCAGCATTTGCCGAACTCCGTGAATGTGGCTGAACTAAACTGTGCTCTATTGTCCGTCATCAATGTTTCAGGGCAGCCGAACCTGCTGAAGATTTGTCGCAACCTTGAGACTGTTGCGCTGATTTTCGTGCTGCTCGTGATGGACACTTCAGGCCACTTGCTGTAAGCCTCGACCACTATGAGAAAGTCCTGGCCATTGCTTGGGCCTGCAAAGTCGACATGAACACGGCTCCAAGGTTTAGTTGGTTTAGGCCACGAGTGGAGTTCAGTCTTCGGCGGTGCACTTGAAGCGGTAGCGCAGTTGCTACATCTTTTGGGTGATTTAGGTGATTTTCATTCCTGTTCTAGAAATGGACGATATGAAGTGATTCTCACTTACGTCATGTTTTGCGTTTCAAAACCGGTGTCACTGAGCCTTACCTAACTACTTTACTGCAATGAAAATCTCATTTTCACCCTTCACATTAAAAAATTGCTATAAAAATCTTATAAATTATGTCATTTTTGGTTATTATTTTAATCTCAGACTTAATGTGGCCCGACATATTTCTATCCCACAAGTTGTGGCCATCTTTTCGAAAAGTTTGGGCACCTCTGCTCTAGACAGTTGAGTCAATCCAGCTGTTCCTCTAAAACATCCACTTTGTTCGGAATGTTCTATTGCTCCCCGCTCTACATACTTCCTTCGACTTAATCCTTTTACACTCTTAAGAAAGCGACGACTCATTCTTTGCCTAGAACTTATAATTCAAAATTTCTCTGTCTCTGCGAACCACACTGGGAATCACAGACACCTACATCGCGATACACACTCCTTGTGAAGACCATTATTTACGCTTCTCACTCATCAGACTTGTGGATACTTTGAACTATCATTTGTGGAGAGCTTCGGTGTTGCTTTTCCATTCCTCCACTGTGCGTTTCGTCCTTGTTTGGACTCAGGTAGAGATGGCTTGGTCTGGGAATGGAATTAGGCAACACCGACTAATCTACAGTCATCTCGGATGAATTTGCTCGCAGCCCATCGAGGGGGAACCGTGATTCATTGCCCAACGAAATTGCTTCCCGTTAGATCTGGGCGTCGTGGACTACGTGTCGCGATAGACTCCGGTCATCTAGCTGCTACATGGTGCCGTATCCGTCCACTTTTGATATATATATATATATATATATATATATATATATATATATATATATATATTTGCAAAGGTCTGCTAACAGACATAATGCCATCAGAAACCATGGGATTTAAACGAAAGTACAGAAACAGTAAAATAAAACACAACACAACAATGTCCATGGTTTCCTCAGAGGGCGAGATACTACCCGGTTGCCCAAGCCGAAGTAGGATGTTGACTTAGGGGACACCACCCCGAGCCTTTGGCTGAATAGCCTGCCCTCAAGGCAGCGGAGCGAATTCAGGGAATCGCGCCCATTGGGAGCCGGTGACTGATTGCTCAGTTCATACGCCTTTCGTTTGTCCCTTTGTCAAACAGGGGCCCAATGCTCCCCAGAAGTACAGCATAAGGCTGCTGGAATACAATGCTTCGCCAGGATGAAGCAAGGGGCAGTGACTTTATTTAGTGGCGAGTCACGTCCGCCACGTCACAGTGTTGTTAAACGGACATATGTGGCTTTTTATAGGGAGAACGCTTGCCAGGCGAAAACCCACCACGTCCTGGAACACTTTTGAACCTTTTTATTGTTACTTGTTAGTCACATCGTTGCTCTGTTTTACTTGATGTGCGGCCGTTCTGTCAATCTTTGGATAGTGTAGACTTGGAACCCAATTTGGAGCGGTTTTCGCTGGCTCTTACTACCATTGTATTAGCAAGAAAGATCACGAGTGACCTCTAACCGATTTTCAGGGCCTAGTGAAAGCTCGTGGCATCCACCGAAAACGGAATCTCATTCGACAATTGTCTCAGAATTCTCGTTTTTATCCAGTTCGTCTACATACTCTCATTAGTAATTTTCTGCCTGGCCATATTAAAATCACCTCAGGCAGTATCCGTGTAGGCATATCCACAGGTAGCACTACGTAAGCCACTTGTGATCACAAATGCGTTCTTCAATTTTTGTCACCTGGATTGGTCGGCCGGAGATTGGACGCCGTGAACTGGCCTATATGTGGCGCGTTAATTTGAGCAAACTTCTTCCTTTATCTTATTTTGTTGGTTCCACGTCACACAGATTAAAGATCGGTTCTCCGTTTTACAATGTCTTTTCTTATTTTAGTGTTCTCTACTTGGAGCTGGACGCGTTGCCTCCCAATATCCTCCTCACTCATCTCGAAGAACATGCTCACCTGGGCCTACTTCAGCGAGGTCTTTATGGGCGTCGATACACCCATAGACAATTCAGCACGGATTCGAGGAGCTTTTTATCGTGGATCTCGAGCCCTCAGTCCCCTCGCTGAATGGATGCACGTACCTTTGGATCAGATAAACTACGTGTTTTGTGGCCTCCTAAGCATCTCCCTCGGTCATCTGTTAATGCGACGCAAGTTCTCACCTTCGAATTCCACTCCACACACCCGAGCTATAGTCGAGACCATACTTGGACTCTCCCTCCTCTCCTTCTGCTTCGGTAACCAGCTCCGCGTCCTTCTCCTTCAAAGTGTTGTGGCCTATGCCATCATGTGGCTTCTTCCCTCATCACGTCTGAGTGCCGTATTAGTCACAGTCTGGTCGATGTTTTATATGACATTGGTACACTTGTGTCGTTTACAGTACGATTACGGCGGTTACACTATGGATATTTCCGGCCCTGTCATGGTGCAGACTCAGCGATTATCCAGTCTAGCGTTCAATTTGGCCGATGGCTCTTTGATACGGGAACGAGAGCGATGCAAAACTCTGAAGAGCCAAAGTGTAAATGTCAAGCCAGAACGAGTCTCCGCGGCCTCCGTCAACCTATTGTCCGATGATGCATTGATGGACCACACTCACCCCTCTGTGAATTCTCTCAAGTGCATGCTTGTGCGTAGTTTGAAATCGTTTACCGATGGACCAGCGCGAAGCTTATCAGAACGTACCGCGTTTACCAACGATTTCTTCATCCAAACCTATCTGGATCGGTTACTGACCAAAACTCCGCCAACATTTTCTCGTCCTATACGACCAAATATGCTAACTAACATGCTACCGAGTCACATCGAGCATGCCGTAGAGCGTCTTCCCGGGCCACTTGAATTCTTCGCTTATACTCTGTGTTTCCACGGTGCGTGTGTTGGACCATTTGTGTTTTTCTCCGAGTATCAAGAATATTTGATGGGCTACGAAAAGCGTCAATTGCCTCCTGTTCCATGGCGATACATGCTTCGGTTGTTTTTACGTACTACGGCTTGTGGTTTGTTGTCTGCCTATTTGTCACCTGTGTTCCCTTTCGAGTTCGTTGTGACTGAAACCTTCATGGTGAGTCACTTGCTTTGACCTATCTTTCCAGTTTTATCCATTACTTATGTAATGTAGTCGCGGACTAGTTGAGCTATGGTGATCTCCAAGGTTATGTTGCTAATGGTGTTGTCCCCCTTTGACTAGCAGTTGTCAACCGTCATCCAAACACTTTGGGTACACTAAATTACGTCGTATTGACATCTTTATTGCCTACGGTCTATGCGTATCCGTCCACGGTTCGCCTATTTGTGAAAACCAGAGTGATTGCCACATCTGTGCGGACGCACGACCCCAAATATTCACCTAGCTAAGTGCTTTAACAAAATCATAAGTCCAAGCACTTTACCGTTACACTATTGGAGATTGTCCTTGGTCACCCTTATTCTTGGCGACACCCGGCTTTAAAGTAGTCGCCTCGGTAGCTTCCGTTCTTGAATCCCTATACCACGACTCCGTGGACCGTGTTAGAGTCCACGGGAAACTCTCCCTTAATTCGTCACAGCGAGCAGCGTGCGTCAGGACCTCTCCATCGATCACTTTCCCTTCAACTTTGTGATGTGGTTGATCAGGAATGAGATACTATTCATTTTTAGCTAGAGGCTCAGTCAGTTGGCTAATTAACTAACTCTAAGCATGCGGACGACTCAGCTGTCCTTAGGTTTGCGTCGCCAGTCTTCGAGCGCTATGGAACAGGTAGATTCCTAGCGTTGCACTATTAGCGAGTGCTTCGCATCTCCAAGCTACAAATACTGCTACAGGGCCGCACCTCACACACTACCAGCTCTCAGCTGGTCAACAGCTGCAACATGTGATCTGTCGGTTTGTCTATCTAAACAGCCGCACCAGCTTTTGCGGTCGCATCTCTGAAGTGGTTACTACACGCATTCGTTAAGGCTCGTGGAGTCTTACGAAACCTTAGTCGTTTATGGATAAGTGGTGATACGGGCCTATTGATTAATGCCAGGACTCACAACGATTGTTGTGGCTAATTTCACTTCATGAATCAATGATGTCCATTGCATTCTGAAGCCATCAAGAGTCTCTCGTGGAAGCGCAGAATAAGTGATACCGACATCCATTGTTTTGTATTCGTTAACAAACCTTTATGTACTGCTCCAAAGTCCGTGGCTGCTGTAGTTCACTAGACCCTCTTCTTTGCCTTCTGCATGTGTAGTCGACTTCTGCCGCATCTAGTTATGTGAAATTCTGAAGTGGCCAATCACGGGCGTTGCAGAAGAGCTTGAGGAAACTACGAGCGGTTGTGGTCGGAATGGGAGATCATCGCCATCTTGCCATGATGCCTTGGTTCTAGCTTCATCGAGCTTTGGCTACCCTTTCGGAAATGACTCAGCAACGAGCCATTTGCGCTGTTGCGTTCGTTCACTTATTTTCCTTGAAGCATCATTGTCTATGTTGACTAATAGCTTTTTTATTAAATTTGCAATGGCGACGGGAGTCAAATCACCTGGATTTCCCAGACACCGGTACACGGATCACCGTTATTTGACTACGCTTTAGTAATCGTGATTTATCACCGGGATTCAGATAAGATATATGATTTACTATTACGCATTTTGTTTCTCCTACGCTCTTTTCGCTCTCCTTGAGATGTGTTGACCCTTGATTAAATGCCTAACCCTTTGTTGGTTATTTGGGTGTACTAATCGAGTCATCATCTCTTCTACTACTCGTTCAGGCTTGGCCGATTTTGCAACGTGTCCTTTACTCCACCGCCTCTCTCTTTCTGGTTCGCCAGAAGTACTATTTTGCTTGGGGTCTTGCCGAACTGGGTGGAATCAGTTCCGGAATCGGATTCTCCGGCTATTGTCCCTCTTCTGGGCAACCTATTTACCACAAGGTGTGCAATTTCGAGCTCCAGCAGATTGAATCTGGCGTTGGTCTAAAACACGTGATCGATGCATGGAACATTTCTACAACCCGGTGGCTTCGCGAGGTGTTCTACGACCGTTTGCCCCATTCGTGTCGCACCGCGTTGGTGTTTATCATCAGTGCATTTTGGCACGGATTCTATCCTGGGTATTATCTCATGTTTTGCACTTTCGCCATGTTTACTTTCGTCTCCCGTATGTGGAGACGCAACATGCGCACGCTGTGCCGTCGTACCGCCTTGTCTACATTCCTATACAACTTGTTCACCACAGTAACCACCAATGTGGCAATCAATTATGCACAAGCACCATTCCACCTGCTTGATCTATCGGCTTCCCTGTTCTTTTGGCGCGCATTTTACTTTGTGCCCCATTGGACAGGCGCACTGCTGTTGTTCGGTCACTTTGTTCGGCCTCGTCTCATTCGTTCAAAACGGTGGAGAATCCCCTTGCCTCACGGACGAACCGTAGGCGGCTGATCGCTTTATCCATCTCTTCGCTGCTTCAACACGTAACGTTCCCCTGCTCTTGAATATTCTCATTCCTCCGGACGGCTTTCGTTTTCCTCTACTTTCGCTTTTGCAGTATGAGCAATCATCTGTTGTTTCTAATGATATCATTCACATTAGGCTTTCTGCTTCTCTTAATTTAGCAGATATCTTTCCTCTATTTGTTCGTATGTAACTGCACAACCCGCCCTGATGATGGCGCGGTTTATTCAATGTGCATTCGTTTCATCCCGTTGTCTTTTTCTCCCACATACACCATTATGTTGCTCTCCCTGTCGACTGGCGCGCCGTGCATACATTGAGCCAGTCAACCAAACAATCAGTTAGTCATTGAGACCCCAGCGTTGCCCGATCTACACACTCAGTTGCCGAAATAATATCTGAACTGCCCTCTTCTGTCTATTGTCTTTATACCTTTTTGTACATAATTATTACACATACACATAGTGCAACCTTTTCAACGTTTCCCTTGGGATCCCGGCTATCTGCCAGGACGCTGGCTGGTCGTACATCGCATTTGTTTTTCCTATCATGCATAACATTCTGTCAGTTTGATCCATCAATGCACGGGATCATCATCTATTTGCTTTATGTCACCTTACTTCTCTTCCTTAATCGGAGCTCATATTTGACGTGCGCTCCTACTTCTCGGATCACTATCATGTTGTATTTTCCACAGAAACGTTCATTTTGGTCGCAGTGTATTTAAAGTGTCTGGATAGCTGTGAATACATGTCTTCCTGTGTATCATTTTCTATATGCGTTTTGCACTATTATTTAGTGGCAGACTCAAATGCTGTGGCAACTACCCCATCACATGAAACGGTGTGCACTCTCTCAATACTTGTCAGTGCCCTAGCTTATGGATTACCATCTCTGATTATTTCACCTCTAGTGTCCATTACTTGCTCCTATCCGATCGCAGGGATACGCCACCGATGAAGAACATAAAATTCGGCCTCTCATCCTTACTTAGAACTTAGCCCCCCAGCTTGTCTATTTTAGTACTTCCTTTGATCGATCCTGCTCGTTTTAAGACATTGTGTGCTGTGACGCTTTTTTCACTATCCATCTAGTTTAAAGGATAATAAATGGTACAGCTTACGTTCTTGTGTTCGAATCGGATGCTTCGATCGCAGAAAAATATTTCTAAATTTTTTGTTGATCAATTTTGTGCTGTCTCTTAAAGCACTCGGAAATCATTCAAATGCACATCTGGATTAGACCGCTTTAATGGTAACGGTACATGTATCAACAGCTTAGGAGAATGTGGACCGGCTCCGAATGTGTCATGCACCCCATCCACATCCCTCCCATCCTTCTTAATTCTTCAGAACTGCACTGGATATGAGGTGTGTGTGTGTGTGTGTGAATGGAGCTGCGAGTGCTGATGCACAAACCACTGTAGTCCCTCTGTGCGCGAATCCTGGGACTGATGCTTCCAATCACTAAACACTGTCGTCGTCAAAATCGTCGTTCCTTCATCCGCACATACCTTGCTTATCGCGTAAACTGGTTTGTGACTGGAATCCAACGATGCCAATTTCGCCTATGCTATTTGGAAAGCAATTCTATGCTCTGTAGCGAATATTATACCGGGTTGTGGATACTTACTGCCACTTGACGAATAACTGTTGCCACTCATTCCATGCGCGCTACTCGCATCGTATCCATTCACCCAATGGCCCAAAGTTTTGTTATTATAGGCCACTATTGTTTGCTAACCTGCGATTGGGGGTTTTTGGACCCTCCTTATACCCATCTCTTGGTTTAGATCTTTCCAGCTCATGTTGGGCAATGATCTCACCAAGGAAGTCGTTGCTGCTTCGGCGCAGCCCACTTGTGCTTAGCATTTTAGGTATTCTGTGTAGTTGCGATTTACTGGTGGTACATATCCCTCCTTCCATTACTTACGAAAGTTCTGTATGACAATGAAACGTGTGTTGTCGACCGCCTGGATTCGGGATCTGAACTGTCTGACGTATTTCGATAAAGTTCACTGCATGTGGACAGTGAAAATACCTTACTTTGTTCGATCCGTTATCTCCCAAATTGTGTTTTCTGATTTTGTTTTTCTTGTAAAAGTTATGTCGTTTGGGGTCTTTGGAGATCAAATAATGCCAGGTATTACGTATGTAAATACAGCTTGTTTTCTACAAATGACACCAGAATGGAGTGATTGCTTCGGTACAGCATATATCGACCTATATGTAACTGTGCTGTATATAGGACACTGGTAGATATTGTGTGGTGCAGCGCAAGCTACTCATGGTCCCCCTGTAGGCGCATATGTTCTGTGTTTGTCCTATGAAGGCCACAATCACAGGCAAATCCGGAATCGGTCGCCGCCAACCGTGGTAGATAATGCGTTACGTTGGGATTTATTGTCCTGCTGGCTGTCATCAGCTAACTTCGTTCACGAACCCCTGCTCGCATCCTCGTTGATACTCCGAGACCATCATCACGAGACCGATTCATGTACGTAGCCACGTTACGACACCATAGTCAATGGCGGAGCAGTCTACGCCACTGTCGTAGTCTGCTCTATGCACTCATTCGGAATCGATATTAGAGCAAACGGCGTAATGATCGCGTCTTTCGATTAATTGTGCGATTTTTCTGCTCTTCACTCGAGCGGCTTTACTCCAACACATTCGGAAACACGCTACCATGGCTGCATTCGTACGAACTGAGCTGGCGAGCTCTGTTTCACTAACTGAACCTATTGGCCAGCTCCAACGAATCGTACTTACATGACACTTGTGTTTTTAACTTTAATTCTTACCATCGTTTCTTCTTTGAATCAGTGAACCAACAGCAGCTGTACATCAGTAATTTTTAGTGATCCTTCATCACAGTACAGCTAGAGTGACTTGTACAATCTAAATGCCCTAAGCAGATATTCATGCTCAAGGAGCCTACAACTTGGCAACAACACATGGCTACAAACAGCTGGCTATCGTGCGAAAACATGCACCTAGGAGACTGCTTCGTTGCTATTGGCACCGTCCCATGTCATAATCATCCATTAGTCCGACGGCAATTCAGCATTAGACGTGAGCTTAAACAGACAATTCTACGAAGGCAAGCGCGCTTTTTGGGTTGGCTGCGAGCCATGTTCTTTAAAACTACGGACGAGCCTAGGGTTGGTTAGGTAGACTTCAGCTGGGAAGACGAAACTGGCCATCAGCACCCAGTTTAGCCGTCAGCGATTTCTTTTTCGCTACTAACTCGACATTTGCTTAGCCCTCTCGAACCTTGCGCCATACAACATCCGGTTTACAAACTAAGATCCTCCTCAGTACGCGGCCACCGGGTATATGTAACGCATGTCCAGGGCAACGCAGCTTCTTCAGTCTAATTTGTCGTTTTAAAGAACTAACCTTAACTATTACAACCTAGTGTTCAGCTGCGCGCGTCATCCTTGTGGACACCAGCAATGCAGCTATTATCAAAGAGCAGAAGGGACTTCAGGTCTTCCCACTCTGACCTTGGGCACATGACCTTCCACACAGAGAAATCCATTCCTGACGTCACAGATGCCGCAAGTTCAACATAGCGCTTTTAGCTATCACTGCAGCTGCCAAGATAAGTGAACTTGTCAACCACTACTAGTTCCTCGTCTTCATGAATCAAGGAGGTGGTTGTCCAGCAGCATCACTTCTTTCGAGGTGCTAAACGTGTGCCACATCAAGTCATTTACCCAAGGTTGACTGTACTGCCTCGCGACTGTCAAGAGCGACGATATCGTCTGCATAATCCAGATCAGTCAATTTGTCATTAAGCAGCATTTCAGTATCCACATTGTGCAATACTGCAAGCGAAAATACCATGCTGGAATCCACAACGTTAGAGTCAAATCTTTTTGAGGATCAAGTTTCTTCAATGCTACTACTTACATTGGATTGCTCTATCCGTATTGTTGCTGGCGACTTCAATAGAAAGGGTACAACATTTCTGAAGATATTTGGCTTGATAGATCTAGTGACTGTTTGAACCAGACAAGATGCCCATTTGGACGCTATGTACGCAAATAAACGACAATTCTTTTTTATACAAAAGCAGGCTCCTTTGATTGGCTCAGGCCGTTATATTTTAAAACTGCCCAGTCATATACAGCAGATATAATTGTTTTCATGCTGACCAGACGTCCTTACAAGATTAACAAATGGCGAAATTGCTCACTCAAAAATATTACGAGGCTCCAAACGATGTTTTCTTTACTGGTTTTTCGGTCTTCAACAACGATGACTTGTCGCTTCTGTGTGACCATCTTACGTACTACATCAAATATTGTTTTGGCGTTTGTTGCCTTTTTGAAACGATCTACCAGAGGGCGGGTAGACTTTTACCACCACTACTAAAGCGGCTTCGAAGGATGAGGGAATAGGCTTACAGGTGCAAAGTAGCTTCTCGTGTCAGGAGTTCAACCTCACAAACTAAATGAGATAAAAAGGCCAAACAACTTGTAAATTGAAGCGGTTCTAGGCAGCCACAAATGTCGTGATCTTTGGAGGTAAAACGTAGTACGCTAAGCATATAACACACGCTTCCGAGACACGTAATCCCATCAAGCAGAAAACGCCTGAACAGAAGGAGATTTATCAATCAATTGAGGAAGGTACAAATCCACGGAAAATCGCGTTGCGAGACCTGGGCGTGTGTCAGATGATTGGCTGGCACAAAACGGTCAACGGGTTTATGCATACGCTGAGATCTACGAAGCGATGGTGCATCTGACGATTGTACAGAATCCCTGGGGGGTTGCTTCCGTTTCCGGCTGAACCGAAGCTGATTCATACACATGTTCATCTGTTTTCGTCCCAACACAACATGAGCCTTTGTGGTCCGAGTGTCTCAGTACTATCCGACCATTTAATTCGAGATCTGCTTGGGTACAGTCACCTTTAATTGCAGTTGCGGGTTGCCAGCAGCGCTCATGGGAAAGTCGTGTGTATACGGGATCACCCGACTGCCAACTAGAGTCGTGATCATCTTGCGATACGGCAGCGTTGTCTTGTTTCCTTTGCATTTGTGCTCCATGATTTGAAAACAGAAGATCCAGTCTGGTACGGAGTGTTCGGCCAAGCATAATCACAGGTGATTTACCAGTAGCTTCCGTTGGCGTTATCCTGTAAACAAACAGCAAGCGATCTAGTCTCGTCTGATTAGTTCCCGGTTTTTGTTTCAAGAGACTTCTTTTAATTGTCTGCATCCCCTTTCCGCTACCTCATTAGAAGCAGGATGATATGAAGCTGTACGGACGTGCTGGATACCATTGCTATTCATGAAGATTGCAAGTTCTTTGCTAGTAAACCATGGCCCATTGCTGTGTAAAGTATATCTGGTATCCAAATTATGGGAAACGATTACCTACTTTTGAGATGGTTATCTCTGCAGTAGGGTGGGCGACGGGATAAACATATATCCATTTCGAATGAGCGTCAACGAGCAGCGGGAAAACTGCACCATTAATGGGTCCAAAGTTGCCATGACTTTTCAGCCCAACGCCAAGGGTTTACCGGACCGCTATCCAATCACAACGTGTAATCCAAAATTGAGCCCCCAATTAGTCATTCACCGTTGCGACAAGTATGGCCCGCCGTGACCCGGTAAACAAAGGAGTAGCAGCTTCTGCTACTACTTCAATGGTCGCGAGTTCGAGGCCTGCTACACCGAATTTCCCTCCATTTCACAATGTGTTTAGCTGGTCAGCGTCAGTGGGGTGAGTAACAAGAATATCGTCCAAGTATCCACAGGCAGACGGTATAATTTTAAATATATTATTCACGATCCGTTGAAAATTGTTGGGTGTTGCATTTTTCCTAACGTGAGGCGCGTGTATTGGAACAGATCTAGGTGGGTAGTTATTGTGGTCAGTTCCTGTGACTCATCATCAAGTTCGACCTGAGAGTATGCAGGACTGAACTCCAGCTTGGAGAACTTTTGGCCGCCGGCTAAAGTCGCGTACAAGTCTTTAATACGTGCTAGGAGATATTTTCCACTTCCGATGCTTGGTTGACTGTCAATTTGTAGTCTCAGCAAATACGGACGGAGTCGTCAGATTTGAGTACAGGTGCAATCGGAATGCCCCAATCTGAATGTTGCACCGGAACTATGACTCCTTCTGATTGCAGACGTTGTATCACTGCCTCAACTTTAGGGCGCATTGCATAAGGTAATGGTCTAGCTTGTAAAATTTTGGCTCGGTATCCTCTCGGAGTTTGATAGAAGTCTTGAAACGACGCATTTTTCCCAATTTGTTTTCAAACAACTTTGGGAACTGGTTCAATAATCCATACAAACTGCCGTCTTCAACAATGAATTGGTTGAGTTGCATGGTCTCGGGAAAAAATTTTATCCAGTCTCGACCCATGAGATTCGGTTTGTTCCCCGGTACAACGATTAACGGTAGGGTGAATTCTCGCTCCCCGTGCCTGGCTTTTATGAAACATCTGCCAAACACCTGATTTTGGTCACCTGCGTACGTCTGTAATCTCGAGTTGTACGGTTACAAAGGTTGTAACTTTTTCATTGAACCGCGGTTTCCAATGGTGACCGCCACCCCAGTATCTAGTTCCGTGTCTATCGGTTCATCATCTATAGTCAAACGTATTGGGTAAGCAAGACAGTTTTTGAGTGTCACACTGTGTAAGTACACGGAGTTAAGTTCACTGTTCAAATTTTCCAAGATCTTATCTTCCCGTAGCTCTATCTTGCTTTGACGAGTTGATGAGGGGATGTTCGTGGAGCGGGAACTTTTCGCTCTACACAAGCGTGCTAGATGGTCTATCTTGTCGCATTTCCGACAGATACTTACTTTGTGCCGGCAATTGGAAGCATGAGAGTGCCGCAAACCACAACGATAACACACAACTTGTTTTCCATGTTCATTGGTGTCTGGTTTGCGGACCGTGTGCACATCACCAACTACCGGACGACCAATGAACTCGCGTAATTGGTGTGTAATATCCTCTCGCTGGCTGACAACGACAAACGTTTTCCCACTTTGTGGCTGACATCCAAGGATAACAACTTCTCTATAGCACTTTCGTCCGATATTCCCGCAATTAAACATTGCATTTTCATTTCCTCTTCATGTTTCTCAGGTGGAATATCATTATACTTACATTCAGGAATGGATTGATGAATATGTGCAATGAAATCATTTACACTTACATTCGGCTTCTGGACAAGTGTTGAAAAGCAGTATCTAGCGGTGTAAACCTTTTGTTTCAGCCCCCATAACGTGGTATAAGTATCCAAAGCAGAACTGAGGGTGGCATAGTTCTCCAGTTGTAGGGCATCGTGGTGCCGTTGACCTTCATCGCCAAGCACTTGCCTGAATAGTGTGATTTTTGAGCCTCAGAATAGCAAACGGTCGGATTCAGTACAAAAAGTAATTCCACGTAGTTAGTAAATGATTTCCTCCATCTTATCCAGTTCGATAAGGTCGGTTTTTCCTCAGCAGATGACCAAAAGATAGGAGGTGTTTTCGATGTTGGGTTCGTCAGTTCCGTCGCCACTAAAACCTAGTACCACTAAGCATGTAACGCACGCTCCCGAGACACGTAATCCCAGCAAGCAGAAGACGTCTGAACAGAAGGAGGTTTATCAATCAATTGAGGATGGTACATGTGTCATGGAAACTCGCGTTGCGAGACCGGAGGCGTGTGTTAGTTGATTGGCTGGATGGTGTGAGTGGTAATCAATCCGCGCACGGCTGAAGTAAACGGATCGAGGTTATTGGCCTACGTGACAGGAATCGTTTGATTCAGGTCTGTGGTAATAGCGTCTGTAGCCACAGCTGTGAAGTGTGTGTGGAAAACTGAATTCTGAGTTGAGTTCCGCCTCATTAGGCTCATGTTCCTTGCCATCCTTGATTAGCTCAAGCGCAGCTGCGTCTTACGATCAAAGCAACCTTCACAAGTTATTCAAAAGATTAAAGGCCAACAATGCTGGTGGTCCGGATGCTCTCTCACCATTAGCTCTGATAGAGTGTGGTGATTCTCTCACACTGTTTTTTACAGATAGCAAATGTCTCACTTTGGGTCTTACCCCGGACATTTGGGGAACGGCCAGTATAACTCCAGGACCAAATATGAATCTCAAAAGTATCGTCCGATTGCGTGTACCTCTGTGCTATTGTTCTTGAAAAACTATTTATTCCTTGGCTTTGTACAGCCGCTCCTGAGGACGATATCTGTCAGTTTGCGTACAGACCTCAACGCTCTGCTTTGGATGCAGTGGCATATCTTGTTCATTTTATAGCCTCTTCATTAGATCAAAAATGCAAATCCGTACGGCTTCTCTTCTTGGATTAGTCGAATGCCTTTTGTAGCCTACATAGGTCAATGTTGCTAAACCTGCTATCCCGAAATGGAGTTCACCCGGGTTTGTGTAATCTTTTACGGATCCTACTCACTTCACCAATTTGGACGGTAAGAGATCCTTTTCCTCCGTGCCGACCGGGATGTTCGGCGAGGAGCCATCCTATCACCTTTTTCTATTTTCTTTATGTTGAAGGTCTCCATAGACAGCCCACGTTTATAGGGTGCAAATATGCTGTCGACGTGCTGGGATATATGACCACCACTACCCAGGATTCTTCATCACTTTAACTTGGAAGATCTGGTGGAATGGTCTTCATCCGGATCTCTTTCGCTTAATGCTTCTAAGTGCAGTGATCTATTATTTTCTCTTCCTCATGGCGATAAGTTTCATTTCCTCGTAGCTATCTCCCCTACTCTTACTGGGAATGAAAATCCCATACCCAGCTCATTTAAGGTTTTAAGTATCTTGGCCTCTATTTGTCCCAGTACCTTTCTCAGTCCACGCGTGTCCGTACAACTTTTCAAAAAAGTGAGAACACTTTTTATGCCCTCAGACTTTCAATAACTCGTACTATACTAATCAGGTTTGTGACCGCTTGCCTTATTTTCAATCGGTTATACTGCTCTCCTGTCATATTCCCTGGACTACTTTAGAAAGACTACGTCTTATTGGTACGACCTATAGAGCACATTTATAGATGCAGCGGCTTGTCTAGAGACTCTTTAGTTGATTTGATCATTTCTAGACATCTTGATGCCTGCAATGATTTTTCTCCTACGATATTAACTGATCAGTTTCATCCACTTCACAATGATCTTTCCAAAACGCTCTCTTTCTCTTCTACCCGTTCGAAATTCATAATTCTATTATCCCGTACGTCTTCGTACCGTAATAATATGTTACCTCATCTCTTACCTTTGCTTGTTGACCCAGCGAGTGACTAACATGCTGCGCGAGCGGTTGTTGGCGTAACGGTTGTGCATATCCCATTTTTCTCTCAAGGCATGTATATTGATATTATCATTCAGGTGTCCGCACTGGTGGTGTAAATGCAGAAAATCTACCCACTAGGGTTCATAAAGCTTATTGTGACTTGATTTGAACCCTGATCTAAAATAATTACTCTTTATCAGCACCTTACTTAATATCAGCTCGTCTCGCACATCAGCCGCCACTTTGAGATCCGACGTCATTGGAGCCGCGTCCTCACTATTGTTGACATATCAAAGTCTCCGCAGCGCCTATCATTCTGCCTCCAATTGACAACGAATTGGCAACCACCAATTTGGCGTTCCTCTGCTGGCATAACGTTCACTTCACACGCCAATTATTTCTTACGTAGCCCTCATGAGCTGTCCGCCGATATGCAGACTG
Organism: Dicrocoelium dendriticum; assembly: GCA_944474145.2. NCBI lineage: Eukaryota > Metazoa > Platyhelminthes > Trematoda > Plagiorchiida > Dicrocoeliidae > Dicrocoelium > Dicrocoelium dendriticum. The sequence continues at coordinate 73,712,802 of OX104068.1, read as the reverse complement.
CGTCTGTACATCGACTGCTCCGCATCAGTGGCGGCACCAATTATGAACACACCCAGACTAACAATTGGCACAGACATGTTTTGCAGACGCCACAATGAGCTCAACGTGGTCGTACTGTGGTGAGTGTTTTCATCCGACCGAGACGCTGCGACACCGCTGTTTGTTGAGCTGTTGCGATTCGATACCCTAGGCTTATCCTGATTGGTTGAACTTCGCTCAACGCTGATTGATCGATTTGCGGAATCCTTAGCGAGTGCTTTCTTTCGTTCTGAGCAGTTGTACGTTCTACGTGCCTCCTACAATATACTGCTGTTACATCTACGTTCTTCTGATACAACGTCATCGCGAGTACAACCATGAATCTTTCAATTCAACCTCCATCGGCATTTTGGACTGACTGTGGAAACAGGCCTACGTCAGACGCCTGGCTTCACTGGAAAATTTCCTTCCAGAATTATTTGGATTTAATTGCCGACCTAAAGCCTTCAATAAGCGAAGAAAATAAGTTAAAGCTGCTTCGTCACTTGTTCGGAGATGTGGGACAACGGCAGTTTGATGACCTAAACCTACATGGATGAAAATCAGCTGATGATGCATTCAAGCTCTCGCTCGCACTTGGAGCTCCCAAATGAACCTGTTCACAGCATGCTGCGTCTTCACCCGAATGCAACAGGAACCAGGTGAATCTCTTTATGGTTTTATTACTGGACTTGATCGTACAGTGCGACCGTGCGAGTACTCTGCTATCCCGCAAAAACAGATCAAAGGATGCATGCTGACGCAACCGTTAATTTCTGGAGTTGCTGATAACCGTATAGCTGAAATGCTGCTACAGGAAGACGCCCGAATTCCGACCTGGGGCTGAGCCTGCGACTCGGCCAGAATGAAGATGGAGGTTGCTTTGTGTAACTAAACTGGCCGATGTGGCAAAAATGCAGTCTACTCATATTTTGCCTGGTTAGTAAACCAACCTGCTCCCACTTTGGTACTACCTCCCACAAGGCTAACTTCTCTTCTTATTTAACCAGCAGTCCCACATGTAAAAACTGTGGAATAACTGGACACTGTAGGACTAGTTAATACTAGTCCGAGACGATGCGCGTAATTAAGCGCGGATATCAGAAGGCAATTGGAGTCGGACACAGCGGACTGTATTCGATGGGCTACAACAAGAAGCGGACGGATGAAGCGAGGCAAGAGCGTACACGTGAGCGCGGGAACTTACAAGGCAGTTGTGTGTCGAGCCGGTTGTAAGATTAAAACAAGAAGGAGTAATGTACAATCGGTCAACAAGTAAATTGTACACGAAAGATAAGAGTTATCTTTTTGGGCGCTACAGAGCTCCCCCTAGAAGGCTGAACATAGAAAGCCTTCGAAATCGAAAAGGAATGTTGAAACGAGGTTCGTAAGGCAAAATCGTGCCGAGTAAAAATGGGCGTGCGTTCGTGTAAATGGGGGTTCGTCGGAAGTCGGAGTCCGCTGTGCCGTTTATGATTTGTTATTTATTGAATGCAGGGCAGGGTGCATTTCGGCGAGCCGTTGGAGCGGGCTTGTCGGACTACAAATAAACTGGCTAGCCTAGAAAAAGGCCGACAGGACCTCAACCTCCGCTGCTGCCAAACGGTGCGCTTGGGAGTGGTCTCTCCCCCCGCCCCGCGCCAAAACGACCCTCGTCCCACGAAGAAAACGACCATGGTCCCACGGAGAAGCGACCCTCGTCTCGCGGAGAAACGATCCTCGTCCCGCGAAGAAGCGATCCTCGTCCCGCGGAGAAGTGACCCTCGTCTCGCGGAGAAGCGATCCTCGTCCCGCGAAGAAGCGACCCTCGTCCCGCGGAAAAGCGACCAGTGTTCGCGTCAGGGTCCTCGAAAACATTCCTCGTGTGGGCCAGTCGATCGAAGGGGAGGGTTGGGGCATGTAAAGACGAGAAAATAGAAAAACACGCGCAGAAAACGCCAAAAAGAACAAACGAATGAGCTGCGTGTTTAAATATTTTTTGGTTTTTGAATATTTTTTTCGAAAAGGTTTTTCGGGGGGTTTTTGATATTTTTGTTTGTTTTCAAAACGTTAATCGACCAAAAATGAGGCAAATATATACAATATCTACAAAGTTAAAAGTATTTACACTGTACATAGTCGGAGAAGCGAACGGGCTTACGTACCTCCCGACCACGGCGATTGGTCGTGGGAGGCGGCGGACTAGGTTCGGGTGATGTCGGGACTGCTGAAGCTTGCAGACCGTGATCGTGGTCTGGTTGGACTTCATTAGCATGCGGAAAACTTGGTACGGTGAGTTGTGACGTCGCACGAGGCACTACTAGACGAAGTAGGCGAGGTAGTTTCTTCCATAAAGGCGGGTTTCAGACGGTCGATGGTGACGACTTCGTGTCGACCACCGCGGTCAATAGTGTACGCCTTACTCGCACGATGCAGCACCTTGAAGGGTCCTATGTACGGCGACTGAAGAGGCTGTCGAACACCGTCTGCGCGAAGAAGGACGTGTGAACAAGTAGACAGCTTCTCGGGCACGTACACTGGTGTCTTCTGCGATCGAGGAGCGGGTGGACGTAACTCACGCATCTGGTGAGCCAATCGATCAGTGTAACTTCCGTAGTCAAAAGTGGAAGTACATGGGGCTGGTGCTACCAGCTGTCCGGGCAACCGCAGCGTGCAACCGTAGACTAGCTGCGCTGGTGTGGCGTCGAAATCGGTTTTAACCGTGTTTCTTAAGCCTAGGAGAACGAGGGGAAGCGTTTCAGACCATGAAGGATCTGCGTGCGCACGTAGCGCTGCCTTCAACTGGCGGTGAAAACGCTCCACCATGCCGTTAGCGGCCGGATGATACGCCGTCGTCTGGACGTGGCGACAGCCTAAATCCTTAAGCAACATGGCAAATGTCGACGAGAAATGTGACCCTCGATCGGTGGTCACGATGGCGGGACAGCCGTATTGAGCTACCCAGCGCTCCAGAAAAGCTTTCGCTACCGTTTCCGAGGAGCAATTTGGGATGGGGACGGCCTCAGGCCATCTAGTAAATCGATCGATGCAGGTCAGTAGATATACAGAGCCTTTGGAAGGCGGCAGAGGACCTACGAGGTCGACGTGCACGTGATGAAAACGTGCGTCTGGCGTCGGAAACGTGCCTAATGGGCTTCTCGTGTGCTTGTGCACCTTCGCGCGTTGACACGGAAGGCAAGCAGCTGCCCAGGTACGGACGTCCCGATTAACATTGCGCCAAACGAATCGTGCGGTTACGAGTTTAACCGATGCACGAACGCCTGGATGAGACAAGCCGTGCAACGAGTCGAACACGGTCTGCCGAAACTCGCGTGGGACGACTGGGCGCGGCGTGCCCAGAGATAAATCGCAGAGTATCGTTCCGTCTGATGATGTCAGCGGAACGGGTCGTATGTCCAATGAGGGAGACCTGCGTAGTAGATCAACCTCAGGGTCGTTGAGTTGCGCTGTGGCCATGGCTGCCAAGTCGATAGCAGTGCCGGCGTCAGCGGAGATAGCTTGCATACGAGAAAGTGCATCAGCGACGGCGTTGTGCACACCTGAGACATGCCGTATATCGGTCGTAAACTGAGCGATATAGTCGAGGTGGCGCGACTCTCTAGGAGAGTATCGGTCGGTAGTCGAGCCGAGCACGTAAGTCAGGGGTTTGTGGTCGGTGAAGACGACAAAGGAGCGGCCTTCTAGGATGTGTCGAAAGTGACGTATCGCTAGATATACGGCTAGTAGTTCTCTACCGAACGTGCTGTAGCGAGATTCGGTAGGTTGTAGGCGTTTGGAGAAAAAGGCTAAGGGTTGCCACGTGTCGGCTACGCGTTGCTGTAAAACAGCGCCGACTGCCACGTCCGAGGCGTCAGTACTGAGGGACAGTGGGGCGGCCGGATCGTGATGCGCTACAGAAGCTATGTTGGCGATAGACTCTTTCAGCGACTTAAAAGCAGCGCGTGCTGCGGCAGGGAATTCGAACTTCTTGAGTTTCCCTCGGAGAAGGTCCGTGAGGGGTTGCATCAGCGAGGCGCAGTTGGGTATAAATCGTCGGTAAAAGTTAACAAGGCCATCAAAACGCCTGAGCTGTTTGAAAGAATGAGGCTCGGGGTAGTCGATGATGGCTTGAATTTTATCCTGCAGTGGCACGACGCCTGCAGAAGAGATACGATGGCCCAGGAAATTGACTGAATCGACACCAAACGAACACTTTTCTGCGTTGATCGTCACCCCGTGTTGAGATAAACGATCAAAAAGTGTTCGCACGTGGCGTATGTGCTCTTCTCGTGAAGAGCTCGCGATTAAAATGTCGTCACGATACGCGTAAGCGAAGTCTAAACCGCGACAAACTTGGTCGATGAAACGCTGAAAAGTTTGCGCGGCGTTCTTTAGGCCAAATGGCATGCGCAGAAACTCGAACAAACCAAATGGAGTCGTCACGGCAGTTTTAGCGATGTCTGCTTCGGCTACCGGAATTTGGTTGTATGCGCGTACCAAGTCGATTTTGCTGAAGATATTTTGACCCGCCAGACTGGCGGTGAGATCCACTATGTGTGGGATTGGATAGCGATCAGCCTTGGTTACCGTATTCAAGGATCGATAGTCCGCGCAAGGACGCCAGTCCCCCATTACCTTCTTCGGGACCATGTGCAGAGGCGACGCCCATGGGCTGTTGGACGGTTTGACGATACCAAGTTGAAGCATGTGTTCAAATACGGCTCGTTCTGCCCGTAGTTGGTCTGGAGCAAGCCGTCTTGGGTCGTGCGCTAACTGGTTGACCGCGCGTAACTATGTGGTGAGGGACCTCTGTCGTGACCGGTGGAAGCTCTGCAGCCGGTCGAACCAGTCGCGGGTATTCGGAGAGGGAGCTCCAGTAGTCGGACGGTGCGTCTTCGATCCGAAATACAGGGCTGATTACCGGGGCATCTGAAAGGACACCATCAACACCTAGTTTCGTACGATCGTCTAAAAGTCTGTGGCGACCAGCATCAACAAGCAACCCAAAATGTCGGAGGAAGTCAATACCGATATTTGCGAAGGGTACTGTTACGGGCACGTCAGATATTCCCGCAGAAACCCCAGCAGAATGGCCGTGGAAAGCGAGGGCCAATTCCTCCCCACAACGCAGCAGTGCTCAGCCACTCCGAGACGCGGCCCAAACTGCGCACCTTCTGACAATGGTCATTTACAAACTGCCACCTCTTCCTGGTGACAGTTTTCCTTAACTTAATAACCCATAGCACTCTCTGTGAGTGCCCTTTGTCGGTCGTAAAAGAGCCTACAGAGGACCACTTGTCTTTTCTTTCTCTTCGCCTCAGTTGGGAGTCGGTCGGGTCTCGTGATTGCGTGTGCATCGTTAGCTGGCCAGCCTTCGCGTCTAAGTCATTGGAGCGCGTCTATCGTAAACCCCCCTCTCGTCTGCGTCCGTCCGAGGCTCGGCGTCTATCCGAACACGTGCGGCTAGGATCGTTAGCAAGCTCGCTCAATTATCCGCCTCACCGGCTAAGCCAGCGTCATCAGGACAGCGCAATTCCGTTCGAGTGGTCAGCGTAGCAAGCAATTATCGTAGGCGTGCCAGCGACCCTCTTATCAGGCAATTACGCAATTATCTCAAGAGGCGGCGTTCCCTCAATTATAACAGCGGCGACGACTAAGGCAATCTGCGCAATCATAACAAGTACAGACTCAACCATGAAGACCCACTGAAAATCTCGGCGAAGATTGAGGTCTAGGTTCATCATGCGCTGTCCGAATGAAGCCATAGGAGAACCGTTGGCCGCACGCAAATTGTACCTAGGCTCCGAGTGCTTGTCGCTAGCGGTCGCTGGGATGACGCTGACTTCCGCTCCCGTGTCGATGAGAAAGGTAATGGAAGAACGTCGATCCTTAACGTAAAACAGTCGGTTTGATTGGTTATTGAATGATACGTTTGTAGTGCTAGTATTCGGGCTATTTGTTTTCCCTGGGTCGTGCCTAATGCAGGGAGCCCGACAACGTCTAGCTCTTCCACCGTATTGGCGGTGATATCACACACTTCTGTGGGTGTCGCTGCGTCAGAAAAGTGGTGACATAAGTAACACGAAGAACGGAAAATACTAGTAAGGGATCGTGTGTCGACGGCTAGCAATTGTACTGGGGAAATCTGATGGTGGCTAGTGGATATCTAGTGTCCCAGCGTAAGTCAATCGACAGCAATGTAGTTGACACAGCCAGTCCCGAAGAATGGAGGTTGGAAATAAAAGTGAGTGGCTTTTAGCAAGCTCGGAATATGCGCAGAGATGCTTGGAGCGTACGCCCACTAGCTTGTTCTAAACAGAGACCTAATTTAAGACGATCGACAGATGGTGGCGCTAGGAAAAGCTAACAGTGGTCAGATGTAGCCGTTCCAATAAGACGCTTGGTCACTAGTGTATATCTACAGGGTCACAGAATACATCAACGCGCCAGAGAAGGTAAGTGCTACAGACATTCCGTAATGGGAGGGGAAATCCAAAGCCAAACAAGTAAGAGAAGTAAGAGGAATATAAGGTAAATGGAAGCGCGCTTAAAAGAGAATATTCAGTATTGTCGTCATTAATAGGATAACAAGTATAAGAGAGAACGGTGTCAGCTTGCCGATAAGGATAAATTTGGGTATCGTCAACTAGTACTTGTGTCCTAAGCACGCCGACTTCACCATCTAGGTAGTAACTAGTTAAGTTAATGCAAGTAGCCAGACGCGAATGTCGCGAGCTTGCCAGGTTTGGGAGGTTCGAGGAAATGCAGAGGCATTCGGTATCCGGTGGCTGATGTCTAGGTGATGGAAGACATAAGGGGTTGTTGGAGGAAGCAGGCAGATAGCAATATTAGGAGTCGGGAAGGCGATAATGTGGGAAGGTAGGAAAAGGCGAGTATAAGTGGTCTGGTTCAGTTTCAAAAATTCCTCTTCCGGACAGTTGATATTCAATAGTTTGGAAACTTGTGTGACAGCGAGGTTTTTGCTAATAGAGAAGCGGAACTGGATTATATTCATTGTTGCCCTTATTGTGAGAGGTAACCTATTCCATACATGTGCGTATCTGTAGAGGTAGAAGTTGGAGCGAATAGTACTGCACGTTCTTGGTAGGATAATAAATAAATAAATAAATAGCTTTTTCTCAAAGTCATAGACACACCAAATCAGGCATGATCAAGGTTTAAAAGCATATGTGTATCACAAGTGGGGTCTAGCTCGTAGGGGGACGTAGTGTTATGTGAGTCTAAGAAAAAGTTTAGTGGGATCCCATTGAGATGGTTAATAAGCGAATATAAGAAGGCGAGTTTGGTTTTCAAGCGGCGCAGCCATAACGAGTCGAGCTTAAGTGTGTTGCTTCAGTCACGGTAGCTGAGACTTGAGGGCGCCAGGAGGCGTTTTGTGAAGTAACGCTGAACCTTTTCGAACGCTATTCTGTCGCTTTTTTTAGGTTAATGAATACTATAGAGCCCTACTCTAACAGAGGCAGGGCATCTGTTTTGTAGAGCGCAGTTCTAGATTCTTGTATTGTCATAGTTTTGAGGATATATCAGATGAGAGAGCGCCCTTTTGCTGAAGAATAAACTACTTGTTCCGCGAAGTTCAGCGAACAGGTGTAGTAAACTCCTAAGTCCTGCACTGCTGATGAAAACAAGGCTGGGGCTTGTCAGTAGAAATATCACAGTAAATTTTGGAGTCCGAGTTAAGGATGAACAATTGTGGTATTTTGATCGACGGATTTGCTCTCAGTTGCACAAACGCAGGATCTCCTTCCCGATGAGCTGCTACGTCTTCTAAGTTAATCTACCGCCTTGAACCTTCGTGAAGACATATAAGCGATATGGCATCGGCGACAACGTTATTGGTAGCACCAACATGGCGAATGTCGGAAAAACTGTGAAATATAAGCCAAATGACAAATTTCTGTGCGGGAGAAACGCTTGGCGGAACCACGGAAAGCAAAGGCAAGTAGTCTGTGGTCTGTAAAAACGGTAAACCTGCGACCCTCAAGCAGGCGCCGCAAATGTTTGATTGCCAGGTAGATAGCTAAACGTTCTCGACTAAAGGTGCTGTATCTCGTCTATGCTAGCTGAAGTCTGCGAGGGCAAGAGGATTGCGGCTCAGGTTGAACATGGATTACCTGCTGGAGAACAGCTCCAATAGCGGTCTGAGAGGCATCAGTCTTGAGGATGAGAGTGGCTTCAACATCAGTCCTCAAATGATTAAGCGCGGTAGCGTTGGACAACACGTGCTTGATCTTGTTTAATGCATCGCTAGCTTCCTGGGTGGTCTCGAATTTTCGTGACCTGTTTTTAAGTAAAGCTGTCAATGGCTGGAATGTCCCAGAGGTAACTGGTATGAAACAGCTGTAGTAATTCACCATGCCGAGAATACGACGGAGACTTTTGAAAGATTGAGGCATGGAGTAACCTGCCATCGCTTGTGCTTTCTCGGGGAGTGGACTAATGCTATTGCAATCAATGCGGTGGCCCAAATAATCAAGCGAACTTTGGACAACAACACATTGCTCAACATTGATCATAACACCGTACCGAGCAAGGCGTTCGAAGATCGATCGGTGATGTGACAGGTGTTCATAATGATTAGAAATGACCACCAGCATATCTTCAATGTTGGCGTAGACGAGGCCTAGCCGCATAAGGACTTAGTCGACAAACTTTAGAACGTCTGTGCGGCGTTTCGTAGACAAAATGGCATGCGAACGAAATCCTAAAACCAAATGGCGTGGTTATAGCGGTCTTCGGAATATCTTCCAGAGCAACTGGAATTTGGTAGTATGCACGCACCAAGTAAATCTTAGAGAAACTTGTTATTCCATGTAAACCAGGTGAAAAAGCATGGATGTGCGGAATTGCATATCCAGCAGGGTCGGTGGAATTGTGTAGTGCTCTTTAATCTCCACAAGTGCTCCAGTCGCCAATGGACCTATTTTGAGCCATATGAAGAGGGGTGGTCCGTGGGCCATTGGAAGGACGAACGACAGCGAGACGAGTCATATGTTCGCACGCTGCCTTGGCAGTAGCGAGCTTGTCCGGAGGTCATCCTCGAGGTCGGGCGGTTACTGGTGGCCCATGTGTTGAGATGTGGTGCGTAACATCTAGCTTAGGTTCAGGAAAAGCATTAGACGATTGCTAAAGAGCAGGACACTGCAGCAACAGTTTGGTGAACACATTTTCAGCGGGCATTGCCAAGCGAAGGCCGATCGAACTGCTCGAAGTGACTTTACTCGAAACGAACAAGGATTTCAATCTATGGCATAGTTTTTGGTTACTCAAGTCCACGATCACGCCAAACTTGGTAAGGAAATAATCACCAAGGATGGGACGTTGGACGTCAGCGACCAGCAAAACAAAAGAAAGCTTCGACGGAGACCAAGGTTGAGTGTCAACATTCTCTGTCCGTACGTATGGATTTTGGTATTACTCGCCGCCTGCACTGTCGGTCCGGTTGAAAGTAGGTGGCGTTTTTCTGCAGCACTTGGAAGAACACTGGCCTCGGCACCGGTGTCAACCAATAAGTACAAATTGGCTGAGAAATCGTAGGCGTAAAGTAGACGACTATAAGATTGGCCTGACACAGCCGTCGCCCTCACTGGCTGACGTGGAGATTTCCCTGCTGCTGTTCGTACAATGCTTTCGGGTGGTTACAAACTGGTTGACAATTACTTGCACCATGGCCAAAACGGTGAAGGTACCAACAGAAATGACGTTCCGGACTCCCGGCGTGACTATGTCTATTTCGAGAGCGGCGTCTAGGGATACTGTCACTGTTGCGATTCCTGCTCGCTATCGCGAGCGCCAGCTTCGATAACCTCTCAGAAATGGCCTTAATCGTGTCAGCCTTACGATCGGCGTTAGCGGTTGACTCAACTGAGTGACATGCTCCATGTTTAGGAAAGCACTCCTGAACTTTGTCTGCTTTTTCGGCCAGTTTGTCCAAAGACAAAATATCTGTGAACACGGCAAGAAGTGCTGAGATGTTCGCTGGAAGACGTTTCGTCCAGAGCTGTCGCTGGATAGCGTCGTCGATGTTAGAGGAACCGACAAACGTACGCCTGTGGCGGAGGCGTTATGACGGCGTGCGATCGCCTAGTTCAACACTGGAAAGTACCTGGCGAATACTAGCTTCGTCGGAGGCCGTGGTGCACTTCAAAACGGCGGCTTTCATCTTATCGTAAGTTGCTTCATCCGTAATCGGGTCGATCAAATCTATACGGTCAGTTGCGATGTGAGTAGGAAGCTGCCCAAGCGGACAACTTGGCCGAGGAATTGTATAGTTGTCATTGCCAATATCCGACTTCATTGCGCTTGTGTCGTGAATTTCTATGTCCCTCCCCTTCCGCTTGTCTGTCCCTCAGCTACGATCTTATTTACTAGGAAGAATAGAACTCTTTTATGCGGCACAAATACCGGCTTTTAGCTCTTTGCATTGATGTCCATTTGTTATTGGTGACACAGCTGGCGTACCTCTGTTTAATGAATTTTTCGTCCATTCTTTTCTATTGCTACAAAACAGCTGAGATGTTTTTACCTCTAGCTAATTTGTATAATGGTGATGATGACCCGCTTGGTACGTTTCATGACGAATCATTCAGGCACTTGTTTCACACTTACCCATCTGCGGCGGGCATTCATTGGGTAATGCTACCCGTGATATTGGGTATGAAGTGATCTACACAAAAGTTTATATTCCTGCTCCATGGCTCAGGACTTCTACCGGGTGCTGCAACATTGATTGGTCTATCCGGGGCTTCACGTCAACTCCAGTAGCTTGTATATTAAGCACCAAGAACATGTATTCCCACGCTTGTTTCTGAAGGCCATAGAACGTTTGCCTGTGTGTTGAATATTCATGCATTTCAAGGGTTAGATACTGATTGAGCTCCTCGGTGTGGCTGCGCCTGATGTGAATGTTGACAAGGTGCGTAGCTATTTAGTACCCACCACCTCGTACACACTGGCTCCAGGAGACAGTTGGTCTTTGCTGGAGGGGACGATGCGCAACGTCCTCATGATGGTGCTAAGTTCAAAGAGTGGTTCCATCCTGTGTGGAACGCGCTACGGCCCAGCCACCGCCTTGTGTACGTCTGGTGTGCATAATGTCCAAATTAGGCCGGAATGATTCTGTTCTGCTATAGAAAGCCGATTTAAAACTAAGTCGCAATAAGTCGAAACTTGTCCAGAAGTCGAAAAGTATACCCATGAAATTGTTTGAACACAAGGTTGCGAACAGGGCCCTTTTCCTCCAGAAGTTTTCGATGAATTCCTCGTCAGACCTGTACAATCATATAGGGAAAGAGCAACGGAAGTAACATTGGTTTCGATCAGTTCAAATGAAATTGGATCACCTGCCAACTGGGAGCATAAACCAGCAATAAACCTAAACGATAAGCGCATACTAGGGCAAAGATGTAGTCAAATGATTCCTTCCGGCCTCCGAATCGTCCACTTTTTCCTGCCATGGTAACTTGAGAGCTTCGATCAGTTTCTTTTGTGAACACAAAAGCGGTTGATACAACCGAATACTGATCGCCTCAGCTGTAGCGAGGGTACGGAGGCGCAGGCCTTTCGATTGAAGTGGCGGAACTTTGTAGAGTATTCGAAAGGCGCGAACTGGATCGACTTCATGCCCACTATCAACTAGATGAGCCATAATAGAGGTAGTTATAGCCCCGGTACCGCCTCGACGCAACCAGCGTGGATGGTGCTCATTAATGCGGTTGTATCAACCGCTTTTGTGTTCACAAAAGAAACTGATCGAAGCTCTCAAGTTACCATGGCAGGAAAAAGTGGACGATTCGGAGGCCGGAAGGAATCATTTGACTACGTCTTTGCCCTAGTGTGCGCTTATCGTTTAGGTTTATTGCTGGTTTATGCTCCCAGTTGGCAGGTGATCCAATTTCATTTGAACTGATCGAAACCAACGTTACTTTCGTTGCTCTTTCCCCATATGATTGTATAGGTCTGACGAGGAATTCATCGAAAACAATTGTTTACCTTCGGTGCCTTGTTCTTGATGACTAAATGGGAATTTTCCAGTTTCATGAAATCGTCCAGAAGTTTATTGTGTGCCTCGGTCACATCGCGAGAAATGGCCAAGTACAATTGTTCTCTGCGAAACTTGAGATGATCAAAAATTTCGCAGCTCCAAAATCCAAACGTCAGCTTTGTTCATTTCTGGGAGTAGTTGTATATGATACTAAATTCATACCCATTTTTCAAAGATAATCAGCCCGTTACTTAAGCTGTAGCACAAAGATGAACCGTTCGTATAGAGATCCGAGGTGGAGCACGCCTTCAACAACCTAAAGTCTTGCGTAAAATAGGATCCAGCATGTTTACACCTTCCCAATTCGAGTAAGAGTTTCACTGTGGCGGTCCGAGCACGTTACGTTGCAATCGGTGCGGTTCTGTCCCAACTAGCTGCAGTGATAGAGTATGCACATAGAGTGCCAACGGCCGCAGAGTAAAAGTATCCTACAACTGAGTAGGAATGTCTCGCTATCGTGTTGGCTCCGGAGAAGCTGAGAACATTCCTCTTAACGAATGTGTTTCATCTCATCACTGGCCACAAACCACTATCACGCCTGATGATGACGAAAGATTCCAGGAGGCTTCGTGCATGGTGGGCCTACCGGGTACAAGTATTTACCTTTAACATCGAATACATAAACAGAACGAAGAATGTACTACCTGGCATGTTGTCGCGCCCGGCTTTGAACGAACTCCTGCCAGCTAATGTTATACCGGGATGTGTTGTTACAGTGAGGGACTGGAATCAACTGGAAAAGCTGAGTGTGGGTGAATTCGTAGTCACTGTGAACTCATTTACAATCGGGAACCAAGCCGGAAACCACATCAGCAGAGCTGAAAGAACACCCAAGGATCTGGGACAGGACTCATGTCGCTAACGGTAATTTGGTAATTGCAACGAATGGGATGAAATTACCGCTGATTTCACAAAATCAACGAGAATGTGTGATTCAGTTGGCTCATGATAGTGCTCAAATGGATTTTGAGAAAGTTTTGAACTCCTACAGAGAAGAGTGTTTTGGCCAACCATGCGAATAGACGTAGCTGTATACATTGGCTGGCTTGCCGAACAACCTCCTCGTGGTGCCAGCTGGGTGGTTCGGGATTTTCCCGTTCCAGCAAATGGTTCGGCGGCAGTGTTCCAGGACGTGGTGGGTTTTCGCCTGGCAAGCGTTCTCCCTATAAAAAGCCACATATGTCCGTTTAACAACACTGTGACGTGGCGGACGTGAATCGCCACTAAATAAAGTCACTGCCCCTTGCTTCATCCTGGCGAAGCATTGTATTCCAGCAAGTTGATGCTGTAATTTCGGGGAGTATTGGGCCCCTGTTTGGCAAAGGAACAAACGAAAGGCGTATGAACTGATCAATCAGTCACCGGCTCCCAATGGGCGCGATTCCCTGAATTCGCTCCGCTGCCTTGCGGACAGGCTATTCAGCCAAAGGCTCGGGGTGGTGTCCCCTAAGTCAACACCCTACTTCGGCTTGGGCAACCGGGTAGTATTTCGCCCTCTGAGGAAACCATGGACATTGTTGTGTTGTTTTTTATTTTACTGTTTCTGTACCTTCGTTTGAATCCCATGGTTTCTGATGGCATTATGTCTGTCAGCAGACTTTTGCAAAATATATAGCTGTATACATTTGGAGATGCCCAAACTGTCAAACAAGTTGGGAGAGGAATGCACTGAAACTACCGATGCGATCTATTGAAGTCGACGTACCGTTGCAATGTTGGGGATCAGACATCTTTGAACCTCTACCGCTGAGTCGCCCAGGAAACAGTTACATCATAGTGAAGGTTGACTACTTCACTCAATGAGTAGAAGCCGTGTAGCTGGAAAATTAAACAGACGAAACCGTAGCACAGGTATTCGAATTCAACATGCCAACAAGGTGTGAAATACAAAAATACGTTATTACGCCCAAGGACCTCGCTTTGAATAGATGGCGTTTCAGGCGATGTTGAACAAGTGTGGAATCCAGGGAGGACGTACGTCACCGTACTACCTGCAAACCAAAGGAATGACGGAGCTTTTTAATCGAATCTTGAAGGCGTGGGAGGAAGCATAGCCGAAAGTTCTACTCCGGTATCGAACCAACATGCAGTTGACCACTAAGGTTTGTGCATACGAATTACTGTTCAGCAGCGAATCAATAATTGTACTCAACACCTGCATAACGAATGACGTGGCTGGGAACATCCAACTGCGCATCATGAGATATTGGAAGTGACTGCTAGAAGTGAAACCAATTCTTGTGAGTAACGAAATAAACGAAACTATGTCGTCAGGTAAGCAGCGCACACGTGGAGACGGTTCAGTAAAGGGGAACAAGTCAAATTACGCAACAAAGATAGACCAGAACATAGAGGACCCTGTGCGAGCAAGTTCAAGAAACGTTGGAAAGGTCCGTACACGGTAATTGATCAAAAAGGTATGAACTTCAAAATTGCTAGTGGGGCTGCAAAGTGCTGGGTAAACGCAACTTCACTGCTATCATGGAATACGAGGGAAAAGCAACTTCGAGCAGGGGAAGAGTGTAGTGACTCGCAAGCTAACGATCAGGCGGGAGAGTGGAAAGCCACTAGAACCAGCAAGGACCGAGACGGGCGCAGATATCGGGAATGAGATCAGAGGGCACAACACAAACCAAACAATACGAGCGGACAGCGGATCGCGAGCAACGAACGGGAATTGGCCTGAGCCAACGAGAACAGAAAAAGGATGTGTCGAAAGACCAATAAATCAGACAGAAACGTCTTTGTCGGCACATCCAGGAGTAACCCCAAGTTGAATAACGCAACCGAGATCAAGCAAATCAAGAGCCTTGGAATGACTCCAGGCTGATCAGAATGCGAGTCATGGAAGCAGATATACGGGTTCAGACAGGCTGACAAATGGCGCACGAATATGACATGTTGTGATTCCCCATTTATGTTTCGTTTGGAGGAGAAACATGGCTGATATATGCGAGCGTGTGTGCAGATTTTTTGAACTGTGATCGCGCGCAATAAAAATTGCGCTTTCTTGCCGATTCGTTCTTCGTACAATATTGCATGAATGATATGGCTTTAACTCCTGTTAACTGTTACCGATTCTTGCCGACGGTCCATGAACTGTTGTGTGGAAACCACTCTCTAGATCAGTCAGCGGATAAGATGCAGTGGCGCAATTGCGCCCTCAGCGCAGGTTGCAGAATAGAGGACGATTGTTTCTTAGACAACTTCTTACCTAACAGTTCTTCTCTGGAACATTTCTACCGTCTTCCCTTGTTCTTGGTGAATATTCAACAAAGTGTACATCTTACTGTATGACAACTGTGACAGAACGTGCATGCCATCAACATTTACCATACGGATGAGCGCAGGCGATGTCCCGAACAAGATTATCTGTATTTTACCCAGTGTACTCGTTCATCTGTACTTACTTCGGCTTCTTGTTCGTTGCGTATGTGCCTGCAAACTACTTTTTGAGCCATCTATTTAAATGGTGCACGGCAGCAGATCTCCGGTACCTCATTGGAGTGCTTTTTATGTTGAATCACCTTCACTCACTCCATCAGGTTCCATGCTAGCCTTCAAGCCGATTGCTTCCGCATTTGGTGCTTGTCTATGGCTTGACAAAGAAGATAAATAAACTCATTAGAAGGCTGACTCGGGCTGTCGGGGTGGACCGCATCAATAGCTGGGCACTTTGTCAGAGGTGGGGCGGTTAAGCAGACAGGGGTACCGTTTCGTTTGTTCCCTCACTTCAGACTACTCTAACTGATGGTTTTACTTTTGGGTATTCCTCATATTTTAGTGTTACTATTACCGCAATTCGATTGGTAACGTGTGTCACGGAAACTGAATTCACTGCACAGATCAAACCGAACTGGACCGGGTGCGTTCCCTGAATGAAAGAGGTCATCATGTCACTCGTTCTATGGTGATCTGTCCACCGTCCATTCTGGTCACCCATTGCAAACGGGTACTTGTCTTTCTGATGTTTGTACACACAGCATAATCAATCTAGATACGATGAAGCCGCTAAGGTTGGCGCAGCTTAGTTTATCACTTCCACAATAACTGCACGAGTCGATCAGAGTATAATTCGACCCAACTTCATTCATCCATCTATTAACCCATCTGCAGTCAATTTCACTCACATCATGCTTAATGCTACTACATTTCAAATTTACCATTATTCACCCAAAATTCCTTCAACTCAGCCTCGTTACAATTTGGTTCCGACTCCAATCGCATTATGACAACAAACACTTATGCACTATTGCAGTCATCGGTTCAGGTAACTCGACTTCGGTTTGTTTACACTGCCTGCTATCTCTACACAGACTGTTACCTGACTTAGCTGGGTTCGGATGCACTTGAAGGACACGTATACCGCCTAATCTGAAAGGATTTTAGAGATATTCGTGCCGCATCTTTGTTATCCGCCCTACCACCGTAAATGTGCGACCATTCACCTTAACACAGCACTAATCGCACGTCTTTGAACACATGTACAATGTCTGAGTGGCATGCTTAAGCTCTTATCAGTATTCATGCGCCGGCAAAAACGTGCGCACTGACTTGGAGACATGGTTATACACGCACTCCTGACAGAGTGGTTACAAACACATGTCCGTTGTATGCGTGTCGATCCTATTCATTTATGGGTGACTCGATGCTTATCTAGCCAAGCAGTAGATGGCTTTCATAATGCAAATTGCTACGGCAGCGTACCGCGCTCCGGTGCACAAAATCCGTCATCCCACGCAAGTCTGTATCAATTCGGGAGGGGTTGTAAAAGTGTAAACAGCATGCTTTCAAATTTTGCGAACACGGACCTTTCTCACTCGAAGTTGATCTCACTTTTGCATGGAAGTGCTTGAGGCACCCAACTGGGTGAATGTTCAGCTGCCACACACACACCCCTTCAGCCTTTTACAAACAAAATCTCAACACCATCTGAATAAAAGTTGTTTAATATATGGCATAGACAGCCATTTACTGCAATACGAATTTGCTGGTAACCTGCAGAAAGAGTTTATTTTTCTCGCGCAACAATAAGCCAAATATGGAGTGACAAATGATTGGTAAGCACATGTGCAGGCACAAATAATTTCGTACTTCGTCTGGCCGCTGAAGTTGACATAAAACCAGCCGGTGCAGCATGGTCAAGATGACTAACATTGATGGGGATATTTTTAAGCAAGTATTTTGCCGGAACTGGTGTGGGTAGACACAAGAATGTTAACAAAGTTCGGTTTCGAATTGCTACTACACCGAAACACTTGCTTTAATGAATGGTCTAATACTTTGAAATGGTTAGTTACTAAACCAAGAAATTTCATAAAGTGTAACGATAAATTAATTGGGGTAACACACGACTGTGCTAAATCCAACTATTGGGTAGCGGAGAAAAGACAGGATGTCAGGGGATCAGTGCAGAAAGACAGCTTCCTGGCTTTTTGGAATACTTCATTCACATAGTATAACCAACGAGAGAGCCTGTCTAGCAAGTGCAGAACTGACGCTCGATATGTGGCTAGCAGTCGAAGTAGATCGAATCAAAACACACCAGGTAAACAGAAGGTAAGCTGTATTCTAAGCGGTATTTTTAACGACGCATCGATTAGATCAGTGGTTACTAAACTACGGTCTGCTGGCCATATCTAGCCCGCGACATGAATTCATCCGGCCCGCCGACTGTACCCGAATTTGCATGATAAGGCAGATGGAACAAGAGACGTTGTGATGCGAATTACATTTGACACTTCATGTCATATTGTAGGTGAGCTTACTATTCTTGAACACTAGCGTGAGTCAATTCATGGCTGTTACCTGTGACACCGTAATATGGTATTATCAGTGAGTTCATATCGTTCGAACGTTGATGGAACAATAATACGGGTAAAATGCCAAGGCTTTACAAATCTCTAAATGATTTTTATGAAATGCCAAGTCCAAAAATGTGGTAGCATAATAAACTGCTTATCCGTGGACTCAACATATAATTCACCTTACACCCGTAAATCCGTCCAATGAGCGCAGCGTTTGTCTGCGTCCTGTCGTCATTCGACGAGCGCAATTCACGTCATGTAATGCAGATGGTGTAATGTACAGTATTTTTTTGTAAAGGGAAACGTGGGCGCAGCGATAACATAAGTTGGAACACCATTCACAGTGGTTAAAATGTGCGAGAAAAGAAACTCCGGCGACATTCAACCCGGCTGTATTTGGTGACAAGTTTCAGCTGGTCCCTCGGTTTTCGTTTCCTTTTGAAAAAGCTACCTCAGGCCAAGTCAGAGCTCTCGAGTCAAAACGGAAACCTCATAGCAGAAGAAATGCATCTACCGGTCGTCTGCCAAGCCATCTTAAATAATGACTTCCCGCTCGGTTCTAAACTATATTTTTCTTGTTATGAACCCACTTGTTTCTCCATTTTGGTTACTAAGGATAGAAAAATCTCCTCTCTTCGTATGATTTTATCTATTTTCCCAGACTTTTGGTTCTGGTTTGTACGTATTATGCCAGTTATTCTGTCCGCTGTGGAAAAGTTAGGCGACCACTGGATTACACAAATCGACAGTTCATTGAGCGATCGACGGACGGTAGACGGCACAGCAGTAGCGGCTACTAGGATGGTATGCAGTAATACCTAGCTAATTCACAGATGCGGGGGAGTGCAACCCCTTATCGTCTATCTGAAATTCAAGACATCATATGAGAACTTGCAGATAAAGGCTATCAGCGTAACTAAAATAGAACGACTTTGCATTTGAATGGACTACGATTTAAGGTTATTCACTTAGTTAGGATTGCAATTTGGCGAATGAGGTTACGGTCAGGTGCCCGATCCCCAGGACCCCTTCTCATGCATACTTCAACAATATTATCTCATCCGATACACATAATGAGCAGATGTAGGGAGAAATACGTATCGCGACAGTATAGTTCCCTATGTAGCGGTCTGAAGATTACCCAGGTTTGGTTAAGTATATTGTGAAAAACTAAATACAAATAATATCGTACTGCACACAGAGTATGGTTGAACATTGCTGAAATGTATTGGGTACGCCTCAAAGAATAGTTGGAAGCAATTACATGTATGAGTCGTGCTAAATAGGGAAAAGTGGATAAGATGAAAGCAACTGGATCCAACATATGTTGAACAGATTAAAAGGAACGGACCGCAACTCAGCAAGAAGGAGGAAAGTGATGCGCGGGACTCACCAGAGCAAAAGGTGAAGGTAAATGTACAGACACTGAAAATGTAGGCATCGAGAGGGTAAAAACAACGAGGATCTCCTGACGGATTACGGGTGTTCCCTGCTTACGAACATTGCAAAACCACGACGCTTTTCGATGTCAGTTCATCTCATCAGGTGGAAATGGCAGGCCTCGAAGCCGCGACCATTTGAATAATAGACGAAACCTCTACCCTTTGACTACCGGATCACTGTGGGCAAAGCTTGTAACAATGGTGGATGACTAACTGGAGTGTCAACTTTGGACTACACATTGTATGATTGGATTGCGACGCGCAACCTCAAAGTGGACGGCAATTCACATTGAAGGGAACCTTAGTCACTGCGATCCCTAGGACTTAGCCGAAGTAGATGGAAATTAGCTGTTGCCCGCCCGAAAACTCTTCACAACCGCGACGCGTTTCGACGTCCTTTCATTGCTTCGTGGTTGTGCAGTGTTTTCGGGCGAGTAAAATTCAACTTCCATCTGCCTTGATTACTGTCCCAGTGATCGCAGTCACCAAGGTTCAGTAGAAGGTGAATTGCGGTCCGCTTTGAGGTTGTGCATCGCAATCCAATCACAAAACGTGAAATAAAAAAACTGGCCCTCAAATTAGTCTGTAACCGTTGTGTCAAGCGTTGGTCGTCGTGACCCACTGGCCAAATGGGTAAAGCTTTCTGCTACTTTTCCAATGGTTGCGGGTTCAAAGCCTGCTATCTCCACCTGATGAGATGAAATGGCATCGAACCACGTCGTGGTTGTGCAGTGGTTTCGAGCGGGTAACAGCTGATTTCCATCTGCTTCGGCCATGGTCCCAGTGATAGCATTGACCAAGGTTCACTTCAACATGAATTGCGGTCCACTTTGAGGTTGCGCATCACAATCCAATCACACAAGGTAAAGTACAAAAAGTGCCCCTCCAATGAAATCCAGTGTTGTGAAACATTGAAAGTGCGTATGTTACCAGGTTCACTACAAGGGCCTCCTCCTGATATCTGAGAAATAGAAGCTTTTGATTTTACTGTCAGGGGCAGACGGGAATTGACGATGGATGCAAAGAGTAACATAGAATCGAACTCCGGATAGCAACCACGAGTTGTTGAAGAGTTCACCGGATCCAGGCTTCGATTTTATTATTTGTGAGTTGCGTGTGCACTGGAGCGCATCATCCGTGGGTCGTCTGGGTGGGCTCGTCCGACTGCAAAAAAGCACTTGCTAGTCTAGACTAAAGCTTAACAGGACAATTTCCCTTTTGCAGTCCCAAAGGTGCGCTTGGGAGTTTTTGCCACGTTTGCTAACGTAAATTGGTGAAATACGCGATTCCCACCAAAGACGAAAAGCACGCGTGTCATCCAAGGTGCGATGCTTATGTGATATCAGCTGGGTGTGTTAGGACTGGTTCGTCAAAGAAGATCACTTAGATATATCAAATAGCACGTGGCTAGGATATGCCAGAATGGAGCTTTCAAAATACGCACACTTCCTGTCCTTGTATACTGCAGTATCATTTATGGGAACATGCGTATTGGTGACAAGAAAGATTTGAAAACCTGCACAATTCACTCACGAAAAGCTTGTTTAGTAAATCGTCCGCATTTGGTTATGAAGAGCTTTGCCAGCAGCTTAAGCTCGAGACCCTTTGGTTGCGACGACTGAAACATAACCTGATGCTGATAAACAATCTCATAAACAAAAAATATGCCCATCTATGTAACCAAAGTTGCGGCATCACCACTCGGAATCTACACAATAAGAACTGTAAACTAACTGTGCCAAGAACCGGGATAGCCATCCGACCTAGGTTCTTCTTCGTCAGATGCGCTATCGTGTAGAATAGCCTACCAGGCACACTCAAGTTTTGCACAAATGCAATAACATTGACATAGAGCTTAGAAAGTTCCTGTACCAGAACTCGATAATGGCCACATTTCCATCGAGTAAATCACTTAACGAGTTCTTCCAGTATGAGCCAAGAAGTATATAACCGATGAGAAAAGGTGTAAAAAAAGTCAGCAGCAAAAAGCTATGTGCATTTCAAAATGTTCTGATGCTACACATCTCAGAATACATCTCACGCTTATGCATGAGCTTGCTCATTATTGTACATATGATCTGTCCCCAATTCATGGACAGTCCCCGCACAATTAAGAAATATGCGTACTATTATTACAGCTCTGCTGTTGCGCATTGTAAGTCAGTTTTGGTGTTGCTGCAAATGCCGAAGAGTACATGCGAAACGTCCTCGCTCCAGCTTTGGTCTGAGGAGACGCAGAGCGTAACTTTATACTGTCTGTGAAAGCGACCGACTTATCTGTCCGCTGCTGGATGGTATGGTGTGGTATGAATGTGGTGGAAGCCTAAGAAGTTGCAGAACGTCTCGAATTGTGACGATTCGAAAAGCGTCCTATGAACAGTTGTGATGGTGGATGAGCATCTGTAATGAGAGACACAACGATCCAAGAATGCCCGGATAAATCTCTCCGCTGTACAGTCTAGTACACGAATGGCTTCTGGTCATTTGGTGGAACAGTCGACACATGTCATTGTGTATATGAATTCGGGAAAAAGTGTCAACAAGCCAGCTAGGTCTAAGTGTACATGCGTGAATCGAGCGTTTGGGGTGGGGAATGAGCCGAGTGAAGCACAAGTGTGCTGATATATTTTGGAGCTCTGACATTGAAGGTTGACGGCAGCCTAACTGGGAACATCACTGTTTACGCGCAGCGAAACGAAATGTTCGGTGACCAATTTTAAAGATGCCCGAATACCAGGATGGGATGGTGAATGTAGTTCGTCGAAGACTGTGCGTCTGAAACAGGCCGGCAACATGGGTATTGGACAACCAGTGAAATGGTCGCAAAGGATAGTTCTGTCCGTGCTTTGGAGAGGAACAGGTTGCACATGCATTGAAGTGGACTGTAGGGTACGTAAGAGGTCTTCGTCTTGGGCCTGAGCCGATGTTATTGAGACAAGGTCGACAGTAGGCAAAGAGTGAAGAGTGGGGTCGACACAACCGACAGCGTCAGAGATGAGGATCGCGACACCTACGATATTACGTATGTCAGCAGCGAACTGTGTGACGAAGTCTAGATGTCTGATTTCCCGTGGTGAGTATTTGTCAGAAGCTGCGTTCAAGGCAAAAGTGAGGAGCTGCTGGTCAGTGTAGATCGTGAAAGTCTGGCCTTCTACTGTGTGTCGGGGTGAAGGCTAACTAAGTAGATGTCAAGGATTTCTCTACCAAATGACGTGTAATCTAAAATGTGAGTTTCCTGTCTTTGGTGAATGCTTCGTTCACGTAAAGACACCAAGTAATTCTACTCGTCAGTGTCACTGCCAGGTATTTTATTAACATGGAAGTGGCCATTCTTCCCTATACATGGAAAGTTGGGGACCCCACCTTCGGATTTACTGGTAGCGATTCACTTTGAGCAGAGAAGAAAGTACATTCTTACATTTTGAGATGATTAGCTGGAGGCAACAGAATTTGGACCAAGATGTGAAGTTACCTAGAAGGGTTTGTAGTTTAACCGAGGACAGTGTGTTTGGATGATTGAGGCCAAGGATTCCGTCGTCTCCGTACTTCAGTAAAATGGCCTATTCCGGGGAGGGAATTGCGGTAACGTATGTGGAAAATAGGGATGGGGAAAACATCACTATCTAAAAAACACCAGAATTCGTGGTGAGTGAACTTTTCACAAAAATCTGGGAAACTTGTCAAGCTGGGTAAAATAAGCCATTCAACAGAAGAACACCGGAAATTTGAACTTCGGAACCTGATAGGTCGCGCAACAGCGGTTCACGGTTGACGCAACAAAAGGATTTGCAAAAATCCAGGAAACAAACTACTGAGTACTGAGTAAATGCAGAAAGTAAAGTAACCTCTGTGTAGCTACATCTAATATTTTTCAAGCAACTCTATCTACTGTGCGGATGATGATGGAGATGGATTTGTTTTTATTATCCAATGAGGAAAGTACGGTGTGCCAGACGTGCTACCGCATCAAAGGTGGACCTTCAGCTGCGAGAAGTAAACTTGTGAGGGTCTTCCAAATGCGGTTTGGGTTTAGATCCTTTTAACAGCACGACATTCGGTGGTCTGCAGCGCTACCAACATGCTGGCGATTGGTCGAAATCTACAACTTCTTTTTTGGCACCGGTGTGGTGTTTGCACTTCGCCAACCATCAACAATCATGTGTTGCGTGAAACACAGTGCGCACAAGTCAGCGAGAGACTGTGGCAGGTACTTTGTACACGTCTTGAGAATAACAGGAGACAACTTATCCGGACCAGCTGACTTGTTTACTTGCAACCCGACGACTTCCCTGTGCACATCTAGGCTGTTCACACAAGGTTGGTTATCCGAGTATAGTTGTAACTCAGCAGTGGGGATATCAGAAACTGAACTACTATCCTGGTCACAAATATTGAGGTTTAGTACTCCAATATCCGCATTAGAATTCATGACCTCACGGGTAACTCCGCTGAACTGTTTAGCATTTTCCATATTTCACGATAGTTATTATTTCCCTATATGACTTAAAAGGTGATATGGTTGAAGCGGCGCTATTCGATTTGCAAGTCAATTGACAGAAACTGCAGATGAAACATTTACATTTAAACGTTTTTTATTTATACCTACACAGTGGCTTTGGGTGTTGAAAGGAGAGTCCATCGGCACGGATGCAAATTGTTTCAGTTAGACGGTAATTGTTGAAGTAAACGTTTACGTTCGTTTATCGGTACTCGTGCACCTGTGGTACATGATGTGTGGGTTGCACTATGAGGCGCCTATCACAGAGGATCCGCCAGCACATTCCGCCTGGTTTTTTCAAAGGCGAGATGAAATCTTCAAGCATATCTATCGTGTCACAACTCATCGATTTTGCCACCCAGCCTCTGCGGATTGCTTCAAGGTCATATACTCACTACCTGAACGTTTCACGCAAGGCTTCCGCAAGCAGCTCCTATCCACTGCTGAGGCTATTTATATTCATTAGTTGAAGCCCGAACTGTGAGCAAAAGCGACTTATACGTCCATCACTAAATCCTTGGTCAACGGACAATGTTACCTAACCCTTTGATTGCTATCTGAGCTTCTATGTCGTACTTGTTCCTTTGTTTACCATCTATAGCCTAACCTTGAGCAATAGCTTGACTGTACGAACAACCCAGTAGTCAAATTGCAGCCCGAGTTGACGCTAAGAACGCCTAATCACCACTACCTAAACGATTGGATCCGATGAGTGTTTGCACGAAAAGAATTCTCAACCCTATATTCATTGGGTCTTGATTTGATCAATCAAGTAAGAATGTTTGCTTTGCTGAAGATCAGAATTACTCATGATTCACTAGAGTTTAAGTAAGTAGTTAACTGGTCACAGTGATGCTCCTGTACTCGATCTGTTGAATCCACTTGGTTGCATTCAGTCGCGGTTAATTTCAACCACCACATATGTACTCTCTCCTGCTTCTTAGTCTACTTACACTCTTGCTCCAATTACAAGCGCCGCGGATTTCTGTTAACCTGATAACATGAGCTATGACGAGCGAATTCACCGAATTTTGGTTTTCCGATTGTGATTGCCTAATTAAACTGAACCGACTAGTGATCGTAGGGGCGTATTCCACGATGTTTTGTGGTGTTGCTTTGCTACTGTACAGTAAGGAACCTCGGATCTGGACCCAGCGCAAATAGAAGAAGCAATAGGAAACGGAGAGCGAGTAGGCAAGAGTAGGAAGGTGTTGCGTGGCACTCAGCACAGCCAAAGGTGAAGGCGAATGTACGCGCAGTTAAATAAGGAACATGAACTAGTAAAAAGCAGCTGCTTGACAAATCGCATAGGTGGGTTGGAGTAAAAACTAACAAAATGCTAATGGATCGTTAGTTTAAGCGTCTACTAATTTAACTGCGCCGGCACTTAAAGATTGTTTCAACTAGAACTTGAATGTGCGCACATAGAGTAGCATGCGCTCTTGAAATGCTAAAGGCGGACAGCGCAACGATCAAGTCTCTGTTTTCATCACAAAAATCAAAAACTATTTATTTGTTACGGAACCTTGACTTTGGGTTGTGGCATGCGCCTCCACGTCGCACACTTCTGGTTGAGCCGCCCACGCCCGTTGCCTACTCCGCCCACGCTCCGGTTTTTGGACAGCTCAGTCGGTCTGGCGTCCTCATGTTTAGCTTTGCGACAAGTATTCTTTCGGCCTAAGTACTCATGGTGCCAGCAAAAGGGGTACCAGATTTCACCTCTTATCACGGAGAGCAGTTATGTTTCACGTAGTCCGTGAGAAAAAACAAAGAAGGAAATGACATCGCTCCCGCGTGTTCCACTTTGTTGGACCGATGTGATATGTAAATTCAGTAGCCGCATTTAAGAAATGAAGTTCAGGAAAAGAAAATGAGCACCTTGACTGGTAGTATTAGTTTGGCGCAAGGACATGAACAGTTATATAGTGTATTGTAAATGCATGAGTGTATAATCGAGACGTCTTTTGGCTACTGTTAGTAAGTGGGAAGTAACAACGTAAGTAGGGATGGCGTTCCAAGGTTGGCACACTCGAAGTGAAACGAAATTCCGACGCCAATCCAACCGGATATACTGTGGGGTCCACTTTAGCTGTCAGTCTCTTAGGGGTACATTCCGAGCTGCTATGGCGACCACCTGGTTATGGCAACCACATTTTGCAGGTCCATTGAGTGGTCGCCTTATACAGGTTTGACTGTATTGTGATTCAGCTTAAGAAGTTGACGCTAAGCGGGGTTTGGATATCACAGGATTAAATGTGTCAAATCGCCAAGCAAGCGACGATATTGTCCACTGCAGCTCCCAAGGGTTTTCAACCGCAGCTGGTAATGGAAACGAAACTGACACTTGACGTTCTTGGTCGCCGTTCCTCGTGTCATTTCAAGTGCGGTGGGGTCGTGCTTGTGTCTGGGCTGCCAAGCATGTACGGCGTATTCCGAATGAGGCCTTACGTATGTATTGAGCATCTGAGAAAAGACTGCAGGGTCAAAATGCCCAAATGCTCTCCGTAAAAAAGTGAAGGTTCTCGATCCGACGTGAACAGCTAAGATCCTCTTGTACTATCACACCTAGATCGCATTCAGTAAGAAAACGCTGAAAACTTGCTCCCCCAGCCTGTAATCGCAAGTGGAGTAACGGCGTGTGCTCAATATCTTACACTTGACAGCGTTGAAACAAAGGTTTCTGAGTCGTCCATTCGTCCAAGTTCATGCTGAAGCCCTACGTGATCACCCATTGTTTTGACGTTCCGCCCTATCTTGAGATCATCAGCGAAGAATAAGAAAACAGAAGTGACCACTCTCGTGAGATTGTCTATGTGAATCAGGAATAGGCGTGAAGCAATTACTTAGCCAGGTTGCACTCCGTAATGAACACCGATAGGGTCAGGAATAGTGCTGCAGGCTCTCACATGCAGATGTCATAGAATCAGGAATTTGTTTATTAAACCGAAAACTGGGCTACCAACTCCGCAACTCTGAAGCTTGAGAATGAAGTTGCGGTAGTTCAAACATTTGAATGCCTTTGAGAAGTCAAGATAAACTACGTCAGCTTCCAAACCGCTGCCGATGGTTTCAGTCCAACTGGTGCGAGCACGTGGCATGTTTGTAGTGCATACCGTTGCTGGTGGCATCCATGTTGCTCTGGTGCTATGTTGTTGCATCCTTGCAAGTAATTCAGGACCGCTTCTGCAACAATAAACATGACTTTGGGTAGCACAGCAAGGTGTGTTATCTAGCAATAGTTGGTCGTCTCTAAGTACATTCCCTCCCTGTGAATGGGAGTGCCGATTCCGTGTTTCCACACTGTTGGAATCCGGATCTCTTCGAGACATCGTTTGAATAACTGAGTGAGTGGAACCGCCAAATTCATGGCAGCTAACTTCAGTGCCTCTGCTCGGATATTATCAGCACCAGGCGATGTGTGCTTGCTTACGAAAAATGGCCTTTATGGAACAGTGCAGCAGCAAATGAGATGTGACGAACTCTTGCTGGTGGGATGACTTGCGTGAACAGCATGGGCAAAGAAGCCTGGTTCTGCTAGTGTGCTAAGTATAACTGACGTACGGCGTTGGCCGTTTCTTTTGCAGTTTTTGTGCTGGTCCACGTTAATACGTAGTAACGAATTCAAGCAAAGTAGACCCCCAGACCACACTTAGGCAAGAACAAGACACAGAACGAAACAAAGTGTATCGGTCGAAGCAGTACGCCATGGCTTACATGACACACGAGTTAAATCATGAATGGGGAATTATTGCTTGGTCAATGCGAGACAAATCAATAAGAACGCGGTGGGACTGAATTAGCTAATCAATGTCCTCGACGGATGTAACATCCGCTCCTCTCTTGGAGAATCTCATACTCCGAAAACAAAGCTTTCAACAAGTTTAGGTGCATGTTGAAACCCGAAAAGTAGTGGGCAGTTTGTTGTTGCGCCGCATCCTGAGTGGTTTTTCCACCGTCGGCTGTACTGAGTCAGGTATATTTTCCTCATTTGCTCCGGTTTCTACACAACGCGGACATATGTGATCAGATTGCCGCCTCAAGACGCGACCAGTTACCTCTAGGTCAGCCTGGGTACCATCATTTGTTACCACGGTTGTTGGCTGCCACTACTGTTCGTGCGGAAGTCATGTATACACAGGATCTCCCAGTTGGAAAATAACATCGTGATCCCCTCGAGGTGCTTTTGCCAAAGCTCGAGGTGCTTTTGCCAATCTCCGCCACCTGTGGCGCAGACGCGACATTACTCTCGCCCTGAAGAGCAGAGTTTATAACGCAGCCGTCCGTTCAACTCTCCTATATGGCTGTGAAACCTGGCCCATCAGGTCGACTGACATAAAGAGGCTCGTCATATTCGATCATCGCTGCCTTCGCAGCTTAGCTCATGTCTGGTGGGAGCACCGCGTGAGCAATGAGCGTGTTCGACATCGCGTATTTGGTGCAGGAAGGGCGAGTGAACCGCTCAGCACCATTATATCACGCACCAGACTCCGATGGCTGGGCCACGTGTTGCGCACGCCAACACACCGGCTCCCACGACGTGCATTGTTTGCACATTGTGAGTGCGGTTGGAAGAGGAGGAGGGGAGGCCAAGTGATGACTTGGTCGAGAGAAATGAAAACCCTCACTTCGAAGTTGGCGTCGGTTGGTGCATCCCGATTGCCTGGCTGGGGTCCTAATGACGGTGAACACGTTTGGTTGGACACACTTGCTGATATGGCTTGGAGCCGGCCCCAATGGCTTTTGTGTTGTGAGTTCCTTTGTCCATCCCCCTCCAGTTTAGCATCCCTCTCCAATTACGATCTCACTTGTTAGGCATAATATGACTCTCTTTTATGGCAGCCAACTGTCAGCTCTCCGGAACGATGTCCATCTGTTACTGGGGACTCAGCGGGCGTGCCACTGTTTGTTTTCCTTTTCTTGTCTTTTGTATTGCGGCACAATAGCTGAGGTGTCTTCCACCTCCAGCTAACGTGTAATGCTGATGATGAACCTTCTAACGTAACTGTCTTGTTTTGTTTTGCTTCTATTTAAGCTCGACGACTAGGAAAGGATAGGGGTGATCTACTACGAAGTGTTCTACCGAGCATCAGTTCTGCGGGGGATTTACCCGTGGCTTCTGACGGAGTTATCCTGTAGGCAAAAAGTAATCGATCTAATCGCATGTGTATCCTTCCCAATAACTGCTTTAGCATGCCTCTTTGTACCGTCTGCACCGCGCTTTCGGCTAATCCATTTGAGGCAGGATTGTATGGGGTCGTACGCACGTGTTGAATGCCATTGCGATGCCTAAAGCGCTCAAACTCCCTACTGGTAAAACAGGACCGATTATCCTTACAAACGGTTCCAGGTATTCCGAAAACGATGATCACATCATTGAAAGGGTTATTTCAGCCGTGGGATAAGACACAGGATAAAAATCGTTCCATTTCGAATAGGCATCAACTATCAAGAGGAAGAATGTTCCGTTTAAAGGACCAAACTAGTCTGCATGGATAAGCTGCCATGGCCTTTCAAGCCAACGCCAACTGTGTATTGGACCTGGGGGTTTATTACTCCGTTATTATTGGTAGAGATCACAAGTTTTCAGATAGTTTTCAAGTTCGGCCTCTAGGCCGGGCTACCGGCAGTTGCCGCATGCAATGGCCTTCATTCCGTCCATACCTGAATGTCCATTGTGAAGTTCATTTAGAATGAAGGAGCGAGCTTCATACGGTGCAACCAAACATGAGCCCCTAAATAAGCAACCGTCGAGTATATTCAGCTCACATTTTATGAAGCCCAGAAGCTTTCAACTCAGCCGGAATTCTACTAGGTCAGGCCAGTTTCATAAAACGTATCAGGGAGGCTAGTTTGGGATCCCGATCGGTCCATCGGCGTATGACGTCACTTGTCAAAGGGTCGGGTCTAGGTATTGCATGAAATGAACTAAACCGGTTCATTTACCGACCCTACGGAGGTAGCGTGTGGTAACCGATTCAGGTCGTCCGACGTATAATTGTTAGAGCCTGGGATGTAAGGTATTTTGCATTCATACGCACTCAGAACTAGGACCCATCATTGCACTCTAGGTAAAAATATTTGATCGACCCCTTAGATTCACCCAATAAGTATATCAACGGTTTGTGATCAGTTTGGATCTAACAATGATTGCCCAAATATACTGATGAAATTTCTTGACACCAAAGGTAACCGATAGGGCCTCTCGATTAAGTTGTGAGTAATATTTTAACCGGTTGTAAGGCACACGAAGCGAAGGCAATCGGATGAATTGCACCATTCGGCCTTTTATGACACAAAACCGTTCCAACTCCGTATGGAGAAGCATCACACTGAACGATCAGACTTATCTATCGTAGTGAATTAAGATTGGCGCTGATGCTAGAGAGTTTTAGCACAAATGAAAGTGGACTGACGCCCATCATTCCACATCCATGGGATGTTTTATGTAGCAGTGGGTTCAAAGGAGTTAAAATAGTTGATATCCCCTGTAAAAAAACGACGATATTGTGATAACATTCCTAAGAATGATCGGAATTCATCAGTATTCTTAGTCTGCAGTGCCCGTAAAACATACAGACCTCTCTTATCAACTTTGTAACCAAGATAACAAACAGATTCAGACAAAACTCACATTTAAATTTCTTCAATTTCAGTCAATTCAATTCCAAACATTCCTATACCGTCCGAAGTGACTTTAATTGGTCAACTTCACTTCGACAAGAACCCGGGATATCATCCAAATAAGCACAAGTAAAGGGTATATCCTTCACGATGTCACCCACAATCCACTGGAAGATGCTGGGGGAGGAGCTTATTCAGAAAGGAAGAAGCATATAGTGAAATTGTTCAAAATTTGTGGTTATGGTGGTTAATTCAGGTGATTCCTCAGCAAGTTTAACTTGAGAATATGCTTGACTAAGATCAAGCTTAACAAATTTTTGACCATTGTATACCGTTGCGTACAATCTTTGACGCGTGGCAAGGGATCCCTTTCCACCTTGGTAGTTTGATTGAGAGTTAACTTATATTCTCCACAGATACGAACTGTACCGTCGGCTTTGAGTACAGGAACGATTGAGCTACCGCATTCCCAGTGTTGCACGGGCATGATTGCGCCTTCGGATTGTATCCGGAGTAGTTCTACTTCAACTTTGGGACGCGTAGTGTACCGTAATGTTCGTGCTTTGTAAAACCTGACATCGGTCTTCTCCTACGGGCGAAGCTTTGCAATGTTTCACCTTCATTAACTTAATCTCGAATAAAGAGAAAATCGGTTCAACAGATACTTTAGACTGCTGTCAATAATCACAAAGTCCTTAATCTGCATCGTTTCTGGGAACTTTCAGACCCAATTTCTGCCCAAGAGATTTGGTCGATTCCCAGATGCCACGATCAAAGGTAGAGTTAATTCATGCTAGCCGTACTTAATTATATGCACTTTACCGATACCCTAATCGGATCTCCAGTATAGGTTTGCAATTTGGAGCTACAAGGTTATAAAGGCAGCTGACTTGATTAAATCACCGTTTATACTGGTAACTGCAGCCCCTGTATCCAGTTCCAAATCGATCGGTTCATTCTCGATCATCAAACGAATCGTATATGGAGGACACTTGTTTGGTGATACGGTATTCAAGTGGACGGAATTTAGATCGTTGTCTGGGTCTTCCAGAACGTTTTCTCCTTAAGCGGCAGCTTATTATAACGCCTCGATTGAGTGGGATTAATCAGTGGGGCGGGTTCCGATCTGTTAGTTCATCGGGGTTTCCCCGCGTACGTTCGGATCCCACCTCCGTCGTTGATAATACGTAGTAACGAATTCAAGCAAAGCAGACCCCCAGACCGCAGTTAGGTAAGAACAAGACACAGTACGAAACAAAGTGTATCGGTAGAAGGAGTACACCATGGCTCACATGACATAGGAGTTAAAGCATGAATGAGGAATTATTGTTTGATCAATGCGAGACAAGCCAATAAGAACGCGGTGGGGCTGAACTAACTAATCAACAGCATCAACGAATGTTACACACGTGGCGTGTGAAGTGTAGGAATCCCTCTCTGCACTTTATGGAGTTTGCTAACATGTATGTAAAGGAGCTTGGGATTTATAGCGAATTTCTCAGCTAGGTCCTGTTGACGTTTTAATTCATCCTGGCCAAACAGGGACACACAATGTTTCCGCTGGACAGTGCACGCTTCTCATATTTCAGCACCCGGTGACTCCTTGCTGTTTCGCCTGAGTGAATTTCTTGTGACCATACATTTCGCGTCCTGTTGCGTATAACTGACTTTACTGTCATTGGGCACTGGGATTTGTTCCTCTAAGCACTCATTACTAACCTGTCGAATTGATGAACAACATCCCATCATGCGACATCGGGAGATAATTCCGTTAGAAATGCCGAATCGGGTGCATTCATGTGTGGTCAGAAAGCTGCAATCGGTAATACGCTGGGAGTCGTCTGCGTTTTCTCGCGGAAAACTCTGCACAATAGATGTTGAACACTCGATTCAGGACACTTGATTATTTCCAGTCCTGAACCTTATGTGGGAAGTAACGTAAATGCAGAGTGGTAATCCAGTGATTAGCTCCAGAAATACTATTTTGTAGTGTTAATCGGAACAGGCTGAGGTTTCTAAGGCGTGAAGAGTAAGGAAACCGAACAGCAGAAGGTGACTGTGCGAGGATAATTTTCGTATTAAAGGCTAGGCAATTGTCCATTACTGAATTGAGCGACGGAGGGTGGTACACGACAGCTATGAAACATGTATCATCACCAAAGCGCGTCGACAAGTTGGACCTCCGGGTCGTCGCTGAGAGCAAGATGTAGCTCACATCAGTAAAAGAGTAGCACAGTATACACACTATTCAGTCGGTCGTTGTGAGGAGTGGACCTCCCAGGTTGTACGATTTCGGCTTCAATGATCGCTTCACTAAACCCTGTCTCAATTACCATAATAAGGTCCCATGTCATCGAGACCTGACGCAGCCGATGTTCTACCATTTTACCGAAAAGGCCTTTTGCATTGAAATAAATCCAAGAGTGTCTTAGATGTTAGAAGATCAGCGAAAGATGTATGCAACAGTTTTGAGACTTGATGGACCCAGTTGTGGTCGGCTTCTACTCGTTTTTATGAGTTATCTGCTCTCACGATGAAACCGGGACTTATTGCTGCACCAGAGACTTCAGGCCACTGTGACCTTGATCATCGCTCACTTCCCGCAGTGTCACCTCGGATGTTATGATGGCTGTTAGTTTAGTCGCTGCACTGGACTCAACAACGAGCATTTTCGCTGTTTGCCGCCTCCTATTGAGTAATCGGTAGTCTGGGATCGTGTTCCTGCTGCCTTCAGTCGGATTTCTGTTGACAGCGTGTTACGGAACTTAGCCCAATTCGCCAGAAGGGTCTGTACCGTCAGCTCAGACTGTCACTTAGGACTATGTCATTTGTAAATTGGTCACACGGGAATCCTTGTTAATGCAGTAACAATGATACTTTATAGAGAGAGTGCCTCACGAACGTATTTCCATTGCCCCCTGTCATGTTCCTGAGCTTCTGCGGAAGAGGAAACTTGGGAGTCGGGAACACAGTGAACAATGACCGTTTCCTTGTCATTCTGTCTTCCACGTCCCCCTTGGTTGTTTACTTCAGTTGAACGTCCCCTCCACGGGATGTGCGGTAGTATGCACACTCCGTTTGATGAATTTTGGAGTCAATTCACAGACAGTAGAATGATTGCCGTCTCATCTGCGGAATGTGGTGTAACTCGAAGTCATCTAGGCTCACCATAGTGCATTGAGTTTGGAGGATGTGCGATGCGTTTCACTCTAGTGGGTTCAGCAAGGATACTGATGGCAATGCAGATGGAGTCCCAATGATTACGATTGTACAACATTGTAACCCTGATTTATTGAATCTGTAATCGGGAACGTTAGTGAACACAAGTGTAATGTTCAAATGCTTTGCTTTGTTTTGCACTAATTCGCTTATCCGACTCACACTTCTACTTAGCACTCGTTGGCCAGTCATGTGACCTTGCACTTGACTGATTACATTTCGAACGTCTATCGACTTACTAATAACGGGCGTATGGGCCGACAGTTGTTCTATACAAACGTTCCGGTGCTGCTCTGGTCTGCTTATTTTCGGGACACAAATTGGCGTCGCGGGCTGTAACGGAGGTCGAGTTTCTTGGATATGTTATTTCTCATGAATAATGCCCATTTTAAGATAAGAAGTCCAAATAGCGAAGCGATATCTTTTCGAGTATTCTCCTCAGGCCATTACAATAGTAAGAAAAACACAACTTGGTAAGCTGCTGTCAGCTGCGCTGATGACAGTTTAGCCAAGATTTTGAACGGAGTCAGTAGGTCTGGTGGATGCCTAGGTCCATTCACTTAGAGTAGGTCTCACAGCCGATTGTACTCCGCCTAGAGTAGGCGTCGCAGCCGATAGTAAGCAGTTAGTGTCCCATCCCGAGTAGCTGCCGCGTGGCCAGGGTAGGCGAAGCATTTATATAAGCGCTCGTTGCTTGCAAACCTCGGGCTGTGTGAGTCTGATGGGAACTGCTTCAGCTATCTGCAAGAGAAGCCTTCTGAGAGCCTTCGGATAGCGTGGTGAGACAGAGTAGAAGGTCTCAAACGCATCCGATCTTTGAATTTCGTGTCCGATTAGGATCAGATGTTCCATGATAGCACTGTTTATGTTTCTGCCCATGCCTGTTCTTAACGAGCCTGGGCAGTGCTCTGAAACCCGTTTTGTCAGCCGCCTGGTTGTTTGCCCGAGGTATCTTGCAGCACAGGTGCAAGTAAATGGATACAGAACGTATGATTGGGACAAGACAGGGAGTCTGTCTTTGAGACGCGGGGTAACAAAGGGAGCGGTCTGACTACGTACATGTAGATAAGCGGCTGGGTAGGTTTTGGACACTGCGGCTGAAACTCTCCTTTTCTATAAGTCCAAGGCAACAATTCCTTTGAATGTCACAGATAGAAACACATCTTTTTGGTACGGTCAAGGTGATTTCGGAGTGCAAACGAATCGTGACGTGCTTTCTGATAAACTGAACGGGCTATCCGTTCTTTTGCAATATCCTGAACATACGATTTTTCTCTTTGTCCAGCGTCTGGGCTGCAGTTTCTGGCGGCACGGTAATGTAAGCAACGCATTGAGTTCCGCTTGTATTACAAATGGACAAAGCTTAGACAGTATGTATATTGGCCTGTCCATATTGGCTTCCGGAAAGCGGTTCTCTCCAGAGAGCCGTCGTTCCGTCGCCTCAGCCACACGTCCAAAAAGGCCAGACTTTCATCGCTTGACATTCCACTGGTGAAATGTAACGCCGGATGTGCGCTGTTGAATTGAGCTAAGAGACGAGAAACGTCTCTGTTTGAATCACAAACAATGAAAGTGTCACCCACATATCGCAAATACGAATCAACAGGTTGCAAAGGTCCCCGTTATAGCTTCGCCAGGAAAAGGCCAGTAAGGAGCGGTTCTAGGTGGGACCACATCGTCACCTCGTCGATTTGCCTGTAACTGATTCCATAGAATAGGAATTGCATGTTGAAAGTGCATCGTAAAATAAGTTACTTTATTGTGCTTGGCGGAATCCCGAGGACTATATTATTGGTGGTAGTGTAATCATAAAGAAAATAGACGGTTCTAGTAGTGGGACGTTGGTGAAGGGTGATTAAACATGGAATGAAAGCATGAGTTTGCCACATAAGTTCACGTCCTCTACGTGTTTCACGAATTCAAAAGAATCGTTTAGTGAATGAGTAGAAAATTCCTTGCGTACTGGCTCCAACACATCCATTAGCCACTTAGCGACGGAGTGAATGGCGAAAAAGGACATGTCAACAATCGGGCGTAGAGGTACCTTTGGCTTGTGCACTTTCGAAAGTCCGTATAGTCTAGGAGAATGTGATGCTACTGGAGTTAACCGATTAAGTAGCGAGTCGGTTATCAGCTTCGCTTGTTTTAACTCCTGCAGCCGTTTGGCGATCTTGGACTCATGCTGTGCGAAGTTATCCTTTTGAACTACATCGTGTGAAAATTTTCTCGGATCTTTCAAAATAGTTAGAAGCTTACAAATGTATCCCGAGCTTTGCAAGCAACCAGCACTTGTACAAACGCTTCTCCTACATTGGCCACGCGGCAGCTAATCGGGATCGGACAATAACTGCTTACTATCGGCTGCGACGCCAACCCTAAGTGAATGGACCTAGGCATCCATCTGACCTACTGACTCCGTTCAAACTCTTGGTTAAGCTGTCATCAGCGTAGCTGACAGCAGCTTAGCACTTTGTACGTTTGTCTTACTATTGTAATGACCTGATGAGAATACTCGAAAAGGGACCTCCTCGATTGTTGAACATGTTATTTCTACCCCAGGTATTAGGCCTAATGTGCAGAACACCAGAGCCATTCTCAATTGTTTAAAAACTCGCAATGTTACACAGCTAAAACATTTCTTGGGTTTGCGTTCTTATTACCTTCGACATTTTCCGAATTTTGCGACTGCTTCCGAGCCGTTGCGGAGGTTGACGCGCCAAAACTAGGAGTTTCGTTGGGCCACTGAACAAGACAATGCTTACATGACCATACGAGCGATGAATGAATGCACTCCCACGGTAGCGGTCTTCAATGAGCACCGTCCAACTTTCGTTTCAACGGATGCTTCAGATGTTGGCTTAGGTGCAGTTCTGTCCCAGCTACACGATGGCAAGAAGAAAGTGATTGCGCACGCATCGCGTACCTTGTCTGATACTGAAAGAAGTTATTTCACCGGTGAGAAGGAGGCCGTCGCATGCGTCTGGCAGTGTGAGAAATGGCACTTTTACTTATTCAGAGGTCGTATCACTGCGCACCGATCATTCTGCTCTTACAACGCTACTAAGTCCCGGTAACAGAGGCCAAAAGCCGGTACGCTTGAGTCGCTGTTACGTTTATTGAACTATGATTATGAAATAAAATAAGTGAGTGTGTCTTAACCAACTTGCAGATGTCCTGTCGAGACTTCCACTGTCCAACAAATGGGGAAAGGAGGGCTTCGAGTAGGTTAAAATGATATCGCATCTCTCAGAAAGAACACCTTCTACTACAGCATTTGACCTGACACGAGAGTACACTGACAAAGACGCTGTTCTAGCGAAGCTTCTGTAGTACATATCCACTTCATGGCCCAGTCATAGAAAGACCCAACCTGAGTTACTTTTATACTATACCCTACGGCAGCAGCTTTCTACTGTGAGCAACTGCATTATTAGAGGGGAGTAGTTTGCGGTCTCTGCAACGCTTATTCGTCTGATGGTTGCATTTACTCATGAAGGACATCCAGGGATTGTACGAACAAATGCTCGGATTCGACAATACTATTGGTTTATTCATCATCAGGCTGGGTACACTCTCTGACATTGACCTTCATGTGATCAGTTCGTTTTGAACTAACTGGGTCGATTTCTCTTTCTAGCCTCTATATGATTGTAATGGTCTGAGGATGAATCATTGAAAGCAATTGCTCACCAGATGGTCTTTTGTTCTACAAAAATATGCTTTGAGAAGAGTTCATCCGGGAAACAGAGAGAAACTATTGACTGAGCCACAATTTTAAATGGTAAACGTAACGCGTCATGTTGTCAAGTGACTGAAGGCAGGTGACACCATTAAGTGAGGGCCGGTACATCTTTATTATTGGCTGGCCAGGGTAGTTGTAATGTTTGCACATGCTTCTGAATGCATAGATTAGCTTTGTCAACCTGATGCATCCCGCTTTAGCGGTAGCTGGTAGCCGAGCCCCTGAGTGATGGTGTAGCTGTGATGACACTCGATAGAGGATCTAAAATGACGCGCTTAACAATCAGAGGACTGGTGCAGATAAAATGGTTAGTTATGGCATTCAACTTAGTTTCGTCCTGTTGGGTGACGAAAAACGTTGGTAAATGTTCCGCGATTCGCTTTTCCAAGTGCCTGGTCGTGCGACCCAATGTATCTAACCCCACAGGAGCAGGTGAACCGTCAGATTACCATTGATTGGCGTTGATCAGGCATCTTGTCTTTGAATCTGGGACCAAAGTGCGGACTGCCTGTAAAAAGAACACTTAGTTGAGCTGTATTAATGTAGCGCTTTCCCAACGAACTATTGAACGGACGAACACACTTACAACATGGCATACGTTTCATCACAATGCTAGGTGGCATCTTCAGTGTGGTAATAGACAGTGTATAATGCTGCTTATTGAATTGCCAGTCAGGCGGAGCAAACGATATGTCTTGATGTTAATATTTGAAGTATTAACTGTGTTACTCTCGCTATTATCATTATTGTTTTATCGATATCCCCACCAACTATCCAACGGGACTTGTAAAGCAACGCTTCTGAACCCATATACATTCATTGTTCATTGTTCAGGGTTCTCTCCAACCAACACAACACCTCCATCCGGTGACCAGATAGGTCTGTACAGAACTAGGGACACAGAGTGGTCATTCAATCTAGCAGACGGTGATCCTCAGTTGGGGCTCACTGGACGATTAGTAAAATTTGCTCTCTGGTGTCGGCGCCTTTGCGATCGTCTATCTGTAGGAACGGGTGGGTAAAGATATTCGTGTAAATCACGAGATGCATTTACTAGAAAAATAGCTTTTACTTTAGAATAATACCTATTGGTTTGTTCGAATCAGGGTGAATGGTTGTTCCAATTGAAGTGTTGCGAAATACATCGACCAAACTGAAATGTTCAGTTCATTCGATTAAATCATACTATACGATACGGGGAAGCATACATCCGGTATGAAGTTTAATTTCTATTTAAATAACACTGTGCTCAAACTGGCCTAGTGGTTATCGTCTACCGCATTCGGTTTCAACATAGTGGCCTGCCTAAGAAAAATGTGAACACATTCCTTGTATCTTTTGGAATCTCTTCTTTATTAGGACTGCGTCATATGATCTCAACTTGAACCACAGTTAAGACTGACGTAAAGTTCGATCAATGCGATTTCTGTTACTGCGCTCGAAGTGATGAAATGTTCCATGTTGCTCCTTTTTAACGCTACCCACAGAGATTTGTTTCGAGCTTTGCCTGATTTTTCAAAACGGTAAAACAATGACTTCTGATGTCGCTGTCTCCCATCACTGCTTAAGACGGGCAACATAGCTTAGGCTTAACATTTTCCGTAGGTTGGGTAAGGATAGAATTGCAAATTCGAATACAACACAAGTGGATCAAATAGACTACGCATCGGTGAAGCCGTAGTCTAATGGTAGATGGGAGTAGGGTTGAGGGAATGTGGTGGGACCATGTAAAACGGATTACTAATTTGATGTGCTTAATGCTTATAGCGAATAACGATCGGATTGCTCTCCTGTCTTCAGATTTACGTGTGTCACTGTAGATTATAAATTTAAAGAAGCTTAACCTGAATCTATCCCAGTATATTCTTGCTTGTAACCAAGTGTCGTTGCTCAGTGCGCTATCAAACCTTGGTGCTCACAGCCACTGTGTTTGGAAAATCTGTAGCGACCTAGAGATTTCAGCATAGGAAAGGTTAAATATCACCAAATCATAGTTTCACTCTGTACCCATGAGAACGAGGTAGTTTGTCTGTCGCATATTGACCGCTTTTGTTAATGCACACAGACACACATCCGGAAGGCAACCCGAACTCGGCCTTGGACCAAGACCGATATCGGTGATAAAAATTCACTGCTTGCTACACTATTATAGTGTAGGTCCTTGGAGAGCCATGTAGTCAGGCCCACATTTATTTCTAAAAATTGTTAATGCAGCAGCATGAAAAGGATGTAGCAAGTGTTGATCTGTTCCTTCTAGGGAATAGCTTCCGTTTCCTCTAGGAATTTACAAGTTACTTATTTGTTTGCTTAGCTGTTTACTTAATCACTTTCGGGTTGCACGGATCGGATCCGAAATCGTGGCTTTATTCTTGTAGTTCTTCTTCAGTCGAGATATCGTTCAAGGAGGCTTAGATTATGTTTCAAGCCTGTTTTTCCTCTCCAGTTGCACTGATATAGTTAATAGTTGGGCACCTGTATTTGCGACATGTTCATTTTACCTCTTGCATTTACCCGGCTGGCCACGAGCTTTGTCTCACTTCAACTGGTGTATTCCCGTGCTAATCAAGTAACTCGATACATTAATGCTGGTTGACGGACATTTTTTTTTGAACATATTCCATGTTGATATCCTGGCTGATTTTATGTTATCACAACTCCGGCCAAGCTCTCACTCTCTCAACTACCCACCAGCAAATGTAATGACCAAAAGAGCGTCCCTGACGCTTTCCTCTCTAACCAAAATATCAAGCGTTCACCAATTGCATCAAGAGGCAGATAAATTTTGATCCCCAGCAGTTACCAAGAATAATCCGTAACTTTTTAAATGTTCTGATAGGACCGAATGAAAAGCTAAATTCGCTAGCTTGTTAAACAATGACCAATGATTTATCACGGGTATAAAACCATGTGCTTGACAAGTCGCGTAGGATGATTATAGTAGTCAAAACTATAAGGATCGAAAGATAAGAAAATAGTCATTTTAACCGTCTACCGATTTAAATGCACTGCTGCATATCGATAGTTTGAAATGGGAATCTAATCTGCACACACAACTTAACATAGAGAGAAGTTACAGAGCACGTACTCCGTACGAAATTAAAGAAAGGAAAATGGCAACGCTAACTCATTTGCTGCATCATTTGAACGATGAGACCTTAATCCAGTTTAGGTACACCTAAGATATTCACAAAGAAGCTTATGCATGTATCCTCACTGCCACGTGGCTAGACATATAATTTCGTTAGCATTATTTCATCCTCTGAGTGAAGCGGACAATAGCAACTATTGCAAGTCCAAAAGCATGTCTTCGTCGTTTTTTGAAAAGTGTTAATATAGAGTCAAAGATGAGCTGCATCAGAAGGGCGTTCCAGACACAGGACACACGGAGGGAGAAAATGTTTCATCGACAATCAGGTAGATTGTAATGCGTAACCAGTTTGAGCTGATGGCATCTCAGCTTGGTATTTTGGCTCAGCTGCAGCAGATTGAGACATGGGTGAGCTGGGTCTGGTAGTACTAAGTAAACTACGACGAGATAATAATCATAATCATAATGGATATTTTTCTCTTTAAATGAGTAGCTACGTCCATATTTGGCTCAGATCAAATATTTAACCTCGCTGACGTCGATATTCAATACTGTACAATCTCAGGGACTGCAGTCTGCGTCGTTAGGAGAGATGAAACGATCCTCTAACGAGTTTGGTGGCTCTACGTTGGACAGCTTCAAGTGCGTCGACGTCGGGCTTGCGCCAAGGACAACAGGTCTGGACCGCCTGCTCTAGGTGGGGCCGCAAGTAGACCTTCAGCATTTGTGGAAAGATCGATGACTAGGAATCTCCGGAAGCCCTCCGTGGGAGTCCAAGAGGTTGAGTGCCCTTTTTCCATGCCCTTTCAGTCTGGCTCGAACAACCAAGGTCGTCCTGCACGATCACCCCGAGGTCGTTTTCTTGGAAAGCACGTTGTGACTACTGGTCCCCAAGTCGATATTCAGATAAGCTGATGGCGTATGCTTAAGACTTTACACTTGGTCACGCTGAACTTTAGCCGGTTGTCGGATGACCATGCATAAGCCCTGTCGACATCGCTGTGCAGGGCCTTGTGATAATCTACTGCCTGGATGTTATGCCAGATTTTGGCATCACCTGCAAATGGCAATATGTTCGACTGCAGTACCCTAGCAATAAACTGAATAAATACTGGGAGTAAACGCGACCCCAGTACCGATCCTTGGGACACGCCACACTAGACGTTAAATGCGTCAGAAATGGAGCTGCGGACTCTTACCTTCAGCTGACGTTGAGTGAGGAAGTTGCCGATTCAAACGAGCACAAGGTCCCCAATTCCATAGCTTCGAAGCATGTGAAGGAGAATGTGGTAGCCCAGGCGATCGAACGCATTGGAGAAATCCGGACAAATAACGACTCCCACTCTGGCATCGGCTAACTCTGTCCAGCCTGCTCAGGCTAGAAGCAAATTTGTAGTGCCAGACCGATTTCGGCGGAACCCATGCTGCTGTGCCGGGAGGATATTATTGGTGTCAAGGTGTTCCATGAACGCGTCTGAGCTATTACCTTCATCTAATCTGAACAACACCGGGAGGTGAGTGATTAAACGGTAGCTGTGCACGCGCCATGACAAGAGCTTTTTCATCTCATTGAAGTTGTGTCAAAAGCGGGTGAGATAATTAGTTACTCTGGAAAGTGTGGATGAAATGTTGGTGAAGCCCTTTGTCCGCATCCTGTTTAGTTTGTGCCAGACCATCTGCTGCACTTAAAATTGGGTCCCGCCCTGCACTCCACTGAACTTGTTGACTTATCTGCACAGCATTATAGGATTAAGGCTAAATTTCGCCGCTAAGTTCTGTTGGTACCGGTTTTTCTTCACGGATCAACTTGACCCAGTGGTTTCGTTGAGTTGTACAAGCCTCACTCCTGCATATCCAAATAGACTTTGTGAGCACGCCAGGCTGAATCCCTGAAAACCGCGCATTTTCTAGTCCGGCTCCTCAGAAAGGAGTTCATTTGCTTTAGGTGAAATACCTTGCTTTCCGACTCATATGCCACTAGTCCGGTGAATTGGATGACAAACGCCATCCAAGAGATATCGGGTCATTGCTCGGCCAGGAAGGACTAGTCGGTCTCTTGAACGAGGTTTGACAAGATATCGTAATGTGTAACGACATAGGTTTCCACTTTGTACTCACTGATGTACTCCGAGTAACAGATGTAACGAAAGAGCAACATCGCGTGATCGCAACGGTCAATTGGTGCATCTACAGTCGCGGTGTCGACCATTAGTTTCTCTTTGGAAAGCACAAGGTTCAAAACAAAGAGTCTGTCACCCTTTTGGAATCGCTTGGGAGTGGTAACATAGTTGTGCAGAGGTACATCGACCTCCTTTTGCAAGTCACCTCTTGCAAGTCAGATTTGAATTGTTCGCTGGGCAATGCTGTGATTTCTATTGCGTGCAGGTTGAAGTCCCCCACTAGAATGGGGTGACTGTGTGGTCGTTTCAGGACTCGCTTCATCGCAGAAGCTAGGCACTGATCCATTTCCATAGTGGACATTGGTGGGCGGTAAACTATTGCTAGTAAACACACATCACCACGTCTTAGGTGCATACGACACCAAAGAGCGTCTACGACTTGCATTGCTGGATTCTGATGATATCAACGTGCAGGTCGGATCGATAATACAGGAGCACTTCTCATCCTCTGCTAGGTCGATCATTTCGTGTGGAAGCCATGCCGGGTAGTGCAATCTCAGCATCGTTGAGCTCGGTGTTCAGCCATGTTGCGGTGAGCAAAACTAGGTCCCAAGGCGTGGAGACTTAACGAATACGAAGTTCGGTTATCTTGCTGATAAGACCTTGTGCATTGGTATACACGCCTCTGAAGGCAACGGTGATTAGAAGGGTCTTTGTGGATGCTGATTACTGGTGAGGATCTATGCCGACACTTGCAAAGTCGGCTGACGGCCGTTTTTTGTAGGATCGATGATGCAGTCACTAGGACCAGTTCAGGTTGTTGTGTTGAGTTCTAAGCGCCAACCAGTGCGTGGCCATCCTGTCCTCCTTCAGTTGCTGGAGTGCTTTGGTATTGTCTCCATTCTGAGATACACGGTGAGGGAATTGTATTGGTAAATTGCCTGCACAGTGTTACCTTATCTATCTGTGGCCCAATGCCTATCGCCGTCATACGTATTTTGGGTGGCAGCACTTTACGCTTTTGGTGCTACGTTTTGTTTACATGTTCTGCTATCAGTTCGGAGTGCAATGATACTTTCCTCACTCGGAGGATCACTCCATTTGTACTTAGGCGATAGTGGGAACCTTGATGTCGAATTAGCGATAACCTTTTCGAGTGAGAGCACTTCACGAAGAAAGTGTCGCTCATCTCAGTCATACGCTTTGGCCTCTAGCTCGCTTAATGACTGGAGCTCGGGGACACCGTGAACAAGGATAGATTTTGCATCTTGTTGTTTACGGAAGTCATTCGGGTTTCGTTTGCTTTTCAGGCGTTCGCTCTAGGGAACATCTGGAGAAATTCGTACAGTGCATGTGGTGGTACGGAGGCGAGTGGCTGACAAGAACTGCCTTTGCATCATTACCTGACTGAAGTGTTACCTAGAGTAACCGCGGTTCACCGTAGTGTACGGAGTTTGGGCAAAGGACGATGCGCATCATATTGACTGGTTTAGCTTGAACCCTAGTAGATGACAAAGGGAGTCCCACTGTTTCCTGTCGTCTAGTAGCTTATCTTGTTTGGAGTTTGCCCTGGATTCAGTCACATTAGAGCATATGACAATCAGAGAAATATGGTATTATTTTATGTTCTCCTTTCATGGAGGGACCGGTGGCTGCTTTCTTCGCTTGGACAGCTGATGGGATCGTGAGTCCCATAGTGGTCTTGGTTACGATGAAAGGTACCTATGTCATATGCATACCAACAACGGACGCGTATGTTGTCGGCCCTTCACCAGTATTCGATGTGGCGAGTGGTTCTGGTAAAAAAGGTGCGGTGAATGTATTGTTATGAGCAGCCGCTAGTGTAGGTGTGGCTAACTCTGGATCGTTACTCTTGTTTTCGGCCCGGCTACACTGTTCCGGATTGCAGCTTACTGTTGAGGATGGAGTTCGCGGCAATGATTTGGCTTGTTCCTGTGGGACAGGTTTCACGGATGCTGCTTGCTCTACAATCTTTGTCAGCCTATCGCACTTTGTGCTAACACAGATACGTATCTGACGAGTGGAATAGACGCAGACTCAGTGCAGAACCAGAGGGAATCAATCGTACAA
This sequence comes from Dicrocoelium dendriticum, assembly GCA_944474145.2. NCBI lineage: Eukaryota > Metazoa > Platyhelminthes > Trematoda > Plagiorchiida > Dicrocoeliidae > Dicrocoelium > Dicrocoelium dendriticum. The sequence continues at coordinate 73,668,113 of OX104068.1, read as the reverse complement.
TACAATTTTTTATCTGGCTGAGAGTAAGACAAGCACATCGAGAAAGAAAATAATTTCTACAAGTTCTGTAATCTATCCCAAAGCGCACAAGTTTAACACAGTTGGCTGCGCCAAAAGTAACTTTTATTTCGGAATCTTTAGGCTTAGCTTTCTGTGGGCAAGCAGTACTTGCCATTGTGACTGTCAGTTCTGCGGACTTCGTTCATTGCAACGTCGACACTAGTAGACTGAATCCAAATGCTATCGGTCACGTTGGTGGTATGACTGACACAGGTTATATTGCTGTAGAACGAACGCAAGGTGCCGGACACAGACGGCAGTTGGGCCAATCAGTGAGATATTTGAAATTATCCAGAGCATATCCACCAAACTTACACATATGGAAAATACACCGAAAGTAATGTGCTGATGCACAATTTACACAGTGAAACACTTATAACACAGTAATCCCGAAGCAAAAGTATACTCCAGCATGGTAAAGCGGTCCGCGTGTTTGTGAATGTTGATCTCCGGTTAGGGTCTGTGCCGACCCTGGTGGGGTAGGATGCCGGGTGTTTTCTTGTGGGAACGCCGACGCAGGCCTTAGGGCCATTCCGCGTTGCTGTGTAGAGTACTAGCTGCCAGCAAGAGGATGACCACCCAGTCCGTCTTCAGCTACCGGCGTGTTTTGACACTGTCGCTGTTCTGGTCTGTAAGTTGAGAGGGTAGCACATGTTACTTGGTTGTACAATGTTCCCTCTTTTATTCGTAGTTGTGTCCATCGCCTTTATACGTATTTCCGTGGGCAACGTTTTGTGCATTTTGAGCCACATTTCGACCACATTTTCTATCATCAGATTGGATTGCAGTGTTAAGGTCATCACACATTGACCATACTCTTTGTAGTTAGATGATGACGGTAACCTTGATGTCGAATTAGCGATTACGTTTTCCAGTATGAGCAATCCACGAATAAAACTGTTGGTGATCAATTATCTACACTGTGTCGGACCATCCGAATCATTTGTAGCGCATCGCACCGATGATTTTATTATCCAATATCGCGCATCTTAAAAATTTTCAAGGACACGACAAAATCCTCTCCGGATCGGTTAGGTATGTAGCACACAAAGTATATAGTTTCCGCGCAACCGGTTGTTATTTGGCACCCATAAGCAAATAACTATAACAAATAAGGATACCCCAAGAATCATTGGATCAAACCGTACTAAGGCAGAAAATCGCTAACTACTGGAAATTCTATTATGATTGACCTTATTCAAAAGTCGCTACCTAGAGAAATAAATTCTAAGTCGACCAAGTTCGATTATGACTAGAATCCTTAATTTTATTGGTGCCGCATGATGTTTGGTTCCACAAAACCATGATTATATTTTCGATCGATAACACGTTCGCATTTAAGTTACCATATTCAATTAGTAATCTGGCAACAACTGAAAAACGAGCTGCCAAAATACCATTCTATAGTAATGTTGCTTTGAACTCATCGCAGTCAACGCTTTTCCAAACTTCCGAGTTGCAGAACATTTGATTGTTTCTCTAAGCTAAGTAATTTGCTTGCAAACGTTTTACCACCAATCGAGGTGGCATCTTCAGTGCGAGATAGGTGGTAGCTCATTACCATGAACTGAATTTCTAACAAATCCAGAGACGGACGCCATTGGCTCCGCAGCATCCTTGTATACACATTTCAAACGTTCGTAGGCACACTTCATTCGGATGGGTTGCTTATCTTGACACGAGCGAACTCTATTGGCTGGGGTGAAGCTTCCTGCGGCGTAGGATGGCTTCTTACAATGTAACTGGGGCGATGACCATATTTGCATAATGAACATTGGTACAGAGACGGTTCTGTTCCTCGTTCAGTCTCTGGTCTCTGTTGCTTCAAGATACGGTTTCCAATCCGTCTTACCTCTTCCGTTCCTAACTGTTGGCATAAAGGCGCAAAGTCAATGCGCAGGTTTAATAATTCTAGCTCGAAAACAACGCTTCCAGAAATTACCTTGATTCTCTTGTGACTGCGTGTTAAAATTGCTGGTCTAATTCAATCAAAACCGTGCCATTCTACATCGATGTGCATCCACATCGAAAATAACGCATAGTGTTTTCAGAAAGCACGTTTGTGCTCCTCTACTGGTGGTGAATTTTCGTCCTGTTTGGCCCACATGAATTTGCTTACGGTTTGCACAGCTTTTACACCTTTCGCTTTCCTTTTAGATTACGCAGCGTACTTTTCCGTTGAGTTGTCGGTTTTTGGTCTGGTTTCAGTTGTCTGGCAAACAGTTTTGAGACGTTCGTTAAATACAAAAAAATAGTCGGTTTCGTCGTTATCGACGCAATTGTGGTATTGGTAGTTTTGTTATTGATGTACCTTCGAACGAAGTGGCGTGAGTATCCGTTGTGACTGAAGGAAGCAAATAGCTGTTCTTCTTCTCCCGTTCTGCTTCCGTAGTACAGCACTGTGCTTCGATCCTTGGGAATAGAGTTCTTATACAGCTTATTTTGTAGTACTTTGGATGACTGCTGTCGAAATGCAGGATTTGCTCAGTGTGCGTGTCTTTTCTGTAAACCGAGGATTGTAGTTCGCCGTTCACTGTTCTGGAAGCCAAAGCGTCCACAAAAAGAGTCTGAGGTTCAACCTCTGATCCTATGGTGAAATGAATACCGCGCATTGCATTGTTCGCGTATTCTTGTGCTGTCTGTAATTGGTTGCATTCGAAAACCACAAAGACCTCTTGAACGTATTGGACCCATGTTTTCGGACTAATGATTGGGAGCAGGTTATCACCCAAACTCTGCATGACGACCTCAGCAATGAGTCTAGATTTGGGGGATTCCGTTAGCGCTCCATTCACTTGCTCGTAAAATATTCCATTAAATTTGATAAGGCACAAATCGGAAGGCTTTCATATGCTATTTGTCGCCAGAGTTTCAATGATTTGTCCGCCACTGTTTAGGCGTTCACTTAGGCTTTCTTTCATCACTTGTAAGTGACAGAGTGGGACAGAACATTGACATCGAATGACACCATTATTCCTTCATAATCTACTCAGAAGCATTCGATCTTCTCAAAAAATCAATGGACATGATGTATAGAGTATCGCGATCCATTGGGCATATGTGTGAGATGCTTTTATAATTCCTTAGCCAAGTTGTAATTTAGAGGACCTGAAAGTGACACAATGGATCGTGGCTGTGCACCTTCCTTGTGTGACTTCGGAAGTTCGTAAATTTGTGCGGTGTTTGTTCTCTGAATCTTTATCCTGTCACGCTCTACATTTATCAGTTTCTTCAGGTTCTGAAATAGTTTCAGTATCCTGTTCACTTTATTTGTTAACTGAGTTGTTGGATCATTATTCATGCGGTGGTAGATTGTTGTATCTTCTAGGAGTCCCTTTGCCGACGCATCATCCACGGACCACTTAATGAAACAATTCTGTATAACTGCTGACCAAGAAGCGTACGTTAATGAAGCAGAAAATTGAGGTCCCGAATCAGATAAACCCTCTTGTCGACTTTTCAATCACAGTCTAGTTTGTAAACGGAAATTCGACTCATTCTTGCATCCCTCTTGATGAAAAACAGACATCCTTTAGTCCCTAATGGGGAGAAAACTACGCAAAAGTGACGCGTGCTTAGAGGGTTACAGATAAAAACCTCTACTCGTGGTGCACAGATGGCGATAATCACCATATGGTAATGTTGCCAGCCATTCGAGGCATCACAATACGCTTGACATGGGCCGGACTAACGATCAACGGAAACTGACTAATCATATCGGAAATCACGAAATTGGCAACACAGCTACTTATATTACCGTGGCAATACTTACACAATGTAATACTGGAATCCACCATCAATCTTAGTTAGTATACGCTTACATACCATTTTTCTGACGCATTTAAACGATTCACCGACTGTTGATGAATGCTGCTACTATCTTTCCCTTCAATTACCTAATCCTTTCAATGTAGAACGCCAATGCTCGACAAATCAAAATATGCTTTTCTACTGGGTGCAATGTTTCCAATGATCGCAATGCGTTCTTTGGGCAGTTGCACCAGATAAGTTTCCTTAGCCAACCTGTAATAGAAAATAAGCTCTTCTGATGGAACAACCATGTTAATACTCAAATTCAGGCTTTACCATTGACTTCTTGCCATTATCTGTGGAGGTTAAATGATCCTTCTCTCTGCAAATGCAACCTCAAGAAATACAAGATATTCCCAAAATACAATAAAATATATTTCATCTTGTGAAAGTTCGTTATGTACAACTTATCCCACTATCCCGGCAGTTGCCTGTTTAACAACACACCCATGCATATTAGTGGACTTTTCACAGATCGAGATTAGCTTATTGTCAATTCGCCAGTACGACACAGTCGACCACGGTGCTTCTTGGATCCCACACGCTATGCCCCACCATACCTAACTGGTTAACATGCCATGATCCCGAACGCACGGAGTTTCGTATGACAGAAGCAAATACCTGCTGGGATGTCGCGCTGTGCACATGCCATCGCAGGCGGATAAATTTGGGATACTAGTCTAGAACCATCTCAGGTGTTCAAAATAGCCAAAGATCAATACGTCGAAATTTTGCATATGTTGCCAGTTTCTCGATCCATCGTTCTAATCGCCAATACACATAAATGCGACCATGTCAGTAGCCATACATCGCGCTCGAAACACCATACCGAAGCGCGGTCAAGTACATCAATGTATTGTCCTATCCTCCACATCAACTTAGGCAGTGGGTTCACAGATTGTACAACAGTCAGTATCGAAACATACTGGGTGACCTTATGGTGACCCATCTTATTCTGTGAAATCCCAAATGGGTTTGCTGTCACTCTTTGCAGCTGGGTAAGAGTATGAGCCGGAGGAGTCACCGGCAAGTTCGTCACGTATAACTTCTGGCCGGTATGCTGCCGGGACTATTTCCCTCTTTGTCTGTGACAAGCGCGTAACGTGTTAAGTGTCCGCACCGGACGAGCGCCTAGGTGAGGCCTTACGACGCGGGAGTGAATCTCGAACGTGAGGGAACTTATGGCTGGCAGAATGAGATGTTGACGAAGGCTGGTGTACGTCACCAGAGTGGATGTGCCTGTGATTGATCAGGCGAAAGGATAGCTATTTAAAGCATACTGCGACGATTTGGCAGGTGTACGGTTGGTCGGGTGCGTAGACGGCCAAATATGATACAAATAGTCAGAGGATATGGGACTGGACGACCGAGGCCAAGGCACAAGTGATTGCGAGGCAGGTAGTCCTCTATGAGAAACGTGTGTTAACCTACAAACATAACCGTCTTCAGCCCTGAAGATTCGTCCAGACAGTTAGGCATTGACTTCTGCTTTTTCAACCGGGATTTTGGCGCGAGTCATAGGGTAATGACAGCAGCGTTGGAGCAGCACGTTGTGGCGTTTTCCTAATTCACCTACGGTGAACAGATCATTCCGCCTATTTTGCACCATTCCGTCCTCTTCCCGAAAAGGAACCTGCTTGAGCTGTGATCGGATGTTCTTCCGCGTCCTGTATTCTGTGTAAGAGATCATTTCAACTTGCCAAACATCTTACTGATCAATCATATAGCGCCAGAACGCATGCGACTCCGGCAACGTGTTTTTATGTAGAGGATTGCAGAAATACTAGCAAATGCTTGGATCTTCAGACCACTACACGTAGCCCATGATTTCTAAAGAGGCTAGTCGTTGCTTTAGTGCTATATGAGCTTCACTCAGCTCGGCGGAGGATGACGATAGTGACACAAAACCGCTACTCCAGACTTAAGCGGAACATTATATAACGGCGTCCTATTGGTGACTACCTTAGTCTTCAGGACTATGACGTGGCCTATAAAAACCGAGTTAGCATACCTTTTCACATTTATCAACTTTTATATTCCGCTCATTATTGGTTTGTCTAAAGTGGTCAAGCTACACTTCCCCTCTAGCTTATATATTTAATGACTTCACTAGATGACGGTATGACTTGTCTTGTTGCCCTCTCCAGTTCTCACACAGATTTGGTTGAATAACCACGAAAACAGCCATCTATGATTGAAGCAAACCTTGGTTATATTGATCAACTGGAGCTAACTGAAGATTCAGGATATTGGATGTTGTCTGACCGAAAACACTGTTAAGCTTGGCCGCGGTAACTCAATTGCTATCCAGGCATGTCTGCCGTGGCATAAGCAGGATCTCCTTGCTCTCGAGATTCCTCAAATAAGGACAACCAAGAGCGTCAGTGGCGTCTTTCATCTGCCCTATCAGCTTAGACTGAAGTTTCTAAGAAAGTACCGCAGTAGAATTTGGCTTTTGCGCGACGATCTCATAATGGTTTACCAGATTCTGAAAAACACAAACCACATTTGCCGCCGACCGCCGGAATTGAACCACAACACCAATCTAGAGGTCATCCTCTGAAACTGTCAATACAGTAAAGCCGGCTTGAATACAGTAGAAATTTATTTTCCCTATGCGTGTACCAGCTTTGGAACGCTCTCCCGAATTATGTCGTCTCTCTGTCCCCAACTTGGCGATATTTAATAAAAGACTTGACGATGTGTTTTCTCAGTTGCACTTTACTTTATAACTTGTTAGCCAGAGGAATATACAACGCAATCAAACGGTGTCTCACCAGCCTCCCAACCAATGGATGTGTGGATTTATACCTCTAATACGTGAATGTCTCCCCTATCCTACCTAAGTCTATGGTGAGTCCACCAAAACGATGTTCACTTTATCATGAAATGTTATTCTCCTAATACTTTTCATTCCATGGGACTCGTTTTGCATTGCTTTTCCACCCGTAGTACACCAATTTCCACGGCAATCACAACAAACATCCCAGTGGCTCCAAGTTAGATGCTTCCGCTCTTGCTGCGTGCTGCTATCAAACGAATTCGAAACCAGTCGTGGAGTGCAGTGATTCCAAGCAGGTAACACCCATTATCTACAGTAAAATGAGCAGTCCTCTGCTAAGTAGAACGGAGCCAGTGCAGCGACACGAAAACCTTTATTCCTGAATCATGCATTATTGTATGTTACAAATCCCTGTTACTGCGTCACTTCTTCACTGGCTTCCGCGCTGGCTGTGCGTCTACATTCATTGGTTCGCGTACCTCGATTCTGGGTAGTTTATCCAACTGCAAAATGTTCACGATGACGCTATTGATTGGCTCTGCTGGCCGTCCTTTTGTGTTCGTGTCTAGGTTGCCCTATGCTCTTCGATGGACACTTTGCGGTCTTTGGCCTTGATACTGGCGTTCTCATTCTGACTTTGCGATGCCAATTGGCGTGGCGTCCGACATGTTCCTTCACCCGCCCAAACAGCCATTCGCTGCCCGTTGACGGTCTTTACCTGTGGTTGGTTGTCTAGTGTAGTAACCGGCATACGAAGTGCGGCATCCTCCGTCGTCTAGTCGTCTCGCAGACGGCCTGTGCTAGGGCCTGGCAACTAAGTGTATCGGTCTCCATCACAGTCTGCGTCTCTGATTGGCTGCTTAGTGTGTTGGCCTCCCTCACAAGAAATCATGCCTGTGCTGTTGTTTAGCCTCTAGGCTAGGGTTTCCCAACCTGGGGGTAATTACCCCCAAGGGGGTAAAATGGCCTTTTCCGAGGGGTAAATACCGATAATTGGATTTGGTCACAAATCAGTCGCGAAATAAGTTTAATAACGAAATCACTCATCGCTACTACGTCAGCATTTTTAGTTAGCCATCGGTCAATGCAGCTACTACGGCATGGCGCCTTTGTCGACTGCCACAACTGCTGTCGTGTTTTCGAATAAGCCAGTCGTTCACCAGGTCGAATAACGGGGTGGATAGCAAACTATCGTTTCAGCTCTGGTCAGAGTACCAGTTATGTTTACGGGTGAATGTTTGACAGTAGGAACGGCGAGGAAGGGTGATTAGTGTTCACAAGGTATGGATAAAGAATGGTGTCGGGAAAATGTCGAGAAATAACGTGGAACGGAGGAATGAAACACATGTTCATGTTTGATTAGGAATCAGACACGATGGGGTCAAGAGAGGGCCTGAATCGGGCTAACGGTAGGCGTTTGAAAGGGCAGAGAAACGATACAATTGGGGTCACAATCAACATGGAATCAGCAGATTGGACGCCAGTGACCATTAGGTGTTATGTTGATCACTTTCATGAGCAGTTGTTTTTGACGAGAAGTCATGGCAGGTGAGCATTTTCATTCAGTGGCTTTGATGCCGACAAAAATATATTTGCCTGCGAACGTTTGCGATAATATCACCTGCATGGAATAACGAGATTAATTTCTATAAATGATATATATCTATAACATCTACCTACTTAATTGTTTGCAGGGAATACGTCTTCCAGAAAAAAGCGACTCTACAAAGAAGCATTTCTGCAGTGGGGCTTCACTAACTTCGGTGATAAAAATGTTGAGAAACCGCAATGCGTTTTGTGCAGCAAAGTGCGCACGGCGGAGAGTATGAAACCTAGTAAATTGAAAGAGCACTTCGAACGAAGCCATGCCCATTTGATAGGAAAAGATATTACATTCTTTAGAAGGAAAGAAGCTGCGCTAAAACTTTCGCGCCTGGATACATCGAGCTCCTTTTCTCAGGCAAATGAGGCTGGCCTTGAAGCTTCGTATCGCATTGCGCTTCGAATCGCCAAAAACAAGAAGCCGCATACCATAGGAGAGGACCCCATCAAACCTTGCATAACGGATGCGGTTAAGCTCGTTCTTGGAGAACATCATGCGGAGAAGATTACTATGATATCACTTTCGAACAACACCATCAAAAGTCGTATCGAGGACATGAGCAAACAAATTTTGAACGCGGTGCTCAAAGAAATAAGATCAAGTCCCTTCTTTGCAATCCAGTTAGCTGAGTCGACCGACGTAGCGTCCTGTTCCCAACTACTTGTGTATGTTCGGTACCTAAAAGGTGATAGCTTCAAAGAAGAGTACTTGTTCTCAGAATTCTTGAGCACGACTACGCGTGGCGAAGATGTCTTCCGAATAGTAAAGAAGTTCCTCGAGGAAAACAAGCTATTGAGGTCGAAGTTAGTGGGTGTCTGTACAGACGGAGCACCAGCCATGTTGGGCGTCCGTTCCGGATTCCAAACATTGGTCAAAATGTTGCTCCGCACGCTACCTTTAGTCACTGCATCATACATCGTTATGCTTTAGCAGTGAGCACTCTTCCACCTGCTTTACTTGACGTGTTAACCAAAGTAGTAAAGATAGTAAATGTCATCCGCGGTAGTGCGACCCACACAAGAATCTTCAAAGAGTCGTGCAATGAATTTGGAGGCAAATTCGACGTGCTACTATTGCACACAGAAGTGCGTTGGTTGTCACGAGGCAGGGTGTTGCACCGAGTGCTTCAGCTTCGAGAGGAAATTACAATCTTTCTTCGAAGAAAAGAGATGCATAAGGGTAAGGGAAACGAGTTACACGTTATTATAACGGACATTGTGTTTATTTAGAAACTTGCTTATCTTGCTGATTTCTTTGGAAAAACCAATCTGCTTAACTTCAGCCTGCAAGTGAATATGATGAACATTTTAGTCGCTCAGGATAGAGTAGCCGGTTTCCTTCGCAAACTGTAGCTTTACCAGCGCTCGGTAGATGTTGACGACGTGGCGATATTTCCAGAACTAACGACGGTGCTCGTTGAAAGAAATGAAAAATGCGCATTCACGAATGAAATATCTTGCCACTTGTCATCAGTGATGAATTCCATCAGCAAATATTTTCCTGATTTGGAAACTCGCCAATTAAGTGCCTGGGTGCTAAGACAGTTTACAGTAGCTGAAGGAATATTTCCAGATACTGAATTCGAAATCAAGGTACAATTCCTAGGAATGCGCGAGGACAGCGGATTGAAGGTAGATTTCCAAAGCACGCAACTAGTAACATTTTGGGCAAAGATAGGTGAAGAGTATCCATTACTGTCGGAAAGCGCATTGAGAATATTGATCCCATTTGCAACAACTTATAAATGTGAAAGTGCATTTTCGACAATGATGGTAATGAAAACAAAAGCAAGGAATCGAATGAATTTGGAGCACGACTTGCGATGTGCATAGGCCGAAACTGCACCAAATATACCAGAAATTGTTACCACCAAACAATACCAACCTTCTCATTGATGTATATCGCCTCTTGTTTGCATAGGATTTTGAATTAAAAGTACTGTTTTCTTTCGTTTATTTGTTGCGGGAGATTCCGGATACCGATCAATTCTCGTACTTAAGTCGGATAATTATGTAGTGAGAAGGGGTGTTTCCTTCAATTGCATGAGCACGTGAAACTACATATGACATTTGTTTTTGAACTTTAGAGCGAAATGTGCAATAGTTATTACGTAGTAGTCTTTCGAAAGTTTGGGGGTAAAAGTCTGGTGGGCAACCCCCTTTGTGGGTAACGGCGTCTAAAAGTTTGGGAACTACTGCTTTAGGCGTATCAACTGTCACATCTAACAGCTCCTCAAAAGCCTCGCAGTAACAGAGTCTTTTGGGACACTGCAGAGCTTCATTGGACTTACTTAAATAATCAGAATCGATGACTATTCGGGATACCAGAGAATACTGGTATTGCCATAGAACTCGTTTTCGTTTCTTGCACCTTTTTAAAGGTAAATGAAGATAAATGTTAACTTCCCTGTACCGTACCCCACCAGATCAGAAGATCGATAGATGTGTTCCAAAGTGCAAACTGATCATAAATTTCTGCAGTAGTTAACTTTTCAGTTTGCAGTGGAATTTCAGACTAGAGACTGCGTTATGTTACAAACGCAAAGTACTAGGGAAACGTCTGATTGTGCATGGTTTTCCTGTTCTTGTATGTTATTCCTATACTTAGTCGGGCATTAGTAATCAATCCGTGTTTACTTTCAATGAACAATAAATTTGGGTAGCAGCTAAGACAATCACTATATCCTGAGTAATCGGTTGGTTTTGTCGTAACGATCTCCACTACCTTCTCTCTGTCATACTATTCCCGCCAGTTCGTTTATTCCGGAAAGTATGATCGACTTAGCGTTGGAAGTGCACGGAAGACCTTCGTGACTTTATTTAGGTGTAGTTTACCAGCTTTATATAAACGAAAAATACCGTCTGCTAATATTGAAACCATTTAGATCTGGATGCAGTGAGGTAACATGTGCTTTTGCCGCTCGGTGTGTCTGTACCATTTTCGCCCTTGTCCCTGACAAATGCAAATCCTGAAACACTGAGTCTCTTTCAACCACTTCATTAAAGCAGTAAAAAGACATAGGTTGCGATATGTTAACATTTTGATTGCTTTCGTCAGTCGCTACACTCTCTCTTCTACGCACTCTTTTCTACAGGGCCAGGCGGATTTGCAGTCCGGAATTGCTCAGGGCTGCAGTAGTGATTTTATAACGGACTTTGCTAGCCAATGGGTATCTGGAGAAATTCATTCGGACCCATAGCAGACCTCCCCAAGGAGAAACTGCCAGTACAAACTGCGGAGAAGAAGGATGTTTATTTGTTCTTACCTTTCAAGGGGGATCATGTGGCAAATGAAGTTGGTCACAAGCTCAGGTCCGCTCTAATGCGCACCTACTCTGCCGCCCAACTACGACTTATCCACACTACACGAAGGATTCCTCTCCAGAGCCGTCCGAGTAGTTCACCAATCAGTTCGGCCTCTAATATCATCTACCAGTTCACTTGCAGTTGCGGTGACACTTACATAGACAAGACTGGTCGCCTGCTGACTCAAAGGGTGGCGGAACACTTCCCATTGTGGCTAAAGTAGTTCCTGTTTAACCAAGGCGGAGCGGATCAAACATTGAACCGGAAACTTGCCTCGTCTATCACCAAATACCTCATGACGACTCGTCATCAAGTGAACCCAATCGACTCATTCAAGGTGTTATTGCGCAACAGGAACCCGAGGTTATTGGCAATTGGGGAGAAGCTACTGTTAAGGTTGAATTTCTCCGTACTCTGTGCCCAGAAACAATTGAGGCAATCAATTAGATTGCCTTGGACCTGATTAAGTTCATCAGTGTTATCTGCTTATCTAGGTAACTAAGTGTGCAATCTATTTATTGCGCGTTTTGTTCTGCCTGTATTGCGTAGCGACTGACGAGAGCAATCGAAATGTTGACATATCGCAACCTATGTCTTCTTACTGCCCTAATGAAATGCAAATCCACAAAGCCTAGTACTTTGGAACATCCTTTCAACATTTGGTTTCATAGAGCCACAATCAATAGCTAATTTTATGGAGCTGCTGTAAGTGTAGGTTGCTGTACTGTCACAATGTTTGTGTACAAAATTTATAAATAGAATTTTCATGCTTTACTTGCAGCAGAAGTGTTGCTGAGACTATCAAACTTCAGACTAGCGGCAAGTTTCCTCTATATATAGAGAACTGCCAAATCCTTGAGCCTAGTCCGATTCAGTACTGATCGAAGGTAGTTCTTTATATGCTTGAGTTTTGAGAACGTGCGTGCACAGCTGGTAATGCTAATAGTTCGGGAAAGAAAGAGGCGGAATATGATCCCAGCATTCGACGCAGATTTCTGTATCTAGCTCAAAAGTTTATATAGTTTACCGTTTTTGTCGTTCCCATAAGTTTTACAAAATATTGCAATCCTATCCGTTTGGCAAATAATTCCTCCTTTTGACACCATCCTCAGCCTCGCTTAATGGACACTCATACTTAGTATCAAGCAGGTTTGATGTTGTAAGGAAAACGTATTGATTTGCAAAGTCATTCATTTTCAGTAGGCTACGACATGCTTTATCAGTTAAGTTGTTTCTCACAGACAGCATTTCCCGTTTTAATTCGGCATCAAGCCATCGCTGTGTTTGACAATTCTTCACCATCTGTTCTCTTCCTTTGGTGGATTAATTGCTCACAGTTTATCAGTAATTCAGAGCAGAGGTTTTGGATTAGTCCATCGCACTGTTCGCCATCTTCTCCCTGTACGGAAAATGGCAAACTCTGAAAGTTGTGAACTTCGTCATATTCTACTGCGGGCCTACCAACTTTGTTTGCAGATATTTCTGTACGTCGTTTATTTATGGGAGAACCGATTTACAAAGGCCCAGAAACGATATAAACGGAATTGGCATTATCAAGATGAAAAATAATGATACATTTGATTTTATGGCTGCAATTTCTCCTTCTTCTGTTAGCTGTTCTATAGCAGTGACTGTTTCCGAAAATTTATTCACTATAACATTTACAATGCCTGCTCGACCACACCTGATTTCCACAGCAGGCTTGATAGTTAGACCGACCACTCGACACAAGAGATTCCAGTGATATATAGATGTCGAACAGAACAAGAGTAACAAGTCATTTTACCAAAAAATGTAGCAGTGTGTACCGTCGCAGAAGCTGTATGCACACAAGCCATATTCAAAGATAGGTTTACGTGGCATAAATGCAGCTATTGGGTTGGCCTCTCAGATGCGTTACTGAACACCAAATCGGTAGCCCCCATATTGGCACCACTATCAAATGCCTGGACAAGAACGTCATTAAGCTGAATGGCACCTTTCTCCACTTCTCTCAAAACCAGTTCTGAAACTTCTTCTACGCTTTTTCTGTTAGGTTTCAGTGTAGTGGAGAAAAGACTCCACAACTTTCGCTTCCTTTGCATCCATTTTTACGAAGCGCAACAATTCATTCATCTGTTTTTTTAAGCATACATCAGGAGTGCTATCGAAAATTAAGCCAAACGATCGGCTCAAGATAAAGTGCATGTTAGTTTGTGATAGAACGCATGATCGTTTGGGTCAATGAGGGGCATGTGTAGAAAATGCTCCCAATGGAACAGCGAAGAGTGTCACATGGAAGCACAACACTTACAGAATAATGAATCCCAGCAAAGTTATCATTTCGCAAGAAGAATGTCTCCCAGAGTAGGCCATCCGGAATCTTTCCTACAAATGTAATGAATAGCAACCAGAAGTAAAACGTGGTTGGTATAAGCTGCAAAAAATTGCTTAGGAGATTTCGCCAACACGTCGAATGCCCGAGTCAAAGTAAAACAAAGTGAACTACAGTACTATAGCAATGGATCTCAAGCCCAATAAAGACAAAGCTGGTCAACACCCGCTCAGTACTGAAATAACCGGTTCTTCACAAGGCAACACTGGGGGTACAACTCTTCCTACTTGCGTCTGCACTGACAAATCACGAAGGTCATAGTCAGCTTGCGCGGTCACGCAGGTGTTTATATTGGGTCATAAAATCCCTTGCAATGATGTGGCCGCTATGCAACGCCTCATAGGTGACAGCGTACGATGTTCACGAGTAACTGCAATGTGGGGCGATGTGTAACCGGGCAGATGTGTGTAAATACGAGAAAAAATTGATGACAGGCAGGTGAGACAGATGGCACAAATAAGCTTTTGGTTTGCCAGAGCAATATTGCAATTTCAACTATCGGCTGAGCTGAAAATTTTGCGTCAACACTCGGTAACGAATAATCATCGGTACTAGAAATGCTGGCTTGCCGAACAACCTCCGCGTGGTGCCAGTTGTGTGGTTGTAGTTTATCCCGTTGGATGAAATAGTTTAGCGGCAGTGTTCCAGGACATGGTGCGTTTTCGCCTGGCAAGTGTTCTCCCTATAGCAAGTGACATGTCCGTTTAATAACACTGCGACGTGGTTTTGAAACGCTCCCATCCACGCTCTATTACGACGTTCGGCCAAAGGACTTTCCCGTCTCATCGAGCCAGTCCCAGTTCTCACACTCTGACCTAACATACGGTTGCACAGCGCCGGTAGTGCCGTTCTCGCGTTTCTCCTCTTGGCACATTTTTTCGCTTCTGTACCGTCAGTCATTGAGATGTCCTTCACCCTGCTGCTGGATGTCCGCTTTCTTTCATTTCCTTCAGGATCTTTACTATCGCATCGGTCTTGTTGCTCGCTCGCCATCGCATTACCAGGTGGATGCCGCCATTAGAAATCGCTGGTGATGCTGCATACAGGAGTGCAGATCAATCTGGATTATTTATCTCACTTTGAATCACGCGTTGATGTGTGCCAAGGTTGCGCTACGTTTTGTTGGCTCCCAGCAGCGACGTAGCTAAGCTTTCTGCCTCGAAAGTTCTCCGCGCATTTTAGGATGCCATGGCCTCACGGCTGAAGACTGCCTCAGGCAGAGATATTGAAACACACTGCATACACATCCGCGCCGCCATGTACAACTCTGCAACCCTGCTCTGTGGCTTTAGCAGTAGTCCTGTCAGCCACTGGATATCTGCACGATCCCTCCAAATTCTCGAAACCCGTCGAGCAATTCTTGCTAATGTTAAATGACGTGCACCACGCAAAACTACTAAAGCTGAGCTCAAACAGCTTCATCGGGAAGATCGCGAGGCCCGGTAGACGCAGCGGGTCATTGAGATGGAGCAAGCCACCACCTCGAGAACTTCCGTAAGCCTCTCCTCCTTATTTGATCTATTGGCGACAAATGGCCAACAGTAAGCGAAGTTATATGCGAAACCAGTGACGAGCCAATCCACTGTCAAAAACGCGGACTCGAGCGTTGGGCTGAGCATTTTGAGCAACAGTTTAGTTGGCCAGCAGCACCAATGAGTTCCCATGCTGGAGTCCAGTGGGCTCCCTGGTGTGTAGACGCTTCACCATCATCCGAAGTTGAGTTTGCCCATGAGCTTCACTTCTTAAAGCGCTACAAAGCCCTTGGCCCAGATGAAATCTCTCCGGCTCTTTACAAAGATAGCGGGTCATCACTTCTCTCCTCCAACGGATCTGGGTCACTGATGTTATCCCATCTGATTGAAGCCTAGCGGAAATCATGCCCGTCTTCGAAAAGGGTGCCCAAACTGATTGCGCCAACCACAGAGGGATTAGTCGCATCTGTGTTGTTTCTAAGGTGATCGCAGCTCTGCTGCTAAGGACGCCCAGCCTGGTACGCGTACAGACCATACGTGAAAAGCAAGCTAGATTCCGTTCACGTCGGAATTGCATCGATCACATCTTTACACTTCGCCAAATACTCGAACGTTGTCAAACATTTGGCCAGCCAACGACCGTTGTCTTCTTAGACTTACGAGCGGCGTTTGACTCCGTCGACAGAGCTGCTCTCTGGAGTTGTCTACTGAGAAGGGGAGTGGCCGAATGTATGTCACCTTAATTCAAGCCATCTACTCTTAAAGCTCAGGCCGAGTGGGTGTGTGCGGCGGACCTTCGCCCCCTTTGGTATCACCAGTGACGTGAGACTGGGTTGACCAGCATCCCCATTCTTGTACAACTTCGCCATAGACGAACTCTCAGAGAGTGCTTTGGAGAACTGCGAACCCAGTGGCGTCGAGCAGCTTTCGGGGGGCTGACTTCTCGATTTGGAGTATGCAGACGACACCGCCGTATTCTGCGATTTTTCACAGGCCACCCAAAATGTCCTGTGTAGGTTAGAGGTGTCTGTCTCCTAGTTTGGGATAAGCTTCGCTCCATCAAAATTCAAGATCTTCCTGCAGGATTGGCTACGCGCTGATTCTAACCTTACCTTTTTAAGTAATTCATGGGAAGTGGTGGGCAAGTGAGTTTATCTCGGAAGCTGCCTCAGTGCTAATAGTTTAACACAAGAGGTTTCTTTGTGCGTCTCCAAGGTTCGGGTGGCTTTTGTCAATTCCCACCATCTCTGGCGTCCAGGTGATCTGAGTCAACCACTGAAGGGCCGAGTTTACAATGCCACAGAGTGAGCGGTTCTGCTCCATGGATGCGAGAGTTGGCCTGTTCGCGCAAAAGAATGTTTAGAGGCTGTCTGTCTTTGGTTACAGCTGCGTTCAGAGCCTTGTTGGTGTACAGTGGCAACCTCACACTAAGAATGAAGATATTCGGCGAAGGATTTTCAGATCAGACAGAATTTGCTGGCCACTGAGCAGTACAATTTCTCTGCGCAGTGTACATTGGCATGGGTACGCTCACCGCATGCCTACTGATCGCTTACATCGCTGGGCCATTATGCGTAGGCAGAAGTCGGCTGGAATCGAAAGCAAGGTGGCCAACGTATGACTGGTGACAGGACAATGAAAGAGCTAAGGTAAAAGTTAGCCGTGGTCGTGTACTCTCGGCTTCCTGAATGGTGTGCGGAGGATCCGAAACTTGCAATGCTGGAAATAATGTCGGATGAGGAAATAAACATTACGCAATGGCGGACAAGTAAGATTCCAAATTCCAGATATTTTCCTCTCTCTTCGTATGTCATTTGTATTCTCCACTCAGCTGCACCCTCGCCCGCATTCAACTGTGCAGACATTCAATTAAACTTACGCGGGCAACCAAACCTACCCAACACCAGCCACAATGCCTGGCGGTTCACCGTATCGAATGCCTTGGTTAAATCAACAAAAAGCGAGTACAATGGCTGGTGTCGTTCTCTGCACTTCTCCTACAACTGACGAGCCGCAAACACCATATCTATAGTGCTGCGACATGAACGGAATCCACATTGCTCTTCCGCCACGTTCGGTTCCGCAACCTGACTAACGGGAAGGTTAAGAGGAATTCGGGCAATCAACTTGCCTACACAACTCAGCAAGTTTATGCCACGATAATTCATGCAACATTGCTTACTACCTTTGCCCTTGTACAGTAGTAACACGAGGGCATCCTTCAGCTCAGGTGGCACCTCCTTCTGAATCAGCACGCGTCGAACTAACTGGTGTAGCGCAGTCACCAAATCCGGGTCCGCCTTGTTTTAATACTTCAGGCGGGATCCCGTCGGCCCCAGCACACTTGACGTTTCGCAGCTGAGTAAGTGCTCTCTGCGTCTCATCCAGCGTGGGCGTGTCCACCAGACTAGTCTTACATCGTGCTGCTTCAGGCCATTCAAAGTATAGCTAAAGAAATAGTTGCCATATTTTTCGACATGCGATACACAAGCAAAATACCAGCCTGATGGATTGATACAATAAAGTCGGGATAGGGGAGCGTTTTTCATTATCTGTTATGTTCTCGTTAAAGTGTGATGTGTTCAATCATTTAAAATTACTATAATATGGAGAACCTGGGAGTAAGAATAATATTTGTTATAGCCGTCAGGTCAAATTAACTAATACGAGACTTCATGGAATCGTCTCGTGGAGAGCTGTTTTCATACTACCGTTTCGCATCTCTGTCATATGCTTTTGTGGCTTAACGCAAGTAGCCAAAGTATTTTTTGACTTGTTTTTCCTTGTCAGCTGTTTTCATATGCAATGTTGTCATTATCATGAGGATATATTATACATAAATATTTAAGAATTTATGTGGGGGCTGTGTAATATCTTACGTTCTCCACATCACACAGCCACCTTTTGGCTAATTTGAGTCTATCACTTTTAATTTTCGCCAGTGAGCTCTTAAAATCTCGCATTACATGAGTGTACTGCATTGTTGGAATCATTTATCCATCATATCGGAAGATCGGCTCTGTCGTGCCCAAACATGTTGGGAGAGAAATAAGCAAAAGAAAAGGATGACGGAACAGTAATGAGAAGATGTTCAGCTTTTGTCCGAAGTTGTCCGATACAGATTGTACAAATTATTACTGGAGATCTAAACCCTCAGAAATGTACATGTATTTTAAAAGGAACTTTCAAAGAAAATAATTGAGATGCCTCCAATAGTTGTAGGAGATAACATTTTGGAGACTGTTGGTGTGAAATCAGTTTTTATGTTCATGGGATATGCCGTAAGTGCACAAAATATTTGCTCCAGGGAGGGAGAAAAAACTTTATGCAAGGTAGAGCAAGTTTACTGTCGTTCCAACAGTTTAGCTGCATTCGCTAAGTGGAAAAGTTGATTTTGAAGGAGATAAGCATTCAGAGTGATCTTAAACATCGATGCTCCTGATAGGTTTTCAGATAAGGCCCTCAAATGAATCCAGTCAAAAGTGGAGATAATATCTAGATTGCTTTCGAGGACCACGGAGAATTGCAGCACGTGCATAAGGGGTGGGCTCCAGTAAAAGGTAAAGAATGATTCGTATTGCGGAACGAATATGAAGCAGTTTCCCAGGCTGGAGCTCTTGGATATATTTCCGATTTGATAAGCGTAAACTTTATGGGGATCAGGATAATTTTTCTCTAGAAATCAGCTGTTATCTACTGATAGATATAGGGGCCAGTAGATCTCTGAAAGGTGGCTCGTGAGACAGTGAAAGTGCATTTGACAGATCTGCATTATGTCTGCAGTCTGTGTGCAGATAGCGCCTGAACTACCATCGATCAGTGTCCTCAGCGGCTCCAATCTCGGTCCATACACCGCCTTCAAGGAGTCAAAGAATTGCTTGTGTTGGCGGCTTTTGGCCTAGCATTCCATCTGCTTCGCCTTCTCCGTCCACCATGCATTTTAAATGCGACGGAGCTCTCGGGTCAGTCGCTGTCGAAGTTTGCGGAACTGACTACTCTTCCCCAAGTCACTGGGGTCTGCA
This sequence comes from Dicrocoelium dendriticum, assembly GCA_944474145.2. Classification (NCBI taxonomy): domain Eukaryota; kingdom Metazoa; phylum Platyhelminthes; class Trematoda; order Plagiorchiida; family Dicrocoeliidae; genus Dicrocoelium; species Dicrocoelium dendriticum. The sequence continues at coordinate 73,648,685 of OX104068.1, read as the reverse complement.
GCATGTGCAGCAAATGCTGCATTCTTCTCTGACACCAATGCGCCAATCGTCACATTGTTGCCATCAAACCAATCAGGCCGCTTACAGTTTGCGCGCCCGATGGTCTCCTCCGCAGCAGCTGTCACCTGGTCGCGAATGTGGTGCCACAGGTCGCCCACTGTGGCTATGCAGTCCACATCACCACACAGGCGTGCAGCCATCGCCTTCTCCAGCTCAGTACGTTTCGCCACAGTACCGAGGGAGAGAATGTTAAATTTACGCCGATTCACGGCGGGAGTGCAATACATCGATTTACGAAAATATATGTACAGTTTTGTCCGAACCAATTTGTGATCAGTGCCACACTCAGCCCCACGCAGTTCACGTGTCATGCGCACTTCACGCATATCACGCTGACGTACGATGACATAGTCGAGCAGGTGAGCGTGACCACTCTGTGGGTGCGTCCAAGTTGCTATATCACTCGCACTCAGTGCAAACCGAGTGTTCGTGATCGTCAGGCAGTGAGTGGCACACAGTGAGAGCAGCCTGTCACCGTTCGCATTCGCTGAACCAATGCCATGCGAACCGATAACATCTGTCCACGCTGATGCATCACGCCCAACGCGCGCGTTGAAATCACCCAGCAGAAATAGTCGGTCGCTCCTCGGCACAGATCGTATCACGGAGGATAGCTGAGGTTAGATTGATCACACGTGTCATCAGAATAACACATTGTCGGACCGCACGTGCTTATACAGGTGGCAAACTTACCTCTCCCGAGTCGTAGGCGAACAGTCATCAGTCGCGCGATGATGCCTGTTGGTTCACCCACCAGCTGGCCACGGAGGCGATCGGATATTGCAAAGCCGACCCCATGTTCACGTGGTGCTGAGGCGGCGTTGCCCACCCAGTAGAATGTGTAACCAGCACCTGCTTCATGCAATTTGCCTTGCTCAGCGAGCCGAGTTTCACTGAGGGCCGCAATATCGATGTGGTAACGCGCCAGCTCCATCGCGACCAGTGCAGTGCGTCGCTCCGGGCGCTCACTGGAGTTCCGGTCCAGTAGTGTGCGTACGTTCCAGCACTCGATGATGAGTGCTTTGCGCGCAGGCATACGATTCCATTGGTTAGCAATCGCACACGAGGTGATCGTTGTGCTTCGGAGGTTTGTTTGTGGGGACTCCGCCAGGAACCTCAGGCTCAATAGCCTTACTCCAAGGCGGTGGGTTGTTTAGAGTTTTGTTAGAGAGACTCCGCCCTAAACCTTCGGCTCAATAGCCTGACCCACAAGACAGTGGTGGTTTTGATTTGCCTGAGGGACTCTACCCGGAACCTTCGGCTCAACAGCCTGACCCACAACACTTTGGGTGATTTGGATATTTGCTTGAAGAACTCCGCCCGGAATCTTCGGCTCAGTAGCCTGACCCACAAGGCGGTGGGTGGTTTGCAGCTTTTCCTAATGGACTACGCGAGGATCCTTTGTCTCAATACCTTGACCCACAAGGCAGTGGAGAGCAGATCCAGCTCGGGAATGTGATTGCAGAGACAGGTTGTGATTTGCTTGACGGCCGTCACACGCATCCTTTGACATACTGGAACCATTCATATATGTTTTGCGATCGTAGTAGGATACGCACCTGCGACCACGGCCAGACGCAGGTGGGTTTTGGCGGGTTTCCATCGGTTTGCCTATGGGCTGCCTGGCTTGAGGCGGGCAGTAGCAAACGCTTGAGCAACAGTTGGTGCCCTCTCACCGTCAGAGAAAATGCATGCCGCTCGTGAACTATGCCAGTCGAGCTGTGAGCTTTTAACCCGTTGACTAATTGTCTCACATGGCTAGGTTTTACGGTAAGATGGCGAAAGACCACTTCGTAACCTCCGAAACAGGATGGACGAGGATACTGGCACAGGGCCCACACCTGACATGAGAACGACTCGGGTCCTCAGCCCAAGCCTTCGATTAAATTTTCACGTTTAAGGCAGCGGGTCTAGCACATGGTCAGTTCACTGACTCATACGGATTGGTGTTCTGGATCTTAGCAGAGAGAAGGGTGTAAACCAACACCCACCCAGCGGTCACCACGAGGAAGCGTCCAGGACGTGAGCCAGTGACACAACATTAGCAGCAGTGGGTATACCATTTGTCAGGATCTCGCCACAACCAGCGTCAGCACACCGTAGGCTATCCCGCCTGTATATATAAATATATATATATATATATATATATACTGTGGTGACAGGTAATTTTTTCAGCACACGACCAGCATTTGAAAGTGCTAATCAAGGAACAGTTTCCGAATTCGCTTATCAATCAGTGTGACAGAGGTAATTGGAGGGCAATAACAAACAACCTGGTTTACTCGGGACATCAAATTGACATACAAACCTGTTGAAATCCTACATGGAGTACCGCCGCAACTAAATCACTGATCCTGAGCACGTTTACTTACCACGGCTGAAGCGGCATGCATCAGACTGACAAAACCGAATGGATGCATTCCGAAGAGACTCATCAAACCAGTGCAACTACCTTGGCCAGGGAGCAACCAAGAAGGGTTGGATCATGCTCAACTGCATCTTGTGCCTACGCTCATCTGTTCACCGGATACATATCATGAAAGCCGTTTACTTTTTTCAAATCAATGGCCAGTTTATGTGCCTTCTACTTAACTACAATTTTCCCATCATATCTTTCTGTAGTTAAGCTGACGATGAAGAAATCAAAGACCAATGTTTGTTTCAAGCCTAACCATTATGTTTCTTCTTGAAATAAACAATCGCCAGGAATCCGCAAACTATCGCTCAATGATCATTCTCCCTGTACTCTCAAAGTTGTTGGGGGCAATCATCGCTGGAGCCGTAGTCCACCAGCTTGAACGTCACAATATCATTTCACCCTAGCAACACGATTCCCGCCAAAACCGTTCATGCACTGCCAACCTATTGATCGCATGCAGTATTAGCGGTATCATGCGATAAAGTTAGGGAGGCGGACGTCATTAACTACCAGTTCTCTAAAGCCCCCTATCGAGTGGAGCAGCGCATTCTGTTTCACAGGCTCGTAATCTATGGAGTTGTGGATCCTCTGCCTGGGTGGATCAGGAATTTCCTGCAGAACCACTAATAGCATGTTGGCATTCGGAGTGCGCTCTTCGATCTGATTAATGTCGTACGAGAAGTTCCACAAGGATTAGTATTGGCACCGCGTCTGTTTCACAGGTTCCTTTAGGAACTTATGCGTTTAATTGTCTCGGATTTCTTGTCTTTTTTGCTGCTAAGGTTAAGATGTGGCGTGCAACCGCCAAACATGGAGATCACGATGCACTACGGCGAGATCTGAACAAGGCGTATGAATGGTCACTCCACCATCTGCTCCAGTTTAACTCGTTTAAATGCAAGGTGGTGCAGATTCGTCACCAGCGAACATCAAACACAAACTTGGCGAGTAAGTCCTCCAGGCATTAACTCAGGAGGGAGATATTGGGGTTTTAATCCAGGCTGATTTGTGCTGCTCAGAACAATCAGAGTAGAGTCTAAAGACTGGAAACCTACAGGCTGGCTCGCTGCGGACGGCATTCAGGCGGCTTGATTCCTCTGTCTGTTTACAGTTGCTAAACACATGTGTGCGGTCTCCTGGAGTACGCAATCCAAATCTGGCAGCCCCGGCACAAGCAAGATCTCGCAGAACTGGAAAATCTACATTGATGAGCAACCAAACACGTCAGAGGGTTGTTCCGCCTTCCTTATCAACTTAGATTGAGGACCCTAAAATTATACAGCGGCTGGTACCGGTACCTACGTAGCAACTTTATTATGGCCTATCAGGTTCTAAGGAACCCCAACCACGTATGGCTCCACCTACTACAACTGAGGCACAACAAGAATTTGAGGGATCACTAATTCAAATTAGCCACGCAATACAGTCGGCTAGAATATCCACGGAACTTTTACTGTCTTCCTGTGTGTCAGCCATGGAACGCCCTCCCAAATTACGTTGTTTCCGTCCCTACTTTACCTGTGTTTAAGAAACGCCTTGATGTTGCACGAACCTACCTACACTTCGAGTTTTGTCCTAAGTACATCGACAGACTATATAATGTGACGACCGCCGCCCAACCTGCACTAACGTACATAATCGACGATGGCTACTTTCTGCATGACTCTGTGTAAACACGATGGCGAGTTCACCAAAACGGTTTTTATCTCCTTAGTTTGCTGCTTTTTACCATGTTGTGATTCTCCTTCTGGCTATCCTACGTGACTTGTTAAATATCCGCTTTTTCATCTGTAGTATATCATTGTTCCATTGTTATCGCCTCCAGGAGAACTGTGGGTACGCAGAGATAACAACATCTTCAACACAACTGCGTTGGCCATAGGTGTATTTAAGGATTTGGACACAGTGCGCGTCATAGCAGGAAAATCGTGTTTCTAGTCATTCCCTAGCAGAATGTGTCTGACTGACTTCATAGGCGATGCACAGTTAGGAAGGAATCAGGGGTAAAGGTTAAAAGCCTCGTAAGAACATCTGAGTTAATTGAACGCATGGGTGTCAGGGGTCAACGATCACTCTAACCCTACTCTACAGTAGCACAAACCAGCAGGTGCAAAGCGATGTTCATTTGGTTTGATCGAACCAACACTAAACGAACTCATCTACGTTGATCATCCCTCCTTGTGAGAATAACCACTCAATAAATGTCCGCACGTGGCACAGATGCTTATCGCGCGAACAGCTCGAAATCGGGATGCAGTCTAGAAAAGAGTAGACTAGGAAAAACTTGACCGATGAAGTGTTGAAGACTTTGTACGGCATTTCTGAAATCAAATGGCATGCGTAGGCACCCGAACAAACCGAAAGCCAAGTTACAGTAGTTTTAACGATATCGCACTCGAACTAACGAAATCTGATTTCATGCACGAACCAAGTTAATATTACTAAAACGCCCTTAAACTTTAGACTGGCAACGAGCTCCACGATATGCGGGATGTGCGAGTGTTTGGGAGTGGTAATAGCGCTCAAGGTACAATATGACGCCAGGGTGATGCTGGCCCCGCATGACCAAAATCGGTACCATGTGAACAGGCGACCATCACAGAATATTGGACGAATTTACCATAAACAATGAACAATAAACAATGATGTATCCGATAGATGCGCACTACTGACGATGCCCAACAGGCTGAAAATGCAGTCTAGTGCTTTTACGGGAATGTAGACGATTATCTGATTTGGAAGCTGGCTGCAAAGAACCTCAATTATACCAAAATCCATAAATCATGGGAAAAACAAGAACAATGATTTATGACGGGGAAAAAAGGAGTTGCTTGAAATGCCCCGCAGGATGGTGGGGATAAAACTAAAATTAGCAAAAACCTAGGTGTGTTGTGTGTTTGAGCGTTTATCCAGCAAATACGTTGCTGTATAATAGTACCGTAAGTGGGAATGGAATGCGAACGACGAGGCGAAATGGGAACGGTTATAGTTGTTGTACATCGTTAGAAAAGTACAAAGGAGTATACTCAATTCTATACCGCCTCTTCAGCTTTATGTAACATGTTAATCCGGTTTGGAGAGATGATTAATCCATTCCAAAGTAGCACAGCTTTGGCAATGAAGTGCTGCGGTCCAAGTGCAAGATACAATATTTTTTGCAAATATTCATGATGTGGGAGGAAACAACGAAGTTTAGGAGAGAGTTCCAGGGTTGACAAACCCGAAGGGAAAATAAATCCGCCGGCATTCTAAGCGGCTATACTATGCACACAATTTCAGAGGTTTGCCTCTGAGATTGGTGTTATGGATGAGGTTTAGCTAGTGACAGCATACGTGAGTATGGTCACTCAATATTTGGTAGACTAATATGAGATTGATGCGCAGTCTACGGTAGCGGCCACCGAAAACTCCCAGTGACTTCAGCGTTTGATGATAGGACAGATTTCGTAGGCCCTTGACGTTCTATGTGGCACTGCGTTGGGGTTTCTCTAGCACTTCTGAGTCACGGTTCAACTAGCGTTGCCAAGCTTAGATGGCGTATTCAAAGTGTGAGCGCACGTAAGTTTTGTGCATCATGTGTAAGATGGATGGGTATAATCTTCTGAATGCTCTCCGCAACAAGTCCACATGCTGCTTGGCTCACTTCGCAGTTGCCTCTGACTGCTTTGAATAGTTAAGATCACTTTAAATGAACACAACAAGGTCGCAATGTTGAGGAGTTATTTGCAATGCATTTGACCCAAACCTATACACATAATCATGCCTATGGCGAAATCGAACAGCGTGACATTTTTCCACATTGAACGGTAGCGTATTTCAAACTGACCAGTTTGAAATCGTGTTAAGATCACGCTGGAGCTTTTCGTGGTCGTTTGGTTCTTTGATCGCGCGCCATAACTTGATATCCCCTGCGAAGAATAGGACATCAGAAATAATTTCCCTCGCCCGATCGTTTCATGAAAATCAAGAATAGACAGGACCCGAGCACTGAGGCCTGTAGTACGCCGCACTCCACCTCAATTGCGTCGGACAGGGATTCTCGTACTCTCACTTCCAACCGACGTTCGTGCAGGAAATTGTCCATCTAATGCAGCAGTGGGTCAGCAAGACCATAGAGCTGAAGTTTATGGGGGAGAATTCAGTGGTCTAGGCGATCAAATGCTTTTGTGAATTCCAGGTACATGGCATCAACTCGTGCTCCACTATCAACTGCTTCGGTCCAGCCGTTGCATGCATTTAGCAGGTTCGCAGTGCATGTGCGCATTTGTCGGAAGCCATCTCGCTCTGGTGTCATCATCTTGTGATTTTCCAAATGCTGCATGAGTGTATCAGCAACCATAGACTCCATAAGCTTGGAAAGCACAGGGAGTAGCGTTATGGGACGGTACTTATTTGGGTCAGTGCGACTACCTCCCTTATGAATAGAAGTGATAACCCCTCGCTTTCATGTTGTCGCAATATGGTTCTCCTCCATACAACGCTGAGAGAATATAGCCAGAGATTCCGTGAGGTCACTGGCTACTGCCTGTATAGCTCTCGGTCCAATATTATCGATACCAGGGAGCTGTAGATAAGCAGGTACAACAGTTTCTTTGACACACTTTCTGCAGTAAAAGTAATAGTGGATAAAGCTGATGGTGGAACACTCGGAATAGGGATAAGCTTTGGGCCGTTACTCTCTGGAACGTTTGTGAGTAATGGCACCGTAAGAGATCGGCTGCTTCCGTTGTTGATCGCGTGCACCCGTCAGTCGTGATCAGTGCTAGAATTCCGCGTTGCACTTTACGAAGGCTACTAAAGTGCCCGTATAAAAGTTTGCGGTTGGTGCAGTATCTCTTCATGAGCTCCTGTCGAGGCATCATCCTGTCATCGTGGAGCAAACTCACACAGAATTTACACTGTGCCACATAGACAGTCCAGGTTTTGGAATTCGGGGAGTACTTTTGAGCTCTCCATGCTAATTCCCTCAAGAACACGCATTTGCGTGTTGTGCTCCTCAGAAATGACTTGCTTCTCCTTTGACGCTGGAAGGATTTCTGCTCAGATGCGTTCGTTACCAGTGTGGTAAATGTCTTTGTGAAAGTGTCCTAGGCGATTTCTGGGGGGGGGGGCTTTCCGTTGAGAAGGTCCAAGATGCTTCCTAAACAAGCGCGAATAACACCTTGTAATGTGTGAACGTGTACACTTAAACATCCGCTTCCTAATGTGATTCCGCATAACATGCATAGTTAAACAGTAGAGTCACATTGCCACTGCAATCCAACGGTGTGCTTGTAATTATTCCGTTTACTATGCCGAGCTGTATATTGTGATTGCATTCGGCTTGGATGGCACGTAGCAGGTAGCCCACCCGCGAATGTTGTTTGCCATGCGACAACGAAGCTTCTTTGTGGCTTACAGCTGACGACTTTATTCTTTTTAGCATGTTTGGAGTCAGGCATATCGATGGTGTGTTCACCGGCTAGCCAAGTATGACTAGGTGTTTACCGACTGGTGTTTCTACTGGTGGCATTTTGATAACTAGTTGTAACAGTCGCGGGTACTGGAAGAGCAAGCTCATGTAATCCGGAAGCCTATGAGCGGTACAAATAACAGGGCTGATTTCCGGAATATCCGTAAGGACACCATTAACAAGAACTTCGAACGGTCGTATAAGTGTTTGTGAAGCCAAGTATTAATAAGACACTCGAAATAAAGGAGAAAATTGACACAGATAGATGTGAATGGTACAGCCGCAACCAAGCAGACCAGTCGTAGTACTAGCAGAGACCTAGATCCAGATGCATCATGTACTGTGCATTTGAGACAATCGGCGAATCGTTGGCAACGCATAGGTTTTACGTCTGACCGTTCCCCGCGTCCGCTGTCAAGAATGATGCTTAGTTCCGATCCTTTGTCACTGAGGAAACTCGTGCCGTAACTTCGGTACGGAATGTGAAAAGGACGATCTGTTGTTGTGCAGTTGAATGCGTTGGTCGTGCTAACATGTGGGTTCTTTGGTTTCCTGATACAGCGTAGTCGTGCCTAGTACAGCGGGCTTCGCAACCACTAGCTTTCTCACCATATTGATGGTAACACCAACACAAATCACAGGCGGCTTTGGTAATGCCGAACTGAGAACGTGTCAAGGAAAGATTACACCTCATGTCGAACGAAATGTACTTGGTTTGGACACATAGAGGCTGCAAATGTGCTCAGTGTACGACTGTGGTTTACTCCGTTTCGAGGCCTTTATTGCTGTTGGCCCATGGCGAAGTAGCTTGACTTCCTCGTCTTGAGGGTCACCTATAAAAACTCGTTTTCAATGCAGCCAATAGGTTGCCAAAGTTACTGGTTATCTGCTGTATAAGGCCTTTGATCGCAACACTTATCGTGGTGGCTACCCCCTTCAGGGACTTGTCTAGAAACGGATAACATTATCGCAAATCGTTCTGAGACACTTGTAAGACAAAGCTCATTTATCCCGTGTTTGCTGAAAGATAAGGGATCAGCAATGCATTGAATTTCGCGGATCGGCATTGTTGGGCCATGATTTCCAAGCCTACGACAACTGAGCTATTACAATCAAGCCCGTACTCTAGGCTGTGACTACTTCAAAATCCCCTGTTCGGAGAGCGAATTAAAATTCCCAACCCAGTATTATCACTGGTAAGGGAAGGTGTCGTGTTCAAATACTTTGCTTTGTTTTTGCTATCGATTCTCTTATCCTACTCACACTTCTAGTTAGCATTCATTGGCCTATCATTTGACCTTGCATTTGATTGGTTGCAATGCGAATCTCCATCGATTAAATTGTACTGCGCGTGTGTGGGGCGAGATTTTCCATTCATGCGTTCCGGTGCTGTTATGACCTGCTGCTTTTTCGGGATACAATAAATTTTTCGTTGTGTGTTACCGATGTCTCTGCATGCTACTGCCCCTTCACCGTTCTGGACTGACTCTGCGGGAACCCCAAATGCAGGATGCTGGGAAGACTGGAAAATTGGTTTTTCAGAGTCTATTTCTGTGCTACCAGTTCTCAATCCATCTGTGAGGCTGAAAAAGGAGGATATTTTAAAGCATTTGCGCTTACACCTCGTGTAGCAGTCTGGAGATTCCGCGGTTTGCCTGTGTAAACAAAATTAATTCATTGTACACCTAGGCAACCGGTGTGGTTTGTTGAATTGATTGATGAGTTCGAATGCTTGACTTGCTCATCGCCATTTTTGTTTGGCGCTCGTTCCGGTTGCATCTCACGACTGTCCTGTGTGCTATGCATACTTCTTTCCCTAGCTAGAGCGTCCACGGTGTCGTTCCTTTATAGCTAGATAACAGGGAATCTTTTACTGTACCAATAAAAGTTT